>OU015746.1:88807621-88822703 GCA_907169655.1 Acomys percivali | reverse complement strand
TCTCTCTCTCTCTCTCTCTCTCTCTCTCTCTCTCTCTCTCTCTCTCTGTCTCTCACACACACATTTATGTAACGCATCACCACGTCACATCTGTGTGTTTTGTTGATGCCATTTAAATTCTGTTACTATTTAATACCAAGAACATCTAAAGAGAACATTTTGAGGGACTTGGAAAAAAAAATCTAATTGTTCTCTTGGTAATTGGGTTTGTAGGAAATGGAGAGGGTAGTATTCAGAATAGAAGGCTTTTAAATGATTCACCCTGCTTTGCTGTAGAGACACAGAACTGGCTGACAGGGGAGCCCTGTCCCTCAGGAGATGGCAGCATAGCCTGCCTCTGGTTAGGAGAGGCCCAGCTGTGTACTCCAGAGAATCCAGAACAACACTAGCTCAAAGCACTGCTGCCGCTTGCTCCTTATGAGGAAGAGACGTGAAGACAGCTCACAACCAGCAGGGATTCTGAGAGGCTCTCAGAATCCCTTGCAGCTATTAGTGGCCACAAGAGGCTGTCTGCTAGGAACTTGGGGGGTGCTTTTGTGTACTCCTTTATTTCTCTGTGTGTGTGGGCATCTGTGTGTGTCTGTGCACGTGTGTGTGTATCGGTGTATGTATGTTTGTATGTGTCTGTGTGTGTGCACAAGCCCCAGTGATCTTCTGCCTTACCCTTCCTAGCCCTTCGTGTACAGTAACCTATATTGCCCTCCATGTAATATAGAAAGCCGGACTTCCTTGATCTCCCTGTTCTGTCATCCCTGGGGCAGGACTGTCTCTTATGGGGCAAAGAATGGCAGACCTCACCATTCCTTTCCATGCTTGGACTCCTTCCAGGCTGTTTGCCAGGAGTCCCACACCACTCATTTATTTCATTCCAGGGCCTGGTACTTAGTCACGTGGCCACTTCAAGCCGCTTCAGAGACCAAGACACTGACTCTTTAGCTGCCTAGGTGCCCAGCAGGTGTAGATTATAGCCTGGGGGAAAGAATGTTTGGTGTCACATCCAAGAATCACAGCTAAAACCAAGATAAATTTCACCGCTGGTTTCTTAAAAAAAAAAAAAAAGAAAGAAAAAGAGAGAGAGAGAGAGAGATGGTCTTCAAACACTTCAGAGATCCAAGAAGGAAATATTATCTAATGTGAAGGAAGTGCAGGCAAGCAGCTTCCATAAGTATAGACAGGACAGAGAGAGCTGACTGCCTGGATAGTCACAGGTTCCTCTCCATCGTAGGGGCATCCGGTCTTCAGCCCTTTGGCCCAAAACATCCAACAGATTGCTCTGTGAAGCAGGAATCCTGACAGACTGGCTCACCTAGTCTCTGCAAACCTGGATGGCCAATTTCTCAGCATCATTCTTATCACAGTGGGCATTTAGTCTGTTATCAGCAGTAGAGGTAAGAGCAGTTCCTCAGTCCAGTGGCTGCCCTGCCACCCTTGTCTCTTGATGCCCTCATCTTCACTGAAGTAGACTGGAGGTGCTGCCAAGAGTGGATGTGTCTCTCTCTCTGTCAGAAAAGCCCTTTATTATTAAGTACCATATTCTGTGGATCTCTGAAGTGTTTGAAGACCATCTCTCTATCTTTCTACTGGAGTGGCTTTGCTCTTAATACAATAGCCCAGCTGGACTTTCCAGGCCTTGTCCTTAATCTCAGGCTCAAATGGCTCCCTTTAGTCTATCATAAATGTTTATCTCAGTGGGGCATGAGTGGGGTCTCAATGGGGTCAAGCCACCCAAGACTACTTTCACCTTGGGCCCAGTCTAAGGCAAGATCACTTTCCTTCCACAGAGAGATTCTACAATAGACCGCTTCTCTGCTTACAAGTATCTTTTAATTTTTATTTAATAATTTTATTTTATTTTTTTGAGAACTATATACATGAACTCAGCATCTGTATCACTTCCCCTCTTCTGTGCCCGTCCCCTCCTCTCCCCCCTTTCTCCCCTTCTGAAATTCATGACCTCTCCTTTAGTTCTGGGGGTCATATCAGAGACACACAGCAGGGGAAGGCTACTTGTAGACCAGATTGCAATAAGAGGTACATGGGTCTTAGTAAAGGAAAATGGAGAGAATTAGGAAAAAGGGTGAGATGGAGTTAGCCCTCAGGTGTCATTAGGGCTGAGGTCTGTCTGGAACCAGGGAGGGCCTTATGAGGGGTGCTCAGAACCACACACACGTTGGATGATTTGCTAGAAACCTCCACACACTGTGTTATACTCACTGGGACTGTTTATTAGGGCAAAAGACTGAAAGTTAAAGGTTAAAATTAGTAAAGAAGGGAGCTCCTATGGCTGTCCCACAGAACCCAGACACGAGGCATTGGCTGTCCTCTTCCAAGAACAGAGCTGGATCCCTCCGTCTTGATGTGTGGCATCTCTGCTCAGCAGTCACTTTCCCAAGCCTTGAGGTCTAGGATATTCTTAGGACAGTTGCTACACAGGTGTGAGCACACAGTGCCTGCCTGACCTTCACCTGCCCAGGCCAAGTTATATAGCTCATGAGGTTCCGTTCTAAGTCTCATTGTTACATAAACCGAGGCTCAAGACCAAGGTGTTCATGCACTTCTTATCAAGAAGGATGCTCCCAGAGGTCAGAGGTCAACCCAGCAGCTGGTCTATTGGTTCAGGCAGAGTTAACCTTTCACTCCCCACTTCCCAAAGGACACACCATGGAAAAACTAGGTGCTGACTGTCACAGGGGCAACTTGGGCTTGACTTGTCCCTGATAGGCAGAAGTAAATGTTGGAATATTTTCTCCCAACACTCACTCAGCCCAGGAGTGGAGCAAAAGCATCATCTGGGACACATCCTGCCTTCACATAGATCTCAGAGCAAACGGCTATACGGCATTAAACGGGTTCACTGATGAGCTGGAGAGGTAGCTCATAGGGTAAGAGTGCACGCTCTGTGAGCATAGGTGATCAGATCCCAAACCCACATAAAAAGCTGGGTGTGGTGGTGCACTGCACTCGCCTGTTGCCTGGAAACATAGCTGGGGTATCGGGGCTGGGCAGGGTATACAGGAAGATCGCTGGGGCTTGTGAGACTGCCAGTTCAGTTCTAGATTCACTGAGAGAGCCTGTCTCAAAGGAATGAGATGGAGAGTGATGAAACAGAGCACTCGATGTTCTCCTGTGGCCTCTGTGTGTACGAGTGCGCACACATAGATACATGCACAGATGCATGTGGACACAGATACACACATGGACACACACACATACACCACACAGATACATAGAGATACACACACAGACATACATGTATACACATAAATGCACACACATGTGCACACACAGATATACATACAAACACACGTACACATGCACCATTGCTTCTCAAGAGTCTTGAGCATCTCATATGTGACTGTAAACAAGACAGCTTTATTGGCATCTTGTAATACTTCTGTGAGAGATAAGGTAAGGCCTATGTCCCCTAAAACAGTTTAAGCACATGTCCTCAGTCACAGAAAACTATTGATGACATTCCCTGCACCACAGAGAAGCTTCTGGAAGGTCTCTACAACCCCTGAGCCCCAACTGTTGACAAGCACATGCTAGGCCAAGGCACAAGTTCCTAAGAAAACTGGTCCCTTTTAGATTCCCAGGGAACTCCTGGGCCTACTGTGTCATCAGAAATGGAAATCTTATCTACACTTGGCTGAGTTGCCTCAGCCAATCTTGTCCTGAGGTCAGGAGGGAAGAGCAAGTGCTTTCTCTTGTTTAGAATCACCTCAGATAAACTGTGCTCAGAGGGGATTCTGTCCAGCTCCCCAGCTGCCTCTCCAGAGGAAGAACCCCCGCCTCCCCTCCCCTGCAATCAGTGTTTGTTGATTGCCAGAGTAATTCAGCCCTCAAAGGCAGACGTCAAGACTTCTAGTGTTCCTGTTCCCTCTTGGTCAATAATGAGTGCATGATTTTGGAAAGTCCACTTGGCTTCTGGCCTTCAGTTTCCTCAAGTGTAGAGGGAAGGGCAAGTGTTGGTCTAAGTTCCTTCTGCCTCTGTGTACGAAGGTGGAATGTGAATGTTTCAGGCCTTTCAGTCTTAATACTTAGATGTGTGTGTATGTGTGTGTGTGTGTGTGTGTGTGTGTGTGTGTGTGTGTCTGTGTATGTATCTAAGTGCATCTGTGCCTCTCTGTGTGTCTGTGTCTGTGTGCATGGAATTACACAATAATTTATTTTTTCTCATCTGCCTGGTTTTACTCAGAATCATTATTCCGAGAATCATTACTGTTACAGCATGCACCAGTAGTCCTTTTTAAAATGCTTTATGGTTTCTCCTCTATGGATATACTACAGTTAGTTCATCCATTCAAATTTCATGAGAAATACAGTCTTTTTCCAGTCTGTGGCTCTTACAAATAGGACTGCCATGAACACATCCACTTATATTTCTTCAGGGTAAACATCTGGAAATGGAATAGCAGGATCTTGCATGTAGCTCTTTTTTTTTTTTTTCCTTTCCTCTTCCTCTTCCCTCTCCTCCTCCGAGGGTCTCACTGTATAACCAAGTGTGACCTCACTCTGTAGACCACTCTGTAGCTTTGGACTCACAGAGATCCACCAGCCTCTGTCTCTTAAGTGCTGGCATTAAAGGTGCGCACCATCATGTTCTGCGTGTTTAATTTTTAAAAGAAGCTTCCTAAGAGTTTCCAAAATGATTGCACCATTTTCAGTTTTCCACTGAGAGTGTGCAAGCATTCTGGTTCTTCTGTATCTGCTCCATGGTTGATCTGGACAGGCTTTGAGTTTCAGCCATTATAGCAGGTGCGCAGGGGCGTTTAGTGATGCTTTTGATTGGCGTCTTCCCACTAATTGCTGATGCCGCGAACCGTCTCTATCTTTGTTGATGAAGGGCTGTAACATCTTTGCCCAGTGTTTGCTTTTTCTTGTTGACTTTGGAAACTTCTCTCTATTGTCTGTAGTTTTGCATACCTTATCTCTTCACTCTCTTAATGGTGGTTTCCAGAGAGCGAAACTCTTAAATTATAATGATGGCTAAGTGAACAATTCTTCTTGTACTCACTTATGAGGTATCTCATCCAAAGAACCATTCCTTAAACCAAGACCCCAGGCTGTCCCCTCAATGTTTCATAGCTTTGTGTTTCACGTGTAGGCTCCTAGTCTACACTGAGTTGAGATTTTAACTGAACTGTTTGCTTTGGCCCACATAGACCAAATCGTTCTTGAACCATTTGTTGAAAGACGTTTCTTCTCTTGTGGCAGGGCTGCAAGCTATGTGTCTGCATCCATGTGCTTTGTTCCTGGTGTCTCATTCTGTTCCACTGTTCTATTTTTGTGCCAGCATTAGACCATCTTGGGATCTGTGGCACCTGTTTTCCAGTTTTGTTTTGTCTATTCTATGTGCTCTGGTTTTCCAGGTGGACATTGGGGTTAGTTGCTTGGGAGTTTGAGTAAATGAAAAAGCTCTTTCCTAGTGGCTGTCTAATTATACTGGCTGCCTTGTAACAGGGAGATGGAACAAAGGGCTACAATGAAACAAAGATTTTCCTACTAAGTCTGAAGGAGCCCTGGTGTCTGGGGTTATCACTTTCTGATTAGTCAAAGGTCTACCAAATTATCCACGGCCACCAGCACAGGACAGCAGTTAGTCCTGGTCACTCTGAGTGGAACCCAAAGGTCACTCTGCACCATGTTCTCTGCAGATCAGACACTGAGAGTCAATGCTAAAAAAGGCCCCAACCACCACCCTGGATTCTCACATGGATTCCCAATGGCCATGCTTCTAAGAACAACATTTTTTTTTTTTTTTTGGTTTTATGTTGCTGTGAAAACACCATGACCAAAGCGAAGGACGGAAGAAGGAGCTCATTTCTGCTAATGGCTCAAGAGGGATAAGGGTCTGTCACAGCAGGGCGGCAGGGCGGAGGCACAGCATCAGATGGCAGGCATGGGGGCAGCATCAGGAGCTGAGGCATCACATCATTAAGGGCAAGCAGGAAACAGAGAGCAAACTGGCAGTGGGACCACACTGTCAACTCTCTAAATTGAGGGTCAATCTAGGAGGGGCAGGGGTGAGTACAGTCTAAATACACTGTATGAAATTCTCTAAGAACTAAAGCATTTTAAAGAGTCATCCAGGAAGCTCGTGATGAGCTGTGCGTTCGGGACCTGCTGCTTCTGTTGCTCCACCAGGACTTGCTTCAGTTGCCTGACTCCCATGCTGCCTTTTGGAAACTGAGCACCCGGCCCTCAGCTTGTGTTCTCATAGCCTCTCACAGCACAGGCGTGTCATTTAGTGAAGGGCCATTCTAAGGCAGATAGCCTCAGGCAGTTCCACTGAGGTGCTGGCATTCTTGCATTGAAGGCACCCACTTGACATGGCCTCCAGATTCAGGCAAAAGATTTGGTAAGCACAGGCTTGTAGGAGGCAGTCTCCACACACCGCACACTGCCTCATGGTACACCTTTTAATAACAGGTGGAGACAACTCTACCATAGTAACATGCAGCAGTGACTGCTGTCCATTCCCATCAGTCACTAAAGCTGTACGCTGCTGCTCCGTGCTTCCCTCCAGGAGCACAATAGGTTTGTTTACACCTCATTCTCAGACAGCTGAGTCATCTGCATGCGACATTACCATGGCTACCATGTCACTAGACAATAGGACTGTTCACCTCCATCATCCTCTCCAAGGACTGAGTTGCACTTGTGCTTGACGCTTACCTGAGACACGTGGCCTGGAACTGTGTCACTTTTCTAGGAAGAGTGCGTTGGAGGGGGGCTTCCACGAGTGTGTCTTTCAGATTTGAAAGATTTATCTTTACACATCAGCCTGCATGTACATGTGTGCTCTATTTGTGTGCTGCACCCGCAGAGGCCAGAAGATGTCATTGGATTCTGAGCTGCCTTATGTGGGTGCCTGGAGGAGTGGAACCCGAATCCCCTGCAAGAGCAGTAAGTGCTCCTAAGCACTGAGCTGTCTCTCTAGCCCCAGAGTGTGTCTGTTCTAATAAGGCTTTCCAGCCAGGTGTTGAGCACACAGCTTAAGGTCAATGACTGTGGTGTTGACCCGGCAAACAGATGTACTGAGGCCATCACCTGCACTGAGGCCGTCACCATCAGTCATACATAAGTACTTTAAAAGTACATTTTGCTAAATTTCCATGTGGTTTCATGCAGTTTCTTTGAGTTTACCGTAGATTAGGGAAAGCAAAAATCCAGGCAGTCAAAGAGTGCATTCCCAGAACTTTCTTAAGAAACTTCTGTCCATCAGGCCTCAAAACAGCCAACCCAGAGATGCGGTTCACTGTCATCTTCTGGGCAGTAGAGTCAGGGGTGGGGGGTGGAGGTGGGGGTGGGGTGGGGAAGGTGACAGGAAGAAAGGAAGAGCTGGGAAGAGTTTGATCACCAGCAGATCCCTGCTGAGGGCTCAAGCCTGTGGGTCCTTCAGGGGATGAAGCACCTCAGCTTCCTGCCAGCCAGAGGAGATGGGGGCATCTTTCCTGCCCTCATCCTTCGTCGCTTGCCCTCCTAAAGCCTCAGCCCCGACACCCCAGTCTGCAGGTGACCTCTGAGGTTGGCCAGGCCTGGCGGGCAGGAGACAGGTGGCATCTGCTGTTCTGAAGAAATGCCTTAGGGAGAGAATCAGATCCTTTGTAGAGCGCTGTACAGTTCTCACCTCTTTAAACATTACCATGGCAACACACACAAAATAGGAATCATTAAAATTCTAGGAAATGTGGACTATAGGGAAAACATTTGCATTTCCCTCTGATAAGATGGTTTTGCAGAAAAATCCAACATTGAGGCCGATTCTCTAGGTCCTTGCTCTGCATATGTGTCTGGCTAACCCCACCCTCTCGCTGTGTCTTGCATGATTGCAATACAGTATTAGAGCCAGGAAATCAATAGTGGTGCAATGCAGTGGCTAGGTGTGGGCTTCATCAGATCTGCACACCCTTGTTTACTGTGTCTGTGTGTGTATTTGTGCACATGCATGCATGCATGCATGCATGTGTATGTGTGTATCTGCCTGTCTCTGTGTGTGTGCATATATGTATGTATATTTGTGTGTGTTTCATGAGTGTATATATGTATGTATGTATGTATGTGTGTATATGTATGTATGTGTATCTTCTGTCTCTGTATGTATGTATGTATTTATATGTATTTGTGTGTATATGTGTTGCATGTGTGTATGTGTGTGTATGTGTGTGTATGTATGTATGTATGACTATGTGTGTTTCTTCCATGTGATGTTATCCCATGTGATTTTTTATGACTGCCGTGGTGGAGATACAGAACAGTTCCCTTCACGATGCCTGCACTCTTGCCTTTCCCCATGGCCATCAAGACAAGCATAGACCTACCTGGGAAGAGGCAGTAATTGCCTCCATCAGGCCTGTAGGACATCTTCTTGACTAATGATTGATGTGGGAGGGCACAGCTCACCGTGGGTAGTGAGAAAGCAGGTTAAGCAAGCCACGAAGACCAAGTCAGCAAGCAGCACCCCTCCATGGCCTCTGCTTTAGCTTCTGCCTCCAGGTCCCTGATGGCTTCCCTCAGGGATGGGGTAAGACTTGTAAGCCAAATGAACCCCTCCCTCCCTCGGTTACTTTTGGTTAGTGTTTTACCACAGCAGCAAACTACACCAGCCGTCCCTCACAGCATTGCCATCTCACCAGCATTGTACACACCCACGAAGCATCCTTTGAAGTGGTTTGTTTTGCTGCTTGGCTTAGCCCTCTGTGGTTAGTGTGTACCAACAGTTTACTGCTTTTTCTACGAGGCAGGATGTCACAGCATAGCTCTGTTTGACCATTCGCCCGCTGCAGAAACCACAGCATGCTCCTATTTTGGGTGATTACAAAGCTGCTGAGAACATTGTGTACAGGCTGTTGAGTGACGAAACTTCTATTTCTCTGTCATAAACGCCCATAAACATTAGGTCACACGTCAAGCAACGTGTTCAGTTTCATGAAAGACTGCCACCCAGAGTGGCTACACAGAGCTTCATTTGCCTGGTGACCCAGTTCCCCTTCATCTCCAGTGTTTTTGTTTTTTTAATCATTATCTTTGTTTTATGTGCAGTGAGCGTTTCACCTGCGTGTATGCATGTGCATCACATATGTGCACTGCCTGTACAGGGCTGAAGGGGACACTGGATCCCCCGGGACTGGAAGTACAGATGGCGGAGTCACCATGTAGATGCTGGGAACTGGACTCAGGTCCCATGTGAGATCAAGTGGAGCGGGTTTTAGAATAGCAAAACTGATACTGAGTGAGGGAGAGGGAAGGAGGGAAGGATGGAGGGAGGGAGGGAGCTTGGGGTTCCAGATAATCCTTTCCTGATGAGAAGAAGCCAGATGCAGGTCGGGAAGGAGAGCAGCAGACCCTGTGGAAACAATCTGTAGAAGCTGTGCAGTTCGGTGGGAGAAACCTAAGCCCGATGTTTTGCTGTTTGTATGTTCTTTTTGTAACTTTAAAAAATGCTATCAACAAACCCTGGTGTTTACAAACTCATAAAATATTGCATGTTATTGGAAGGTAATTTTACGAACAGCTCAAAGAAAGCAAATGATAGCTTGCAATATGTAAGTCATTCCTATACACACTCTCATTCAGGTGTTCCCGTTTGTGCTGGCGTGAAGCCGTGCACTTAGCAGAGGCTGCACTTAGAATCTGGTCCACTTTAGTGCCAGGTTGGACACTGAGTCCCAGAGGAAACTCCTGCTACCCCACTGTGTCCTGTGTGCTGAGCTATGGAAGCCAACAGATTTTTGTCTAGGATATTTCTAATTTACAGTATGTTTATATGATGTAACCCCATTGTAAGTCAAGAACAGTTCATATGTACATATAAATACATTTGTATATGAATGAATTAATAAAAATGACTGTTTGTAAATACATGATAGGATCTAGGGGTGTAGTTCAGTGGTATAATGCTTGCTTTGTATGCCCAAGGCCTTGAGTTTGATTCCCAGTCCTGAAAAAAAAAAAAAAAAAAAAAAAAGGGCATGTAAATAATAGGACCATAGTTTGTTAAGCTGCCTTAAAACTTCATAGTCCTTGAACACTTTCACATTATAGTTTGTACTTACCCAGTGGTCTATTGAATAGATGTTGAGATAGTAATATTTGCCTCTTAAAAACAGCCTATGATGGATTTAATTTTTAATTATATGATGCCATTACGTTATATTATTATCTCTGGATAAAATTTGGAATTCCAATGTCAACTGAAGCGCAAAGATTTTGCCTTTTAATACCTAGTATGAAATGGTCAGTTGGAAAAAAATCGGTGTCAAATGGTCTCCTAGCAAGGGGAGGCCTCGTCTCGAGAAATGTTTCTGCTGTTTCTTTTCTAAATGGCCAACTTGAAAAAAAGCTATTTTTAATTAAAATTTTTTTACTATTTTGATCATTTGGGATATTATTTCTTCAAACAAAAAAAAAATTATTGTCTGTCTGTCTGTTCTTGTGAACTGCTGACCACGCGCTTTGCCTATTTCTTGTGTGAGGGTGAGGTGCACAGCTTTGCACTGATTTTATTCTCTATCCTCTCTCTCTCCCCCCTCTCCCTCTGTCTCTCTGTCTCTGTTTCCCTCTGTGTGTGTGTCTCTCTCTGTCTCCGTTTCTCTCTGTCTCTCTCTATGTCTGTCTGTCTGTCTGTCTGTCTGTCTGTCTGTCTGTCTGTCTCTCTCCCAAATCTTCCTGTGCATCTCAGGCTGACCTGGAACTTGTGATCCCCCAGTCTCTCTCTTCTGGGCTTATAGGAGTGTGCCATCTTGGCCAGCTTATTTCAGTCGATTTGAACCTTAGAGTCTCCCTACATTTTCTTCATTGTGTTTGGTTTCAGGCAGGTGCATTATGGCTGCAATTCCTGCCATTGTATCAAAGCAGAAGACCAACTCCGCTCTCAGACCCAATAAGTTACTCATAGTAACTTATATACTTCTCACAATAAGTTCTCATACTTCCAGCTTGGTCTTTTAGAGATTAAATCACTTAAGGTTGCAATTCATTTTGGTAGAAGAAACCAGGGAACATTTTCAACATATTGTGTTGTCATTTACATTTGTGAACCAGCCATTAGGATGGTTAAAGACCAATACTGTTACATTTCTACAGTGAATACATTTGCATGCATCAAATGCTTACTGCTACATGCCATCAAGCACACCTGGGCTGGGGCCCCTCTGTCAACAACACTGTTTAGTTGCTTCAAAACCAGGGCATGTGCTGGGTTCCGTATACACTGTTCAGGAAGATGCTGACTGGCTCACATGATTCCTTTGTTCTAGATTCTCAAAAACCAACAAGTGCCCTGCTTTGTTAACCTGGAGGTCTCTGTCAGGTGTGCTCAGAACCTACAGTTCCCAGGGGATGGGGAAGAGGGAGCCAGGCCCTTTGTAAGCCCCAGCATCACCTCATGCCAGGCACTCACAGCTGGTTCTCTGCGAAGTCCCTTGCCCCTGAGCACAAGCTGTGGGTCCCCAGTGTGGAGCATCTCTGAATGTTGCTTCCTACAGCCAACCTCATTTTTTTTTTTCTTTGCTTCAGAGAACTTCAAACATGAAGTCTTAAGCCTCTTTACTTCACAAGCCTATGTTGAGTTTTCATGAGTATAGTCAGAGCTAATATAAACAAACAAGGGTGGCTTAAGACTTCATGTTTTCTTCTTAGTCTTAGCATCTAATATTTACATTATTATTTACCTTTAACTTAGGTTTTCTTTGTATAATTTTTTAGTATGAATCATTAACAAATGTCTTTGCTAATTTTCATGGCTAGTGAGGAAGTTTTTTTTTTTAATGTATATGATTGTTGATAATAAGTTGCTCATGACAATATCCTTGATACCACCACCAACATCAGTAACAAATAGATATGGAATTGGGAATGACGGTTGAATGGACCATGGCAGTTTAAGAGATGTAGTGGAGTAGATAAATCAAATATATTGTATCTGTGTATAAACATTTCAAAGAACAAATTGAAAATACTTGAAAAAAAACAACAAAACAACAACAAATCACGGCCACAACCACCCCAGGCGTATTTGGAAAGAAGCAACACCACTAATATGATATTCTTCCAAAGTGGAATTCCAGGAAAGGGTTACAAAGCCAGACTCTTGAGCAGGGGGTGGGGGGCAGGCAGAATCCAACATGGCACTGGAAGGAGTCTGTAGAAGACAGGCCCTGCAAGGTATTTACTGTACCCAAGATCTGGGGACCTGGCTTGGCCCAGTGGAGACCCTATACTGATTGGCATTGAGCCAGGCCTCAAGTCCGAACTGTGCAAGCAGGGACTGGGCCACCCTTTTGTTTCAGCTGCACCCAGCACCCTGAAACAGCCAAAGGCCTCCGTGTTCTCAGTCTTGGACATGCTGCTAGCCAGGGGCAGCGTTTTGTGTCCTCCATCAACCTCAAACTCAGGAGCTGTTCTGAGGGCGGTAAATGCTGAGGGTGAGGTCACCTTAATCTTTACCCCACTGTTGAGAAGTCTTGCAGGGTAACAGATGATGCAGGAATGAGAATGCTAGGTGTATCAGTGCTTTCCTTGTGACTATGAGAAATCAAAGCCTTGAGGACAGGCACATGGCTCAGTGGGTAAAGTGTTCACAGCACCAGCCCGAGGACCTGAGTTCACATCCCATAACTAACATAAAAAGACAAGCATGGCAAATGACTTTGTAACCCTTTGCAGGGAGCAGAGATGGGCAGATCCCTGGAGCTCATCGGCTGGCCAGTGTGGCTAACTGGTGACCTTGGTTCAAAGAGAGACCCTGCCTCAAAGGATAATGTGGAGAGTGAAGGTGGAAGCACCTGATATGAACCTCAGGCCTCCTGCTCTGTCCCTTTGCAGCTTGGTCAGTGGTGCTCTCCAGCACTGGGAACCGACAGCATGCATTTCCCAAAATGTCAGGTGAAATGCTTTGCCAAAGATAGGCTAGCAGTAAAAATTTAACATACTGTAGTTATTCTAATACACTGCCCCCCCCCAAAATGCTCACACATGCACATATTCATCTCTATAGTGCTAGGAGTCTGATATAGTTTTAAAGGTCCACCTCAAGGATAAATGGGGACACTTCCCAACACTGTGAGTTACCTGGTTATCCGAATTCAAAATTGAATATTCCGGGAGCTGTCTCTGTTCAGTGCAGAGGAAGTTATATGCTCTTGGGAGTTATGCTCTGGCCTCAGGAGGGTCACGCTCTCCGGTGGAATGGAGATGATGAAACACAAGTTTGTATGCACAATATCCTGACTGCTTGTCAAAAGTCCAGCTTTATGTGTTCTCTGGCACACTCAGTTTTTTACAGGTGCTCCCAGAAGCCATGATGCTAAAAGCTATTTACCTATGAGTTGAACCTGTGACTTATTTCTTGGGGTTCTATTCCACCTCAACACTACTTACTGAGGCTGGGAAAGTATTCCCATGAGGGGTTGGCAGAAGCTTTCTCTGAAAGTGGGAGTCAACGAAGAGCATCTGAGCTTCAGAAAAATGAAGGCAGCATGGCCTGTGGGGGGGCCCTTCCTTCTCCAGGGACAAAGAAAACACACGACTGTGTAGCATCTCAGGAGGGCTGGGGACTGAGAGCTCCAACTCAGTCAGCTAAAGGGATGTCAGATTTGTGGTGCCCAGAAAGCTCTCCTGTACCTGATGGCACCGGTTTGCCATTCTGTCCTGAGTTTCATCCTCATTGAGCATCTGGGCTCCACCTTGCATTTGGCAATGAAAAAAAGTGAAAGTGATCAAATGACTGACCCATGCCTCAAAGCAGACTCAAAGCTGGTCCTTATAGGTAGGATAATATGGCTTTTAGTGAGGAGTAGGCTGATGATGGAGGATCATATCATGGCTGACTTTTCTGTATGCCATATGACCATTCTTTATATGTCACGAGACCAGGATGTTTGCCCAGATTCAAGGCTGCATGTGTCTGCACCTCACCGTCACCTGTGAGTCTCTCATTCCCGTGAGGTACCACCTCTCTCTTCTCACCTTGGGTGCCATCGCCTGGGATGGAAGTGAAATGGAAATCAGCAGTTAGGTGGCCAGTACTGAGGAAGCCATTGTGAAAGGAAGCCCAGGCGTCCTGAGGAAAAGCGGAGCTTTTTAAAACTCAAGCCTTCTGGCCTCAAGGGTGCTTTCACCTTTCTTGACAACTTTCATTTTCCTCAAATTTTCCCTTTGGCCATTTTTTTTCCCAGTTGCCTGGTAGGAGTGTGGGGGGCATATTCCCACCAACCCCTTTTCTCACAAAGTGGTCAGATCTCACCAGCCCTGAGTTTAGGCAGCGCTTTTATGATGTCTCAGGTGGAAACTGTTTGAGAAGAAGGAGTAAGCCCCTCCCCCAACTCCTCTTTTCAAACCAGTCATGGGCCCAGCACAGGCTGCAGGTGTGGACCAGCGGCCAGGGCCACCATCAGTGCTGGGCTCCAGCTGCTCTGAGCTGGTGCCCTCTCCCCATCATTATGTGATAAGGAGCATTCAGTGTATGCCAAGGAGTGAGGTGGTAAAAGATGGATGGATGTCTGAGTGGTGGTTTGGATGTGGACGCAGACCAGAGAGTGTCAAGGTTGCCCAAATTCTGTACTTCTTGAAAAATAAAATTATCATCTATGGAGAGGGTCAGGTGGAAAGGTTTTTATGGACTCAGTCTCTTTCCATTTTATCGAAGAGCAGCAGGCCTTGCTGTACCGGCGGAAACTGCTGTGGGCACATGTGACTGATGGCATTGAAGGTGAGAGCTGTACAGTCTGGTTGTGTGGGATAACTGAACAAGTCTGGGGCTTTAAAGGTTCCTTTCTTCATCAGGTCTGGCTGCCTCACTGTGTAGCCTTCATCTTCTTATCATTTTATACTTTAATGTGGCTGCAGAGACTGCTTTCTAACACCTGAATTTTAAGTAGGAAATGGACTCAAAGCAGTGGCTCTGTCCTGATAGATATTTTCTCTGTTGGATTGTTGCTCATCTCATAGGAACCTTAACTTCTGCCTAATAAAGGCCTGGAATGATGGTGTGTTAGCCTCCAGCCTCTGAAGGAAGAGGAAGGATAGTGTGTGTGTGTGTGTGTGTGTGTGTGTGTGTGTGTGTGTGTGTGTGTGTGTG
>OU015746.1:88796201-88807242 GCA_907169655.1 Acomys percivali | reverse complement strand
TCTCTCTCTCTCTCTCTCTCTCTCTCTCTCTCTCTCTCTCTCTCTCTTTTTCTAGCTCTAAGTTCTTGATCTCTTTTTTTCCCTGTTTTAAGACAGAATTTCTCTGTTTAGCCCTGGCTGTCCTGGACTCGATTGTACATCAAACTGGCCACAAACTCACAGAAATCTGCCCACCTCTGCCTCCCTGAGTGCTGGGATTATAGATGTGTGCCACCATGCCTGGCTAGGTCTTGAATTCTTCATGCTACTTTCCTTCTGATTTTGTTTGCTCTTTGGTTCTTGGGAGGGGACCCATGACCTTGCCCACGGTAGGCATATGACCACTGCACTCACTGGGTTGTATGCCCAGTGCAAATACATTTATTTTCCATTTAACTCCTTGGATTTTTTTCTCTGTTCTATGGCTAACTATTTTTTTCTATGAAGGTGTGGAGAACACTGAAGGGAAGTGGAATGGAGAGGCAGCCAACTGTTGCAGTTACTAAGTGCTGCTTTAACCTATGGGGAAACTCAGAGAAGGTAAGGGTTGTGCATCTCATAATGGGCTATAGCCTGTTCCCAGATGGCACAGCTGAGGAGGGCCACTGGGTTTTTAATTCCTTAGCTTTACTATTCAGAACATGTAGGCAGAGTGGATGTCACTGTCTGCAGGAAACTGTAGAAGTCAGAGACACAGGTTGTCAGTGGCGGAGGCTGGAGGAGCCCTGGCAGCATCTGCTATAAATCTGCCTATAACAAGCAAGGGCTCCTTCTGTCGTATTCACTCCTAACTGAGATGCATATGCCTGTGTCCACCATAGACCACGTGCTCCTCAGAATCAGATAGGATTAGACTGGGCTGATTTAGTCAGCACAGCACCCTGCCCAGTGCTGTGCATAAATAGCCATGCGGTATATAAATAGCTCTTGTGTCGTGTACAGGATCAGAATAACGTCCTCCATGTCACGGAGCTGGATCTTTTAGTTATCGCGATGAAATTATAGCATTGATGCAACTTTCTGGAGGTGGGAGTTTAGCAGAGACCCGGGAGCCCAGGGCTGACCTGCACCCCCAAGGGCAGGTGGAGATTTGACAGACCCTCATCAGTTTGATTAGTGAACGTAGTCAGCAACTGCAATTGTCCAAATCCTAGAACCGTAGTCACATTTTAGATCTGGAGTTTCCTTCTGACTCCTTCGAAGCAGAATGACGTAGAATTATGAAGAAGAGAGGTGGGCTTGTGTGAACATGGAGGGTCTGTTAGGCCTGGTCCATGAGAAAGAAGTCTTGTGCTTTATCACAATCAGAGGGATGGACGATTCACTTCCCTCTGGCTCCTGCCCCAGGACATTTTTTTTTTCCCATCTGTTTCTTATACATGACTCAAATTCCCAGAAGGCATTCAGATTATCTGTGGGCACTTTCCTTTTTATCTGGCCTGAAGGTGGGTGCTTAGACTGAGTGGAGATGGTACTGGGTGCCCCTTACTCTCTGAGCTTCCTGCATCTTCGACCTTATTCTATACCAGGGGGAAATAGGACTGCAAATTGCAGAGATTATTCAACTTCTGCTCACTTTAAGTGTCCTTAAAGGGAGATGGCACTCATGTCCTCTCAGAGGGAAAGGGGGATGTAATCTGCTACAGATAAAAAGCTGTGTGAGAGGTTCCAGAGGCAGCTAGGGGTGTGACACTGAGGCACTGCTATTCCTCACCAGGGGCACCTGGGTCACTGAATGCGCAGTGTAAGTGGGGGAGACTCGAGTGAACTTGCTGAAGGAATGAAAGGACCATTAAAAGGTGTCTTTCAAGGGACACAGTCACCTTATCCAGGCTAATCAGAATGGCCCAAATGTGGGAAATGTATCATCCTTTTACCCTCATTCCAACATCTACCCCAGTTGGTTGATGCTTTTGAATAAATTTGTGGGATTTGTGAGTTTTCTTTCATTTCCTGGTTGGGCTAGATGGCTCTCTGTGAGCTCTTGGAAAAGAACTTCTTCAGTTTGCAGCCATCCTCATTAGACACCAGTGCTGCTTCTGACGTTGGACACATTTTCCAGAATCCTGTGAACTGCAGGGCCGTGATAGAGACCACCTACAGTTCCATCTCATTAGTGTTTGGCTCTATCTAAAGAGAGGGCAGGGGAAGGGGAGGCCGTGGAAAGAGGCAGGTAGACTCCAGCATGTGTGTGCTGGGAATATACCTGAGGTGGAGGGAGGTGACTTCCCTTTCTGCCCCGTGAACCCCACTCCTTTGCACACTTCTCATACTGTGGGCAGTGAGATACACCCAGCCTCCTCCAGCCTTGGGTTTTAAACGTTTCCAAAAAGGAGTAAATTTCAAAAGAAAGCTTTCTATGCAGACGAGGCGGCTCTTGGCCCACCCTGGCTGTTCCCTACAGCTTCAAGAATTTGTATCTCACTCTGCCATCCTCCTCCTCACTCCCCCCCCCCCCACTCACTGGCTGGCCAGGATGCTCATGGCACACTAGCCTTAACCAGCTAGTCAACCCAGCCACGTGACGAGTTTCATGGGCATGAGTGTGAATTCTGTTTATGCTCGGCATGAATGAAAGTGTTGACAAGAGGCTGGGGCTAACGCATCAGACTTAGACCCCATGCATTCCGAAGGCATCTTTGAAACTGAAATAAAAGAAACATAAGTAATTAAGCTCACTTAAGCACGGATAAGAAGCTAGAGGTTCTGTCAAGTTCAAAGAGGAGCCAGCCTAATAATAGCTGATACTAATTTTAGCAGTAGGTTCCCAGGCAATCAAAGCTTTAATGTAGGGAGGGGATGAACCCTGACACCTAGCAGAACACACTTGAGTTCGCCCAGAGGCAAGCTCTCTCTCCTTGCCTCTCTGTGCTCTGTGGATCCTGTAAATCAGTAAGGACCAACAAATGAGTGCTAGTAGTGATGACTACCTCAAAGCTGTATTCTTCTGGTGTCTGTGTCTCACAGTGTGGGAAGGACCTGGCTAGCTGGCACAGTTAAAACGCTTTGTGGCTACACCATCCGAACTGTGTCTTGGCAATACCAAGGGCAAGGGCCTCACAGCAGGACTCTAACCGCCATCCACTTAAGTTTCCTTCTAAGGTGGTTTTTATCTCAGGCTTTTAAGCATTCACCCTGTGCTTTTGCTTCAGAAACAAACCGCCATGTCTCTATGTGTCTGTTTCCTGGTCTTCATAGCCTCTTTGCCTACCCAGCTAGGAATGGCAGCCCTTTTGGTGTCGTCTCCGGGCCAAATCCTGTGAAATGACTTCAGTGCCCTGAAGGGAGCCTAGTCCTCTCCTGGGACATGTGCTTCTCTAGTCTTAGAGACGACAAGAGCCAAGCTTTTGGAGACTCCTCGGAATTAGGCGTCGCCATGTTTCAGCAGCCAAGGACACGGCTGATGTTGGCAGTCTTCAGCGTCCGATGAAGGTACTGCTCATCGTTAATGCCTACAGCATTTTATTTTTAAAATTTCTGCTGAGTGCAATGACATCACAGGTGAGAGGCCATGGATAACTTAACTTCAAAGGCTGACAATTTGATAAAAGAAATAAATTTAATCTGGCCGGGGGCCAGGCCTGCAGCAGGCATAGAAGCCAGATGTCAAATATCAACTGTATTTAAGACTAGCAGAACACTAAAGCAACAGAACGTCTTATCGGCAGAGGTGACACCAGCCCAATTAGCAGAGGACAGAAGAAGAGAACGGTCCCAGGATGAAGGCACATGCCAACCATCCGATAGTCGCTAGAGCATATGGGAATTAATGATATTTGGAACTCAGTGAATACCAAGATTTTTCAGCTTAAAATAAGCTTCCTGCTGATGTGCATTTACTGGAGGGGGGGGGGGCTCCCAAATGCCACAGAGAAAAATGAGATGCAAGCAAAAATAAAAAAATAATCTGAGATTCAGCTGTTAGTACACAGAATAAAAACAGTTCAATGAGCTGAGAGGAGCTGAGGAGACTGTGGGCCCGTGCCCCAGCTATCTCATTATCCACACCAACTGCCCTCAGAGAAAACTGCAGTCCTTAATGTCTGTACTCATGAGGGGAGATTTGCTAGTTTAATGTATTCTATGCATTTGACAGAGAGTCCGGGCAGCCCTTTATGGGAGATCTTGAACTTGAGAGGGCTGAGTTTCTCATAAACACCAAAGAGGACTTCGGCATCTTCCCATCCAACAGCTTTTCTCCTTCTCTAGCAGTCTGTCTGTCTGTCCCTGAGGGGAAGCCTATATCCAACCACTCTACCTGCCAGGTCCAAAGGGAACGACAGATGACGGTCTTGGCTCAGCACAAGCTGAACCACGGAAGGACTGCTACTGCTCACCCCACCATGCTCAGGGACCTGTGGGAAGGGCTTCTGTCAGTTGGGAAGAGCTGCTTCTTCATTGACAGGCACCTGTCTGTGGTGCAGAGCAAAACCATCTGGCCCACAAGGCCCTCCCTGCTAACCTAAACTCCTGGCCTACTCCAGTTCACAGCGTCCCCTCCCCTCACTCAGCAGCTACTACGTTCTCCCCCTCCCCCCGATCTTCTCCCTCTGCTCCCCAGAGAGCTAGCTCTGGCTCTTGCCAGTCTGCCCCAGAGAGATAGCTGTGGCTGCTTTGTGTGTCTCTGAAGGCCTATGGCCGGTCTCTTTCCCGTCTATAATAAAAACCTTTGTTCCTCCCACGGATCGGTCAGTTCGGGGCCTTCTCTGTGTCCTTGCTTACACTCACTGCCCATTTGCTATCGTGTTCCCCCTTGAAATAAGAGTTAACCTGCATAACAAGTTTAGTATAACTCAAATTCCTATTGCTGAGATTTCTCTAATGACAAAGATCTTCAATTAAAAAAAAAAAAAAAGATTAAGAAAAGACATGTCCCCAAGGTCTGGGTGGATGCACTCTACAGTGACATTTCTGGTTCTCCTATACTTATTTACTCTAATTGAATGAGAGCTCCAGAAACCTTGAACTCTGTCTCCCATTTAACCTCAAGACCTTATTGGCAAGTAAGATGCTTCTAGAAAGAGGACAAAACCCAGAAAGCTTTTAGTTGATGGTGTATCCAGGAGCGAATGCCCATCCTTAAAGAGCCCCGGGACCTGCAGAAACCGCAGGAGTGCCAGGAGTCACCAGCCAATTTTTGAATTATTAACACGTGGTTAACAATTAGAGAGAGACATATTGATAGGCTATTGAAGCAGTTAATTATTTAGTTGTACAGAGTGGAAAATAAAACACTAAGTGTACTGGGGATGGATCTGGGTCTGTAGAGGCAGGTAGGCATGCAATTCCACTCGTAAAACCTTTTTTTTTTCCTGAGATAAAAATCAAATCTGGCTGCGGTTCCAGCTTCCACTTGGCTGGTACAAAATAAAACAGGAAAGAATATGCATCTCTTCCAGTGCAGAAATCTTAGAGACCCTGAATCTTTGCACAGCCACAGCTGGTAGAGATGGGATGGAATAGGCAGATTTTGCAAAAACAAGACCAAGTTCACACCCTGACCAACCATCCAACCCTCTTCCCACAGTACAACTTGGGGACCTTCTACCCTGATATCCAGGGTTCCATCCAAAGTCATTCCCAGCTGAGAGCTGGCCCAAGTCTGTGGAGCTGGTTTTGCTTTCCAGAATAGGGCGATTAGCTGCTAACACTATAGTGCAGATGAGGAGACTGGTTTCAGGCTTGCTTGAGGGGAGAATCTTCATCAAGGAAGTTGTAAGTAACAATTGGCATCAGCTGTTGCAGAATGTTGTTCTTGCCGGCTGGCTGTGACCATGGACTGCCTTGGCTATGCATGAAGGAGGGTCTCAAGGAACTTTCCAGAATGCTCACATGGTCATGACACTTGAAACACAAGGAAGACTGCTTAAATCCCTAAGCTTGGAATGGTCTCCACCCTTCACCAAAAGTCTCCCTGACTGTGAGGGCTTCATTTTGTGGCCCTTGAAAAATAGTAAACAGACAATTCTTTCAGCAACGCGTGTGGGTTTTGCCTTTCCTATTCTCTTCACCAGCTCTAGGGTGTTTGTTTGACCCTTTAAAAGCTAGTTGCCCTACCTCTTACCCCAGCAGCTACCTCAGGGCTGAGTGCTAGAAGATGCTCAGCCATTGAACGAATTAACAACCCTAGCAAAGTTACATTTTTCTTGTAACGATTTCCCCAGTGGTGCAGTAGGGACACCCTGTCTTCTTTTCAAAGCATCGGTTTATTGTGCCACTCATTCAGTTGTCGCTGAATGCAAAATGCCTTCTATTCCTGGCTTCCCAACATAAGTGTTCTGCTAGACTGCTGGCGCTCTGTAAGTCCTGGAGGGGAGAGGAGGACCAGAGAGAGAGAGATGGGCAGTGTATACAGTGAGCCATTTCCTGTAGAAATTCAGACAACCCTCACTTTTCTCTTGCAAATGACTCCTCACTGGAATTCATTTGTAAGCATTCCTGCTATTGAGACCATGTATGTGTTTCTGGGAGAAAACAAGGGATTTAGCTAACTGTATCTCCTATATAAGAGGGGTTCACGTGAAACAGACATTAGGTGCATTCAGAAGCTGCGCTGTGAGCTACCCACCAGAGAAGACTACTGGGGCACAGGTTCAAACCAATAGAAAGTCTTTATTAGTGACAACGCTGGGCATTTGGGATCCCAGTGCTATTCTCAGCCTTTCTTTCTTTCTTTTTTTGTTTTGTTTTGTTTTGTTTTTTTTTTGTTTTTTTGACATTTTTTTATTAATTTATTCATATTACATCTCAATTGTTAGCCCATCCCTTGTATCCTCCCTTTCTTTCCTCCCTCCCGCTTCCCCCTCTACTCCCTTCCCCTATGTCTGTGACTGAGGGGGACCTCCTCCCCCTGTATATGCTCCTAGGGTATCGAGTCTCTTCTTGGTGACTTATTATCTTTCCTCTGAGTGCCACCAGGCCTCCCCATCCAAGGGACATGGTCCGATATGGGGCACCAGAGTTTGTGTGAAAGTCAGATCCCCTTCTCCACTCAACGGTGGAGAATGTCCGGTCCATCGTCTCAGCCTTTCTTAGGGTGAGCTTTTAAGGACAAAACCCACATCCTGGGTTGATATACTTCAGTTAACAAGAACAGGTTACCAGAAGCAGAACTGCAGAAGCCAAAAAGCGAGGTCAGCACATGTAGGCGCTTTGATGGGTTAGGTCTCTGTTCTTCCTTTGGCAAGTGGTGCTGGGTAGCAAGGCTTGGATGGTGCTCCCATCATGGCGTCAGTCATGCTAAGGTCTGAGGCCTGTTAACAATTGTTCTTCTGGAAGCAGCACCCTTGTCAAAAGAGAATCAGTTCCTCAGAGGAGAACCAGGTGTGCTGGCATCAGGGCCTGTGACAATGCAAGGGTAATAGAGCTGTAATGCTGGCTTTGGGGGTCCTGAGGAACCCCTTCTCTCTATGAAATAGGAAAAATGAAGATGCCAGGCAACAGGTATGATGTGGAGAAGTTTATTGTACAAGCATGGGAGAAGAGGAAAGGGGGAGGGGCACCCCAGGGAAACAGAGGCAGAATCAGCAAGAGAGGAGAGAGAGAGAGAAAGAGAGAGAGAGAGAGAGAGAGAGAGAGAGAGAGAGAGAGAGAGAGAGAGAGAGAGAGAGAGAGACGCAAGGAAGGAGATGAGGTGGGTTTGGCCCACCTTATATTCTTAGCAGTTGGCCCACCTAGTGGCAGACAGCTAATGATGTCATAGGTTGCTAGGCAGACTGGGGGCAGTATGCTAACACCTCCAAACACAGAAAAGCCCTGTCACCTGTCACCAGCAGAGAACTTCATAGGGCTGGTGTGTGTGTGTGTGTGTGTGTGTGTGTGTGTGTGTGTGTGTGTGTATGTGTGTGTGTGTGTGTGATGGTAGGCTTCATGCATAATTTAAATCTGAAAATTGGGCCAAGAGGACTCCTGCTGACCTACATAGCAGCCAGGCTAGGAGTTCCTTCTGAGCCACGACAATTCCCTTTGATCCGATAGACCTTGCTTCATGCCCCATTTCACCATGCACACATGATGACAGGGACAGGCAGACCCTATTTGATTCTGACTTTACCTTGCATGTCTCTTAATGTTCTAAGAATGTGCTTCCATTCGTGGCAACAAAAAGGTTTATATTCATAGCCTTAAGTAAAAAATGGCAACAGGAAAAACAACCATTCTGTTGACACTGGCAGCTGCTCTGAGAAGCATCCTATTTCTGTTCAGGTCTCTGATTTACACCCATCACCTTGGAGACTGTGGCCTCAGCAGGACCAGGGCAATGTTTGCATGATAAGTTGTCCCACCTCTCAAAACTGTCATTGGAGTTGGCTCAGCAGTTAAGAGCACTGGCTGCTCCTCCAGAGGTCCTGAGTTCAATTCACAGCAACCATATAGTGGCTCACGACCATCTGCAATGGGATCTGATGCCCTCCTCTGTCATGCAGGCGTACATGCAATAGAGCACTTGTATATATAAATAAATCAATCTTTAAAAAACAAAAACAAAAAGTACTCACTTGGCTCCTAGCTGCTCTGAGTGGGTCATAGCTGCCTGTAACTCCAGTCTGGAGATCTGATGCCATCTTTTGACACCTGTAAGCACTGTACTCATGCACACAAACCCATGCTCATACCTATACAAGATTAAAAATAAAAGTGAAAGAAAAAAAAAAAACCAACAACTGTGATAAGAAATGAAAATGTTTAAAATGAACACACACATGTAAACTCTGACCTCCGTCTTGGTGAACTTACGCTGATCTTCAGAGAGGTCAAGAGGCTGTTCAGATCGGCCAATGAACCATTTCTTGGCGAGCCAGCGACCGTCACCTCGCAATGACTCCTAACCACCTGCTTTACGCTCACCCAACCCCACTGAGGCTTCTCAAGGAGGTTTGGTTTCTTTATTTACTCTGGGCATGCTGTACCAGCCTCTTCCCCTGAGCCATTCTGAATTTCGTGGAGGCAAAAGTTATTACATTTTTTTTTCCTTCTATGCCAAAAATGGTATGTGGAGATATTGGACTGTAAATTACAGTTTTCTTTTTGTCTGCCAACGGCATCTATTTGAACACCGTTTGCTTTTTAATTAGCTCATCACATGCCAGCAAACACTTCAGATGGTTTAGTTGGAAGATAGTGTAGGTTGGTTCACACGGCCGTTAGTCTGGTATTTACTGAAAAGTGTGCTGGGGACCAAGCGCTGGAGCACAGGCTCTGCCAGAGGTATGGACAGTAACTAACAATCTAGTGGGGTGTTATGACCAATGTCATGGCCTCAGATCTCATGCTGCAGCCCATCCCCTAAGGTGATGGTGTTAACAGGCGGGTTCATAGCCGGTAACTAGGTACCCTTATGACACACAGGTCACTGAGGGTGTAGTCCTTACAACAGAGCCCTGAGACACTTGGTGACTTTGCCTTGCCCTTAACAACACATGAGGACACATGGAAGCACTTCTAAGGAAAGGGACTCATTAGATGTGATTTGCTATTGTCTAAAAAAAAAAAGATGATGTGTCTGTGTGTGTGCCTATGCTTGCTAACCACGGAGCATTCCTTAGTCCCTGTGCTACTGTCATGATCTTGGACTTACCTAGTCTCCATACTGGGAGCAGTAAAATTCTGCTAAATGTTAACTCTTCCTTTCAAAATTTAGGACCTGTCTCTTCATACCGTAAGAAGAAGAGATTTGAGACAGGGCTGAGTGTTCATAGTGAGCCCCAGCGGCATGATGGGGGCAAGGCTTGGAGCTGGATTAACAGGGTGTCTTTCTGAGTCACTCACAGCTGCAGCAAGCCAACTAGAGTGCTTGCAGTGCATGCTGAGAATGAGCCTATCCCGTTTCAACAAAGATGCTCTGGATACTTTTGAGGCTGGGTCTTCCTTCTCGCTTATCATCCTGGCTGACAGTAAAGATAATTCTTGTGCATGAGACCCACAAGCAACTCTTCACAAGTTCAAAACTTGTTGCTCACACTCTCCTCTCATACTGAGTGGAGTCCCTGCTGTGCTTTGCCCATGGCTGAGGTCTTGTATGACCTCTCTGCCTCTGGGGCTATCCTGCTGGCACAGTAGGGGCAGGGTGAGTTAATAGATATTACGGTGGCAATGCGGTGCCCTTTTGGTCTGACTATGGGGACAGATCAAGGTACACATATGTGATTATATCTTTAAAATACACCCTGAGTTAGTTATATAGGTTTATAAACTGTTATTTAACTTACAACATGTCCCAGCTACCATCAGTTTTTATTGCTAACTAAGACATCCTGGAGTGACATATGTCCAGAGTCTGAAAAACTGGAAGCCATTACCTGGCAACCTGATCTTGGGAAAGCTAAATTTTAGGCCCAGGAGAACTGAGCACAGAGCAGGGGTGGCTTTGCTCTCCTGGCTGCTCACTGTGCCGGAGGATGATAACGTCCATCACTCACACAGCACCAAGAAAACCCACGCATGCGTCATCTGCATCTGTAATACGGCACACTCAAGTCCTTTTCTCAAGGACTAAAATAATGTGTCTGGCGGCCACTCCCTTTCGTCCAGCTTCATTCTATAATGCGGGCAAGGGCAGGGCATGGTGCCCTGGGTCTCCACGCGGGAGTCATGCTCTGCTCGGCAGGGAAGTCCTCGCCAGCAGCTCAGCAGCTCCGAGTCATGATTTCCTGGTTTGGAAATCCCTAAATTTTGTTTTCCAGCAATCCTAAAAATGTGGGGAGTTTTGCAAAATCTTTCTTCCTCTCTTCCTCTCTTCCTCTCTTCTTCTTTCTTCTCTTCTTCCTTTTCCGTCTTTCCTTTTTTCCTTCCCTTCCTTTTCTTGAACTCACAGAGATCTGCCTCCTTAGTGCTGGGATTAAAGAAATGTGCTTCCACAGCTGGCTTTTTTTTTTTTGAGGATGGGGCATGGGGTCCCATTGTGGCCCAGGCTAGCCTTGAACTCCTGCTAGACGTGTGCCACTATGCTCTGATCACGCACGCATGCTCTTGTACATGTTAGTCAAGTGCTCCACCATTGAGTTAAATCTCAAGCCGTGTGTGTGTGTGTGTGTGTGTGTGTGTGTGTGTGTGTGTGTGTGTG
>OU015746.1:88724394-88788961 GCA_907169655.1 Acomys percivali | reverse complement strand
GTGTGAGTGCTCACTGACTGTGACACAGGGAGGAGAGTGTGAGTGCTGACTATGGAAGAGAAACACATGGCTGCCACGGATGGAGGCTTGACTCAGAGGACGATAATTAGCAAGTATTTGGGATTATGGATGGCAAGCAGTTTAATAGAAATTATTAGAAGCAGATGGCATGGGATTGGGGCAGGTATCCCATATCTGCACCACTATGAGAGGTAGTTTAGAGGATTAATATCTGCCCTGCCCCAGGTTAACTAAGGCTATCTTAAAATATAACAGGTGTCTGTGTCTTGATTGATTACTAGTGGCTTAGAAAATACTGCCGTAATAATAATTAACTGCAACAGGTTTGTTTTGCCATCAGTTTGAGAGTGCTGTCCACCGGTGGTGGCAAAGTCAATAGGGGGCTCCTGAGGCAGGTGGTCACATTGCATCCACTGTCAGAAAGCAAAGCTGTTTGTCCTTTGTCTTCAGTCCAGGACCCCAGCCAAAGAAACTGTGCCAGTCACAATTAAAGTAGGTCTTTCCATGTCAACTTGACTTAGGTAACCCCTTGCAGTCATTCTCAGAGATGAACTTAAGCTAGCTAGTTCCTCATGATCATGCCCAGAGGCACGCCTCTGAAGGAGAGATAAACCTGTTTTTTAGGATCCCAAGTGTGGGATCCAAATGGTCTTGTGAGAGAACAGGTGATGTTAATCCACTAGAAAACCGACCACCTCATGCGGGAGCTTGATTGTTGCCAGCTGAAAAGATCCCGTG
The DNA here is from genome assembly GCA_907169655.1 of Acomys percivali. Taxonomy (NCBI): domain Eukaryota; kingdom Metazoa; phylum Chordata; class Mammalia; order Rodentia; family Muridae; genus Acomys; species Acomys percivali. The sequence goes on along the minus strand of OU015746.1, from coordinate 88,788,202 downwards.
AACAGACTCTGGGAGGAGATATATAAATGAGCCCAGAACTGGAGGCGGGATAGTTTTGGATGTTCATTGCTCCACTTCGAGATGCTCCTAGAGAGAATTGCTCGGGGGAAGGCTTCGGGGCTCTGGGCTCCTGCTAAAGTTCTGGGTTCCAGCAAAAAAATCCTGCTGATTACGCCAGGAGAATTGCTCCTCGGAACTGATATCCTTACGGTTTTGTTGTTGTATTCCTTAATCCTCATTTCCTATGGTTTTGGTTAGTCAGGTTATAAGTGGCATATGCTCAGTTAATAAGTTATAATAAAATATATTGGTTAAGAAAATTGAGCCTACACGCCTCCTGGATGCTCTAGGTCCTGTCTTACTGACCATATTAATCACTACAACCACTGGGCCCCATTCCTAGCCCTTGAGCATGGAAGGGAGTGACTTGCAAGGCCAGGAAGCACCCCTGGGATGCCATGCCACTGTAGCTGTTGACAGAACCATGAAGGATGTGCATGGGAAAGCTCAGAGCCATCCCTGTGTTGCTGGGACAAAGAAGGACTCAAGGTAAGTAGAAAACTACAAACTTACAGAAACATGGTCTTGGGATGGTGTTATTGGCATTGAGATGATGCAGGTGTTACAGAGGGGGAGGCCTGAGGTGAGGAGGGAGGGAATGAGAGAGAGAGAGACAGAAAGGGGGGGGTAGAACATGAGAAGGATGCAGGAAGGATCAGCAAGAATGAGGGCAGAGGAAAGAGAGAGAATGAACGAATGAATTGCACAGTATGTGTCTTTCCCCACAAGGATGGTGCAATATGAAAAGGATCCAGCCGATGAGAGTAAAGATTGATTTGAAGTGTTGTTTTTTTCAATTTTCTCACCAATAGGAATTCCTTCTAGTTTTTACTGGTATAATTAAAACAAGAACCTTGCCCCCATTATCTTTATTTACATTTTTTTAAACAATCAAAACTTTATTATAAATAATTTGAAAAAGGAAGACATTCGTGCAGAGGAATCAGCTGGACCGGAAGTCCATCCATCTCCACAGACATCTGTGGTTAGGGCAGCCACCATGAAGCTCTGAGAATGGTCAGAGTAAAAGCGGTCAGAGGCAGAGGAAGCACAGGTGTACTTTACTTATTGAACCATCGGAGGGATTCCAGCAATACTTTGAGCAGGTTTGTAGCTCAAACAAAGCAAAACAGAACAAAGTGAAATCCATAAGAAGGCAAAGAATAGAATATAGTTCTTAAAATATCTTTGGATTCAATGTGGCTTAAAAAGCTTTACATCTGCGCGATGAGCGTATCCGTGACTCGTCTGGAGAACTGTCTCAGGGTGGGTTCTGAACCAGCAGATCTGCTTGAGGCCCATGTTAGTGCTGGTACAGCCTCACAGTTGAGTTTGACTCCACTGGCCTCCACCATGGCTTAATGAGTAGGAAGGAGGTCACAGTTATGGATTTAGTCTTCACTGACCCCCCCAAAACTCACATGCTAAAAATTTGTTCTCCAACTTGGGTGACCATTGGGAGGTACGGCCTAGTGGAAGGAAGTCAGGTTGCTGGGGCCAGCCCTCCAAGGGGATGTTAGCACCCCAGTCCTTTCTTTATGGGAGAGAACAGAGTAGGTAGATTCCTTTGCGGTGTCTGCTGACCATGGTGCACTGATCGACCACAGGCCCCGCGCAACAGGGCCCAGCAGACACAGACGCCAACCTCTTCAACTGTTGAGTCCACAATCTGTCTTCCCTCTTGGAAGCTGAGTGCCTCTGGGGTTTTGTCACAGCTATGGGAAAATAATTCACCTTTATCCAGATTATCTCACTTTTCTCAAGCATACCTACAGGGGTTACACATGCGATGTTCTCTTCCGTTCTTTGGGTGTCTAAGTGTGTGGATAGGCCTCAAGTCTGACTTTTCCCTATGACTTCGCCATTGATCCGAGTGACTGGGCTAAGGCATGTCAGAGAGCAGGGTGTGGACCCAACGGGTTACCTTGTGTTTCTTTGTTTGTTGGTAAGACCATTATACACTCTGAGTAAAAGGCGCCAAAGGTGGTAATCACTCTTGATTTAGTAACGAGAATCCTTTCCTGTTTGTGAGAGAACATATGCATTCATGCTTGTAGAGACTTTGTGGGTTTTCTTTTCCCCCTGAAAGAGGATGAACAATGATTGTGTAGATCAATAGAGGGGCTCACTGTACACCCCCAACCCCAAAGACCCTACTGTGCCTCCTGACAGCAATGCTTCCATCACACAGGACCAGAGCAGTGGGGTGCACTTGGATTTCCTTCAGAACTATGGGGATTTAACATGTATGGCAAGCCTGGAGGCCACAAATACTGCATCATTCCCTGGGGGGTTCGAAACCACTTGTCCTCCTCCATTCCTTCCTAAAGAGTGGAGTCTGTTTCAGCTCCGTCCTTATGTATTCAAAAATGTTTGAAGTACTTTATCTCCATCTCAAAGCCTTCATCATTAAGAAGCAGGGATAGACAGACAGACAGATGGATGGACAGACAGATAGACGGATGGATGGACACACACACACACACACACACACACACACACACACACACACACACACACACACACACCCCACTGGGAAGGTCAGGATTGGATTCTTATTGACATCTCAAACCATCAGGTAGCCTCCTCGTAAAGGCACACCCTGCGAGGACAGAGCTGACTTGAAGGTGTTAGAAGAGAAGGCGCCAGTAGTAGATGGGAAAAGGCTGAGCTAAGAGGCAGACATGAGGTGGCCAACAAACCTCACTTTTGAGGATGCTACCAATCGGCTGTTTTCTGAGAGACAAAGAAGGAAAAGACATCTTTGACTAGCAGTACTTTATCCTGCCTGCTCGTTGCTTCCAGGTAAGGCCAAGGAAATGGCAAGATTTAGGAGGGGACACACCTGTCTCCCCACAGTGCTCTCATTTGGTTAATGTTGATAGAAAAACAGAGCCGTTTCTGTGGCACGCATCGTCATCTGTGGCATCATGAGGTGTCTGTGCCCCTCTGTAAAGATCCCTGACTGCAGCTCAATGACCTCTAGAGGTCATGCAGCAACGACTTTGAATAATCCAACACAGCTTAATCTTCCTCATCTCATATCTGTGTTGCGTTCCCTTGGCAGTTACTTCTTACTCTCTGGCCATTTCCTCTGCTTACCAGACCTCAAGGCATCACTTTCAACACAGGTCATCATAAGGAGAAGGTGGGTAGGTGTGTGTGTGTGTGTGTGTGTGTGTGTGTGTGTGTGTGTGTGTGCGTGTGAGTTCCTTAGATTTTGAGGCCCAAACATTTGTATTGATTTTTAATGAATATGGATGTTTGAGCTATAGGAGTCTTGAAGGGCTCTTTACCCCAATGAAATTCAATTACTTTTAAAATTTCCAGCCCCTTAATAAAAGAGCATTTCCAAGGATGTGTGCAGTAGACAGGATGATGAGAATTGGTGCTTATGGTATCTGCCAGAAGGGCTCTGTGTCTTGCCCCTACTCTATGAATCCCCACGGGGGGGGGGGGGGGGGCAATTGAGAGCAAAGATGACCTAAACTACCCTCCCTGCTCATATTTTGTCATTACCCAGAATGCATGGGAAATGGCAAAGTATAATTTTTAATGAGTTAAGAACATAGTGAGCACGTGATCAAAGGATTATCTGTTCTGTTGGGTAAAATATGTTGCAAGTTTATTGACTAAACATAATAAGAAGTCTGGACCTTAACTGTTAGTAAGAAGCCAAGCTTCCCATCTCTAGACTACAGATCTCTTATTAGTGTGCATCATTGTGTAGCTAGGACTTTGTCATGTTTCCACACGTGCATGCACTATACCCCGGTCACATTTACTCCTTCCTCCAACTTCCTTCATCCTTATCACCCATCCCCCACGTCACTAGCAGCTCTTTTACTTTCAGCCCCTCCCAAGTTCTGCATGTGAGAGAGAAATCATGAGATCATGAAACGATTGTCCGTGAGACTTGCTTACTTCACCCCAACCTCCTGGTTCATCCATTTCCATGCAAACGACGTGGCTAGCTTCTTTATGGTCAAGTGAAACTCCAATGCCTACATTTTCTTTAACCATAAGAGCCCAACCCTAACACTGAAGGGCCCCTAGGCCGATAACCTGACTACTGTGATGAGTGCAGCGATAAACATGGATATGCAGGTACTATAGTAAACTGACAGATTCTTGGGGGGGGGTTGTACCCAGAAATGGTGTAGCTAAGGCATAGAGTAGTTCTATTTTCATTTTTTTGAGTAACTTCCATCCTAACTTCCATAGCTGCTTTGTTAATTTACATGCTGAGAAACAGAGTATAGGAGCCCACTTTGCTCCATATCCTTGCCAACATTTCTTAACTTTCATTAATGATAACCATTATGATTATGGTGAGTGGAATATCAAAACAACTTTGATTTGCATTTCCCTGAAGCATAAAAATGTCAAGGATTTAAAAAAAAAAAGCATTTATTTATTATGTATAGAATGTTCTGCCTGTGTGGACACCTGCCCACCAGAAGAGGGCATGAGCTGCCATGTGTTTTCTGGAACTCTGACTCAGGACCTCTGGAAGAGCAGGCAGTGCTCTCAAGCTCTGAGCTATTTCTCCATTTTTTTTTTGTTTTTTGTTTTGTTTTTGTATGTGTGTGTTTATTGGCTATCAGTGCTGTATTTGAAAAGTGTCACTTCAGTTCACTTGCCCATTTATTGGCTGGATTATTATTTCCCCTTCCACCCAGCAGTCTGTGCGTTAATCCCAGGCCTTGTGATTATTGTCTGTGCTGCTGATGAAGGTACCCCACCCTCACAGCCCCCTTTCTTTAAGACTGTGTCTCTTTACCCTGGGAATTGCTTTCTTTGCTGTGTGGAGCTTTCCTATTTAGATTTAGTTATTATGTGTATGAGTGTTTTGCCTGCATGTGTGTGGACATCACATGCCTGCAGTGCCTGAGGAGGCCAGAAGAGGGCATAGTTCTGCCCCCCCCAACAAGAGTTGTGGATGGTTGAGAGCTACTATGGGGGCATTCTGTCTGAGTCTAACTGTGAAAGGCCTCAAAAGCCACTTAAAGGAGCTAAGATGTCACTGCCTAGAAGAGGAACTGTGACTCCCCCCCAACTCCAAGCCTGGGCTGAGTTGTTGGGCACAGGCCTTCGTAGGGGAGACTCAACCTGATGAGAGAGTGGAGACTCCTGTGCTTATTAAAGGTGGCAGGGAGTCAGGGCCACAGCACTCCCTGAGGTACTGTGAGGTTGGAGGGGACACTGCCTTAGGGAATGACCATGTGCCGCCTTGTGCAGAGAGGCCTTGGCTGGCTAGAGTGGTCCTTCCCACCTGGGATGGTTCTGTTCTGCAAGGCTGCATCCTGTGCGAACCTGAGAGGAATTACCGCAGAATGAGGTTTGCTGTAGCAGCAAAACATTTGTCTTACAAAGGAAACTTGACTGAAAAACATGGGTTTACAAGATTTTAAACAGAGACACACTTAACTTAAAAGCACAAGGCTCTCATGATTGCTTTAAGACGGTTGAGCCCCCTTCTGAAATAAACCATTCCTCCTATAAATTTTGTCCACAGAATAATTTTCAAATTCAGTGGAACAGACATTTGAATGATGTAATAGAGTGTGAAAGAGAACTGGGCTCCGTATTCCTTTAATTTATTTGGGATAATTCCAACGCCGAGAAATGCAGTAAATACGGAGATTTTCTAGCTCCTCAACATGGAGTCAATCAGGAAATGGGAGCCTTAGCCTCTGCAGCCCTAGAGGGTTTTGAATTTTTCCTTAAACAGTTGGAACACACCTAACCACAAGCTGATTTTTTGTTCACTGCTGGCTGCACGCTAGTGTCCTGCTTCATGTTTTATGAGCCAGCTGCAGACCCACAGTGGTGTTCCTTGTGTGCTTTGAGATCTTAAGATACAGGAGGGCTTGTCTGAGGTCCTCAAGTGGACTGTTTTATGTCATAAGGATCTAGGGAGCAGAATGTGCTGCACCTGCAACTATCCACCGATGGGCAGACAAACACACAGACACAGACATAGTCAGACAGAAACACACACACAAATTATATATATATGTATATATATATATGATAAATATAGATATACATACATGCATAGACACAGAAACAGAAGCATACAGATACAAACACACACACATACACATGCATAATACAGATACAAAGATAAGTATACATAGACACATTGAGGTACACAGACAGACAGAAATACACACATACATACATGTAAATACACAGATTGATAAACACATACATAAACATATAAACACACACAAATATAGACATACAATCTCTCTCTCACACACAGAGACACATTGTCCCCTCTTCTTCTCTCTCTCCCTCTAGTACTCCCTCTCTCTCTATTTCCCTTCCCTCTTCTCTCTCTCTCTCCTCTTCCTCTTTCTCTGCCCCTTTCCCACTGTACACCCAACAGCAGAACAAACGCAGACCTCAGTCAGCTGTACTCACTCCCAGTGCTGCTCCCAGTGCTGCTGTCCTGAAACCAGATTGTAAACATTTTTAGGGGGCTGGAGATTTGCTCAGTGGCTAAGAGCACTGGCTGCCCTTGCAGCGGACCTGGGTTTGGTATTAGGCATATGGCAGCTCACTATTGTACTATTCTAGTTCCAGGGGATCTGACGCCCTCTTCTGGCCTACACACACACACACACACACACACACTGCACACATATGGTGCTTAGACATACATGCAGGTAAACACTCATACACATAAAAATAAATAAATCATTAAAAAACCATTCTCTGCTGGATGCGGTGGTGTGTACCTTTAATCCCAGCACTGAGGGAGGCAGAGGCAGGTGAATCGCTGTGAGTTTGAGGCCAGCCTGGTCTACAAAGGGAGTCTAGGACAGCCAAGGCTACACAGAGAAACCCTGTCTCAGAAAACCAAAACCCAAACCCAAACCCCCCAAACTCCCATTTTCTATGTTCATCTTTACAGCCAGCTACCATGAAGGAGATTTGAGGACGAGATATGAGATTTCAGAAGAAAAAATTGTAAATGGACTGACAATACAGACAATGATATAAGGCCCTTGGAAGCCAGGCAGCTTGTCTGAACCCAGGAGTTACTGGTAGAATTTGGACAAGGATGCTAATGACACTGGTTGTTTCTGTTTGTACAAAGAAGCATTTCAAGGCTTTCTACTTTTTTTTTTAACTCTGAGTCCAGATAATGGGTGTAAATATGTCTTTGTGCATACAGAAGTGAGTCTGGATTTTCTATGACCATGAAGTATATACATAATTTAACAGACACAATAATAGCAGTATTTCACGTGTTAGCATGCTGTTGCCCTACTAAGGGCACCACCTTTTCCCTATTTCTTCTGACATTTGTGCCCCCTCCCCCATAATATTTTATAAAATGGAAAATGGGCTAACCTTCATTCATATGAAGCAGCTGCTGGCTTATTTATTATTTCTATTTTATGTGTATCCAATGTTGTCTACGTGTGCACCATGTACATGCAATGCCTGCAGAGGCCAGAAGAGGGCGCTGGATTCCCTGGAGCTGGAGTTACAGACATGCCAGTACCATGATGCGGGTACTGGCAGCATTCTCTTGAAGAATAGTCAGGGCTCTTGACTGCTGAGCTGTCTTTCCTGGCGCAGGTGTAGTTCCTAAAGTTAAGAGTCTGGCGTTAAAAGTTTCAGGCTCTCCCAAGTTAGCCAAAGACCCGTTGAGTTTTGATAAACAAAACCTACACAACATTTCTACTCTGACAGGTAATGCTGGCTGTCAGCTAGACTGGACTAAGTATGCCCAAACCCCATGACTCCAGTTCTCAGGGAAGACTGGCCTGTGGATCGGGGATTGAACTGGACGACGTATGCTGGACTGAGAGCAGCAGTGTGTGCTTATAATGGGGCTGTGCTGTAACAGAGCATTAGAGGAAGGGGACTGGAAACACAGGTCCGTCTTGAATGGGAGGCTGATGCCGTCAGCTGCAGACAGACCCCAGACCCCAGAAGGATGTGCACTTATGAGGAGGCTTCAGGCTGAGGCGGCACGATTGACTTTTATCTCTACTCTGTTTTGCAGCTTACGACTCCTTGGAGCAGATGCTATGGGGCTACTCAGCCTTTGCTCATGTGACCCTCTCTGTATTGTTGCTTCTGTCTCTGTCGACAAACCTGCGCTATCTTCCAGGCAAGTCCATACCTGTTTATTTATTTATGACCCAAGGCCTTCCTAGACACACGTGTGAGACCCATATATTTCAAGATATATATTATCATTCTTGTTTTTCCATGCTGCATGATGATAAGACCCAAGGAGCTTAATTCCAAAGTTACACGACCTGGAATTTGCAAAGCTAGTTCTCTGACTCTGAGTGTGTCACACTGTCTGCACAAGACAGTTCTGCACAAACAGAATCGTCATCTGCCCTTACCATGATCTGAGTACAGCATGAGCCCCGTCCTCCCCACGTCATGCTCTGGAGACCTGGCCCTTAGTGCATTATTTCAATAGGTGATGAGACCTTTGAGGTGTAATAGCCATAGGGACGCTGTCTCCGTGAGGGGCCAGAGTAGTTCCCAGAAGAGCAGGGTGGTCGTATTGGGAGCTGGTTGGTTTAAAGTGGTTCAGCCTCTTATTCCCTCACGCTTTTCTGCTTCCTCTTTCTGCCGTCTTTATTTCTCTATTCAGGAAGCATCATATGGTTCTTACTACAAGCTGAGTACCTGACATTAGCACTTTCTTGCCTTCCAGAATCATGAGCCTATTTGTTTGTTTGTTTGTTTTAAGAGAAGGTCACACTTTGTAGCCTACACTGGTTGTAGGCTTGTTCTGCCACGACAAAACAACTTCTTTTCTTCACAACCTACCCAGTCTCAAGTATTTCATCACAGTAACACATAACACACTACAAGTCCTATGCCTTGATGCACTGCTCTCCACAGGCCCCAGAGCAACAGGGTCCCCTCATCTCTGTGGCTATTCAATGCACATTCAGTGGAAACTGACTTGTAGTGTGTTATGTGTTACTGTGATGAAATACTTGAGACTGGGCAGGTTGTGAAGAATGTCTCTTGAGTTTACATCTCCTTCAAATCTGGTGGCAGGTCCTATCATACAGCCACAGTGAGGGCCAGTTTCTAGTCACCACGTAATCAGCAGAGAAGCAAAGATACCCCAGCACGCTCCAGTTCAGGAGGTTACATGTGCTGGGTATGTTTTGGTAGGGCATTTAAGAACGAATTTCATTAATTCTTGAGAGTTACACACAACGTATATTGGTTTCATCTTCACATCTCCCTCGATCTTTCCAGAGCCATCTCACCTGGGAGGGTGAATTATTAATACGCCATGGCTTTCTTCAAAGAGCTGGGATGAGGCCTGCAGCTTCATCCTGGAATTGCTAAAGTTGAACGAAGCTGTATGTCAGATGGGTGCTGCTCCGTCCCATGAGCGGCCCCTCCACCCCTTCCTGGTCTTCCTGTGGCAGCTCTCCCTCCGAGGTCTTTATTACCATAGTCGACTGTGCAGGTAGAGGAGGGAGGTGTCCGGGCCTGGCTCCTACAGTCCACATGTGCGTCACTCCCCTGGCTCAGGCACAGACGGATGGCTGTGAATGGACAACTGCGGCTAAGCATGTTTCCACTTGGGTTTTTACTGTGCTCTAGGAAATTATGTTCCCCGACGATTCACATTTCTCCAGCTTTGTCTTCCCCGTTGTTGAGGCTTTTCCCGCTGCTCCTCTTCCTTAGTCTTTGATGTTTCCACAGCCTCGGAGAAACTCCTCCTGGGCTTTGCGTGCCTCTTGCTTGCTATTGTTTGTATTTCCCTGGCTCACTCACCTCTGAGTTATGGAGAGTCCCTCAGCATACAGTAGAAGACTGCTTATGAGTTAGAGACAACCATCTCACGGAAGGCCACGGCTGTTGTTCAGGTCCACCACTTCTTTACAAGCAGGTGCCAAATGGCCTAGAAATGGAAACACTGTGAGAAACGAAACAAAATGGATAGTAAGAAGGGAAATTTGCCCACATATGCGCTGCAGGCTTCTGTGTATATGAGGGGCTGTATCTGAATTTACAGTGTTGACAGAGAGCACCCCATCACCTGTGAGGTCATCCCTTGAGAGATAGCACAGAGTCCGCACACCTAAGACTTTTGAAGTTGGCACCTGTGGCTGTCAACACAGGTCTGAAGCCCAGACATCCCAGGGACTGAGTGAAGAAAACTGTTGAGGCTTTGGGAATCTTTCAGGCCCTCATGAGGCCATTGGTATCCTGAGAAAGCTAATTCACTAAAACACAAAGGAATGGGACCACATTGCCCAGGCAGCTCTGCAAGGCATTTGTCCCCAAGTAATGGAAGGTCACTCCTGTTGGCATCCGTTCTTTCCCACCAGCTCTCACATTGTCTTCTGAGTGTCGCCTTATTACAACACCTGGGCAATGTGCTCTCCATTAAGATTGTTTCCTGCTGACATAAGAGTGTGTTGTGAGAGTGTCCTACAGAGATGGCTGTGATGGAGGGAAAAGTGGGCAGGAGACCCATGCAGAGTCCCATCCACAAACACATTCTTACTGTGGCCTTCACCATGAGGCCTTGAACTGTGATTTAAAAGAAACCCTCTTCTTTATAAAATATCCAGCTTCAGGTCTTTTGTGATAGGAAAACAGAACTGAACAAAAAAACAGATTCTTTGCCTTCTTTTGCTTATTTCAGTTGAGGGGAGTGGGGCGCAGGAAAACTACATAGTCCAAAGTTTTCTCCACACTCCTTATTATGGGATGTGTGAAGCCATGAGGGTACTACCATCTTATTCTAGTCTCCTTCCCCTCCTCTGCCAATGTTTCCATCCCAGAGCTCTAACCCAAGAAGCCAGATCTGGGGAGGGGCTGGATCTTTTAATCCCTCCCCTTGAATCCTGGCTGGCCCCACATGTGACTCTTCTGAAACCAAGAGGTGGTGGCAGATGTGACACTACTTGGCGTCCACAACAAAGTGGGAAGAGGCTGTGCAGCTGGTCTCTGGTTCTCCTGGGATAGTCACTAGGCAGGGAGCCATGTGGAGGAAATCCAATCACCAGTCTGCACGAGGGAGAATAGGCACTGTTTCTGGGTCCTTAGTCCAGCTGAGCTCCCAGCAACACCTAGTTTCATCTGCAGGCCATATGCTAGCATCTTGGACATTCACCCAGTGGGGTCTCCAGATGTCCGAAGCCTGAGTCAACTACGAGAAGCTAAGGGAGAGTAATCCAATTTAGCCATTTCTAAATTCTTGAATCACAAAGCCAGGAACTAAATAAAGCGGCCACTTACAGCTCCGGGAAACCATTTGTTACACAAACATTCCCCAGAGTAGCCTGCCTGGAGAGGGCACGGAGAGAGTTAAGTCTCAATGTCTCTCTGTGGGCCAGGCTCAAACTGGACTTCCAAACGCCAGCTGAGAATGAACTGGCTGTCCGGCCATCTCATGGTGCCCCGCAGCTGGCAGTGTAACATCTGGTAGCATTGTCTATTTCTGCAGACACAGCCTGGGTCAATCTGCCTGGTACCTCGCCCCTGCTCAGCAAGTGTTAGTAGTTTCACACACTGATGTTGAGAAAAGGGAAAAACATTGGAAGGATGATTTGGATTAAATTTAAGATTCAGGAATGAAGCAAAGGCACAGAGAGTCAACAAATGTTGTATTTTTAAAATGGATATTGCCTCAGTTTAAGAAAAGCCTTTTATCTTTGTGCTTTCAGGCAAAAGGGATGGGTGCTTTTGCTTTGCTTTGCTTTTGCCTGCATGTATGTGTGCACACCATGTGCATGACGCCAGAAGAAGGCATCAGAGTCCCTGGAACTGGGTTAAAGATGGTTGTGAGTCACTATGTGGGTGTTGGGAATTGAACCCGGGTCCTCTGGAAGAGCAGCCAGTGCTCCTAACCACTGAGCCATCTCTCCAGCCCCAGGAGCTCCAGTTTTTGTGCGGCAGGAAAACATGAGATGGGTCTTCGGTAGAGCGAGGCAAAGGCAATCTCAGTCTTCTAGTTCTGCGTCCTCCTCCCCACGAAGTGCGTTGCTTTAACAGATTAGCTGGGGATCACATTCCAGTTGGTCTAGCTCTCTGTATTTATTTATTTAAGCTTTTTGTTGGTTCTTTGTGACTTTCACATCATGCACCCCAACCCCACTCATCTCCCCATCCCTTTACATCCTCTCTCTACCCTTGCAACCTCCCTAGCTAAAACAAAACAACCTCAAAACCAAAAGCAACAAACCAACCAACCAAAAAACCATATCAACAAGGAAGCTGCTGTGTGTCACGGTGTGTCTCAGAGTATACTCTTTTGTCCACACTTCTTTACTTGCAAATATTTATTGCAATGAGTCATTGGCCTGGTTTGAGGCTTCTGCTACAACACCAATACTAGATCTTCTCTGGGACTCCTCATGGACATCCCGTTTTAGCTCTGTGTCATGGAGATCCTGCAGCTCTGGAACTGTAGGACCAGCCCCTTCATATGCTTCAGCAGTTTTTACATGGGGTAGATGTTGAGGTGGGCCAACTCAAAGCCCTGGATCTGGGCTTTGGTGGTAGCTGAGTTGGTCAGCCTGTTGGCTCTCCTGCACCCATGCCACCAGGGCCAGCTCTCCTGCACTGGTCTGGTGAGGGGCAGGGAAGCTCCCTGACTCTCATGCCCTTAGGGCTTGGTCTATTTTGTACCACCCTTGGATATTTATATGGTCCCAGATGGCAGCCCAGACCACCGACATCAACGTGGCCTTTGGTGGTAACATGGGCCTCAGACGTTGACCCCTGCTGATGCAGGGTCTTGAACTCAGTCCTGGCCCTTGGTGGCAGCATAGGTTTGCACATCGTGGTACCTCAGGTGGCCGTGTAGTCCACTCACATTAGGCTGTTCCTCCGCACCCTCCAGTTCTGCTATTGCACTAATTGCTCTGCTTCTTTCCCTCCCATCTCTCCACCACATACTTGCTCATTATAGTGGTGCCTGTGGTGTGCAGGCTACACAGGTGGGCACTGCCTGGTGTCAATGGGCCTCTGGGTGTCTTCTGATCCACTCACCACTCTCTGTATTTATTGAGAAGCTTAATTAAGGATAATACCACAGGCTTTTCAAATGTTCCATTTGTGTGAAGCTTAAGTAAAACATCTTATTTCCCTCCATAAGATTCCTTATTACCTAGCAACTCATGGTCCTTTCAAGGTGTACTGGGTCTAGGTCTGGAGACATTGTAGATATTTACACGAATGCTGTGACCAGACTCACTGTCCAGAGAACTCAGGCCATTCTGCACAAGCATTTCAGTCCCAACCTCTGACTTCTGACCTTGTGGAACAATTTGAGTCTCTATTACTGTCTTTATTTTATTTTTCTACTTGACAGTAAATCAAGCCTCAGGCCGTTAAGAAGGACTGTCCCTGATGAGCAGCTCACAGCAGGCATCATGGTCCCCTTGCTCCCGTGGTCTCCCCACTGCCTCTTCTGTGATGCTCTGTGACCTGCGTACAAGGTTGTGTTTGTTGTCTCGTCAGTTTGGACTGGGCATCCCAGGCCAGCTGTGCTTTGTGTTCTGACCAGGTGTGGACTTCTGGGCTCGTGTCTGTCTGCTGCAGATTGAGCCTTCTTTCATGAGGAGTAGGAGCCACGGTAAGTATCTGCAATGAAACTGTGAGTAACGCTGTTTAGGTAAGTGGCTTTGATGGCCAGCCACAGGTAGTTGCCTAGGTTTACAAGTAGAACATGTAGTTCTCATGTGTGAAATTCTCAGAAATAACGATAAAAGAAACGTAAAAAAAAGTAAAACAATAGGCTTCTATGGAAGCTCTTATTTTCAAAACGATAGTCTTGAAGCCACAAGGCCCTTCGAACCCACTGATTACTCTCGTCACTGCCAGCTGTCAACTTGACAGAAGACCAGAGTCAGTCAACTGTGGAGAGGGAACGTCAACTGAAGACTTCCCCAGGTCAGACTGGCCGGCTGTTGTGTCTGTGTGGGCTCAGCTTACTGTGGGACCCTCCTCTATCAGTTGTGGTTGGTCACATGTACTTAGTGGGATTGTTAGTACAGTTGATTCTGGTGACATTCATGTGACCTTTCTGGTAGATCTTAGCAATAGATGTGGCTGTGGGAAGTCCTGTGTGAGTGCTGATGGAGCTGCTCCCCTGTTACACCTGTGACCTCATGCAGTCTCTGGACTGTAAGGACCTTGCATAGGAGCTGTGAAAGCCACTGGACTCTGAGCAAAGTTGGCAGCTGTATGCAGTGAGGAGTCTGGGTAAAAGAGATACAGGAGACCAAAGACAGTAAACTGCTCTCTTAAGAGAATGGATTTTCTCAGTTTGTGGGGAAAGCGGGAGTCCTCCTCCAGAAATGCACAAAAGGCATGCATCTGCAGACATTGTACTTCTATTGTCTGCCCGGCTTTTCCTCAGAGGGTGAGTCTTGGGCAGAAAAAGCCAAGAGGATTCAGCTTACAAAGGTAATTGGGTATGTAGACTGAGATTCTCAGTTTTCATCCAGACTTCATTACTCGGGGCATGCGCACAGAAGTGTTTGGATAAGAGACGGAGCCTTCAGCTATCAAAGCCTTTGGCCCATCCCACTCAGACTCCATGGAACCACAGCGATGGCTCCTTGGAGGGAAATCCCATCTCTTCTTCCTTTCAAGGCAGTTGAAGCAGGACACGGCGGTGCCATCCTTTCCTCTGAGTTTCAAATATAAACTCACTTATCCCCCTTGCATGGCGATTACTGGTCACAGGGCGGCACTTGGCCTTAGAGACACCATCTGTCTGGGTGATTGGCAGGTTAAACTTCCAGAGGGTCAGGTCGCTCCTATGGGTCTATGCAGGGACCTGGGAGGAAGACAAAGCAGGAACTTTCTGTTTCTGCACGTTGGTTTCGTGTCTGGTGCATTTCCATCACTATGGGATTACAGGCTGGGTGTCAGGCAGCAGGATGCACCGGACATGGGATTCCTTGGAGCACTGGTCCTCAATCTTCCTAACACCATGCTCTGTTAACACATCCCCTCATGTTGTGGTGACCCCCAACCATAAAATTATTTTTGTTGCTACTTGATAACTGTAATTATACTACTGTTAGGACTTGTAAATAAAAACCTGAGTTTTGCAATAGTATTAGGCAGCTCTTGTGAAAAGGTCTTTCAACCTGCGAAACGGTTGCAGCCCAGAGGTTGGGAACCATTGCCTTAGCGTAAGACATGTTTTCTAAAAGCGGGCTGATTCCAGGGTGAGGAGACGGGAGGGGACCAAAAGGGAGAGGCTGGAGTCTGTGGGTCCTTCTGGGAGGTTCTGGCACCTTTCCCCAAGCATTCTGGAAAACACTTTATCATGTTCCACAAAAGCACCATAGGTTATTGATTTCTGCTTTCTCTTGAGTGGGGGAAGGCCTCCAGCCCTGCCTGTTAAACTGTGGCTAGCCTTTGTTCATGCACAAAGAGCCCCAGATGTCTCTTTGCTCTTTCACCTTTCTTTCTGTCTGCGCCAGCCTGGAGAACGCCTTGGAGGACTGTGTTCCAGGTGTTAGGGTACTGCTGAGAATCACTGATGGTGATGTGGCCTCTGAGGAAAAAGCCAAGCTCACTAGGGCAAGGCTGGAGTGACTCTCTCTCTCTCTGCGACCAGAGCATGCATGCATGGCTCCCTTGCTTAGACGAGACTCTGCTTCTTCAACATTGGTCTAGGCTATTGATTGTTGAGATGTGTTTTAAAAAGCATCTGGAATCGGGCAATTAGTTCCTGTTTAATGTAGAATGTCAAAACAGGGCCACCGAGTCTCTAATTGATCAACTGATTCATTATTTCCTTTGCATGGTGAGCTGTGCACTGAGGCCAATGGGAGCCATAAAAGAAAAGAAAAAGTTAAGAAAGTGGAGGCCAAGATTTATTAGCCCCACTGCTAGTAACGCAGCAGTAACACATCGGCTGCCCATTTATTTTCTAATAATGCCTTTTCTTTTTTAAAGTAGCCACTCAAAGAGAAAGCCTACAGCAGGGAGTGTCAATACTGGAGAGAGATTATGTGTTTACTGTAAGTAGATGATATTGCAGGTCAGGTGCCAGAGCTTCTTGTTGGGGACAGTATGGCCAGTGTTCAGCCATCTTGTCAGACCCTAGGTTTCTATCTCTCCAGCAGTCTGTCATTTACCAGAAACCAGCTGACCCTGTTGTGGTTTGGCGGTTAGACTATAGATAAGATTTAGACGGAGCCACCCTGTTGTAGTTTAGCAGTTAGATTAGATAAAGATAGCAAAATATTCAGTGTGGCAGAACATTGTGACCTGCTTGGAATTCCTTGCATCTTGAGATAGCCTGCAGCTGGGTTGCCATAGCAATATGCTCCCCTGCCCCCTGCCTTATAAAACCTTCTACCTGAAAAATAAAATTTGAGAGCTTGATCAAAGATTTGCTCTCCTTCTTCGTGTCTTGTGTTCTGTCCCCATACAGGAGAATTCTCCTCCTGAGTGTTAGTCGAACCCCTGCAGGCCGGGTCAGCTTCTAGGCCATATGTAAGTACAGTGAGAGTGTAGACCATAGGAAGAAATGAAGCCATAGAAAGAAGTGCAGCCATCATCCATTAGAAAAAAAGTCCGTCACGAAATCACGGGTGTCGAGAGAGAGCTGCTTCTGGACAGGAGGGTGAGCATATGTAACACAGCCTTCAGAGTGTGTCCCTGGGGGACTGATCACCTCAGAGTTCAGGCATGGCTGTCTGTCAGTCACAACCGCATGTATAAGGCCACCCGGTATGAACTGTACTTAAAAATGTGTGAGTAGGGTCTGTTTCTCTGATGTTACTTATGTGGGAGGCAAACAGTGAAGAGTGTGGACGGTGCAGGTAGGATGAGGGTAGAGATCTCAGCAGGGGCAATGTGTCTGGTTTTCTTCCTGACGCCTATTAAGGGGCTGAGACAGAGCAAGACCATCCTGGCTGCCAGTGTGGGTCCTCCTCACCTTATGCATCTCTTCTGTTCTTCACGCAGTAGAGGCTCGCTTCACCATGTGGGCGGGACCTGGCTGCTGGTGATGCCCAGGAGGGAATCCTGCCTAAGCACTGGGGTTTCTCCACCATGTGGTGTTGTAATGCTGAAAACAGACGCTTGGATTCTTCAGTGGGGGGGCCCCATTAGGATGACGCTCCCTCCCACAGCAGTGCCAGAAGCACATTGACTTCTCACTTTTGGTCACCTCCTCACACTCCCATTCGTTTGCTCAAGCTTACTTCCCCAGATCAGTTCCCTGCCTGAGTCCTTGTCTCTGCCCATGTGGAAGAGGCACACACTGAGCTGTCCGTGTCACTCACAACAAGTTAAGGGCAACTTTATGAGCTCCAATTTAAGACTAGGAAGATGAAAGCAGTGGCTAGTCCTTGCTACAGTGCTGGATATGGAGGCACTATATCACATCCTTTCTTCTCCTTGCTCTACCCCCTCCACTCACATCCTATCTACATGACTCTTTGTTCAATGCCGGAAGAACCCAATACAGCAATGATGTAGTCAAGCCATGTTGTAAGAGACACTTGCTTGGGAAGAATGACACAATTGAACAATCCTGTCAAAAGCAGGATGCAGCATGCACCCATAGGGGGAAAGAAGACACAGGTTTTATATCTTAGCATCCTAGAGTGCAAGTGGCACAGAGCCACCATGTGAGGGGGCCACATGCTGTATAGAAACAAAAGACTGCATCTGTGCTCCGTCTCCAAAGGCTCGGCCATCGCTCCATGTCGTTACTCTTTATTTCCAAATGTATTCATTTATTGTGTGTGCATATGTGTGTATGTGTGTTTGTGTAAGTGTGAACATGCATGTGGATTTCAGAGGACAACTTGAGAGATTCAGCTCTCTTTTTTTCTATCATGCAGGTTAAAGGGTTGAACACAGGCCGTGAGGCTTAGCAGCAAGTCCCTTTACCCACTCAGGCGTCTGGTCAGCCCATTTGCTCTTATTTTCTGGCCCCTGGACATCTTTCTCTCTGACACCATCCATCTGCCTGTTTCCACCCAAATCTCATCAGTGTGCTTTCTCTGAAGATGCCTGGGATCATCAGTGTGGCCAGAATGCATCTTACCTTTTCTCAGGTCCTAGGTAAGTAGCACTTATTGCTAATTTCAGTTTTCCCTTGCAGATCGTTGGCTGTAACCCCCAGTACAGTGTGGGACAGGGAGGTCGAGGTGACTCTAGTAATTAAGGATGCTGTCATCTCCGAGTTCATAGATCCCAATTGTTAGTCTGAGGACCTTGCTCATTCTCAGTTTATTAAATCTTGCTTCTTTTTCTTTTAAAGAAGCCTCTATGTTAGGTGTGCCAGATAAACTTTCTGTCTCTGTTGAGAATTTCGTATGGTCTTGCTCTTTTGGCTTGCCTGTCTGTACAATGGATCCCACTGATTGCTGATTGAATTACAAACTAACTTTGCACTCCTGAGGTATATATAGTTTGCTCATGAAATATCATTCTCCTATATTGCTGACTTGGATTTTCTAACTTTTGCTTTCCTTCTCAGTTTCCACCTGTGGGCCTCTTTCTAGGCAGTAATCCAGGTAAGTCCCAGAGTTCACCTGTTTGTCCCGACTCTTCTGGAATTTGTGTTTTGTCATCTGATTCTGATATCTTAAAAACTGTTCCTTCATATATTTTGTCCATTTAAAAAGTCAATTCAGGAAGGCAAGTAGATTCAATCCTGTTTCTTCATTTTGGCAAGAATTACAAGCAGAGGGAAGTAATTTTAAGGGTGAAAAATGATAAATTGAATTCCATTAAATGGAAAACCAGTGTTCAACAAATGGTGCCATTAAGAACACTAATAGTTCACCCAGAGGATGTACAATTCTTTGTCATAATAAACAAAGCCTCTGGAAGCTGTTTCTATTATTTGACTATCAAATGCCCCTCCCACCCTCACCGCACGGTTGAAGGCTCTGCCCTCAGCTGATAGAGCTATTTTGAGAGGCTCTAGAAGCTTTGAGAAATGGGAGCCTAGCTGGAGGAAGTAGGCCCCTGAGGGACATATGTTGTTCAGGGTTTCTGTCCCCCCCTCATCTCCTCCCCCTTCACCCCCTCTCTCTACTTCCTGGCTGCCATGGTGTGAACATCTTTCTCTGCCACACCCTCCCCCAAGATAGGCTGAACCACTGGAAGCCATGCATCCTAGTGTAGCCCCTTCCTTAAAGTGCTAATGTTGGGAACTTGGTCTCAGTGACAATGTCTGAAACTTGGTTTGAGAAATGCAAGGTTGTTGTGATCAGCTGGACCACATGGTCATAACCTTTGGGGCTGGTGTATAGGAGGAATTTGGAAGAATGTGTGGGCATAGCTTAGTAGACAATGCTAAGGTGAACATGAAAGACCAGAATGCAGATAGAGGTGGCTAGTGAAGTGGCCACAGGATGCTTCAGGATGGACCACAGATCCTAGAGGAACTGGATAGAGACCACTTGTGTCACATTCTGGCAAAGAATGAGTCTGCATTTTGTCCTTATCCTGAGGCTTTGTAGAAGGCTAAAGATAAAAATGATAGACAATTTGTCTGATAGAGAAGTCTAATAGCAAGGTTGTGGCATGGCCTCTGTTGGCTGCTTTCAGACAAATTTACATTGATAAGCAGGAACCAAGAACAAAATAAAAAGGTTTAAAACACCAGTTTGCTCAGGAAAGAGCAGAAGCCCATGTAAAGGAGATCGTGCAGGGTGTAATGGGATGTGTTGAATTGAGACTGAGGAAGTATGGCTTCTGCAGAGGGGAGGGCCATTACAAATAGGCTCAGGGATGGGAGTATGGAACCGGCCTAGTGGGCACTGGGCCCTGGGTTTGAGTATCAAACCAAGTTCCTTGCTTAGGTGTACTAGCAAAGATGCATTGAAGTCACCTCAGAGATGCACCTCACTCCACTGAGCACAGACCCAAAGCTGTAAAGTTTTAGCTTATTTCAAAAAAAATGGGATGAGGATTCCAGGTTGTCTTACACAAAGTTGCCTAGGGAACTGCTTCTCTTAGTGCAGACAAGTAGGCACTGAGGCACCACTGCTGTGCAAGCTGAAAGTCTCTCTCTGTCCCTCTCCCTCACACTCACATACATCTACACATACTCATACACACATATACACACACTCTCACACACTGTCACACACATACACACTCACACACATATACCCATATTCTCACACACACTTACACATACACACTCACACACATACACATACCCTCACACACATAGACACACATTCACATACACACTCAGACATTCTCTCATCCACACTTTACACACTCACATTCTCACACACACATACACGCTCACATACACTAACATATATACACACACTCACACATGGACTCTAACACACACATACTTGTAAAGACCATTGTAGAGAAGCATTTCCTTTAGCTGAGAGTCACATGTGCCCTTGATGGTCATAAGTTGTGGGCCCCTTTGGCCTTGCATGACGCTTTTGCCTCAGTTTCCCTGTGAGCAAAAGTATCTGAGCTTGAGGATAAGATGAGAAGCAAGAAGGCCACATCCTCTGCAGGACATTTTGGAACAATGCAGCCCACACATACTATAGACACTATTCTACATGCCTTGTAACACAGACATGATTTCCTGGATGTTGTCAAGATGATTAGCATGCCGTGTTTGTAGCCCTCCCCCTGGTCATTTGTGTCATGTTCTTTTGTGGAAAGCTATGCCATGGAAACACTTCCCCTCTGTGCCACTCTGTAGGGTCATTGAGTTCAGTTATGAAGAAAAACCTAGCGATGCAGTGAGAAAAACATTACATTTCAATTACAGTTGTGAGATAATTAAATTTTTGCTGTGTGAATACTTATAAAATGGCATTTTAAATTTTTTTCCTGTAGGTGATTATAAAAATTCCATTTTAAAAGCAGGGAGATGGTAGATAAACAGACCACAGTTATAAATGATAAATGGTTTTATTTTTTTGCCTATCTGATTATTACTGGTTATATTTAGACTGATGTAATCAACTTTGCATCCTAAGCTTACATTTTTATAATGGCTTCCATCATGTTGTAACCATGTAAATGTCTATAAGTAACATAGGTGACCCAGTGTGCTCTCTGGTGTGGCCGTGGTGTGCCCTAGGAATCTGATGGGCTACAGAACAAGTCAACATGTGTTTCCTTGAGACCGTGAGTGTGGAATGCCATTGATACCCTCTTTTTTTTGAGGGAAATTGGGAATGGGCAGGTAAAGTAAGCCACTGAGGTCGTTGGCTCTGTTGATATGTCTAACAGCTAAAATTGCCCATTTCTACAATTTCCCCAAACTACATATGAATTTGGCAGAGTTGAATGGTCCATCTTTACTTAGACAAAAACAATGCCCCCAGCTTTGTTTATCTAAGCAGTTGAAACATGGATTGAACTTATCCAACTTCTTTTTTCTCCTACTTTGGACCAAAGCCGTGTTTGTCATTTGCCCATTATATAGTCAATGCCCTGGAGATACTGGGGCTCTCATGAGGACTACTGTGGCTCTGGGGGCCTAGGGGAAGTGAGGGCTTTGCCATTGGTAGTATGTTCTCAGACCTTTCCCTCACCTCCTTCTCTGTGTAGTAGGGACTGGAACCCTGCAAACTGTGCTGTCTATGCCTGCTTCCTAGCTCTCAAATAGCTAGATTGAATCAACAAAGCTCACCTGCAAAGCATGGCAGGAAGGAGGTAGGAATATACTCTTCCTATCCTTTCTAGTACTGTGACTTTCTGGTGGGGTCTCTGTCCCCTCCCTGATAGTATCTTGCTCCATGGTCCCAGGTACATGCAGGATGCTTATTCCATGACCCCTTGGCTTCCCCAGGGCTGCTCTGGTCAACCAAGTTCTCAGTTTGTCTGTCTAGGTTTGGGAGTGGTAGGCACTTATTGTTCTAGTCAGTCGATCTTGGTAGCTCTTGCAGTAATGTTGACACTTTCATGTCTATCTCTATCTCAGATCTCTCCACTGAACCATGCAGGCTGTCTCTCTTTTTCCTTCTTGTTAGTAAACTTGTTTCCCTGACTTATCTCTGGCCAATCCAGTAAGTGAGAAACTCAACTCACATTAAAAGTAAGAATATCCATCCAACTGGAGCAAGAGGTGACCAGGGACTAGATGATATAAACTTGTCAGAGGATAGAGACAGCCATTTCATGTGTGTGAGTGTGTGCATAACTATGTGCATGTGTGTGTACATGTGAATGTGTGTGCCTTAGCTACTTTTTTTTTTATTGCTGTGATAAGACAACATAACCAAAGCAATTTACCTAAGAGTGTATTTGGGACTCAGGGTTCTAGAGTGTTAGAGTCCACGAGCATCATGGTGGGGAGCATGGCGACAGACACACAGGCCCCGTGTGGAGCGGTGTCTGAGAGCTCACATTTTGAGACATGCCGTGAAGCAGAGAGAGCTAGCTGGAGAGGAAGAGAGTGTTTTGAAACCTAAAAGCCCACCCCCAGTGACACACCTCCTCCAATGGGGCCATACTTCCTAACCCTTCCTAAACAGTTTCACAACCTGGAGACCAAACATTTAAATATATGAACATATAGGGGCCATTTTTATTCAAGCAACCACAACATTAGTATGTATGTATTAATATGGGCATCTATGTATGCATATGTGTATATCTGACTATGTGCATGTGTGTGTGTCTATGTGCGTGTGTGTATCTGACTATGCACATGAATATGTGTATGTGGTGTGTATGTGTGTGTGTGCATGTGTGTGCATGCTCTTGGCCTCTCATGGAAGCCAGTAGAGGATGTAATTTCTCTATTTCTCTCTGCTTTACTCTCTTGAGACACAGGCTCTCACTGAACCCAGAGCTAAGCTGGGAGCCATAAAAACGCCAATAATCCTCCTGTCTCTGTTCCTACATAATATCTTCAACTGATAAAGTCACAGCACATAATAAAATTATCATTTTTCTTTCATGTTTCCCGTGTTGTAGATGTAGGCTAGTTATCGGTTTGTATCTAGGACATTTTTTTTTTTTTTTTTTTTTTTTTTTTTGTAATTGTAATGACAGCTGGAGGCTAGGTAACTTATAAAGACAAGAGCTGCCTTTAGTTCAGTTTTAGAGGTCCACGGTGTGGCACTGACAGGACCTTATGGCTGACAGCATCTCAGCAGTGGGAATGTGTGGGAGATGGAAAGATCACACAGTGGGCCAGGAAGCCCAGGCAACGTGGCAACTGAGGTCATATCCTGGTGTCCCAAAGACCTTCCACTGGACCACACCCGCTTTCAGGATCACCTAGAACTGAGTCTAACCACACATTGGTCTTTTTTTTTTTTTGCCTCAGTTCAGCTTCCTATCCACCAGTGAGCTTCCCCTGGGTTACGTGAAACTGCCAGATGGCTAGGGTGATCCCGGAGCAATTCACAGGATCTATACTTACCTGTGAATATGAATGACATTATAAAGGTGAATATAAGTAAGTTTATACTCACCTGTAAGTATAAATGACATTATAAATGTGAATGTAAATTTATACTCACCTGTAAGTATAAATGACATTATAAAAGTGATATTTTAAGACTACATGTGAAGGAGTCTTTTTTTGCTAAGTACTTCAGAACTCATCTTTCGAGAGAATGGGTATTTGACATGAATTTTTTCAAATTTTCATCATCCTTAGACACATGTATTAGGGGAAGGAGGAAAGAAGGAGGAGGAGGAGGAGGAGGAGGAAGAATGAGAGCAAGGCATTATTTTAGAGGGAAAATAGATTCTGCTCAAATTGTTATGTGAAAATGCTACAGTCCAGGATGAACTGCCAGCATCCAATAATTGTTACCTGTAATCGTATGCTACCTAATAATTGCAACATAATTATTTTTAATTATACCATAATAGAAGGTTTTAGTCTATCAAGAATAAGATTGTTTGAAATGTTTTTTAGCATTACCGCATCTGACATAAGGACTGTATTTGCATAAATCCTTGCCTGACAGGTTCCCTGGGCACACAGGGTTGCTGGGAGCACACATTCAGCCTCTTTTCCAGGGTACACTACTATCCCCGGATAGTCTCCGTGTCCCTGTCCACCCTTTGTCCTCATTTTTCCCTGCTCACATGGGTCACATGACCCTGCTGAGCCCTTTCCTGTACTGTGTTTTCACCTCATTAAATTTAATATACAAACAAATTGCATTTAAAAACAAGGCAAAGAGAGAGAAAAATAAAAGCAAAAATCTGGCTCTTTAAATTCCCAGTGACTAAGGTCAATGAGAAATTCTCTGAAACAGCACAATCCTGCCTTTTCCGTAAGAGAAACCAGGGGTACCTAACCCCTGGCCGCTGCATTTTAAGCTCAACTCTGTCCTTGATGTTTCCCAACTCTGTGAAATGAAATAACACTCAACTGCTAAGGAAGTCACAGCCTTCCCAGTGTGGCTTTGCGTGACTGAAGACTAGAACCGGTTACATGTAAGCATGAGATTCTGATTCTCCAATGCCGTGCTCCCCGCCCAGCCGTTCCTGTGGAGGATACAGTCAGGTCATGTCTTGACCCAAACTTATGCTGGAAGATGAGAGTCAAGTGGTAACTGCACTGAAGGAACGTCACAGGAGCAGAGCCCGCTGGAGTGAGGTAAGGCCATCACTCCTGACATCTTCAAGGCTGTCCAGCTTTTTCACATTCCCCCAGCCTCGCAGCACATGGGAGACTCTGGTTAGAGAGCGGTTGGAACCCAGATGATGTAGCACCTCCCACAGGGGGCACGGAAAGTTGAAAAGCATGGAAATAAAACTTGCATGTATTTCCATAAGCATTTGGTGTTTGGTCCATGGAAACAACAACAACAAAAAGTATCTCCTGAAGATGAGCAAATGTGGAGATTCCCAGAGGACTCACTTATTTCTGTTTGGCTGGCACACCTTCTTTCAAATGGTTTTAAGTAACTCACAGATTCTCAGAGACCCAGGTGTTCAGAGACACAAAAAGATGCTTCCAGAATGGCTGTGAGCTAAACTCTCCTGGGATGTTTGATTGTTTAGGCATGTGAATTTCACAGGTCATGCTGAGACCAGGCTGAGACCAGACTCAGATAATGTGACTAACACACCCACACCAACTGGATGCCCTATCTGTCAGGAAAACAACGTTTTAACCAAACTCGTGGACAGGCAAGCTGTAAGCTGTTCTCTGCACACGTTCTCGTTAGCCTGGAAGTCATGGCAGAGCCTGGGATTCACATCGGGATTTTTCTTCTTCAGCCTTGGAGTATGATAGGTTTGTGTCCTGACATATGACTGTATTGAAGAGAAATGGGAAGCATAGCAGGGTCACAGGGCCACGATGGCCAGAGGACCAAGCAAAGGCACACTGAATCATGTTTCCTCATCTTTCCTCCTCTCCTAATGTGTTCCCAGGAAAATATCTGGAGCCTCTGAGGCACATGGTCTCCTTCTGGCGTCATGACCCTGTTGAAGCTTGAGTCCGCCCAGAATCTACACCTTTTATGACATTATCTTCCCAGAAGCCCGTGACTCCATTTCCAGCTCTGAAATTTATTTCTGATTTTGTTATAGTTGAGACAATAGTTACAGTGAGGAATAGGTTGAGAATAAACCCCAGACCACATTCCATTCTATTTTCTGCGTCGCACAAAACAAAAGCAAAACAAAAAAGCAATCCCCAAGTGAGCCTTTGCCGCCTTTGCCTTGCCCAAGGCTTCCTTCTGACCTATTTGCCGAGACGCAGATCTACCATCTGTCTCTAGTAGGAACTGTCAGAGTTGACTCTCCATATCTGTGGCTTCCACATTCGCAGACCCAATCAATTGTCCATCTTTTGTTGTTGTTCCACACAAAGAAAACTGAGATTTCCCATATTCGCCTTCCCATGTCTACTGGTGTCTTCATTGTCCGGGTCATGTTTAGGCAGCCATGTTGCTAGGTATCATGGGTGTGGCCTCCCTACCATGTCTAGGAGACAGAATCTCACAGCAGATTTCCTGGCCTGCTAGCTCTTACCATCTCCCCCTCCCCCTCCTAGACAGTCCCCAAGTCTTAGGTGCAGGAGTTGTGCCTAGGCACAGACGTTAGGGCTGCACAGCTCATGGTCTGTTGATCGCTGCATTATGATAAGTTTTGGGTTCATGTGATGGTTTCTGCTGCCAAGAGGAGCTTCTTTGATGAGGGAGAGAGCTGCACCTCGCTGTTGGTATTAGGATAGGGTATGGAATGCCTTGAGGAATTATGCTGTCTAGTAAGGTAGTGGTGAAGGATCTTCCAAGATCCTTGACCTCACTGGCCCCAGCTTCTAGTACCAGGCACCATCATCGATTTTCCTTCTGTTGAGGGGACAGCTCTGCTAATGTGTTTACCACTAACATGTGAGAGCTGCTGTTATCAGTCCTTTAGGGGCATCTTGCCATACTGCCATCGGTGTGGTTCGTAAGTGTCATAGCTGCGTAAGACTATTGACCGCTTCCCCTTGGAAGTTTGCAGAGTGTCTTCTGCTGCTATGAAAGCAAACTGGGGCTGAAGAAGACAGCTCAGAGGTAGCAGTCTATAACTCTGGTTCCAGGGAATCTATTGTCATCGTCTGATACTATGACACCCGGCACACGCATAGTGCACAGACATCCACAGAGGAAAAACAACATACAAATAAGTTAATAAAATTTTTTAAAAGAGGAAGAAAGATAGACTGTTGGAAGGAGTCTACAGGCTTTCAGGCTGATGGTTCAAGCCCCAATCTTCTAAACCCCACTCCTAACCAAAAACTACAGGTGACTAATGACAGCTGAGAGAGGAGGGATTAGTCTTTCCCAGGGATAAGCCCCCTAATTGGTTAGCCAATGCCAGGTGATTAATCCTGAAATCATATACACATAAGCAGCAATAAAGGGACTAGGCAAGTTGTGTTTATATAGTCATGAATACGCACGCACGCACGCACGCACGCACTAGTGATAATGGTGGTTTGAATAGTTATGGCCCCCACAGACTCATGTGTTTGAATGCTTGGCCCATAGCGAGTGGCACTATTAGGAGATGTGGCCTTGTTAGAGGAAGTGTGTCACTGGGGGAAGGCTTTAAGGCCTCCTATGCTCGTGCTCTGCCCAGTGTGGCACACAGTCCCCTTCTGCTCCCTCCAGATCAAGATGTAGAGCTCTCGGCTCATTTGCCAGCTCATTGGCTGCACGCTGCCATGTTTCCTACTGTGACAATAATGGGCTAAACCTCTGAAACTGTAAGCCAGCCCCAGTCAAATGTTTTCCTTTGTAAGAGGTGCCATGATCATGGTGTCTCTTCACAGCAATAAAACCCTAACTAAGATAGTGACTAAAGAGGCCATCAGTTTAAGAGAGGGTCAGTGGGAGGAGGCATGGGAGGGGTTAGATGGAGAAAAAAGAAGGGAAAATGATATAGTTCAATTAAAATACATATTTTTGAAAGAGAAAAATAAAGAATTTGCCCCACACCAAACACTACAGAGCCTTCTCGTGCCTCCAGCATCACACACATTCCAGTCGCTCTGGTACGTGTTTGGGCGTGGCTCCTTGCATCCCATCTGTGTGCTGTGCCTTTTTGATCGGGTTATATAGGTGGTAAACATGTCGAAACTAGGATTTTTTTTTGTTACCTTTCCCTAAGCAATGCAGTTTAACATACATATTTATAACATTTGGTGCTTGTGGCATCAGAGATGAGAAGGTGCCCAGGAAGGCATGGCCAGAATGTATGTAAACATTACTCCACATCACGTGGGAGACCTCAGCATCATGGGTACCCAACAGTGTATGCACGGAGGACCCTGCATCCTCCATGGATACGGAAGATGACCGACTCTGCTTTAGGATGAATATGTAAGCAGTTATCGTGCACTATGGGGGCTGATGGGATGACTTTGTGGGCAAAGGTGCTTTGCACACAAATCTGATCATCTGACTTCAAACCCTGGATCCCACAGGTGATGAGAAAGAACCCTCATGAGGGTTCTTCTCTGATCTCTAGTTGTGTCAATCTATCAAATGGGAGTTGCCCACATGCATACCAAGACACGGTCATGCCTAGCAGACACACCCCCACCCCAAACAGCATTATACACTGTTCTGGATAGATAGCAAGGATGATGCCAGGCCCACAATAACATTTCTTATACTTCGAATAGAATTAAAGTCTTCTAATTTCTAATTCCTTTACTCTTTGTCAGTACAATACTGGACAGATCAGGGTGGTTGCCTTTTGGAGCCTTGTGGAATAATTCTTGTGGTGCTCAGGATCGACTCAATTAAATATTTTGAAGCATCATGGGGTTTCAAGGCAACACCGGAAATGGTTTTGTTGGCCAAGTTTTTCCAATTACTCTTGCCCTAAAACCCCGGAAGTTCTCTAGCTCTTATATAAGTTCACTTTTGATGAAAAAATGTGCATCCATTTGGCAATCAGTGAAGAGGGAGGAGGTGGGCAGGGGCTTGCTGGCATGCTCACCCACTACCGGTCTGACTTCCGCATGTTCGAGCCCTGGGATACTGACCTCTCCCCAGTGGAGAGGCTCTGGGTTAATGTGCTTAGACGTTGCTTTCTGGCACCGAGAACTGTGGGGTTCAGCTTTCTGTCACCTCCTGCCTTTCTCAGTTGGTACAGATTCTTTGACTGTCTCAGTCCATTTGCATCAACCCACCTACCTTGGGAAGACTCGTTGTCTTGGGGCTGAAAGTGAAGCTGCCTGAACGTTGTCCTGGAGAGCCCACTGAGCAAGCCCACTCACAAGCCGCTCTGCCTCTCTCCTTCTGTGACCTGAAGCTCTGTCTCTTGCACTTGAGCAACAACAGTCCCGTCAACATCCCAGGTACCTCCCTTCACCTCTCAGCCTGGACACTGCTCGGGCTTTCCTTGGGGCCCTTACCTGACCTTCATGCCAAAGCTATCCCCCTGGCCTTCTGATTGGTCCCTGTCATTGGTGTTAACTTGTATGTGAGACAGAATTGATGGGGCTGAAAAATCTAATTTTCCTCACCATACAACATGACAGCCCTCGCAGCAGCTGTGACCAACCCAGAGCACTGTTCACAGGAGGTGCCTGACTGGCCCCTGCCTCTTCCCTTCAGCCCAAGCAGAAGGCTGGCTCAGGCCTGGGCTTACCCTTGGCTCCTATTAATAGGGTCTGGAAATTACAGAGTCTTCATTAGATTCTCTACCGTGTCTGCTAGAGCTTCTTGTTTGGACTTCTACCTCTTAATTTTAAGGTAAAAAAAAAATCTCTCAACACCTTGCCACATATGTGCATATTTTTGTATGCCTCTCCCATCTGTTGCACAGTGGTATTACCTGCCTAGCTTTCAGGTGTGTGAGAAGGCACCTTCTGTTTCCCCATTAGCCATCTTTCCTCATATTTTAGGTTTTTTTTTTTCTTAACATTTAGAGTAATCATTCTGACTTCTATATTTTTAAAAATATATTTTTATGGTTACATCACAGGCTACTGTCAGGTGAGCCCAGGAGATGGGCATTCCAGTCCCAGATGAGGCAATCATGTACAGTCCAGAAGCTGCACCTACTGCTGTTTCAATGTGGTGGGATCCTGGCAAGTCCTGTGACTTTGGGGCTCCCACATATTTACCTATACAACCATTTTAATGTCCATTGTACAAAGATCAGACACAAAAATGTGAGCTGATAGGCTTGACCATGAGTCCAAATGTGGGCTTTTAGAATTGTCCCAGAGGAGGCTAGACACAGGGTGTGAGCGCTACAGTAGATGCCAGAGTCAGCATGAGGAATTTGCTCCTAAACATGAGCATCGGATTGAAGCAACAAGGCCTCTGGGAACCTCTCTGGGATGCTGAACCACACTCAGCCAGTGAGCACGGCCCAGGGCTCGTGCCGTCGGGGCCCATTTTATGTCCCGGGGTAGTGAATGCATGACAGTTGCTGGCAGCAGCTACCCTCTTCACTCTACAGTCCCCTGAGAGGCTTGTGTTAGGTTGTCGCTGTTGGTAACGCACCCTGTCCTTTCCTCTCATTCCCTGTTCTCTCAAGTCTTTCCTGGAATTTTCTTTTAGAGTCACTCATATCTTGACTCTGAAAAGGCTGCCGAACCATGGTCCTCAGTGTTTTCTCCCAGCACCAGAGAAGGGACTAGTGCAGGGCAAGCACAGGTTGCTTCTCCTTTTGGAGCAAGTTTGGTCAGAGGATTTACAAAAATACTTTAAGAATCTAGCAGTAATGAGATATTAAAACCTACCAGTCCTACTATAAATTTGTTCTCCATAACTTAACATTTCTTTCAGTAGGAATAATTGGGAATTAGGTGCACCATAGATTAAATTTTAACATATCAGATAAAAATGAAAGATTATGGTATGGTCTGCAGGACTGGAGAGCACTGGCTGCTCTTGCAGAGGACCTGGGTTTGGTTTCCAGTACCCACACGGTGACTCAGAACTACCTATAACTCCTGTTCCTGGAGGCTCAATGCCCTCTCCTGGCCTTTGCAGGCTCCAGACATCCATGAAGTGAAGTGTGCTTACATACACGTAAACACTCATACACAGAAAATATAATAAATCTAAAATACTTCTAGTCGAGTTAAAAAATAGAAAACTAATAATTATTTTGGGGGAAAATTACAAAATGATTACTGGAATGTATGGGACTGCCCCATGTGCCATTTGCCTTTCTGGAGGTTCCGGTATGGCTGGGAGAGCCAGACTATGTGTTCTGTAGCCGTTCATCTTTCTCTTGTGTTGGCACTGAGGGCAAAGTGACTTCTATGACTTTCATGTCTGAGAAATGAACATGCTTGTCAAAGCAAGCCATATGGTAACAATGGCTATTGTGTCACCATTCTGCTCATAGATTGCCACTTTCAGGGAATAAACTAACACAGTGTTCACAGTAAGACATCACATTTTCTGCTTGTGAATGAGCCGCCTGACATCGATTTTGCTGCCAGTGGGAGGTGATGCTGAGGCCTGGCCTCTGCTGTAGCGAGTTACTTCATGGCACCTTGTAGCAAGTTACCTCATGGCACCTTGTGGCACCTCTATAGCAGAAATGCTTAACCCAGCGTTTCCTTCCCACTCAATGTACCTAATGAAGCACACATTTCTGTTAGAGGCTAACACCTCAGAAGCCTTACCATTCTTTTTAAAGTTAGTGTGGCCTATTCTAGAAGAATCCTGATTTCAGAAGAAACAAAAGATTTTCTTAAAGTTACAGAAAAAAAAATCACGCTGGATCAACTTTTTTTTATTTTTATTTTTTAATTACAAGCAGGGAGCTAGAGAGTGGCTCAGTGGTGACGAGCACTGGCTGTTCTTACAGAGGACCTGCGTGCAGTTCTCACCACATATATGGTGGTTCACAGCCTTCCCGAATTCCAGTTCCAGAGGGTCTGATACCCTCTTCTGAGGCATGTGGGTACTGAATGCATATAAAATAAAATGGCAAAACAAAGCTTAAAAAAGGCATTTCCATTTCAGATGTCACCAAGCAACTTTATAGTCTACATTTTCAAGTTACCATTTTCCAGTCTTTTGTATTTGTCCCCATATCCCCAGACAAGGGATGGGGCAAAAGCAAAGCCGTGCTGAGTAACTGTGCACATTAGCATTTAGTTTTTATTTGTAGCAAGTGCTCATGATAATTACAGAGCCACTGCATTTGTTTGTTTACAAACAGATTCTATGTAGTGCCAGATAGCTTGGGGCTTTCTGTTTATTCCATATGGACTCTGAATTTCAGCAATCCTCCTGCCTCTGCCTCCTGAGTCCTGGGATTAAAGGTATGCACTCCCATGCCAGGCTTATAGAATTATTTATTCTCGGCCATGGAAGTGATCTTAACGATTGTATAGAGCAGTTGCTGAATGTTTTAATACCATATACTTAGGTATGCCAATCTAAATGGTGCTCAGTTTCCACCTGCAAAGACTGGGGATGACACATATACCTGCTGTAGGGCCTCTTAGCTATCTGCGTGTCAATAACAGTTGACATGCCTTCTGTATATTAGGCTAGAAGTTTCTTGGAAGCTTTTGACTGTGTGTGACACACACACATGTGCACACACATGCAGTCACACTCCACATATGTGTACACACACACACACACACACACACACACACACACACAAAAGCAGAGGATGGGTGATATGGGCTCTGTGAGTGCAGGTACCCGTGGAGGCCAGAAGAGGGCATCCTATTGCCCAGAAGTGGAGTTACAGGCAATTATGAGCCTCCTAACTTGCTTCTTGGGAGCTGAGCTCAGGCCCTCTGGAAACAAGTGGCTTTAGGCTCCAAGCATGTCTGCAAGCCCCAGGTACTGCTAATTTTAACTTTTTGCTTTACAGATCTGATGAACCGCAGCCAGGAAAGTAAATAACTTGTCTTAGATCTCACAGCTGGACAGGGAGGAGGACCTGTAACTCTCTTGACCCATGTCTCCTGCTCTTTGTTGTCCAACATCGGCTTAGGACTCTCTGGAAAAATCTAATTCTTCTTCCAAGTCTTTGTCTTTCAGATCCGGCAGCCCTCTCACATCCCCATAAGTGTTTCTTGTTCAGGAAAACCATTGCGACTTCTGGAAATAAGGCTGCAGGTCAAATGCTGCTGTCTTCCTCTCCCTCTCTTATGCATGCCTCAGCCCCCCACCCCTCCCTTTAAATGCCATGCTCAGAGCTAAGGGCCTTTGTGCTTCTTAGGGGAGCAGTGAGTCCATTCTCTGCTACATGCCTCTGTAAAGGCTGTCCAGCTTTGTGGTACCATGTTGGAAGAACTGAGTTTTATTGAGTTTATTTTTCAATTTGACCATGATTTGTGACTTAGGGTGGTAAGAAAGAAAGGCATGAGTCAGAGGCACAGGAGGAAAAGGAAAAAACTCAAGCAGGTACCTGACATCGCCTGGCACTCTCTATCCTGGTGGACTGTGGCTCAGCATAAGACTGTAAGGTTTCCATTAGCATCATGCTGATGATAAACTGAGCCTCAGAAATATCTACACATTTGCCCAGATGGACTTAAGAGAACAGAACCAAGGACTGAGAAGGAACTTGACTGTGGCTCCTCACTGTCTCAATAGTGAGCCTCTTCTGCTGTCAAGCCAGCAGGTGGGTGTACAGGAGCAAATCTCTCACTTGACCAGCTCCGCTGGCTGCTGAGGATTCTGGGTAACCTGCTGCGAGTGCTCTGGTTACTGCAGAGCATCTGCTTCTCCTCTTTTATTTTCCTTCTTTTTTCATTCCTGCTGCTGCCGCGTTCCACCTGGGCCTCCGAGAAGCCGAGCGTGCCCCGTGTCTCCGTAAGCATTTGCCCACACAGCACAAACGTTCCACTCTGGGGGCGTCGTGCATGTTTTGGGTTAGCAGTGGGGGGATATAGATGGGCTTTCCGTCCCACTGGCTTTGCTTAATTTTCTTCCATCTTTAGAACAATTAGAAGAAACTCTGCTGTATAACACAGGGAAGTTTTTTAACAGCATTCCAGACTTTCCTCTCATGGAACTTGCTCCAAACAAACATTGTTCTCCTTTGAGAATTTCCAGCTAAGACAGCTCCAGCCCTCTCATTATGTTCTTATTAAATTTCATGCTATTGCACAGTGTTTAAATGGAGACTTTTTCTGCCTCAGTTTTGGCTGACTTTACAAAAGCTGTGAATACTGAGGTAGGCGTCCAATGCCCAGATATGAGAGAGAAAGCGAAAGAGGGAGACCGACCGACCGACAGACAGACAGACACAGACAGGGACACAGACACAGACACACACATGGGGGGTAAGGGTATATCAGAATGCAGACCTCAATAATAGACTATGGGAGACAGGTCAGAGCTCACCTGTCATCCATTAGCTGGCCGTAGAAGATGGAGGAGGGCTGTATACCTCTTATAGCCACAGGGATGGGAGAATGTATCTCCACCTGATTTCAAACCAATGAGAGAAATTTGAAGATGGAAATTTAGTGACATGTCCTGTGTCCTATGGAGCTTGGAACCTAACGACTGGCATTACATTGTTTCCGGGAAGGTCTGAAGATAGGAGGGCATGGACACAGGAAGGGGAGTGGCAAAGCTAGTTCAAAGCCATCCTCCTGGAGGGGCGGGTCCATGCCAGCCACAGGGAGGCAGTGGGAGGAAATTTTCCTGGCATGTTTTTAAAAACTATCTTGTCCAACCTATCTCTTAGAGGCCGGGCAGAGGGGCAAAAGCCAAAATCTTGCAGGAGTGAGGAAGGAGTCTTCATCGGTCACTTCTGGAAAAGCCGTTCACCATTGGGTAGAAGTTCCCAGCTGAGGAGTTCATGCAGGTATACCACAGAAATGACTTAGCTATGGACACCGGTCATGTTTACAGTCCACAGATGATGGATGAGTGCCAGCCGAAGCAGGCTCCACAGTCCCTCTTCTCAAATCATCAGCTTCCTCTGTGAAGGGACCCACGGTGGGAGGGACCAGAGTTGATGAGCAGGAGAGGAGCTAGGAAATGGGGCATCAAGGTTTGATGGCTACTCTGGATAGACCGTGCTTTCCCGTTCCTTTGGAGAATGGTCACAGGTCGCGGGTCACAGGAAGTCCAGCTGTTCTCAGATTTGTTATGTAGCCAAGGGTGATCTCACGTCCCCAATTCTTCTGCCTCCATCCCTGAGTTGCTAGGATTACAGGTGTGTGCAGCCATGTGCTGGGCATTGAACTCAGGGCTTTGCATGCTACGCAAACACTGACACCGGAGCTACGCTGTCCCCTTTGGGCGATGCTTAGGATGCAGTGGACATTCCGATGACTCAGTGGAGGAGCGCTTTGATGATTTTCTAGGTGCAACTTAAAACGCTCCAGAACAAGACCGGGGTTTTTTATTTTTTATTTATTTTTTTACTTTTTAAAAATTTTATTAATTTACTCATATTACATCTCAATGGTTATCCTGTCCCTTGTATCCTCCCATTTCTCCCTCCCTCCCTCCCATTTCCCCCTTACTCCCCTCCACTATGACTGTGGACCGAGGTTTTTTTAAAAAAAATATTTTTTATTACGTTTATTCATTCTTGTGTGTGGCTGGAAGACAACCTGTAAGAGTGGGTTCTCTCCTTCTACCATGTGGGTCCTGGGGATGAGGCCACCATGCTTGGTGACAGCCCTTTACCAGCTGAGCCATCCTTAGGAAAGCATATGTCAGTGGTGTTCGCTCATAGCAGAACGGGAGGAACTTCTTTATTACTTTAGTTAATTGGCTTTTGTTGTTCTAGATTATCAGTGTCAGCTATCCAATTAGCAGTAAGTAAAATAGGATAACCATGATATCCAAGAAAGATTTCCCCTGTTTCCATGTAGTCTTTCATTCTTCAACTTAAAAGCCTTTTGCAAGCACTTACTCCAGGCCAAGCATCGGTGCTTCGAAGCGTAAGATTCTGCTTTCGTCACAAGGACAGACGGAGAGAGGGTCATGAGAAACACACTTCACTTCATAGCAGACCCTCTGCTTGTTAATGTGCTGGGGAAATTCTGAAACCCAGAAACAGAAGTTAAAGTGACTTTGTTTGAGCCCTTCTGAGTACAGGTTAAACATAAGAGTACTAACCTGGATATACTTTTTTTTTTTTTTAATTTATAAACTTTCCATGACCTTATTATGAAATAACTGTAATAGGGTGGTTAGAGTATAGAATTGTGACTGTCTTTTAAAGTGTTAATTTCCAGTCTGTTTTAGAATGAGTGTCATATCTATTTCCCAGGACACAAAATCTACAGGAAAGGATCAGACATGGCACTTGATTCTATGGGCAAACTGCTCTGGGCGCCCTCTCAAGTTGCCGTTGGAAATCAGCAGTCAGCTACAGGCCCTTCCTCCACAGCCATGTTTAAGCCCAGCTTGGGCTCCTGCTTTCTCTAAATCACATCACATTATTAGTGAATTTTGCAAGAGTACTGTTCATTGTCATTTGGAAGGGTGCTGTGTCATTCTCGCACAAATACACTAGGAAACATATTTAGAGGATCTTGCAAATATCAGTGACAACTGGATTTTTAATAAACCTTGCCTTTATCAGAAATGTTTCGCCTCTGCTCCAGTTTGCTATTTCTCTCAAAAAGAGACATCTAGGTAAGGACTCTGCAGCAGGGAGGTGGTCTGAGGGTCAGCTGCAGTCACCACTGAAGGGAGCCCAAGGAGCACTGGAATCGGAAGGTGGCTGACAAGGGGTGTGAGCGTGACAGAGGAAATGGAGGGCTACTGAGAGCACCTGGGTGCGCAAAGCCTGTCCAGACCTGACGAGACATCAGAGCTATGGAATCAAGAAAGTCAACTGCACTACTGACAAGCCAGGAGGAATGGCTGCATGGGCCCAGCACTCAGCCATGAGGGGATTCTTTCAGAGCACCAATCTGCCATCTGGGTGTGGTCTTCTCTCATGACTGGAGAGCTCCCGAGCTGATGCCGGCATTGGCTTACATTTTATGATGAGAAGAAAAGGCCAGGAAGCATGGTGTGTTTGATGCTTAAACTATGAAAAAAGCTGATGAAACAGCTCTCTAGACACCTAGAATCACAGTCTGAGCCCTTTCTGAGGAGAGTAGAATGGACAAAAGGTGTTTTCCCAAAGCTCCACACGGAATGATGGGGTTGCTGAGTGGACAGACAAGATGGATTATGTGAAGGCTCTGGGGCTTTTCCAGTGAGATGTGGCATGGCTTCAAACAAAGTATTTGGCACAGGCTAAAAGCCAGGAGGAAGTCTATGTATCTCTCTGTCTCTGTCTCTGTCTTTCTGTCTTTCTGTCTCTCTGTATGTCTCTGTCTGTCTGTGTCTGTCTGTCTGTCCCTCTCCCTCTGTCTGTCTTTCTCTCCCTCTCCCCCTCCCCCCCCCCCCCCCCCCTTGCCCCCCCCCCCCCGTGTGCTTGTGCCTGCCCAAAACCTACATACAGAAGAACTAGAAATGTACCTTTGAGAAGGGCTTAATGAAGACACTTTATAAACTTTACTTTTATGTTATGTACATGAGTTTTGCCTGTATGTATGTCTGGGAAGCACGTGAGTACTTGATGCCCATGAAGGTGTGAAGAGGGCACTGGGTCACCTGGGGCAGGGGCTGCAGATGGTTGGGAACGGAACCCAGGTCCTTTGCAAGAGCAGCTAATGCTCTAACTGCGGAGCCACCTCTCCAGCTCATGAACTCTAACTATACATGTAAAAAGTAGGGCCCGTGGAGACTTTCCTCTCCCTGATGTGACCGATGCTCAGAATCCTGGCTACCTTCACAAGCCAGCAATGCACACAGCAATTGCTCTATTTCATTGCCAAGGCAGCTTCTAGAACCATTCTTCCATCCCTTGAACAACCAAAGCAACACATAATCCAATTTGGCCCCCTCACATCCACTGTGTTCCATTGCTTGGCATTTATTTTTAAATTCTACGAAAACACTGGCTCACAGGATGTCGCGTGTGGTTCTCTCCCCCCCTTCCCCTCCCTCCCGCCAGTATTTCTGCTGTTCCCCAGCTGTTCCAAACATGTTGCCGCTTGGCTTCTCTGCCTCCCCCTTCCCCGCGATGAAGATTACCTTAATTGCTTGTTTGTGGAACACTCAGTCAGAGACAGAGTATGCTGTAACAACCACCAATATGTGAAGCTGGACATTCTGCGTTCGGCTTTCCGTCAGCAGTCCTTATGACTTCATCTCCCTCCTCCTTCCCCCTCCTTTCTTCTCTGCCGTCTTCTCTTTCCTCTCCCATTTCTGTCCCCCCTTCTTCCTCCCCCTCCTCTTCTGTCCCCCCTTCTCTCATGCTTTGAAGTTCTAAAGTGCTCTAAACCCTTGTGATCACAGTTCTCTCCTGCATCTAGGGGACCATATTGGGGCCAGAGGAAAAGCATTTCCCCCTCAGTTATTGTCCAAGGCCATTTATTGAGCATCTGTTTCATGCCATGCTGTAGTCTAGGTGCCGGGTCCACGCTGATTTATCAGATCATGTTTGCCCTGGTCCAAGATGCTGTGGTTTCATAGAGGAAACAGAAACACGCATCCCCGAAGGATGGTTTGCACAGGGTCGCAGAGTGGCAGCCACACACCACCAGCCTTCACCTTCCTGGGGGATTTCCTCCCAGAGCTAAAAATTCATATAATAGTGCGAGCACTAATAATCTCTGCCAGTCTGCTGCCCCTGACTCCAGCTTCTTCTTCAGCAACTGTCTGAAAATAGTAATGCCTGCCTAGCCACAAGAGGCCACATTTACGTAACTTTTACCGCCGCATGTTCTTGTAATTGATCTGATTTATTATTATTAATGTCAGTCTCTCAGTGTGCCTAATCTATACATTAAATTTTACCAGAAGTGTATGAATGGAGGAAAAAGAAGGAAACACACACATATACACATGCACACACGCACACACCAGGCTGGCCTCAAATGGCAATTCCCCCTGCTTCTGCCTTCTGAGTGCTGGTGTTAGAGGGGTGCACCACCACATCTAGCTGCTTTTCTCATTTTATTACCGTTCACACCATATACGTATTGGTGTTTGTAGACTATTTGGAGACGATGAGAAGATTGTACCCAGGGCTCCATGCGTGCCAGGCGCATGCTCTCCCATTAAGCCACGCCTCCAGCCCTGCATACCCAGGCTCACATGCTTTGGGAAGTATAGAAACGTTCATGCACTCTCCTGCAGATACAGGCAGCAGGATGGAGAAATGAGACTAGGAGCCCAAAGGAGTGGAGTTTAGCAACTTGACCGACACTAGGCTTCAGGAAGGCTTCTCCTAAGTCTCTTCTCATGACACCATGTAAGAATCAAGGGGATGCCTTTCCTGTTACAGCTGCCTTTAAATCAGGAAATGGGTGAGGAGAAAGGCAGTCACCTGATCTCTGGGTATGTGCACACGTGGATATGGATGTGCAAACATGTCTGTCTTTTGCCTGTCCTTTCATCACCAGTTAGTCAGTCCAGTTTTGGCAGAGTTAACTTAGATATAAATTCATGTGATTTATACCAATCGTATATTTCCAATTTATATGTAGCCAATATATATCCATTGCTCGTGTTGCCTTTGGTGTTTATTTACACATTCATTAATGATGAAAGATTAAATGTCTATTCTCAAGAATGAGTATCTTCTGTGTGTGTTGCTATTTACTCACACAATAGGATGCACTCTTGGTTTTTCTTTACTTTTATGAAGGCTCAGAAGTTTTCTTAAATAATGCTATTTTGTTTTTTAAGTGTATGGGTGTTTTGCCTGTGTGTATGTCTGTGCACTACACGCATGTATTGCCCCCAGAAGCCAGAAGAGGGTGTTGGGCCCCATGGAACTGGAGTTACAGATGGCTGTGAGCTGTCATGTGGGGTTAGAAATCAGATCTGGGTCCTCTGGAAGAACATTCGGTGCTTTTAACCACTGAGCCATCTATAGCCCCTGGAGGGGTTTTTTCTTTTAATGTGAAAACGATTGAATCGTGTATAATAATGCTAAAAATCTATAGAAATTGTTGCTAAGGAATGGTATATGTCTTACAGTGAAATAAGACTTACTTCACTGATAATGAATGGGTAGAAAAAATAAAGAATGAGAAAATGATTGAAACATTGAGAAGAGTGAAATGTGATGGCCGATGCAGAGCGCAGCAGCTTAAGAGCATTACATAGGAAATTTGTTAAAGCAAGAGCTTGGAAATGGGAGCCCTGGGAGCAGCCTTTCAGTATATTAAGTTAATTCCCCGACTGCCGTCTAATGGATAGGCTTCTCCGGACCCACTGTTTCAGGAAGGCACCGAGGAAGAAAACTGTGCATGCGTGCAGGAACACGACTTACCTACCGAGTGCATCCAAGCAGCAAAACCCAGCGATGGCTTTCACACTACAGGATGCCAAGCTGAAATCATCCTCTGGAAAAGGTCCAGGCTATTTTCAAATAATTGGCCAGATAAACAGATGCATCAATGTTTCATTAATAGCCATTACATTCTACTTAATGCATATTTTATGCAGCATATGGCTGAGTTGCTGTTAATTCCCATACGGAGAATCTAAGTTCTAGTAGGTCTCTTTGGTAGAGCCACTAACACACTAGGTTCCTGCGTTTTGGGATTCTGATGCAGCCAATAGTCAGCTTGGAGTTGGAGCAGAAGACAGCAGTTGGACCTGACATGCAGGTCTTACGTTCTATGTATTTTTAGGGACTGTTCATTGCTCTGCTGCCTTTAGGAGTAAGTTTGAGCTTTGGTAGTACATATAGATGAAATTTTCATAAACTTGTAGATATGTAGAGTGATAGAAGAAAACAACCAAGATCATGGATACTCTCGTGGCTAGTCAAAGGAGAAAAAATAGAAGATCCTGCATCTCTCACTTAACAAATGTGTGTCTAATATGCCAGAGATTGCGGTGTATGGGGACAGAGTGTGGCCTCCCTCCTTTACAGTCTACATTTCAGTTGTAGAGAGCCAGGTGAGCAGATGATGGTAACATCATTATACCTTAGCATTTATAATGCAGGTTATGAGCAGAGGGGTTGGGAGTGGGGGTGGGGATGGGGTGGGGAAAGAGAGAGAGAGAGAGAGAGAGAGAGAGAGAGAGAGAGAGAGAGAGAGCACCATCATTCTATCTTGGGAGGGGCATGAGGAGGGAAGTCTAAAAGGATGAGCAGAATGATCCATTTGATGGAGAAAGATGCCATGGCAGGCAAGGGATGGGTTAAGACACACAGGAGAGTGCCATCAGCTTGGGAACTCAAGGCAGCTCAAATTTGATGTGTTTCCTGCAAAAGGCGAAAGCTTATGAGTGATGGCTGTGGAGAAAGCTGTGAGGAGCAGACAATGGAGAGCTAGCAGACTTAACCAAGTTTCAGTTTGAAGGCAGTAGGCCATATGAGTCAGGACGTTTTACAAAGGAAGATGATTATATCGAGAATATTTTTTTTAGGCTAATGTAGCAAATGGGCAGGAGGGGTGAGATCGGAGGAAAGACGGACTCATGGGACAGCAGGAATCATTTAAGGGAGACACAGTAAGCGAAAATGGAGAAGAGTGGGCAGTTGGTCGATGGATTTAGGTAGGCAGACTTGATGCAATCTAATGTCTGATGATAGACAACAGTATTACTATAGTTGGGAGAGTCCCTTTTAGGTTCTTGTGGGCTCACGAAAGAAGTGATTGTTGGATAGCATGCTACTCAGCGTTTTGTGTATGTAACAAACACCTGGGATAAATCAACTTAATAAAATGAGATCTACCTGGCTCATGGTGTCAAAGCCTTGAGCCATGGTCATTGGCCCCATAGTGTTATGGCCCATGGCAATTTTGCCGTGGTAGGAGCAGATGGCAACGCCAGCAGAGAGCGTTGGAAGGGATTAAGGTATCCGTATCCCTAATAAAGAAAGATGTACTTCTAATGACCCAACGTCCTTCAATTATACTCTATCTTTTAAAAAGATTTATTTTTAATTATGTATATATATACAAGTGTGTGTGTGTGTGTGTGTGTGTGTGTGTGTGTGTGTGTGTGTATGTACAGGTGCTTGCAGAAGCTAGAAGAGCATGGGGTACTCTTACAGCTGGACTTTATAGTTGTGAACTGCCCCATGTGAGTGCAAGGGATTGAACCCGGGTCCTCTGCAAGAGTAGTATGTGCGCTTAACTGCTGAGCCATCTCTCCAGCCCAAGACTCTACTCATTAAAGGTCATACTACCTCTTAGAGGCAGCAGAGGCCAGGGAACAAGCCTTTCTTGCAGGCACCTGTGGGGAAATTTCAGCTCCCATCTATACCAAGAGAGGTTGGATTCCATGAGTAGGCAGTACTTCCAGACAGGAAGCATGATTTAAGAATGGGTAGGATGGCCTGAGAGGTCACGAATCCTAGAAACCCTGGAAGATTTCAAGCAGCAGTTGGGGGAGTTCCTGTTAGACAGTCTGTCAGGGCATCCCTGCATATCACTCGGTCCAGGCGACTTTACCTGTCTATTTACATTCTGAGGGTCTGTCATGGGGAACGTGACTCCATGTTGGGGCTCTGTATACCTACACTGTATTCAGGCCAGCAATGCCATCCTGATAGTCACTCAACACTCCTAGTTTGTTGCATCTGCGTTTCTTATTCCCACCTGGAAGCACTTAAGGCTACTCAGAAAGGAACTGAGAGGTAAAGAGGGCCTTAAGTCTTGCCTTTCTCTAACCAAAATTGTTTCAAGTGCACTCTGGCAGCTTGGAGTGCTGTGATGAGGTGTGGCACTGAACTTGAGCCTCAGTTTTTGTGAACATCACATGATAAGAGTGACTCAGAGTGAGCGCTAGCAGTGCAAACGCCGAGGTGCTTCTTAGCTTTGGTTTCCTCCAAATTAGCCAGTGTAACATAATAACCAGGAAACCCACTGAGGCACTCCATGAAGGCCAAGTGCAGCAGAGCTGTGGCTAGCTTTTTTGTTTTTGTTTTTTATCTTTTTATTTTTGTTTTGGTTTTAGATAGGGTCTCTCTATGCAGAACTGGCTGTCCTGGAACTCACTGTGTGGCCTAGGCTGGCTTTAAACTCACAGAGTTCTGCTTTC
The DNA here is from genome assembly GCA_907169655.1 of Acomys percivali. Classification (NCBI taxonomy): domain Eukaryota; kingdom Metazoa; phylum Chordata; class Mammalia; order Rodentia; family Muridae; genus Acomys; species Acomys percivali. Next base: position 88,745,681 of record OU015746.1, on the reverse strand, counting down.
CTCTGCTGAAATCAATGGTGTGTGCCACCATGGCCAGCTGAGCTGTGTCTGCTTAGAAAAATGATCATCTGAACTCTAGATGATCAGTCCCAAGCTGAGAAGAAGACCGCATTGCAGCTCTGCGTGTGATGTGTGCCTCTGGTCCCTAATGATGCTCTGGTCTGCGATTCATCCATGCATCTGGTGTCTCTTTAGTATCAGAAACAGTGGGCCCTGTATCCCCATCTTCCAGTTCCCAGCAGTGGCCTAGTCTGCGGCACACTGAATGAGGGCACAGCTTTCTTTCATTTAATGCCAGTGTAAATACACACAGATTTAACATATATCAATAACCCAGTGAAAACCCTGGAGAATGTAACAGTCCTGAAAGATTTTAGGAACTGCCCCTGTCCTTATGTGTCCTCATCGGGCAGACCCTATGTGTCACCCTCATAGGAAGATGCGTGAAATTCCATTACCACAAGGCCACAAAACACTGTTTCTTGTGTTCTTCTGCGCTATCAGACTTGCCAATGGAGAGTGCCACGAACGTTGAAATCGTAACGAGGACACTGGGAAAGCTACGTCCTTGCGTCCTTGATTTTCTTGCCATGGTCTCCTAGACAACATAACAGCTATTCACGTGGGATGTATATTGTGCTAGATTTTGTAGGTAATCTAGATGTGATCTGAAGCATATGTGGGAAGGTGTGCAGGGTTACGTGCAAGTGCCAGGTCATTTTGCATAAGGCCTTCAGCATCCTTGGATTCTGGCATTCATGAAGAGTTGTAGAGCCAGTGACCACCCCCCGGCCCCACCCCCTGCCCCCCATGCCCCCCCCCGCCACAATGGGTACCAAGGAAGAATTTAGGAGGATCTAAGTCTATCACAGAGACAGGCATGGATTGAATGAGGTGCAGGGGTGGGGGATGGGGGCTGATGCATTTTCCATGCATCCCTCTTCTTCTTTCCTCTGCAGAACAGCATCTGTTGTTCCGTTCAGAGTCACATGGTTAAACGTTCAGATGCCTCAGGACAAAACCCTGGCATCTCCCTGTCCCTGAGGGAGCCCCTCTCCTACATGGGACTCTGGCTTTTGTTGTTCTCCTGACACCTTGTTCCTGTGGCAAAGCCAGGACTTGATGACATCACGCACCCACCGTCCCTTTTCTGATGAAGGCCTTCGTGGTGCTCCGTTGCTCTGCTTTGCTGATTGGTATTGTCAGCGTGCTTTGACAGATGATGTGGGAGTTGGTTTGCTAAAGGCACGGTTCCACCACCTATTGAGGTGGGCCTTTACCATTAGCAGCCGTGCTAACACACCTGCTATTGTGTCCAGAGGCTCTGGCAGGTAGAGGAGGGGGCCCTGCATGAGATAAACTAGAGATTGATGGCTGCAGCTGAGACAGCAACCTGTAAGAAAAGCCTTTTGTGGTTTTGTTTTTGTTTGCTTGTTTGTTTCTGAGAGTATCTAGCTCTGGCAGTCATTGAAATCTCCATGTAGTCCAGGCTGGCCTCCAACTCACAGAAATCCACCTACCTCTGCTTCCTGAGCCAGCACACCACCCAAACAAAGTCTTGAATAGATCGTGTGTGCGTGTGTGTGTGTGTGTGTGTGTGTGTGTGTGTGTGTGTGTGTGTGTGAGGGTCCTGTGTGAGCTATAGAAAAATTGGTAATTATTTATCTCTCATAGGGATCAATAACCAAATTTTAGCTTTTCATTCCTTTTGGTGAAATTACTCAAAATAAAGTTTTGAGTCCGTCCTTCCTTCCTTCCTTCCTTCCTTCCTTCCTTCCTTCCTTCCTTCCATCCATCCATCCACCCATCCATCCATCCATCCATCCATCCATCCATCCAACAAAACCCATGTACTAATTGCTTGCAATGTGCCAGATTCTGTCAGACCTCAAGGAGCCAAAGACAAGATGAGCCTTGGTCCTGCATTTCCAGGAGCCCACAGTCTGATTCTAAAAGAGTGCTTTGGCCAGGGTGCTACATGGTAGTAGGTGCTTTTTAGTTTCACACCCTAAAATAGCTTCGAATTCTTGCCACCGCGTTAGAGAGGCTGTGCGTTCACCGCGGGGATTACTCACACAGGCCTTGCTAGCGCTGTGGGAAAGAGGTACAAATCTACAGAGATGCAGTTGCATAAACAAACACTCCTTCTTTGGCTTCTGTTGTTTGTTTTTACTCACTCTGGTTTGAGTCAGGGAAATTTGCACGTGTTCAATTGCCCGGGTTCTCCAGAGCCCTTGGAGGGTCTAATCACAGTTAATAATTAAACAAAGCAAGGAGCTGCAAAGGCTGGATCTCAGTGCCATCAAGAGAGGAAGAAACTATCTGAGGGGGCAAATCTGAGGAGTGCTTGGCACTATTTTATGGGTAAGTATGGCTACGAAGGGAGGGTGGTCTTGGGTGGATGGAGACTATGGCCAACAGAAAACTTTTTACTTATTTGATGCATATGAGTGTTTGCCTGTATGTATATATGTATGCCCAGTGCCAGAGGAAGCCAGAAGAGGGCACAGAGTCCCCTACATTTGGGGTTACAGATGGTTGTGAACTATTGTGTAAGTATTGGGAATGGAACCTGGGTCCCTGAAAGAGCAGTGCTCTTAACTGCAGAGCCATGTCTTCGGCCCAGATAACTTAATATTCATCAAGCTCTGGGTTACACCGCACATGAAGCAAAGAAGAGAACTTGTAATAATATACGATCAAAATAAAAAAAATATGGTTTAAAGGTGGGGTAGTATATTTAAAATCCAGACCATTGAGAAATATTCAGGCGATGTCCACATAGTTTCTAATAGTATCAGTTAAGTTAGATTGAGTCACACTGTAGCAACAAGCTGTAGAAAGCCCTGACCTTGAAAATTACTGTGCCCATTCTCTCTCTCTCCCTCCCTCCCTCCCTCCCTCCCTCCCTCCCTCTCTCTCTCTCTCTCTCTCTCTCTCTCTCTCTCTCTCTCTCTCTCATAGCATCATAGCCCTGACTGGCTTCAAACTCACAGAGACCTACTGGCCTCCACCTCCTGAGTGCTGGGATTAAGGGTGTGTACCACCACACTCAGCCTGTCCACTGGTCTTGAGGATGCAGTGGAATTTCGTTTCTTTAAGTCCCGACTGAGATCTTAGCAAACATTAGAGCTGGCATGCATTTGGAGGGTGAGTGGGAGCTTACATACCCCACCAGATGGGTGGCTGCTCTCAGAGTCCACAGGATCTGATCCAACTCCACTCGGTGGCATCAGAGATGGCATTTATTCATTGTCTTGTGGATGTCTTCTGCCAGGCTCCATCTTTCTCTAACAAGATGAAAATCAAGAAGCATGTCTTTAGTTTCCATGACGAAGAAAGCGGGATTCACAGAGGATGTTTTTCTAAGGTCAGATTTCCAAGTTCTCATTTCATCCTTTGGGATGTCTTTTAATAAGATAATATCTCAAGGCTGGGCCACATGGAACCCCTGTTACTGTTACATTTTTCTTTGTAATAAAAGTTTTGTTGTGGAAGTAGAAGGCTTGAGCATAACTGTGCTTACATTTGCTGAGTTTTCTCATCTAGTTTAGAGCATTAGGCAGATATTGGTCTACGATATGAGACAAGGAGAGACAAATGCCACTGAACTATTCCTATCCGTCACTATTATTTATTCAAAGCAGAGCTACTTAGTAAAAATGTGAGACGGACAAGAGTCCCCCATCAGTTCTGTGTGACCATTCCCCAATGGCCCAAACCTCATCAAGACAGTTTTCTAATATTCCTGTATGCTCAAGGTTTAGTCCTATACTCAGCTCTTCACCTCATACTCTCTTCTCCCTGTAGAAGTGAGGACAGTTCACACTGAACCACAGAGGAAGGAAAGAAAACCTTGCAGAGAACTTTGGGAATATGGAATAAGTAAAGAATAAGATGGCTCCAGCCATTCCAACTTGGAGATTTCTAGGGTCATCGTCCTGTGGTTTATCCCCACCTCCCATGTTTTGTTCTGTTCTGAGGTCTTACGAAACAGTGTTGTTTTGTTTAAGCAAACTGAAATACTGAGAACTATACACAATGAGAATCTAAGAGATGCACCATTAGAAGATGAGATTGTGTGTGTCTGTGTGTGCGTGTGTGTGTCAGTGTTGGCCTCTAGCATCTCCCCTGATCATGCTCCTTATTTGTTGATGCCAGCTTCCTCACAAAGGCCATTGAGGCTCTCTGGTGAGCTGGTGTGCTCTGATGATGTCCTGTCTCCGACTCCTAGGTGCTGGGATCGCAGGCTTGGTACCTCCCCCTTCTGGCTTTTATGTGGGTGCTGGGGTCAGAACTTTACACTAGCTATCAAGCCCTTGATGTGCTGAGCCACTGCCTCAGCCCAAGGTTGTGCTTTTTGTAGCTGACTGATTTTCTTCTCTCTGGGCCTGCTCTCTATTGCTCACCTTGTAAACCCAGACAGCAACTACCTCCGATTCCGCATGGCCGTCCTTTGAGTTCTGTGTCTTCCAGAAAACTCTGACAGGAGATGCATTGCTAAAACCTTTATCCAGGCCTCTCTGTTTGTGTTTGTGTTCCAACAGCCTGTCAGAGAATCCTCCAGGTTTTGTCGATGCTTTGACAATCATGGTCTGAAAGTTGTTAAGGATTCCCATGACAGCACAGGGTCAATGCTCCTGAAAACCCCAGAGGGAGTAAAGAGTGCTGGAAATGGTGCAGCTAGTGGATTATATTCACATGTGTGATTTAACATGCTATTCTTTGACCCTCACAGAATCTGCATGTACACACTGGGCAGAAGTTTGCTTCCTCACATCTTCTAAAAAAGGGGGACAATTAGATAATAGTGTTTCAAGGCGCATAAGCCACTGTTAGCTGTGCTGCCAGGTGGGGTTTGGAAGTGGCGTGTTGATCATTCTTCCTCTTGGAGTTGATGGTGCTTGTGGCAGCTTTTCTGTGCCATGGTCATTGCTTTGTACCATTCACTACTGATTCTGAGGTCCCCTCCTTGAATAATGAGATCCTAGAGCATGGCTTTTTTTTTAATCGAGCTATGCTTAGTAGATGCTTAATGTTTTAAAGAATTTCATGAGTTTGGATGTAAATAATTGATGCTTATTAAAAATGACTTTTATCCATCCATGAAAGCAGCTAGCAATAGGTCTTGACTTTTTCCAACTTAAATATTAGTCTATGCTATTGGTAAAATACCTCAGTTGTTGATAAATATTGTGTATTTTGGAACTTCCACTATTTTATATTTAATGGTAATTTAATGTATTTCCAAAGGATGGAAAAATTTCACGGGCTCAAAAGAATTCTAAGGCAGCATTGAATGATGCTTTAATCTTCTTAGAAGGAAGATGATGATTTCATATCCAAGGAGTTATACATTGATTTCAGTTAGCCAACATCAATGTAACACTCCTATCAAAGAAAACTCATATGCATTCTAGGGGAGTCAAAGAAATGAGAAGTTCTCAAGAAATAACTAAAATCTTAAACTATCTTCTTTGCTGAGCACAGTGACTAGTTGGTGGGCAGGTTTGGGGGACTATAATATTTTATGTTACACTTGAAAATATAGCACACATGTATTTGTGTGGTGTAAGAAGCAAGTCAGAAAAGAGAAGCTGACAAAGACCCCGGAAATGAAAGTGGGCCTTTTAATTTTCTGTCTTTTAATATGGTACTTTACAATTTTCTTTGAATGTATACATTATTATTATTTTTTTATCACAGAGTATTTGTAAAAGTGAGATAAAAAAGTAAAAGGAATACTTCTTAGTCCTCAGAGAAGTTAGTGTGCCCTCCTGGGGGCATGTAGGGGGTACTGGGTCGGTTCCACAGTGTCCCATGCTGGCTGTGCTGGCTAGGTTTGTCTACAGAGCGGAGGCTCACAACAAAGATGGCTGCCTGGCCACCCTCTCCGAATGGAACACTACTCCTGCTTCCCCAGCCTCTGGACCATCCGTGAGCCCATGCCACATCAGTCCCGACTGAGCCTAGCATTTCTGAATGCTCCTGGCAGGTTTTCCATTAGCTCATGGGAAGTTAAAAGCCATGGAAGAGTTACAGTCAATCTGGGCCACGTGTTGTGGGAAAGCCCAAACTAGTAACACAGAGGCCAAGTGAAAGATGTATTCATTTCCTGTGACTTCTGCAACAGATTTCCACATACTTTGTGGCTTAATCTGACAGAATTTAGTTTTCCCCTAATCTGGAGGCCAGAAGTCTGAAATCAGGATGCTGGCAGGTCCGTGTCTGCATTGAACGCTTCACGAGGGAAGCGGCTCTTGCATGCCCAGCTTCGGCCAGAGTTTCCTGACCCAAGGTTTGGCCTCTGTCTTCATGTAGCCATCCTTCAGGAGATTCCCATTGTGTGAAAACTACTTTTCCTTCTCATGGTAGTCATGAATGCTTTAGTAGTCCACCGGAATGATTTAGCACAAATGCAACATCCACAGTCACTTTATTTTGCCATCTAAGGTAATAGCTGTGGCTGGTAGGAGTTAGAAAGCCAGCAGATTTTGGAAGAATCAGTTATTTTTCTGGTGCAACTCCGACATCACCAACCATTGACCACTTCCAGGCTCTTTTCTGTTCTGGTCTGCATGGCCTAGTGATTGACCAAACTGGGGAGCCAGGTCACAAAGAAGTGATGAACAAACACAGCGATGTGGAGATCACCGGGCCATGTTCTCTGATGGAGAGCTCTGACAGATGCCCCGAAACTCAGCACATTTGGTACACACAGCTGAGTGAGGAGGCAGGCTTGTTACTATAGCTCGAAAGAAGAGATGGGACCGCACAGCTCAGTAGGGGGTCTCTGTAGGGAAGCAATCTCAATCTACAGTCATCAAGGAAAAGGAAGCCGTGAGTGATAATCCTGTACATACTGTCAATATCTGTACTCTGATCACGGGTATTTGCCATTACCTTCGGTCTGAGGCACAGTAGAACAACAGTTTACATGCACAGTCTTAAGTGACTTCAAGGCATATTATTAACTTGGCTCCAAGGTCTGGCAAAACTCCAGTCTCTTTGAAGGCAAGAGATATTTTCAGAAAATGTCTATATTTGATTAAAAAAATTGCACAGGAAGCATCTGGCCCAAGGTTGGTGTTACCAACGTGAGCAAGATGAAGGAATGGTATGTGACAGGCTCTGTACCATGCCTTCACTTGAGGTCATGAAAAGAAGCCAGGTAGAGGTCAGAGAATGGAGGGAGCAGATGTTCACTCTGTCAGCATTCCTGCTGGTCCAGGGAGGGCCCATTCTCGCGTGTCCATGCCAACTGAGCATGCCCAGATGCCCAGATTCTTTGACATGTATGTAGTAACACAGATAGCTTGTGAGTCCTTTATGCAGCAAAGTTCAGTCGTCTCTTGGTATCTATGGAGACCAGATCCAGGTCCTTATGGACACCAACATCCCAAGATGCTTGAGTCCCTTTTGTGAACGGTATACTCTCCTGCAGACCTTAAGTCGTTCCTAGATAATTTATAATACTTAATACAAATGCCGTCTCTGTTGGCTCTTTACTACATTGTTTAAGGAATAATGACAATAAATGGAAAGTGGCATGGTTAAGTTGTGATCTACCCCTCACTGAGTTGTCTGTACTGTGTGAAATCTTTTCCTGAGAGACGCCCTGCCCCATGCTGGCAGCAGGCTTCAGCTTTTTCCTTCTCCCGGTGGGAGATTCATGGGGAAATTTCAATTCCTGAGGGTGCGTTGTCTGACAGCCAGAGGGAGGGCACCGTGTCTCTTTAGAATGTCTTCATTTCTGGCAGGCTGTGTGACATCAGCCAACTAGTCAAGTCCACTTCTGTTGCTTTTTCCTTTTTTAAGCTATGTCCCTTATGGCAAACAAACATTAGTAACTGCCACATGATGTCTATTAAGAAGGGAGGAAAGCAGTAGCAGCTGTTGCAACAGGGACAAATGTCCAGAGTCTAGACCTGGGTCAGCCGGAGGTGCCAGGCTACCTGGTCTCTGTCAGCTGCTGGGTGGCACAGACCTTCTTTGGAGTCTTGATTCCACCATCAGTCTGCTTCCCTCTTAGGTGGCCATCAGAGGCAGGACTCAGGACCCCTGGGCACTACTGTCTATAGAATGCTCAGAGCTCCCCAAGTTCAGTGTGGGAAACACACTGGCAATTTCACTTCTGTGTCTGCTGTGCACTCATTCTTAAATGGCTGATCAGGTGCCTCTTAAGTTCTGACCTGTAGCAGGAAGTACGAAAACGTTCTTTATAAAGAAAGAGTTGCCAGAATTACATACATTCTGCAGGTCCAGAGCTCATGCAGATTTGGTGTCACAGAAAACACTGTGTCCCACCCTGCACACCCCATACTCCTGAGTCTGGAAGCTTCCATGCTGATGTTTCTTGATGAGCCAAATTGCCTTAGGAAAAATTGGAGTGAGACATTGAGGCTATTTTTGATCTTATGCTATTACAAGTAATGACAGAAGGAATAACTGTGTGCACAGGTCATTGTGCACATGTGACTAACTTAAATTATGATATTAACTTGTGAAATCTCCTCTCTATTGGATGGAGGGGGCGCTCAAATTGAATCACGATGTGTGCTGTCAAATGCATACCATATAATTTTAACAAAGAAAATGAGAACCATTCTGTTGTTTCAAGTGATCCAATTGTTTTACCTCTGTCCTTAAAGGTGACTTTTTAGTGATTTGAAGTGGAAACTAATCTGAGACTCAGTCCCAGAAGTCCCCCTATGAGGCAGGACGAGCAAGGGCTGTGTTCTTATAGATTTTTTTTTGGCTCTTTGAGATGCCGTCAACTGCACGGCTTACATACAACCAAAGTCTCTGTCTTATACTTCTGAAGGCCTGAAGGGTCACAGTCAAGTTGTCAACAGACCTAGTGTCTCCTGTGGGGCCATTCCTGGGTCCCGCTGTTTAGACGATCATCTTTTCTAGACATGCATAAGGAAGAGGCAAAGGTGGCTTTCTCCTCCAGCCTCGTTTTAAAACGTGCTCATTTGTTTATATTTACACTACTGCATCTCATATGTAGTGCGAATGTTTTGCGTATACATTTTGTGAATGTGGAGGCCGGAGGACAACTTCCTCAGGGACACTCTCCCTTCCCGTCCAGACAGAGGTGCTTGTGGCCTAGAACGCACCAAGCAGGCTAGACTCACTGGCCAACAAGCCCCAAGGAAGGATTTTTGTATCTGCCCCTCCCTAGTGTGTGGGTTCTGAGGGGGTCAAAGTCAGGTCCACATATTTACTGGTTGGCTAGCCCCTAGCCGTTGGATCCTTATTGTACAAGTTAGTCTCGTTTGTGAGTGTTCTGTGACCCTGACCCACTCATATCCCCCACAGGCTCCAGCTTCTAATGCTCAATCCACATTGGCCATGAAGGTTTAACGCATTAGGGTTCGAGGCACACACACTACATTCAGACCCTAGCAGCCCCGAGACAGTGTGTTCTTTCTATGGGTACATATTTACCAGTTCTCTTCGGGTGAAGACATTCAGCCATTATTTTAACTCATAGTTAAATGGGCTTGGGACCATCAGTTCAACAAATATTTAATGAGAATGATGGCAGAGACTATTATGGACGCCAGTACATTTTCCCTTCCTCCCCGGGCCTACAATATTTGAATAGTTCCTCCGCTTCCCTTGCCACTGGATATTGACATGTACCTATGTTCTGACCGATGAATGGTGGTAGAAGAACGTGGGTATTTCCCTTCGCCTCCTCTGTTCATTCCCCAGAAAACAGCCATGGTTGGTAGACAGCCAAACGTGCCAAGAAAACAACTTTCGTTATGTTAACTTACCAGACTCCCAAGATTTTCTTGTGCCAACAGTGCATGTGATTTTGACAAGAACCAGGTCTTCTGTCTCTAAAGGCAGTGGAGAGACTGACCAGCAGCCTCAGAGGCTTTGGGAGAGGTTGTTGGAGAACCGTAAAAACAGGGCCTGCCACTGGCTGAGTGGGAGATTTTCAGGCTGTTAGTAATAAATTCCAGAATCCAGAACCTACTCTCTTCTTTTTTGTTTTGTTTGTTTGTTACTGTTGTTGTTTCAGACAGGGTTTCTCTGTGTAGCCTTAGCTGTCTTGGACTTGATTTGTAGGCCAGGATGGCCTTGAACTCATAGAGATCCCCCTGCCTCTGCTTCCCAGAGTGCTGGGATTAGAGATGTGCACCATCACCTGGCCCTGCTCTCTTCTTAAAGATCATCCGAGTTATTCTGAATCCCAAGAGGGAACTTGACAGATTTAAATTACAGCAACATCTTGACTTAGGGAATAGACATGACCCTGAAAGAGAGACCACTTACCAGTGGGCAGACCGAGGTCCCTGCCTCTTTGCCTGCCCAACTGGCTGAACGATACTTAACCTTCAGAGTTAGCTTGATTGGGTTGAAAGACTCCTAGGAGATGGAACACACTCCTGGCTATGTCCTTGAAGGCATTTTCAGGTAATTATCAGGGGAAGATCTCACTGAACATGGACAGCACCTCACTAGTCTGGGGCCTGGATGGAATAAAAGGTGGTGGAGATGGAAGGCCACTCCCAGAGGCATGCCTGCTTCTTGTCTAGCGTGAAGTGAATAAGGTTGAGGCCGCCAATGGGACTCCACCTCAGATTACCCAAGCTACCAATTAATCAATATTAGGAGACAGTAAGAAACTCATCTCCATGAAAAAGAAATGTACACCCGAGGAAAAACAGTTCATAAACCACAGTATTTGCAGAGGCACTAAAACAAAAACTAAAGCTGAACCAAAAATCAGTAAGTAAAACAACTCCAAAAACCTTTCCAAACCAAATCCAAGGTCAGTCTCCATTGCCAGCCCCAGCCGAAAGAGGAGCTACCTGAGAACAAAGTGACACAGAAGCAAGTGTGCTCTTTGACCATTCTCCAGAGAAGTGATAGCTGGTAACTCATCCCTGACATTTGCTGACTGACTGATGTTTTGATGGAATTTTGCACTTTTCAATACTTCATCATAAACAGATGTGATGTTTCAGGTTTGCAGCTATGACATTGGAAGGAAAGGGGACCCTCAAGCTCCAAGAGTTTCTGGTCTTAGCAAACAGAAAGTGGATAAGGGGTGGAGAGTGTTGAGAAGTGGAGTAGAAGGAGTGGGTGGGGTGCACATGACATTTTTGAGTATGGATTTCCCCACAGACCTCTCCATTCCAATGTGGGCAGCAACACACTGGCCTGAGGAGATATCCCAAGATTTTTTTTTGTTTTTTTGTTTTTGTTTTTTATACCAGAATAGCCAGAAGATTTTTCCAGAACTTTCTAGATCCTTCTCCCAACTTTCCTGCCTATGGTCATAGGCAAACCTTGCTTCTTACTTCCTCAGCCAAATCTTTGACTCCAGCCCATCTACTTCAGGTCACCCCAACTTACACAACATGAGAAACTCTGATATCTTAGCCATTCTTTCTTTTAATTAACAAATTTAAATATGAAATAGAATTACTTGACTTTTTGGTCTTCTCACTCCCTCGAAGGTCCCAGGCACTCTTCCTCAAATCTCCCATGTCACTCCACTCTCAAGTTGACAGCCTCCTTTTCTTTACCTTTTCATTCATTAAAATTAATTTTTTCCTTTTATTGAAATAGATTATTTTCTCAAACAATATATGCTGATTGTAGTTTTTTTCCTCCTTCCCCCCTCCAGTTCCTGTCACCCATTTCCTCTGTATCTGCTCCTCTTCTGTCTCTCAGTAGAAAAGAACAGGCTTCTAAGAGATAACAACCAAACAGAACTAAAATAAAATATGATAAAGCAAAAACCATCACATCAAAGTTGAACAGGGCAACCCAACAGAAGGGAAAGAGCCTCAGGAACAGGCACAAGAGTCAGAGACCCATTAGTTTTCACACTCAGGAATCCCATAAATATACTAAGCTAAAAGCTATAATATATATATGCAGAGGAGCTGGTGCAGACCAGTGCAGGCCCTGTGTGTGCTGCGTCAGCCTCTGTGAGTTCACATGAGCTTTGCTCAGTTCATTTAGAGGGCCGTGTTCTCTTGGTGTCCTTCATCCCCCTTGCCTCTTGCACTCTTTCTGCCTCCTTTTCTGTAGGGTTCCCTGAGCTCCGGGGGGTGGGGTGGGGGGGGAGGGATTTGATGGAGACATCTCATTTATAGTCACATTCTGAATAATGTCTGGCCGTGGGGCTCTGCTTCTGTTCCCATCTGCTGCTGGAGGAAGCTTTTCTACTGATGACTTAATAAGACAGCCTCCTTTTCTTTGACTATTATCGTCACATACATGTACATTATGTATGTATGTACAAATGCATATGTTGCCATTTTTATTCATGGTGTATACATGGTTTCAAGGTGACCACATTGTATTGGACAACCAATAAGGGTGCTTATCCTTGTGAGAGATTAATTCTTCTTCTCTCAGTATTCATTGGCTGTCTGTAGGTCCTCAGCTACAAGCAGGGCCCTGAGAAGTTTCCCTTCTTCCACACTAACATGTCCACTGACATGTTAGCTTAGTCGTTCTTTATTTTATTTTATTTTTTTAAATCTCTACTGTGTTTTTCCCATCTGTGCATTTCTGAAAGCATTTGACCAACATGCCTCTATCACATACGGGAAAGTGTCTCGAACTGAGAAAGTAACTCTATGGAGCTCATCAATATTTGAGTTTGAGGACACCATCAGGAAGAAAGTCTGGAATCCACCTGGTTGAAGGAAAGACTCTATTTGGATCCTTTGTTTTCACCCAGGAGGTAGTGTCCCATTGGACTCTGGAGGGGCCTCCTCAGCTGGATCTAATGGTTTGCTATTCACAGTTAGCTTGTAAGCTGTGTGGCAAAGCTTTGGTGCCAGTCCCACCTGACCACTGAGCCATGGACTTCCCATATCTTTAGCTAGAAGCTAAAACATTAGTGGCCTCAGAGGGTGCAGTGTGATGCGTTGGCACACTCACAGCTTGTTACTGAGCATCCTATCCTTGTCTATCATTTCTGTGTGAGGAGTGCACTCTGAATTCTCCCTTCCAGCAATTTTGGGTTATTGAGTCCACCCTTGCCAACCGTAACCACCTCCTGTGCAACAAACACCAGTGTGGAGTCTTCCACGTGCTGATTGCGCTCACGTTGAACACGTTTCCTCCCCACGCCTAGGCCCCAGTGTTCTGCACTTGTAGAGGAATTTTAATCTAGCAACAAAGCTATACTGGCTGAAATACAGGCACACCTTTAGTCCCAGGAGACAGAGGCACACAGCTCTCTGAGTTCAAGGTCACCCTGGTCTATAGAGTGAATGCCAGGCTACTCACTAGCTAGCTGCATCAGTTAAATTGTCTTAGTTTCCATATGAGAGTGAAATCACGTGCATGATTTTCCGTACATGACTCACTTCCTTCAGCATTAGGGTAACCAGTTTGACTCCATTTCTTAGGTCTCCTGAACAACAAAGTAGTAACCAGGGTTACAGGTGTCTCTTTGAAACACCAACTTTGTTTCTTTTGGATAACTAAGCAGCAAGGAGGTTGTTGGGTCATGTGGTAGCTGGATTTTCAGTCTTCAGGATTGTCTACTGTGTTCTCTGTAAAGGGAACATTAATTTACGTTCTGTTTTCCTTTCTCCACATCCTCTCCAGCATATGCCAATTTTTCTCTCCACTGAGGACATTCTGACTAGGCTTAGCTGGAATCTTGTCGCATTTCTCCAGTGCTGACTGGTGTGACTGTTACCTCATATACATGTCAGCCATTGCACATCTGCTTCAGGGAAGATGTCTCTTTGGGTCATTTGCCCATTTAGAAATATCAGATTTTTTTTAAAAATAAGTTTTTCATACTTCATTATTGTCTTCCAAACTTTCACAGTCCTAAATTTTCTGAGAGGAGTGTCACTGTTTTTCTTTTCTAATTATAATGGTCCTTATTCCTGCAGAAGCTGGCTACAATAAATGCAAAGCGAACAGAGCATGTTATATTACTTTTAAAACCTAATTATTCATGGAAAGCAAATGAGAGGCCTTTACGAGATACAAAGAAAGCATGCGTTTCTGGTTTCTTACTTGGTGGATGACTGTCTTGGGAAGTGGGTTAAAAGTTTACCAAAATACACTTGGGTTATCTGCTCAATTTTAGATACAGGATCAATTAGTCTTATCAGGGCATTCTCAGAGCTTTGGGGCGGTTCCCACAGGTTTAATATAGTGATGAAGACAAAAGCCAGACCCCAGGAGAGGTCAGACTGAGCAATCAAATTAACATCTGTTGGGAGTGACTCAACTCAGCCCCCAGGTTAGCCTGTTCCAAGATGTCAGTGTGTCAGAAGGGAGATGCTAATCAGACCCGGAGCCCTCAGAAACGAGGCAGGCAGCTGTAGGGGACAAGCAACTTTCTGCCCAGGAGGCAGATTCATGTTGGAATGTACACTTCCTGACTTAAAAAAAAAAACCAAAACAAAAAATCCCAAATGGGACAAAATACTAAATCCAGGAATAGGTTAACCTTGGTTCTACTGAGTACAGCGATAAGATGGATTCTCCCTTCCCACAGCCATATCCTCCGCCTGACAATGTCCTTTCCCTCCCTGACTAATCTTGAAGACAAATGAGAATGTGATGGGCAGCCAGTGATGAAGAGCTGGTCAGCAGAGGGCTATCTAGACATTAAATCAAAAGCTTTAACTTACGTACCTTGGCTAGGTGCATTCCTGGAGGCCTGCGTACCTAAGTGTTTTTCCCCAACATCAAATCAGAAACAGATTCTTTTTCTTTTTCTTTTTCTTTTTCTTTTTCTTTCTTTCTTTCTTTCTTTCTTTCTTTCTTTCTTTCTTTCTTTCCTTTTCTATTTTTGAGACATGGTTTCTCTATCTGGCTGGCTCGGAACTCACTACGTAGATCAGGTTTTCTTCAAACTCAGAGATCTACCTGCCTCTGCCTCCCAAGTGGTGAGATTAAAGGCATGTGCCACCATACCTGTGTTTTTTTTTTTTAAAGCACCCTCCCTCCCAAAAAAACCCTTAGAATTGTCTCAATTGCAGTTTGCATCTTTGGAACAGCAGTGAATAGCTGCCTATAGCATCAGCTTGGGAGGAAGGGAAGTGCGTCTAGTCTATCCCCGCCCCCCCCCAATATCATAGTACCCAATAAGAGTACTTCATGCCAATGCCAACACCAGTGCCATGGTGCTGTCGCCCTCTCTCAGAGAGCAGCAGACCACCAGACTGCCGTTTCTTAGTTGATAGTGGTGAGCCTTGTGTGGCAGAAGACGAACTCATGGGAGCTTGGGTCTGCGTGGTGGGCCTGCAGCTGATTTTCACAAGGACAGAGACATGAGGATCTGGTTCTTGTTTTGTGAGAATCACTTAGCAACCCCCTCCCCCACTTAAGAGATGCTGGTGACAAGTGTCACTCAAAAGGTGATTTTGTGTTCGTTGAGACTGACTTTGCTTTTGACTGGGTTGTGTAACCAAAGATCCTGTGAGAAGAGCCGTGCCTATTCACTGGTCCCCAAACTATGGAAACTTGTGGCAAGTACTCAGGATGCCATAGGCCAGCCGCGGGGTTGACAGCAGGAAGGGGCTTTGCTACCGTCTACAGATTAAAATGACCAACAGCAAAGCACAGGAAAGAGAATCATGCTCCGCAGTTAGTGAAAATCATGAGCTTGGCCAGCCTGCAGGTAGCCTCCCAGGAGGGGCAGCCTTCCTGAGCCTGTGGGATTGGAGGAGTACTGGTGTTGGGGTGCGCTGTTTCTTACCAGCTGAGTGCCTTGGGAAACTCAGCCTTTCAATAGCCAGCTGTTTAACTTGACAACAACATTTCTTGGGATCCTAGAGTATTGTTCTGAAGGGAAATGTTGCCTTACTGAAGGAGTCGGGGCTTTAGCTCAGTGGTAGAGGTCCTGGGTGTGGTCCTCAGCTCTGGAAAAAGAAAAAAAAAAAAAGACCTTTTGGAAAAGGTACATACCCTGAGCTTTTAGCCCACAGGTGGTTTGTAAGGTAGATTTCCTCCCATACCTGGCAATTCTTCCCCACCTCCTTTTCTCCCTTCTTTTCCTCTCCCCCCACCCCCTTCTTTTCTCCCTCCCTTCCTCCTTCCATCTCTCTTCTATTCTGCTGACTTGCTACTGGGGACTGAAAATAGTACTATGCCATGCCAGAGCTGGGCCACCGAATGGCCCTAGGCCCACTTTGACATTTCAGTTTGAGCGCGGGTTTTACTAATCTGCCTAGGCTGGCCTTGAACTTATGACCCTCCTGCCATAGCTTTCCAGACAACTGGGTTTACAGATCTTCACCAGGAGCCTGGTTTCTTTTTTGCCTCTTTACTGCTCCGTTCTCCCTGTGGGGATTTTCTATGCTGAACAGCCAGCACATTCATGCGAATCAATAGTTCACAGGCTTCTCACGGTGTTAGTGTTCATAGGACATGAAGGACACTTTCCAAGCTGTGTGGGGAGATCCTCTCTCAGGGCCCCACTAAAGGCGTCTCCTGCCAGGCCCCTGTAAGAGCGAAGACAATAAGGACCATGTTAACAACGGCGTGTGACAAGAGCGGGCTGGCCTTTGACTACTGCAGCCTCATATACTTCAGTTTATGGGCAGCACTGGTTTCCTTTAGGCCCTGTATTGCAAGGTGAAGGTGTTAGCTGCTGTATTTCTGTGCCACAGCAGGGCTGCGAACTAAGCTAAGCTTGGATACAAGGAGTAAGGTTGTTTGTAATTATCCTTGCAAAGACAAGCCTGTCTTTACAATCATTGTAAAGAAAAAAAATGCAACGATTCTCTTTCGTTCATTATGAATCAAGAGTTCCCTCAAATTGTCAGAATGAAAAAGGAAGTAGATCTTAATATCAGATTGAACTCAAAGTCTGGATGCTTCCAGGTTGCTCCCCACTTTGTGCCCCTGTGGGACAGGCACTAGGAGACAGCGAGCCTTTCACACAAGCTCCCCATCCACAGTAGCCATCATGCTATGAGGAAGGGCAGAGCGAAACAACCAATCTTTTGAATGTTCCCTCACCCGAACTCATCAGGACACGTTTTAGCCCACGTACCCGGAGTCATCAGGAGCGTTAGCAAAGATAACAAGCTTGTCTTTAGCCACCTTCTCCCCCACAGTGTCCTGAACCACCTCCAGATGTGAGGACAGCCTCAGACAGCTTTCCTTATTGCTCTCTGCCTTAGTTTTGGAGTCAGGGTTTCTCACTGAACTCATATCTTGCCATTTAGCTTAGACTGGCACCTTGAGGTCATAGGCATGCATCCTTATGCTTGGCTTTAAGGATGTTGGGAAGATTTGAATTCGGGCCTTCATTCTTGTTAAGCAATCACTTTACCCATGGAGTTACCACCTTAGCCCCTGGAAGTGAGTCCTGAGATTGATGCTTGATTAGGATGGAAGCTGTAATAAACGGTCGTCAGTCAGGTCATCAGCGCTTTGAGGAGTGAAGCGCCCAGCAGGGCCAGATCTTTCTACTGGAGTCCTGCAGATGGGGAGGCTTCTCATCCAGGCACACCAGGCTGTCTCTACTCCCAGGTACAGTGCCTTAGAGCTGAGGTGAGCACTTTAAAGATCTCTGCAGCTTGTCCATGAGAGGGCGCTGGTGTTCCAGATTGCAGGTCTGTTCTGGAGATACACTGAGCCCACATCTTCCAGAGGGGTTAGCCACTCACCCCACACCCGTGGCTATATGCCACCAAAGGTGTGTGTGTGTGTGTGTGTGTGTGTGTGTGTAGCTTTCCTTCCAGATTCTGTCCTCTTGGCCAGCTTAGTTTTCTGCGGTTTCTCGCTCTAACTGCAAGCTGTTAAACCCACTGCCCACATGTGAAAGAGCTGAGCAGTGGTACAAGGCAAACTTATGAAATTAACAGAACTACTTAGTATTCGGTATGTCCTTGAAAGGACACCTCTGTGGACCCTCAAAGGAAAAAAAGAGATTTTCCTAGTGGAAGGGGATTGTAGAAAGAGGTAAAAAAGAAAGAAAGAAAGAAAATGAACAGCAGGCAATTTCCAGTGGTCTGGACACTGTCCTGTGACCCTTAGCTTGAGGCATGGGGGTCAACGGCAAAAAAACGCCAAAGGGCTCTCCCACTCGTTAATTTCAAGGTGGAAGTCAATAACATGTCACAATTCAAAACTAATCACATGGAAACGCCCTCAGTTCTGGCTGACATCTTCTTTCATATCACCTTGTTTTATTTTACTTGTGACATTTCACAGTGTTTGGAAGAATCTTAATCACTCAGTGACTTTTATTGAGTCTCCCCCTTGTTGGAATGCACATGCTGTGAACGGTGGGACCGTCACTATCTCGTACGTGGATATGGCCTCTGCCCCTGAAAATACTTCCCAATACAGAAATCCCCTGAGTGACAGTCCCTGAAGGTGTCACTTTCTCAAAAGGGGTGAAGCAGGAGTGGCTGGTGAAGTGCTATGACCTCAGAGAAACAGAAAAACAGCCCCCACACAGTGCCAAGTGCCCAGCGAGGATTGGAATAGGGAAACTGGATTCTTTTTAATTGACCGAGGTGATCAAGAGGCCAGCTCAGTGGCCGCATATTGTACCCGCATAAGTACTCTAAACTCACACGTGTGCTGAACTGCAGTGGAATTTGGAGGGGTGTGCATCATCCTGCTGAGCAATATCTCATGGTGTAATGAACATGGGAAATCTTTGGAAACATATACTTCCCGGTGTCATGGCAGTGGCACGGAGTGCCCGCTTGGTCAGGATTCAGCAGGGGGTCCTTATGTACCTCTTTGGGAGTTCCAAAGATTCCACTGCTAGGTCTAAACTATTGAGTGACTTTGAAAAACAGCAGCATCAGCAGCAGCAGCAGCAGCAACAACAATAACAAATAACAGCTATGGTCTTCCTTAGTTTTTGTAGCTTGCAATGTGGAACCCAGAGCCTTCTGACTCCAAACAAGCACCCGACCACTGAGTCCCATGCCCAGGGTAAAAGGATAAGTTCTGATCCAGTCCATCTCAGTTTGGATTGTGAGTTCTAGGTGGTGGGGTACTGCAGTAGGTATGGCCCGTCGTGGGAGGGATGTTGAAAAGTTCAGAAACATCGTCCGATGTAGTGGTCAGGAATCTCTCTGAAGGCAGAGCTGAAAGAACGGCCTAGCATACATCTATATGTTAGTAAGGGGTTTATGAGCGAAACCTCACAGGCTGTGTGTGCTCCAAGTAGTCCAGCAACTGCTGTCTCCTCACAGGCACGCCAAGAATCCAGGAGTTACTTAGTCCACGAGGCTGGCTGGCTTAGCCCTTCTAACCTGGTGCTGGAGTCCCAGGGGGAGGTCCCAGGGAACTGCCAGTTTCCAGTCTGCATAGGAATCCTGAGGAAGTAGGTTCTAACACCAGCAAAGGAGTGAATCAGGTTAGAAGAAGTTACCCATGAATGCAGGTGGGTGACCGGAAGAGTACACGCGACCACACATGTGACCACATATGGACCAGGACGATAGGGTGACCACCAGACAAATCATTCAGAATCACAGTGATCTCGGCTGTCAGGGAAAGAAAATACTCCAAAGGAAAACAGAGGCTCCTGACAAGGGGTTCCCAGGGTCCTGTGGCATCTACGCCTAGATATCCCCTGAGGGCTCAATACGTATGATCCAATAAGTGCATTTGGAGAGACATGCCTGAGGCAGGGCCCCAGCAGGTGGGAACCGCAGGCAGGAAAATGAACTGTAAAGAGGGGAGAATGAAAACTTGGTTCAGTTTGACTTCATCAAACTGAATTAAACTCCTAAAGAGTCTGATGCCGGGCAGTTTGTTGCCAGCATATTTAAACACAACAGAATCTGGGAAAAATTTCCAGGAAACGATCATCCCAGTTCCAGGTACACAATAAAGCTTCAGGTGTGACTACATAGACATTCTTTTGTGAAGAACATGTGAAGCCGGTGTGCTTCCTGACTGAGATAGCATAGAGGTCAGCAGGCTGTAAAACACAAGTGACATCCCCCATAAGGGATTTGGATGAGGTCTGCCTCTACAGATAGCAAAGGGTCCCCAGTTCCTTACCAATATCTGCTCCCAGCCTTCTGGGTGGAAACAGGTACTTCCTCCTTTAAAGAAGCACCCCGACATGACTAACATTCCTGGGTCCCCTTGTGCTCTGTGTGAGGAGAGGCATCTGTGCCCCCAACAGATGCCAAGGATACAGCAGTGTCCAGCATACAGCTTTCGAGGTGCAGTGGGCAGCATGGCTCCTGTAGAGGCTCCCAGTGTTGGGTGATATGCCCTGATGGATCCCTAAGGTAACTACCTGAATGGGACGGGGCAAGCTCCCCTGTAGTATGGTTTGTGAGTATAGTCTGGGAAATGAAGGGTCCACTAAACAGCTCACTGTATACAGCAAGCTCCTGTACACGACAGAAATGGCTCCCTTAGGGCCAGGAGACCCCAGTGGTCCTGGTCCGGGTGGCAGACGTTAAACCTTCTGAGCGCTATCATTTGTAAAATAAGACCTCATATCCTCAGCTAATTTATTTTTATGCTGCCTTTTTGATTGAGTTGACGCATGAGAAAACATCGATAAAAGCATTCATTAATAAGCAGGGCTTCTCTGGTTGCACAATGGTGCTCTTTGTCTTGTGAATTGGCACCAGGAAAACAGATGTGGTTTCTTGTGAGTTGGATATAAACTGTCTTTACATTTCCCCTGAATGAAGTTCAGCATCAGCATATGCCAACACTGACTTGAGGTCTAGATCCAGGTTTGTCTGAAGTTTGGTGAAATTTGGCCTTTATTGAATATTTTTTGGGGGGGGTTGTTTTTATTTTTGATTTTTTTTGGTTTTTCAAGACAGGGTTTCTCTGTGAGGCCCTAGCTGTCCTGGACTCGCTTTGTAGACCAGGCTGGCCTGGAACTCAGAGATCCGCCTGCCTCTGCCTCCCTGAGTGCTGGGATTATAGGTGTGTGCCGCTGTGCCATCCTTTTACTGAATGTTTAAATCCACTGAAACAACGTTTTTGTATAAATTTAAAGAAAGATAATAAAAAACCCAGGATATGTATGTATATGGATGTATACATTACTATAGGAAGGAAGGATGGGCCAGACTGAGATAAGGCACAGTGCAATGTGTTCTCTGTCTCTGCTTCTCCCTCTCTCCCTCCCTCCGTATCTCTCCCTCTCCCTCCCTCCCTCCCTCTCTCCCTCCCTCCATAGCTCTCCCTCTCTCTGTCTCCCTCTCCCTCCCTCTCTCCCTCCCTCTCTCTCTCTCCCTCTCTCTGTCTCCCTCTCCCTCCCTCCCTCCCTCTCTCCCTCCCTCCCTCCCTCTCTCCCTCCCTCTCTCTGTCTCCCTCTC
>OU015746.1:88703262-88714943 GCA_907169655.1 Acomys percivali | reverse complement strand
AATAATAATAATAATAATAATAATAATAATAATAATAATAATAATAATATGATAATAATAAAAAACCTCTGTTCATTTGGATAAAACATTTGGTAGGGCTAGGAGCTAGCAATGACGGAGAAACACTGGATGGAATATTGCTTCTCACATGACAAGAGAGGCCTCCTGCTTTCAGTGTGGGGCACATGATGTCATTTCCTTCCTTGTCTCTGAGCATCCCTTCCTTTGCCACGGCACGAGGCCACACTTGTGGAATTAAAAAAAAAAGAATTAATATTTTGTGTGTGTGCGTGCATGTTTGTGTATGTGTGGGTGTGTATGTGTGTGCATGCATGAATGCATGTGTGTGTGTGTACATGTAGTGCCCACAGAGGTCAAAAGAGCATGTTGGGTCTCCTGGAGCTCAAGTTACAAGAGGTTATGAGCTGCCCAGTGTGGACACCGGCAACAGAATTCTGGTCCTCTTCAAGAACAGCAAGTGCCCTTAACTGCTGAGCTGTCTCTCTAGCCCAGGGATGGTTTGTTGAGTTAGAAAATCCTTATTGAAAGATAGTGGGAATTCATAAAATGACATCACCACACAAGCTAAGCCATGTGGTGTTCTCAGCAGGCCAAGAGCCTTCATGACATCTCAGAACTGTCATTTCTAGACATGACCACTATGCTGATTTTCATTACTGCAGATTCCTTTTGCTCTTTAAAAACTTTACACGACTGTCATGATATAAGATTTATGGGTATAGCTTGTCTATGATATAAAATATATCATTTGTCTTTACCACCATCAAGGAAAACCCATCATATTATTTGTCCCATTTACCTATGTACATCTGGGTGCTTTGGTTCCAGCTTTATAAGATTCCAACCTATCAAATGCACCATAAGTTTTCTTCATTATATTGGTGCCAGAAAAATTGGTTGTTACTAAGTTTGAGCTGCTAAAAATGAAGCTGTTGTGAGCATGTGCACAGGTGATTTGGGACTGCACCAGTGTGTGCTTTTCTGTTGTGTATACACAGGGGTGGGAACTCCTGGCTCGCGGAGGACAGCCATGTTCAGCTTCATTAGATGCCACTAAGTGGCTTTTCAAAGGTGTTGCTTAATTTAGATGTCAGAGCAGTGTGCTTTCAGTCCTGCTGCGTTGAACCAGGGTTAACATCCTAAGTGCTCATTTTGTCTACTTTACTGATTATGATGGGTGTTTAGTTTTGATTTAAATTCACATTTCACAGTGTTGTATATGGCGACCGGTATTTGCACACATGTCTTCTGCGGTATAGTTAACTGTATGGTGTATTTTTATATTTGTCTGGTATGTCTACTGTATTTGATTATTAATTGCAATAGTCTATCTGTGGATGTTAGGGTTGGTGTTCAGACGCTATCCTCTCATCTGAGAATAATAACACAGCTGTGTCTTCCTTTTAATACTACATCTTTAAATTTTTTCTCATGGGAACTCCTGATATTATCATAAAGAAAAGTGTAATAGACAACATTCTTGCTTGCTCCATTCCTGATTGCACAAGGAAGAATCTGGTATCGCAACACTCAACACGGTGCGTGCTGTGGCAGTTGTATAGGTGCCTGTGCTGAGATTAGACAACTTCTGTTTCCCCTGCCTCCCAGCAGTTTGGTCTAAGTCACGTCAGGTAACAAGTGCTACCAGAAGGCTTCCTCTGTCAGCGCCTTTTGTCTCCTGTCCTTCCTGTGGATCTGAGTGATTTTCAAATGTTAACCACCCTCAGAGCAAAACATATCTAAACGTGCTTTAACCATTTATGCATAATTGGGTATCTGATTCTTTTTGTTTTGTTCCTTTTTTGTTTTTTTGAGACAGGCTTTCTCTGTGTAGCCTTGGCTGTCCTGGGACTCACTCTGTAGACCAGGCTGGCCTCCAACTCACAGAGATCCACCAGCTTCTGCCTCCTGAGTGCTGAGATTAAAGGTGTGTGCCACCTCACCCGGCCTGATTCTTTTGCTAACATTTTTGCATTTTTTATTCACAGAGGAAATTATAGCACTTATCTTTCCTTGTAATATATTGGAGTTGGTCTTGGTGTGATGTTCACACTGACTTCTGTTTGGATTTTGCCATCTTCCTTCCCTTTGCTAGCTGTTTGAGCACATGGTCCTTTGCTGCAAGGTGTTATCTTAGGCATTGTGGCATGCATCTTGGCTTATTATTATGCTATATTGTCACCAGTGATGCTGAGGTTTAAAATGCATTGACTTTATCCTTCTCCTTTTCATCATCATTACCATACTGTCAGTTACATCTAACCTCTGCAAGACTGGATTAACATTGGATTTCCTCTTAATACACATTTTTGTTTCGTAATGTCATACCTTTTTAGTTTAATTTATTCCAGCCTGCATTTTTTCTTGTTTCTACCCAGAAGCATATTCTTACGCTTATCTGAAAATATTTAAAACGTTTTAAGAGTTATTAATTTTCAGCCGGGCGGTGGTGGCGCACGCCTTTAATCCCAGCACTTGGGAGGCAGAGACAGGCAGATTGTTGTGAGCTCGAGGCCAGCCTGGTCTACAAAGTGAGTCCAGAACAGTCAAAGCTACACAGAGAAACCCTGTCTCGAAAAAAAAAAAAAAGAGTTATTAATTTTCACTTTATGTGTGTGAGTACCTGCATGTCTGTGTAGATATCTGTTGTGTAGTGCCCACAAAGGCCAGAAGAGGGCAGCAGCTCCCCAGGAATTGGAGTTACCGGCTGTTAAGGGGTACGACATGGGTGCTGGGAGCCGAGTTCAGGGCCTCTGCTCTTAACTGCTGAGCCATCTATTCAGCCTTCTGAAACGTCTACTTCATCTTCACCTTTGAAGCTCTTTTCCTTGTGCATGTCAGTTATTTTCTGTTCATGTCTTAATGATGCTACTTTACTGTTTCCTGGCTTCCTTATTTTTCTATTGAAAACTTAGCTGTCAGGCTGTTGTCACTTCTTTGAAGATAGCATGTCTTTAAGTTTTTATTTTTCACAATTTTAATAGACATATATGCACATGTAGAGGAACACAGTGTGATAATCCAATATGAAATGATTACATTATTACCTAATTTATTACCTGGATTACCTAAGCCAGGTAGTTAGCATTCCTGTCGCCTTAAATATTTATCATCTTATTGTGGTGCAAAGCTTTAAACTCTCCCCTCTGGCTTTTTGTAGGAGTCACAGTGAATTACTGCGACCCTGTTGTGCTGCAGAAGATGAGCTCTTACTCCTCCCTCCCCGCCTTGGTTCTTTTTCTCTGTACCGATTTTACTGTGACAACCCAGTTTTGATTCCATTCCACTAAGCATTTGGTTCTTGAAGCCGTGGGCTATCCTGAGCTGCAGAAGTGGGCTATCCTGAGCTGCAGAAGTGCTGGGCCATTCTCTGCTGAACTACCTCAGCCACGGGTGTGCCACACCTGCTCCCCTCATGCCTTTCTGTCTTTTCTACCTGCTTCGCTGCCTGTGACTCAGTTTGCACATTTTATACTCATGGTTGTCCAGACCTTACTTTCTCACTGTACCTGATCTTCTGTGACACCTGCCTACTGGGTCCTTAATTTAAACTGTTACAACTTTTAGTTCTAGAATTTCTATGTGATGTTTTGAAAAGAGGATGTTAGAGATCTCTGGCAGAATAATCACATTCTCCTTTATTTAAAAAAGTATTAATCACAATACTTTTAAAATCTACATCTCATGAATCAAGAAACTAGTTCATTTGCGAATTTTCTTTTTCTTTCTCATCTTTACTGTGTCTGATAGTTTTTAATTAGGTCCTGGGCGAGCTGACATGACTTGAACTAGAGCTGTCAGAGCACATCTGGGGGCATGGAATCTGATCAGATTGGGAGCACTCAGGACCTGGGTTCAGTAAGATCCCCCCTCTTTCATCCGTCATGTTCTTCGGTTAACTACAGCTTGCTGACAATCCAACCAGAAAGCCCAGGGTACTTAGGAGAACTCTTTACTCTCTGTTGTTTTTAAGAGGATCCATCAGGCCAGTGAGCATTCTGGCATGGCAGCGGCACTTCTCCGTTGCAGTCAACTTCATCTCTTGCTCTTAGCAGCCCGCGGCTTTGTTCTTGCTCCCCTTAGAGCTTGTCCTCAGCTTTCCTGGTGTCCCGTGCCAGACAGCTCTGTTGAAATGTGAGTGTTGGTGTTCCCCTAACATTCATGCTGATCTCAAGTTCCCAAGCAGCAGCTTCAGAAGGAACAGGCTACAGGGGTTCCCCACTAGGAATGGGGTGAATCCTTTAACGCAGAGCTCGTGGGAGCGGGATCTCTGCCTCTGGTGTGTTAGAGACACTGTGTTTGTTCCTTGTTCCCTTCTGTCCCTCTGCAATGGGAAGAAACCTAGACAGGCTCATCGCTGTGAAAAGGGCATTTTCGAGACACTGGATCTGCTGTTGCCTTGACCACGAACTTCCCGTATCCTTATTTATAAATCACCCATCTTGGATGTAGATCCAGAAGCACAAATGAACTGCAGTAGGCAAGGAACATGCCAGGACCAGCCCTGAAAATCTGTATTCATCCACCCCCCATGAGGTACCACGTGCCGGGGGTTCCTTTGTCTCTTGGCCACAGCGCTGTGCTCAGTCTTTCAGTTCTAGCCCACCCTAACGGCAATGGCCAGCAACTGCCTTGGCTGGAAGCAGCGCACAGGCCAGCTCCCCTACAACCCTGCTCTGCGCGCTGGCATTCTTGTGTCCTGCTTCTCTTGGCTGCTTTCCAGGTCCTTCGAGTAAATGCTTCAGGGTTTTTTTTTTTTTTTTTTTTTTTATCTGATTCCTAGTTAGTTCTGGAACAGTGCCATCACCCGATAAAGCATATGTCGGAGATTTATTTCTTAAAAGCCTGGTAACTAGCATATGGATCATGCTTGGCTGTGGGCATTAAAATATCTTTTGGTAAAGAAAGACAGTTCTTGTGAAGTTGATTTAGAGTGCTCAGGTTAATCCAATGTTAGGCAAACAATGGCCTTCTGTCCTTGGCCATAGAGTCTGTTAGCACTCTTAGAGCGTGAAAAGGTGTCTAGGATATGCCCACACATTTATAGATAAGCACACAGGGAGACGGGTCATGGGCCCTGAACTATACTCAGGAGAGAGACGGCCCTGGGAGTGATGCTGTGCCTAATATTGCACATGGTCCTTACTTTCTTTTGACATGTTGCACAATTGGCACTAATGGTGCTTGCCTTTGGAGCTAAGTGATTTCATCAAAATCCATGGTCCAAGAAGGTCCGATTGTTTCCAGTTTGGAGCCCAGGACAGTCCCTGAGTGACTCACTCCCCTTTGCTCGTTTGGAAAGCCCTGGTTGTGATTCACACTAAGCCACAAGTTGGAAAGCTGGTGAGATCACTATGGCGGCTTCTCTGCCTTCCCTGAGGTGTTAGCGCTGTCCTTTGCAGAGATGGGGCAGCGCGGCTACACAATCAGCTTTGCTAGGAGAATCAGGTGCCCACATCGTGATGGTGCCTTGTCGAAGTTGCCATAAACTGAAACCGAGATTCTGAAAATAATAAAATGACCTTTCTCATAAGAAAACAACTAAAGACCATCAGTCAAGATCAGAGGTGTAAAACTGGCGATTGGACACAAGCAGCACAGGATTGCCTGTGCCCATATGGCCTGGGCCATTCCTGGTGAGGTGGGAAGTGGCGGTGACTCACGTGGAGGTGGTGGAGACAGTGTGACATTCTTTTTGATGGCAGAGGTGAGAATGAGAGAAAGGTTAAGTGCCCTCCGGCTCCTGTCTAATTGGATAGTCAGTACCAGTGAGTGCCTCCAGGCGTTTGCGAAGTTAGCAGGCCACAGGGTTGACAGAAGCCTTCTTCCCACAGTGATGAGGATGAGACCCATGCTGGAGCCCAAACGTCTCTGTCTGTGTCTCTGCTCTCTTTGCACCACTCTTCCCATCTCTCACACCACTTTCCCAATATTTGATTCCAAATGGCTTCCAAACCCTTCTTCTCCAGGATGCTAAGCTAGGCACAGAGCTGGTCTCAAACAGAGTGCACCAGAGAGAGACTCTGGGGCTTTCAGGTGGCCCTGGGCTTTTTTCTTGTAGTGCTTATAAGTGATGCAGAGGTGAGAACTCTGTGTGTGTGTGTGTGTGTGTGTGTGTGTGAGAGAGAGAGAGAGAGAGAGAGAGAGAGAGAGAGAGAGACAGACAGACAGACAGACAGACAGACAGACAGAGAGACAGAGAAAGACAGAGAGAGACTTTGAAGGGACTTGTGCACTCAGGAGGCAGGAAGAGGGAGAGCGGAAGAGATGGAAGATCTCTCAGGACCAGAAGTGAGAGCACACAGGAGGGGCCAGCACTGGAAAGTCTCCAGAGATGTGACCATTAGGTTTGGGTGCTGGGGGTTCCTTGGGATTTCAGGCTGTCTGCATACTAGTAATGAAAGTGGGATGAGAACAAGGTTTGTAAAAGGGAGAGGTGAAGAGATGCTGGTGTGTGCAGTCATGCCCTCCCCATCTGTCACCGCTGCTGGGTTTATGTGAGATGCCCTGCATCATTTTCCTCTACCTGACTCCTTTGTTTGGGAACCGAGCTGCTGTCAGGGCAACAACTGATCCTCTGCTTTGTCTCCATCTCTCACGACACATGGCGGCCACATCCTTGAGCTGGTTCTTTCCTTCTCAATTGCCTTTCTGTCCTGTGTGGGAAAAAAAAATGAGATCCTTGTTGCTTAAATGGCACCATTGTTGGGGACAGCCAAGCACGATCGTAGCGGAGTCCTTTTTGCAGGTATTTAAGGGTCAATGTGACCTTGAACATTTGGGCACAGAGCTCACCCAGGAAAGAGGGCCTCAGTGCAGGAAGGTAGAATCCCTTCTCCCACCATTGCAGAGAAAACGTCTTTCTCTAACTCCACCTCCATTAGAATTGTACACGAATATGCTCATAATTGGCTTTCTCCAAGAGGAGGAAAGAGGAGTGTAGCCACCGTGTTAATCAGTTCTTGAGATGTGCTCACTGTTGTGGCCTCGTTCCAAGAACACTCTTTCTTATCCATAGAGATGTTCAGGCTGCAGTGGGGACATTAGTTCCCCGAGTGTAAAGATCATTGTTGTGACTGTCCATCTAAACATTCTCAGGGTCCATGTATATTAAGCTTGACAAGAAGAGTAGTTCTGGATGGCATTGTTTCAGAAGGAAACGATAACAGAGATAACTGTGCTCACTTCCTGTTGTCTGCTGTCATGGCTAGAACCTATGAGGTCATACATGTGCACACACATATAAATAAACACTCGTATACTCCAATATACACTACATGCACTTATACACACAAACATGCCACACACATAGACACATACATACTACACACACACATGCACACACATAAATAAATACTCGTATAGTACAATATACACTGCATACACGTATACAAACAAACATACCACATACATATACACATACATACGACACACACACATGCACACACACACCATACATGTATACCAAAGAACACTGAATGCTAAATCTCAATCTTCCTAGCTCTGGCTTCATTTGACACAGACTTAACATGAGGGCTCTGTTTTTAGCATGGTCAGTGATTAATACACCTGCACTATGTGATAATAAATCTATAGCATAAAGTCCCCATTTGGAAATATATAACATTCTGGATTAAAATAACCCCACAGATACACTTCATTGAATATTCATGCTTAAGTGTCGTATTATGCATCTTTTCACCATTTAATGTGTCAGATAAAAATTACTCAAAACATTTTCAAAAAATCATTTTGTGTTATTCTTTATAATTCCATCATTAAATCTGGAAATTCATTCTGCTGATAAATTAGATTATTAATAATATTGCCTATATCCTTTAATCTGCTTTAGAACATCTTATAAATCAGCACTGATATTGTCAGTAATGCATATTCATTTGTGGTGGTTAAGAGGTTTGAAAAATTAGCTGCAGATGGCTTCATGTTTATGGATGTCCACACGTATTTTGCAATAGTTAGTGAGCACCAGTTCTGGGCAGGGCTTTAATGTGACAGGTAGATGAGATGCAGGACAGGTGTGGAAATCTATGTCTCAATTCCCAGGTGTTCCCCTTCCTCTGTTTCCTTATTGGTCACGCAGCAGCAGCACTCACCAATGAACTGCCTTGAGCACTGTGGGGGACTTTGCTTTAAGGCAAATCCATAATGCCCCTGGGGACAGAAGTAGGGTTGGATAGTGAAATTAAGTCATGAGGACATGACGTGGGTTATCTGGGGATTAGTGGCAGAGAAATAGGACACTTAGGGAGACCATGGGCAGCTAAGGAGGTCAGGAAAGGTGTCATGGGCTTAGAGAGCAGATGGGATCTGTAGATGGAGGGAAAGCAGGAAGGAAGGTGAGGCACTTGGCTGCAAGAACAGACGGAAGTAGAGGTCTGGAGATGGAGTCGTGACGGGGCATGTCCTGCTGTGGAAGAAGACACGTACAATGTGATAAAGGGTAAACTCACTTGCTCTCAGTAGGACCACAAATTGGAAGCCAGTCATTTAACATGTCTGCCCAACACTCAACATGACGGCTACTGTGCTGGCTAGCCTTATGTCAACTTGACATAAGCTAAAGTCATCTGAGAGGAGGGAACCTCTATCGAGAAAACGCCTCCATAAGACTGGGCTGTGGGGCAAGCCTGTAGGACATTTTCTTAATTAGTGATGGATGAGGGAGGGCACAGCCCATTAGTGGTGGTGCTGCACCTGGGCTGGTCGTCTTGGGATCTATAACAAAGCAGGCTGAGCAAGCCACGGGCAGCAAGCCAGTAAGCAGCAGCCCTCCGGGCCTCTGCCTCAGCTCCTGCCTCCAGGTTCCTGCCCTGTTTGAGTTCCTGTCCTGACTTTCTTCAGTGACAAGCATTGGAATGACCAGTCAGGTGGATGGTATGGGACTGTAACCCAAATAGACTCCTTTCCCTGAGTTGCTTTTGGCCATAGTGGTTCATCACAGCAACACAAACCCTAACTAGGACAGCTACAAAGAATGCTTCCTGCCTGGAGCTGGCCTTAGGGGAAGTGACTGGGAGGTGGAGAGACACTTCATAAAGCAGACATCTAAGAGGCAATGCCCGGTGGGTGCAGACATGAGATTATGCCTGCCTTGTGCTGGTTCTCCCGACAGAGCTTCTGTGGTCTGCTCATATTGCTTGTGCTTATTTATTTTTGTTGTGCTTGGGGGTAGAACTCAAAGTAAGTGCTCTACCTTTGAGCTATATCATCACACACACACACACTATATATATATATTTAAAATTAAAAATAGCACACACACACACACACACACACACACACAAACAAACAAAAGAAAAAAAAACCCCAGCCTTTAGAATGCACATAATTGTATGAGCAGTAGTAATTTTGCATCCTTCTCTTTTCACATAAAAATTCAGGCTTTTCCTATCTCCCAGAGTGTTTAGAAGCAGGATTCTTAATGGACACAAAGGGTCCCAGTGAATCACATTAAGAACTTGCTAACCCATGCGGGGGTCTTATAGAACATGCATGTTGCCATTATAGATGATGCCACAAAAGACACGATGCACGTTTGACCTTTTTTCTTTTGTCTTCTATCGACTCACTTGCTGCGAACACACAATCACAAGTGTGGAGACGGTGCCTGAAGAAGGAACCCTGTGGTACTTAGTACGTGATAACATCCCTCCCTGTAAGGCCAGAGCAGACTAAAGAGCCACCAGCAGGAAAAGAGACACCGTGTTTCTCTTGTGGCCTTTTCCTTCAAAAAGAACGGCGAGTGGGATGAGAGAGAAAAGCAGTTGGCAGATGGGGCAAAGGCATGAAAAATGGGGAGAAGACAGTGGGTGGCAACATGGAGAGATGAAGGAGATGGATGTGGGGAAGATGGAAAACTGTGGCTGAGAGTGCCCCTCGCTGACTTTGATTTCTCCACACTGTTAGCTGAGCTCTCCTAAGGGCTAAAGCCTCCTGGGAAGGTCACTCACAGTTCCTTTTCCACCCACAGCCCTGGCCTCACAAAGGCTCACTTCTTAAGCCCCCTAACAGTCTTCTGGGTTCTCTCTGTGGTGGTGTCCATGGCCTTCTTCCTGAGCCAGTGAGGCACTGAGGTGGGGATCTGGCTGCATCTCCCAGAATTCCCCCTCTCCTTGGCCTCTTCACTTTCAGCCTCTCCTTGTGCTGCCTCTAGGAGGAGGCCTCGATTTTGTTAACGTAAATGCCCTCAGATCACAGCTGTGGAGGGAGTGCACCATACAACTTTGTTATTTTTCTCACTGGGGTCAAGTTTTAAAGCCCAAGATTACACACAGCCCTTGTCTACACTGGCTGGGAAAGTTGAGCAACAGGGCACGCTTAGGTGATGAGCCCTGTCACAGTGTGTCACACATTTTTCTAGCCTTGAGTGTATTTGTCACTGTTTCATTAACACAAATGCCATCACGAACTGTTTGGGGGACTGAAGAGATATGGGTTATGAGGAAGATGTATATTTTCCTCTCCCAGGGCGAGTATGAAGGTACGAGCAGTTGACGTGGCCTTTTCTTGGCGACCCCTGACCCCTGCTCTCATGTCTAGCATCTTCATTTTTTTCTCTTCACTGGAATACTTCATGGAAACCTTGTCCAGATGCCCTCCCCACCACACTTTATGCTCTTTACTGGCTTTATCTTTTGATTAGAGTAGCTATCACTACTGGTGCATCTGCAGATCTGGGTGTCAGTCCTTCAGAGACAGTGGGGTCCCTGAAGCCGTGTCTCCTACATACAGAGAGACAATAGTGCCCAAGAAGTATTTGTGCAACTAATAAATTAAAATTATTGATCTTTTGACTCAAAATATAAAAACAATTCCAAGAGCAATCATACTTAAAGTGGTATTCAGGCATCGAGGAATAATGAACGTCCCAGTCAGAACAGAGTCAGAGTATTGACCGAGGGTCGTGTAAGCCGCCTTCAACATTCTAATGTGCACTCAGCCAAGCATCCCCCTCTGCTGCATGTGGTTACCCACCATCCTCATGTGCCTGACTCAGGGCACAGGTGGGGAGAGAAGCCACAGAGGTGGAGGCTTTGGCTTCCGAGAGTGGGTGAGTGGGGCAAGTGCGGTAGCTGAGCTGTCAATCATACTGGGCCAGACACAAGTGAGTTGAAACTGGAGTTACAGTGTAGGGAGGGCTTTGCTCCTGCATCTTCTCCCTCCTCCTTTCAGATCACAGCCACGCTATTCTCATAGAAACTCGGTCTTTCTGAACTAGAAGTTGGAAAGTGACGGACCATGATGACCATGCCTCTTTCACAAAGCGCGGTGGTCCTAGCCATGCTCGGGAACAAGAAGTACAATGTCCAGGTCTAGGGAAGACATCACAGACACACGGGATCATGTGGAGTATGGCTCCTTCTGCTTCCTCACTGCTGTGTAGACAGACCATTGTGTCCTGCCCACAGCTATTCTGCCCTCAGGAAAAGAAGGATCAGGTTACAAATTTTGTTTATAAATTTTTCCAAAAGTAACTTGATTTTTATTCTCATCTTTGGGTCTTTAGGACATGAGGAGTCCCCTGAAGGAAATTTTACTCATTCCTGGGATGAGAAATGGAGTCAGGTTGGAGAGAGACAGACAGACAGAGAGAGAGAGAGAGAGAGAGAGAGAGAGAGAGAGAGAGAGAGAGAGAGAGA
>OU015746.1:88670742-88693004 GCA_907169655.1 Acomys percivali | reverse complement strand
GAGGGAGGGAGAGAGAGAGAGAGAGAGAGAGAGAGAGAGAGAGAGAGAGAGAGAGAGAGAGAGAGAGAGAGAGAGAACAAGAATCCAAATTAAGAACCTTAGTGTTTCTCTAAGTCTTCATTATAAAAGTAACTTTCATTCTCCTGATCTAATTGTTGTCTGTGAGGCTTACTGCTGAATAAACTCACTCTTTTCGAGCTTTTTTTCTGAGTTGGCTTGCTGGTTCAACTCAGCTGTTCCGGCTCAAATGCCTCTCCAAGCTGACTGATTCAAACTGGCTTCTCTCAGCTACAGACTAAATTGCTGTGCTTGGCTTCAAACTAATGTTAGCAATGTGCTCTAATCTTCTGGCTCTTTCTCATTCTCTGGCTTGTTCTGTCTTCAGCTGTGTCTATCTTGTTCTCTCTTCAACCTGTCTCTGTAAAACCATCCTGGTGAAAACATCCTCTGAACTCCATGAACTGAATTTCCACAAACCAACTCTGCCTCTCAACCAACTCCCTACTGCCTGACTGACTCAACTTCATTACACTGAACTGGCTGACTGATTGAATGAACTGAACTTGACTCTCTGCACTCAACTCTACTGTCATCTCTGCTCTCTGCACTCAACTCTACTAGAACTCACAAATATCCACCTATCTCTACTTCCTGAATGCTGGAATTAAAAGTGTCACCATACTTGGCTCCTCTAAATTTATTCTTAATTTTTCTGTTACATTTCTAAAGGTGTGTATAAAAACAATCTATAGCTCTCGGTTTCCTGACAGAAAAGGCAATATGACAAGCTGCCTCACACTCCTGCCATGGTGGACCTTCAAACTATGAGTCAAACCCTACCTTCCATATGTATACACATGTGTCCATGCATGTATGTGTGCCTGCATGTGTACATGTATGTGCATCTATGTGTATGTGTGTGCATGTACACGTGCATGCATGTATGCATGTACATGTGCATACGTTTGCATGTGCATGTGTGCATGTGTGTATATGTGTGAATGTGTGTGCGCACGTGTGTATGTTTGTATGTGCACATGTGTGCATGCATGTGCATGTCTGTGCCTGTGTGTGTGTGTGTGTGTGTGTCCTATCTTCTGAACAATATTGCATTTGGAAGCACTGGCCTGGTGCAGTTACAGTTGATTGCAACACAGTGTGGCACATGTTCCAGCACATCTTATCCACTGCATCTTATGGAAGGAGTCATGGGACACTTCTCTGCCTGGAAATGGGAAGGGAATTTGATCTGTATTTGTTTTAAGTGAGAGCAGTACACCCATGCCTTGTAGATGAGGTAAGAGTTCTGCCCTGCCGTTCTTTTTAACAGTGTAGGCCAAGGAAACGGACTTTCCTATCTCTCTTCCATCTGGAAAGCTAAGAGAAATATTAACCCTCACAGCAAGAATGCCACAGGAAATCCTGTTTAGTTTGTATATTTTTAATTAAATATCATTGAGTTCTTAAGGAATAGGGTGATTAAAAGTTGTCAATTACAGATAAATATGAGCCCTTTAGCCCAATTTCTCTGCATCCACATCCAATCAGACCTCACAATGAATTCTCTAAAGGGTAAGGGTGGGACAGTTCGTGGTGGCTAGAGCTGGTTGAATCAGCACATGGTGCTAGCTCGAGTGAGTTCAAAGTAAGGTTCGAAGCCTGAACTGTAGAGCCCAGCACAGGCGGCCTGTAACTGGTTTGTCCCTGTCATGGCCATGTGCAGTTCTCAATGACGGAGTGCATTCACACTGTGGTGTTGACCTCTCTCAACTCAAGCTAACATCCTCCTTCCTCAACGATGGCCTCAAAAAATGACTTCCCAAGAAGCTTGGCTTTGTCATTCTACACAACACAGATTCCAGTTTCAAATAAAAGTGGCAGATCAAGTGTGAAGGAGGGGGGATAGGGAGCAGACTGTGTAAGGACGATTGCTCGATCATGTGTGTGCCAGTCACCATGGGCACTCGCCAAGGTTAGTCTCAAGATAAGTGTTTCTGTTTCATCTCACTGTTTAATGTTTTTCATTAAAAAATTCTTGAGAATTTGGTACAATGTTCTGTGATTATGTTCCCTTCTCCAACTCCTCCTAAGTACCCCTCCCTTCCCCACCCACCCAACTTATCCAACTTTGTAATCTCTCTCCTTCTCCTACCTCCCGACCCCCGATCTGTCTTCCTGTCTCTCTCTTTATCAAACACAAGTTGTGCTGCCTGTAGTTTTGATTGTGAGCCTAGCCTTTCCTGGCTGAGCCATCTCTCCAGCTCTGTGCTGCCTGTAGACTCTTGGGTGCGTGGCTTTCCACTGAAGCTTGATAGACCTGTTAGAGATGGCACTTTTAAGGAGCACTGACTCCTTCATCAATCGCCAATAGTGCCTTAGCTAGGAGGGGTGAGACTTCGCGCCCACCCCCCCCACCATGCTGAGATTGGGTCCGGCTTGAGTGTGTATAGGTCTTGTGCAGCTGTCACAACTGCTGTCGGTTCACACGAGCAATCGCCTAAGTGTGTCGGAAGAGTACTGTTCTTATAGTCATCCTTGGCCTCTGACTTTTACAATCTTTCCAT
Source organism: Acomys percivali (assembly GCA_907169655.1). Lineage (NCBI taxonomy): Eukaryota > Metazoa > Chordata > Mammalia > Rodentia > Muridae > Acomys > Acomys percivali. Next base: position 88,690,440 of record OU015746.1, on the reverse strand, counting down.
GTCGTTTTCTACAAAGAACCCTGAGCCTTTATGTGGAGCTAGAAGGATGCAGATGCACTTACATTCTTTAACCCCAAACTTTTCCTTGTGTCTCACCCTGGGAAATATTATAGACTTCAACCTCATTTTTCATGTGTAGATTTCTCTCTCCTTCTACCAGGTCAAAATCAGAAAGAGTAAATTGAATGTCCCTTTTTTTCTTTGTCTGCAGTGTGAGGATTTTTAAGCCTTGCCTGCTTGTTCCAGTTTCTCACTCAGTCCCACTCTTGATGTCCTGAGTAGTGTTGGAGCGCATCTAGTTTCTCATCAGAAGGAGGATGTGTCTTACAGCTCTTACACATGTCACCAAACTTGAGTGTTTTGTCTGCATGCATGTATGTATCTATGTATGTATGTATGTGTGCATATATGTGTGCCACGTATGTGGCTTGGAGGTCAGAAGGGGTGGTTGGATACCCTGGAACTGAAGTTTCAGATGGCTGAGTGCCACTAAACCTGAGAAGTGGAGAAACAGCACAGGATTGGCTCGTTGCTCCACCGTCCAGTCCACTCTATTAATGTCATTCTGATTCTCTTCTGTCTACAGCAGTCTCCTTACAAAGACTTAGGTACTGCCTTTGCTACAAGTATAGAACCTTCACCTGAACGTGAAAATGCCTGATGGGTAAGTGAGAGTGGGGTGAGGGGATGTGTGCTGTCATTGTTGCCTCCTCGTCCTCTGTCATTCTCTTCTGCAGTGCCCTTGGCTCCCAGGAACGGAGGGTAAACACCTAGGCAGAAGAGGAGAAACTACTCCCAGATAGTGAGGACCGCTTTAAAAACAAGTTTTCATGTGACTAGTCACCAACCAGACTACAGTTTGGCCAGTACTGTAAAAGGCACATCTCTCTGTGCCCCGCCCCCCCCATTCCTGTTCTCAGAGATCTGAGAGCTTGTGTCAGCACTCCCAAGGAAGGGTCACGGACACTGGTTCCCCCTGTCTTCTTAGTGCAGTCACACTCATGAAAGCCACCGCCCCCCTTGGTTGCTCTTTCATTTAGGTTTGGGGTGAGTGGGTGGACCAGACTTGTTGAGACCCCTGGACTTAGGTCTCTGGCCCAAGACTCTAGAAGTCTTAGGAAGGTAAAGTGAGAAACTGGATCTAGGATACATCAATATGCAATGTCACAGAACTGGCAGTTGTCTTCAAAGGAGATGTGGTCCAACTACCAGGCTGATGGAAGTTCTCAGAGCTGCCATCCATGATGACCTTTCAAACTAAGCCATGGATTCCTTCTGAGTGTCCCTGTATCCTCATGGCTTCATCATTTAACTCAGGAACACAACCATACTAATTATTTTTTTTTACCACCATCTCCCATGCTTCTGGTCCTGCTTAGGTACAGAACACTTGTTGATTCTAAGTGTGGCTCACTACATTTTGTTGTTTGATTGCCATCCCCACTTAAAACGTGCTTATAACTCCCCATTATCTCTAGGCTGAGTGATTTTAAAGGTTATTTTCAAAACATTTTTTTTTTACTATACATAGTGGTAGATTCCATATAGACTCTTCATTTACATATATCCTATGCTTTGAACATATTTGCCTCTCCCTGTTCCCCTATGCTAGTTTCTTATCTTTCCCCAAATAGGCCCTGTGTTCGTCAGTTTTGTCAGCTTGACACAAAGCAGCGGCCTTTGGGAAGGGAGGACCTCAAATGGGGAGTTACCCCCATCAACTTGGCCTCTGGACGTGTTTGTAGAGCATTTCCTGGTTAATGGTTGATGTGGGATGAGCCATCCCACTGTGCTACCCCATGGCAAATGGTCCTGGGTTTTATAAGAAAGCAGGCAGAGCAAGGCATGAGAGCAAGTCATTAAGCAACATTCTTCCATGGTCTCTGCATCAGCTCCTGGCTCCAGGTTCCTGCCTTGAGTTCTGGCCCAGGCTTCCCTGGGTGATGGACATTGACAGGAAAGTGTAAGTCGAATAAACTCTTTCTCCCCAGAGTTGCTTTTGGTCATGGTTTTATCACAAGGACAAAAGAGTAACAAAGGACATAAAGTCCCTTTTTTACTTTTATGATGATAAGCACTTCTGCCAGTGGCCCGCTGTCCTCTGCTAAGCACGCCAAGCACTTTCAGGGGCCGACTCCTGTTTTAACTCAATTTTGCTGTATCCTTTTTCTTTGTTTTGCTTCAGTCAGGGCTACTTTTGGAGAACACTGAGCATGTGCAGAGATGTTCTTGTAATATCAACCACATGCGTCATGACCTAAAGCTAAGGTTGCTCCCAAAGGTGTCCCACATTTTTCCTTTTGAACTATGATCTTCAAGCGCACATGCTCAGGATTGTATTCTTGCCTCAGCACGTGCAGTACTATGACTGCCCTGGAACTGTTTGGGTGTGGATGTGTACGGCCACCTGGAAGGAGCCTTCTTAGAGAGCCTGTCTGGGGAAGCGCGACTTTGGAAAGCACTCTCAAGCGCTCCTTCCTACTTCAGTAATGGATCCTTCTATGCTTTTATTTCTCTGCGGCATTTAGATTTGCACATACTGGGATGGAGAGGTTATGCCCGGCCAGACCTTATCCCCTTCCATGTCACTCCTGGCTCCCTGACCCACAGCTGCAGGTGCTTTCTTTCAGTCTTTCTGTTCTCTCTGGTCCTTTGTGCGTGCCCTGCTTCTCCTTAACCTCTCTCACCTTTGCTGGAATACCGTGAGCATCTCAGGTCAGTTCCTCAGGAGAGCTTCCTTGATGCCAGCTTCACTGTGTTTTCCCTTCTCCACCCTTCCATCTCCCTCTAACCTTCCTCATGGCGCTTCAGTTGACCTCCAGGAGGGGCACCATTTCCATGTACCTGCCCCACCAGAGTGTAAGTCGAAGAAAGCGCCTGTGCTGTTGTGGGCTGCTGTGGTGAGAGGCCAAAGGAGACTAGCTGCACATAAAACCAGAAGCTTCTTCAGGACTGCTTGAATCACCATGACCAGTGTTAGGACAAATATAGGCAATGAAAGCGATTCCCCTATGACGTCTCAGATGAAATCAAAGGAGAAGGTGCCGGATGTCAGAGTAAAGGCAGTACTTGCTACAGATTAGCAAGCAATTTAGCTGAACGGTGCCCATGCCTGAGGGCTCTGTGCAAGGCAGAATTCAGGAGCAATGAGTTAGGCACCCAAGACGAGAATGTTCTAAGCAAAAGATATTGAAGAAGGTCCTTGGATACGTTTAGCCACGTATGGCTACAAACAGAGAGAAATGGTTTCAGAATAGAATCTATAATTTTAAAAGAAGTGAAGCAGAAAGATCTGAAAACTTTGGAGCCTAGCCAAGACTGAGAAGTCACTTAAGAGAGCAAGCCAAGGGGCTCAGCCCAGAGAGCAAGCAGTGACTTTCCAGAAAGGAGTTAGCGTGGGTAGGGGAATCTAGGTTGCTGGCTATGGGAGAAAGGCCCTGGAGGCCTATGGAGCTCTCTAAGGCTCTCCTTGTCTTAGACCCAGAGCTCCAGGAGGCCAGCGAAATTTCAGATGTTTCTATGTGCCCTCTGTAGGGTCACTGCCAAAGGTCACCTTAGGATTGTGCTCCATGCATTCCAAAGCGGTACTTCTTGGCAAACTTACCATGACTCCAGAGGACCTAGGCCAGAAGGCTCTGACCGTTGCTCTGGCCATTGTTCTGGAAGGTTCCAGCTACAAGCTTCAGCAGCATTTATGTAGTGCTAATTGTATAGACATGCAGAGTGCAGTTTGCGGGGCCATGATGCTCTCTAAGGGTTTGCTATACAGTCCAGGGTCAGGAAGAAACATGTCCTGGGATCTACCAGCAAGGTTCCTCCAAGACAGTGAGCAGCAGTACTGTAAGCACGAGGTCATCACTGAGCACCTCTGAACTTTAAAGCCTCAGTGTGCAATGGCAGTCAGGGAGAGTTACACTTCCTAGATGCCTGTCTATCAGAACCAATGTGTGTATTAAGCCATAGCAACAGAGTGGTCTGGGGCCTTGGGATCCCAGTCTGCTGCTCCAGGGCTGTCACAGTGCAGGGCACAGAGGCAAAAGAGACAACAGTGGAGCTTTAAGACTTAATACTGGACTGGGTGTGGTGTTTACCTGGGCCAACCAGTTACCCCAATCTTTTCTGTCCCCCCACCTCGGAGTTGGAACCAGTGATGTTGCCTGCCCGCCTCTATATTTTTGAATGGTCACTAAGCTGTTCAGTTTCACAGTCTCGCAGCTAAAGGGGCTCATGATGGCCAGTGAGTCTGCCCAGAATCTCACCTGAACCTGACCTAGGGAAGCTGTTGCTGTTGAGCCTTGGAGCTGGGGTACGAGGGAGCTAAGGCTTTGGGGCTGTTGAAATGGTGGGACTATATTTTGCATGTGGGAAGAGCATGGCTACTGAGGTCCAGTGACAGATAGTATATCTTCAAAATTTGTATGTTGGACCCTTAATGTCCAATCCAGCGGTACTGGGAGGTGGGGCCTGTGAGAGTCAAACGTCATGAATTGCTTAATGCTATCACTGAGGCACTTCCTTATTGAGGGAGCGGTTTCCTCCTGGAAAGATGATAAGCCTGGTTCCTTCTCTTTTTGGCCTCTACTATGGAATGATGAAGCAAGAAGGACTTCTCAACCTCAGAGAGAGAGAGAGAGAAAGAGAGAGAGAGAGAGAGAGAGAGAGAGAGAGAGAGAGAGAGAGAGAGAGAGAGAGAGAGAGAGTTGGACAACTAAGATGATTTAATAAAATGCATCAAGTTGTAAATACGGGGGAGAACACAGTCTCTGACACACACTCCTAGACATATGATAAAGAGGAAAATCCTCTTTTTATTTCTGCATGTGTCAGAGGATAACCCACAGAAATTAAAAGGCTGTACTCACTCAGATGTAGAAGGAACATGGGATGGAATTTGTTAAGTCATTGCTAAGGAAATCAGGAAGATGTTCAAACGGTGAAAGCCATTTGGGGAACTGAGGTTCACCCAGTGCAGAAGGCGCCTTGAGACGTGTACAACATGAGAGTATGACTTAGCGACAAATCTACTTATGAGCCTACAAGGCCATAACCTTCCGGAGGCCTCTGTTTAACAGGACAGAGTCATTTGCATTTCTGCCAGACAAAAGTCGACAAGCTAACACTTAACTTCACAGTGTCTGGACGCTAATCAATAGTGGACTGAAATGCTAGCAGAGGCAGTGTTCTAGAGAATTGACCAAGTGAGTCAGCCTTGGTGAGGCAGTGAAGAGTCTGCACTCACATCTTTGACTTTTTTTTTTTCTGAATTCCTGCACTTCATTGAACACAAGTGAGAGCTTAACCTGGTCCCCACAGGCTGACCTACCTCAGCACGGTGTCCCCTCACAGGCAGCTCCAGCCAGGAGTCCAGGATTGCATCACCAACAGGGCAGACTGCAACTTGGCCATCAGTCTGTCTGTCTACAGCAAGATGTCCATGCTAGAAAGGGATTGGGTCCAGCCTTTCTCAAGCAGGTGAGGAAGCAGGCACAAGAAACAACAGCATTGCCTGGAGTGCTTCTTCCTGCTTTGTCTTTTAGCACCCAATGACAGGCTAATGCTTTTTCCTGGCCTTTGATACCTAGTGCTCAACCATTCCTGCACTGATAGAAGACAAAGCTTCCCTTACCACTTTGCTTCCATGCTACTTTACTTGAATTTTTGGTACAAAGTGTACTACATTATTTTGCTCTACATTATCAACCTGGTCTGCCCCTGGGATTGTTCAGGGCTGGACTAATATCACATCACAGTGTGTGTTTGCTGAGTTCCATGCCTGGCATGTTCCAGGTGCTGAATAAACGCCCACTGGTTGGAATCCGAATTACCAACAAGTTAGCATCAGATTGCACTGGGTTCACCTCTCCTTTCTCACAGAATCTCCTTAGTGTGTCTCAGAGTCTCTCAAAAAAGCACACCACTGCACCCCCTCCCTCAAATGACAGGCTACTGTAGTGGGTGACTACAGTCAGTGATGGACATGGGAGTTTTAACAGATGGAGTGACTCCCTCACCCTTGCCCTCTGCCTTAACGCCACACAAGCATCACAGGGGTGACACTGGCCCTTCCCTCCTCCAGAGAAAGAGCTTGTTTGTCAAGCTGTCCCATTGCCTTGATGGCCCACATCAACACCATCTCATACTGTTGGGTCAAAGTCATCAGAAACTATGTCCTGTGTCTGGTGTGTAGTCACGGCCTCTCAGGGGAGAGTTGAAGCTTTCTTTTTTTTTCTCTTCTGAAATCTCTTATTTTCAGTACTACTATAAGTATGATGACGGTCTGGCAAGGGTGTAGGCAGTTATTATTGGGAGAATGTAAAAATTATTAGAAAAGAGACAATTTTAAAACTAAATTTTATCATTCAAATATAATTAATAGTAACACTTCGGTATACAGGATTCCATTCACTTTTCTACACATATATCTAAATATACATACATAAATAACCTCACTGTGATCACCATATTCTCTAGAACCTGTATGTTAAGTTAAAATATACTGGGCTGGAGAGATGCTCAGATGTTACAAGCACTGTCTGTTCTTCCACAGGTCCTGAGTTCAATTCCCAGCAGCCACATGAAGGCTCACAACCATCTATAATGAGATCTGATGCCCTCTTCTGGTGTGTAGGCACACATGTGGGCAGAACACTGTATAAATAATAAATAAATAAATCTTTAAAAAAGTTAAAATATACTATGAAGATATGCTCTGTCAACACGTTCCATTTCAAGTGTAACTGGACATAGTTATGTAGGATGCCATTGCATATATGATTATAATTTATTAAACACTTAAAAATATAATTGGCCCCACAGCTTGCTTCTAATATATGATATTTATAAACCCCTTGAGAGAGCAGGGAAAGGTGAATTTTGGCATGTCTATTTAAAGCAACATTTATTCTGAGGGTTGTTTGGTTTATTACTTTACAATAGGCTCCTTCTTTCTTCCCCACTTTGCTTCTTCCTGAAGCCCCTGAGCTTCACGTGTCTTTGTTGTTGTCATTTTTCTTTATCTGAGAAGAAATAACACCAAAGCTACTGGGGAGCTGGGCTCCCTGGTCCATTTGGTTCGTTTTTCATCTATCTACCTCTGCATGTCCGTCAGTATGGAATCAGTGACAGGGACAGGCCACCGCAATGCCACCGATGGTCTTCAGGACACTCCATTTTTCACTGTGGCCATCTGTATTTCCCAGAGAAAACAAAAATGGAAGGAAAAGACTCAACAACCCACAACTGCCTGAGAAAGAGCCACATGCTTTCAGCTGTTAATGAATCACTGGAAAGCTTGATTTCAACAGTCTTCCTGGGAGTGAAACGCTTTCCATGTGTGTGGTGGCCGTGAGAGAGACTGCCTAGTAGCTCCCGCCATCTGGGATGGTTGTTCGGTATCTCCCATGACATAACTTTCCCAACTTTTCTGACATCTCCAGGAACCAAGTAGGGCCTGGATGCTTTTGTCTTCTCTGAGGTTCAATTAGCAGAACAGCAGCTGAGGACATGGTCTGTTGGAGAGGCGGTTTGCTATGCTCTGTCTGGTGTCAGCCATGGCCGCGAATCTGGCTGGCTTCCTCCTCTTTTCCTCTGCCTGCTTAGCATTATGCCTTGCATGGGGTCTTCCATCTTCCCCTGCTCGGAAGGCATCACTGGCCATCATATGTAGGCAACACAAAGCTCATGCAGCTGTGAAGGATTATAACTGAGAGGCCGCACTGGGTGTACACACATGATCGATAGTTTCCTCATAAGGATTTGGGGGAAAATACAAGGCAGTGATCTTTACGAATTCCTCTTCCTGCGCATGTCTAGGGAGAAGAGGGAAAGGTACCTTCCTGAGTGTGTGTTTACAGAGCATCGTAACAGTGGATGCTTTATTACAACTGGCTGAGGCCTCATATCAGCAAGATTCAGCTCTCGGATTCCAAAGTTAGGTGTTTCTCTAGCCTCAGCTGCTGACATTGAAGAACAGGAGGAGACCCCGGCTTGCCACCGTCCTTTTTACAAGATGTTAGAGAAGCTATTAAAAAAAGGCTCGAGTGCAGTCAAATGCTCCCTGAGGACATCCACGCACTCTGCCCCTCATGGGATGGCATGGATGGATGGGGTGTTTCTCTCTTTCCTAATGAGCTGAACCTTAGGGGACAATAGGGACCTTAGTAGAGAAGACTGTGGCTCTGGGGGCATGGTATGTGACCCCTGCCAGAGATGTCCAGAGAACTTCAGGCTGGTTCAGGCAGTCTGGGTCAGGAGCACAGAAAGTTCAGGAGAACATCATGGATTCAAAGTGAGAGATGCAGACAGTGGGGACAGGATACCATTCTCCTGGGAACTGGCAGGAACTGGCAGGAACTGGCAGGTGGGAGAGTCCTATAGATACAAAACACCCAGGGAAGGACAGTTTCCCAGGTAGAAAATTCTAGAAGGTAGATGTTAGTGAGGCAAGACCAGATTACATTTTATCTCTTTCCCCTTCATCCTTCTTGTTCACAAGGGACCAGGGCAGCCTGGGGCGGGGCGGGGCTGGAGGGCAGCAGGTAGCCACCCTGGGAGAATTCTACCTGAAGCCGAGACCCAGGACCTTGTTTTCTAAAAGAAGTTAATGTTTGTCACACTGGACTGGACATCTAATGGTACAATAAGACAGATTGAGGGACTTTTATTTTATTGCCCAACCACAAGTGGATGAGCTCTGGTGCCTGTTAGGGGTATTTGTAGGGCAGGGTGGGCCATGGAGGGTCAGTCAGTCAGTAGGGGACATCCTGTCCTTATTTCAACATGCATTGGTGATTTGGAACTTCAGCCTTAAATGAACACCAAAAATTTCCCCTTCCATCACAGAAAGACTTTTTTTTTTTTTTTTTGGTATTTTGAGACAGGGTTTCTCTGTGTAGCCTTGGCCATCCTGGACTCACTTTGTAGACCAGGCTGGCCTTGAACTCACAGCGATCCGCCTGCCTCTGCCTCCTGAGTGCTGGGATTAAAGGCGTGCGCCACAGAAAGACCATTTTGTAAGGCCTACAGTGTGACTGTCACACAAACCCCAAACTCCCACAATGTATAAAGATATAACACACAGTATAGTACTTATAATGCATCTTGCTAGAACATACAGGTCATGACACCATGGTGACATAAGAACTACTTGCTTTTATTATTTGGGAAACTTTCCCAGAAGAAGATCAGATTGCGGACTGTGGAGGTTTACCTTCACTTATTATTTCAAGTTCTTCCTGTATGAGAGGAAGTGGTCCAAAGTGGTCATTCTTGTGGGAAGTGGTGTATTGATTAATTATTCCTGCATGACAAAATCAATGACATGCCACAGCCTTTTGTGGTCCCTTACTCTTTTACCCAGTGGTTGGTGGAGTCAGATCCAATCTAGCCTTGACTGGCTCTGCCACTTGATGCTGGACTGGCTCTCAGAATTGTGAGATAGTCAGCTTAGCTCACTCAAGCAAGGAGCAGCTAGCTACCTGCCTTCAATTCTCACCACAGGTCTGGGATGGCATCTGTCTTGTCTTCCTCTGGGGAACAGTGTGCTGTCTAGGGCATGTTCTCATAGTGACAAGAAAGGAACAAGAGACAAATGGAAACAGGAGGGGCCTTTTAAAGCCTAGGCTCAGTTCTGTTGTGTTACCACCAAGAGAGTGTTGTATAAAAAACAGTTAGTAAATGCTGTAGTTGCTGTTTGACCTGTTATTGTTGAAATAAAAGACTCTCACACCTGTTAGATTTTTAATATGCCTTAAACACTGGGGCTGGACAGATATTAACCCCATAAGCTACCTTGTTATCTCCCAGCCACACATCCCATCCAAAATTTCCATAAATACTTGCACATGCTCCATTTGAGTTACTTAACTCCATTGTGCCAATCCTCGGAGCAAGCTTCTCCTAGCTACGTGTTTCTTGTTCATGCTAACTCATGGTGACCTGCTCCTTTTTCCTCTTCTGCACACCCTCCCCCTCTGTCCCCCCCCATCCCCTGTCTCTCTCCCATGATCCTTCTGTCTTCCAAGTCCTTGAACCTTAGCTCAGCCTACCTCTTTTTCACCCAGTCTGGGCATAGGCAATTTTATTGGCCAATCAGGGCTAATTTGGAAGCAAGGTTACATAGCATTGTTTGGTGCATTTGCTCATAGAACAGTTAAGATCTCTACGGACAAGCAATTAACACTTGAATACATACTAGCCCCAGATCAACCACAGCAAGAGAGAGCCACACATCTGAGTTCAGAGTGAAAGGGTGGATAGACATGCAGCCGTGGGAAGGGTAGAGCCACAGGGAGCTGCAGACTAAGCCCTGTGAGGTAATGAAGGCCTGGAACTGACCTTTGCTTACCTGGGAGAAAACACTGCCTGTTTCTACAATGTCTCTTCCTTTGGTGGGGAGCTGCTTTGGATTTGGTTGACCACTAAAGCAGGAAGGGTGGAGGATGTGTTGAGCCTCTTGGCTGAGCAAAAGTCAGTGTTATCTCTCTTACCTTTGCCAAGGGGTCAGGACCAAGAGGGAAGTTTTGTAAATCTGCTTCTGATTTATCATTTGTTATCTTGCAAACCTCTGCCCAGACACCACTACTAGAAAATTCACTGAGGGTCCTTGGCACATTTATTGGGGGTATGCTGTCAAGGCTCTGAGTGGATGGTATCAGCTACTAAAGGGGGACCAGGCTGGCTGAGTTCTGGAGTCTGCTCTAGGGAAACAAAGAAAGGAAGCGGTTAAATCATGATTTATTAAGCACCAGTGATACTTCAGGGCCGTAGGAGATATTTGTGTAGAGCACTTGACTCAATCTTTGTCAAAACAATGTACTCATCAACATCTCCACTTAATAAATGTGCAAATGGATGCAAAACTAAGTGAGTGACCTTCTGAAGGTCGGAGAGTCAATGCTGGGCTGAGGTGATTGCACTTGGGGCTGTGTGCTGCCCCCACACTGCAGCTCAAGCCCGCACGGGGGATCTAGCTCAAACGCTTACACCACCGTGTACATTTTCAAGTTACCCAGGAAGAGTGCCCAGGGCACTGATCGCCTTCTCAAGATGATACAGGAGGTGGCAACTAGCACTTTCAGAGCTCTCTTTTTTCCTAGCAGACACAGAAAAATTGTCTCTTAAACTGAGTGGAAAATTGATTCTACACCAGGTTAATTTTTTTTTCACTGAGATAGGAATTGCCATCCCTAAGTCGCAAACATCTCTAACGGATTCCTGCCTGTGCCCTCTCCTGGAGCAGCCTTCCTTCCCTCCTGAGATGTGAAAACAGGTTCCGCAGTTCCCTGTTTTCCACTGACTGAATGCAGGGTGGTGTTACCATGGCAACGTGGCAGAATTTAGGACACAGAGGCTATTTGGGTCTTGCTGCCTCTTTGACCAAAAGCTGCTGTGTGACACTAGCAGTGCCACAAATGACCGCGGGTCTCTCCATAACTGCTGGTGGAATCCGACCTCATCATTGCCCCTTTGCAGACAAGCGTCCTTCGCTCTTGATGCTGGGTTTCACAAACAAGTCTCTACCAAGGAAACAGTTCCCTTCTGCTTCTGGTCCTCTCTCCTCCTCCCCTCCCCCAACTCCTTGCTTTTCTCTCCTTTATTCTTTCTTTGTTTTTAAACTTTTTAATTCTTTGAGAATTTTATACATGTATATGGTGAAATATAATAATTTCTACCCCTATTTTTCCTTCATTCTCTTTTGTACTTATTCTTTGAAAAATTCATATGTGTATATATTGTATTTTCATCATATCCACCCCCAGTCTCCCCTCTAACTCCCTTGTCCATAACATCTCTCTTTTTTCACTTCTTGTTCTTATTCTCTCTCTCCCTCTCTCTCTCCCCCCCTCTCCCTCCTTTTCTCCCTCTCTCTCTCATTTATAACTCAGTCACTAAGTTCAAATATGTTGGTGTGTGGATATTCATTGAAGCATGGGCAAACTACTCCTCCCTTCCCATCAGCCATGAGCCACTGGTAGCCCCCCATCTAGGACTGAGCCCCCTAAGTCCCTCTGCAGTCCATGCTGGAGTTTTGGCTAGTTTGATCTGGTACAGGTAACCACAGCAGCTGTGAATTCATGTGTGTAACACCATGCGGGGCCCAGAGCATTTTAAAGCTCCTTCCCATTGTCTGGTCCTTACCCTCTTCTTTTTCCCACCTCTTCCTCAGTGAGCCTTGGCAAGGAGGGGAGTTGATAAACATGTCCCGTTTAGGGACAAGTACTCATAGTCAATTATTCTTAGCGCTTTGACCAGTTAGGATTCTCTACATTAGCTACTGCCCAATGAGAATAGAAGGTTCTCTGACCACGCTTGAGAGTAGCATAGCTCTGTGGCTATAACCACAATATTCAGAAAGTTTCACAATGTGACCATCTAGTAAATGGGTAACAGTAGGTCCCTTTAGCCTGTCATCTCCCAGCTATGGGTATTTGACCAGGTTTACAGTACCAGACACAGAATTTGAGGCTTTCGGAGCCAGCCTCAAATCCAGTCAGAAAGTAGTTGGCTACCCCATAATAGTCATGCCGCGATTGTCCTAATCATTATTGTAGCATGAAGGTCACTGATGTCTCCCCTAACCCCCAGGCTCCCACTATCACCCTACATAGCACCTTCCAGCACTGTGAGAGCTAGTTTTCCATCTCTGCTTTATCTTTATTCCTGCACATCTTGTAGGCAGGGTAAAAGTTTTTGTGGGTAGGTTGGTTTCTCCTCCCTCTATTTGGAGTCCAGTCTAGTTAGAGGGTGGCCTCTTTGGTCTCCATGGCCCTGTTACTAAGAGTCTCTGCTAGAGTCACCCCCATGTCCTCCCAGAAGCCTAACGTGTCATAGGTCTCCAGCCTGTCTCAGAGATGCCCCACCCACAGTTTCTCTTCTCTCTGCAAGCCTTCTGTCCCCCCATCCCCTCTTTCCAGTCTGATCTGCACCCTCATTTCTCTTCACACTCATTCTCCAACCCTGTTCCCTCTCTTCAACTAATTCTACTGTTTATTCTATTTCCACTTCTGAGTGATATTTAAGCATCCTCCCTTGGGTCATCCTCATTACTTTTCTTTTTTGGGTCTGTGAATTGCAGTATGATTATCCTGTACTATATGGCTAATATCCACTTATAATTGAGTGTATACCATGCTTGTCTTTCTGGGGCTGGGTTATCTCACTCAGGATGATCTTCTCTAGTTCTATCCACTTGCCAGCAAATTTCATGATTTCCTTGTTTTTAATAGCTGAGTAGTATTCCATTGTGTAAATGTACCACATTTTTTATCCATTCTTCAGTTGAGAGACATCTGGGTTGTTTCCAGTTTATGGATTTAATGAATAAAGCTGCTATGAACATAGTTGGGGAGATGCTCTTGTTGTATGGTGGAATATCTTTCAGGTATATGCTCAGGAGTGGTATAGCTGGGGCTCGAGCTAAACTGTTCCCAATTTTCCACGAAAGCACTAGATTGATTTCAAAGTTTATACTCCCACCAGCAATGGAGGAGTACTTGCCTTTCTCCACATCCTTGCCAGCATGTGCTGTCACTTGAGGTTTTTTTTTTTTTTTTTTTTTTTTTTTATCTTAGCCATTCTGATAGGTGTATGAAGGAACCTCAGAGTCATTTTGATTTGCATTTCCTGATGACTAAGGATGTTGAACATTTTTTAAAAAGTGCTTCTTGGCCATTAGAAATTCCTCTGCTGAGAATTCTTGGTTTAGCTCTGTACCCCAGTTTTTAATTGGATTAGTTGGTTTGTTGCTCTTTAATTTCTTGAGTTCTTTATATATTTTGGATTTTAGCCCTTTGTCAGATGTAAGGTTGGTAAAGGTCTTTTCCCAGCCTGTAGGCTGCTTGTTCTATTGACTGTGTCCTTTGCTTTATGGAACTTTTCAGTTTCATGAGGTCCCATTTATTAATTGTTGATCTTGGATCCCAAGCTGTTGGTGTTCTGTTCAAGAAATTGTCTCTTATGCCAACGTGTTGAAGGTTGATTCCCACTTTTACTTCTAATAGATTTAGTGTTGTGTCTGGTTTTATGTTGAGGTCTTTGACCCACTTGGGCTTGAATTTTGTTCAGGGTTATAAATATGGATTGATTTGCATTCTTCTGAATGCAGACATCGAGTTAGATCAGCACCATTTCTTGAAGATGCTTTCTTTTTTCCATTGTATGGTTTTGGCTTCTTTGTCAAATATCAAGTGTCTGTAGGTATGTGGGTTTATTTCTGGGTCTCTATTCAATTCCATTCATCAACCTGTCTGTTTTTATGCCAATACCATGAGGTTTTTATTACTATTGCTGTGCAATACAACTTGAAATCAAGGGTGGTGATACCTTCAGAAGATGTTTTATTGTACAGGATTGTTTTTCCTATCCTGAGTTTTTTATTTTTCCATATGAAGTTGAATTGGTCTTTCAAGGTCTGTAAAGATTTGTACTGGAATTTTGATGAGAACTGCATTGACTCTGTAGATTGCTTTTGGTAAGATGGCCATTTTTACTATGTTCATCCTACCGATTCATGAGCATGAGAGATGTTTCTGTTTTTTGATATCATCTTCACTTTCTTTCTTCAGAGACTTGAAGTCCCTGTCATGCAGATCTCTAGGTTGCCTGGTTAGAGTTACACCAAGATATTTTCTGTTCTATGTAGCTAATGTGAAGGGAACTGTTTCCCTGATTTCTTTCTCAGCCTATTTGTCATTTGTATAAAGGAGGGCTACTGATTGTTTTGAGTTAATTTTGTATCCAGCCACTTTGCTGAAGATGTTTATCAGCAGTAAGGGTTCTCTGGTAGAGTTTTGGGGGCCACTTAAGTATACTATCATATCATCTGTGAATAGTGATACTTCAACTTCTTTCTTTCCAATTTGTATCCCTTTGATTTCTGCCTCAGCACATCAAGTAGGATCAGCAGAGAACAATACAAAGAATCAATGAAACAGAGAACTGATTCTTTGAGAAAATCAACAAGATAGACAAACTCTTAGCCAAACTAACTAAAAGGCAGAGAGACAGTATCTAAATTAACAAAATCAGAAATGAAAAGGAGGACATTACTGTCTCATAATTTATTTTTTCAACCTTACTAGGCTTTTGCTTAGATGGTTTCCAATTTTGTGTTTTTATGTTTGTTGTTGTTGTTGTTGTTATTGGTGATGGTGGTGGTGGCGGTGTGTGTGTGTGTGTGTGTGTGTGTGTGTGCGTGTGTGTGTCTGTGTGTGTCCCTGTGTATGTGTGTCTGTGTGTGCCTGTATGGGCATTTCTTGTGCTTTTTCTTTTTTGTTTTGTTTTATTCTTGTTTTTTAAATGTATTTTTTCCCTATTTGTTTTGTAAGGGGAAAGAGAGAGAGAAAGAGAGAGAGAGAGAGAGAGAGAGAGAGAGAGAGAGAGAGAGAGGAGATTCGAGTAGAATTGGATGGCTGGGAAGGTGGGGAGAATCTCGGAGGAGATGAAGGAAGAAAAGCTGAATAGAATATATTGTATGAAAAATTATTTTCAATAAAAGGAATACATGCTATGTAAGAAATTACCTTTGCTTTGATATTTTACAATCTACACTTACTGCTTTTGGGACAATTAAAAATATACAAGTGTGGGTAAATTCTGAAAATCCAGAAATTAGATATGAGAAGATACTATTAGATGAAGAGGAAGGGTGGGGTGGGTCAAAGGACACATGAGACATTAATGAGGAAAAGTATCATCTAGGAGAGAGAATACAGAGGGGACAAGGGTATGAGGGCTGTGGGGTGGGGGGGGGGGGGGAGGGGAGGAAGGAGGAGGACCAGAAAATAAATTTTGTTTGAAAATGTCATAATGGTAGTGAAAGTGTCATAATGGTATCTAACACATTATATGTTGACGTAAAGTATTTTAAACATTAAAATAAGAGTCAAGGCTTTAGTTGGGGGTACGTGTAATCCCAGCACTAAAGAGGCAGAGGCAGATGGATCTCTGTGAGTTCGAGGCCAGCCTGGTCTACAGGGTAAGTACAGGACAGCCAAGGCTATACAGAGAAACCCTGTCTCAAAAAACCAAACCAAACCAAACCAAACCAAGCCAAGCCAAACCAAACCAAACCAAACCAAACCAAACCAAACCAAAAGACAATATCTTCTTTTCATGCTATTAACATTTCAAGCCAATTAGAATTAGTGGCAAAGCACACGCAGCTCTAGAAGTGTGGTACCCAGACACAGCTATGTGGGAGTAAAGGACAATGGCGCCCCACCCCCATCACCGTTGCTCTGTCAGGAGTTGGAGACACCCAGTTCACACTGAGAAGTTCACAGTGGATCCAGTTCTTCCCAGAGGGGCCGCACCTTCCACCGGTCTGCCTGGACATAAACTGAGAGTGCAGGATAAATATGGGCCTAACTATCCCAGTGTGAGGACAAAACCCAACTGTTTCTCCTCTGTAAACCGAGTACAGCAGATATTTATTACTGTAACCGAGAGCCGACCAGAGCATCCACCAAGACTTCTGTTTTGTTACAAGTGATTGTGACGTGGACTCTGGTCTTCTCAGTCCTATAATAGTTACACGTGGACTTGGAAAGACAAATGCTCTGCATCACCTTATTTAGAGTTTGTAAGGCCCCAAGAAGACAACCTCTGTTTTTAAGATTTGTTTATTTCTCATTTGTGTGTGCACTCGTGCATGTGTGTGTGCACATGTGTGTGTGTGTGTGTACGTGCATGCGTGTGCACACCATGTAAGTACATCGAATCCCCTGGAGCTGGAATTACAGGTGACTGTGAGATGCCCATGTGGGTGCTGGAACTGAACTCAGGCTCTCCAGAAGGACAGCAGTGGCCTCAACTGCTCAACTTGTCTACTTTCCTCTAAGCTAAAGTCTCGGGAGTTCTTTCCCACAGAAGAAACGTGGCTCAGTTCTTTGTCGCGTCCCTTCTCGGCGCTCACAGGCGGGGGAATCGCAGACGCTCTTGCTCCACGAGGCCTTTCAGTACTGGATGCAGTTGTGCTTAGACCGTGCTATGGAAAGAGAAACAGAGATCAAGTATAAAGGGAGAAATAACTGGTAGGAATGAAGGGCGTTGGGCCAAAAGCACCATTAAAATAAGAGCATGGAATAAAATATATTTAACTCTCTTCAGGTCTTTGTGTTGTTGGTATTAAAAAAAAACATGCTATGCAAACACTAAGAAAATTATTTTGTATAAAACTCAGCATTATTTGGTGGAAATGTGTAGTGCCAGCTCCTAATAATTACAAGGCCGCCTCACAAAAAATAAAATAAAATAAAATAAAGCTAATTCCATGGCTGCATATCAACCCAAGCTTTCTGGAAACAAAACATCTTTCCAAAGTCTCCATTAAGCGTGGCCTGGTCTGCAAGCATGCATGTATTGGGTTAGAAGAGGAGGAACAATTGGACTAAGTGGTTTTCCCATTAAATCCTTGGGGCATTTTTATGTTGTATAAGATCATCCATATCCCAGAAGCTGCCCAGTCAGTTAAACGTAATAGGCCAGGGAGTTAAAAACAGGCTCAGTGTGGAGGGGTCCCCAGGGACCCGAGAGCTTCCTGTTTACTTAGCCTACAGAATTCGGGTAAAGTCCTTACTTGAATTTCTTACAGATACTTCTCGACAATACTTATTGACTGCTTCAGGTCCAACTGCCCAGGAGCAGTCAGGAAGACGGCATTCCCGGTGGGATTTAGTGGGACTGTGCAGGTAGCTGAATTGAGAACACTGCTCCTGGTTTTAGGAGAAGCTCTGATCTCCAAAGGAGTGAATAAAAGACATTTATTCCCCTTAAGAAGTTTTCTGCATCATAGTGTGTCTTGCTGGTACCTCAGGGTCCTTTACATTTGGCCCCCCGCCCAACCCAAGGTGAAAAGAAATCAATATTCAACTAAAACATATTTCCACGTAATTTACAACTGCCGTGTGGGACCTTGTCTTTGGCAGCAGGGACCAGGCACAGGTGCCAGAAATGACTGTGCTAAGATTGTGATCGCCACGTTTTAGTCTTTATGTGACAATCTCATTGAGTTCCACACCATCCACGTTAACTGAGGTCTGCCGCTAGACTCCTCCTTTTAAGAGCGAGATAACCAAGGGACGTTCTGAACTCTGGAGATGAGACATCTTCACAGTAGCATGTATACTTTTATAGGCTGGCTTTTGTCTTTTCTTCTCCCAAGTTCATAAGTTGAAGCCCTACTAAGTCAGAGCTAAAGACAGAATTTTAAAGAAGCAATTAGACTCATCTGAAGTCTTTAGATCGGGGCCTGGATCTGACATGACTGGGGTCCTCAGAGGAAGAGGAGGCCAGGACACAGACAGGCCGAGGCAAGACTGCGTGAGGACACACGGCAAAGACTGCCTGACCATGTGGGAGACAGGTCTCAGGGACCAGCCATGCTCACAGCTAGGACACTGTAAAATTATGACAGCATGACAGTTTGTCACTGTGGAGCAAGCATGTGGTACAGAAGGGCGCTCATCCACCCTGGTGTGAACTACTCAGCTATCTATTATGGCCAGCCTTCTCCAGGCTGCCCCTTTCAACTAAGGAACAGCATAGGAGAGATAGATTTGTCACAGTGAGAGTCAGAGGTTTCCATTGTTGAGGGAAAAGAGTTTCTCTATGAAAAAGCATTTGAGAAAGTCCTTGAAACAGGGCCAAATGAGGACAGGTTGTGGCATGGGTTGAAGACATCTCTGGTGACAACAGATAGGAAACAGTGTAGTGGCTGCAACACACTTGCTAAACTTGTCGCACCAAGAGCTGGTCTGGCCTGGGCAGTGTTGAGTGGCTGCAAGAGAACAGATCAGTGTTGTGTTTCTGATCCATTTCTCTGCATGCCACTCATCTCTGTGGCAATAGGTGAAGTCTATGGGCATCTTGGTGTTAGGGTTTGAGGGTTTTAATTGCATCATACATACATAAGAAAAGATTTGAAACAGGCATGCGAATGAACATCTAAAAGGTCATGTGTCTAACAACAACAACAACAACAACAACAACAACAAAACCACACATGCTTGTTCGGTTCATTTGTAATGGGACCTGGGACCTACCTGAGAATTGTGAAGAGGCCCTCAGGGGAAGACACGGTTTTAATTGTGATCAGAGAGAAGGCTCTAAAAATGAAGGAAGGCAAAATGGGGGTGACCTGCCTGACTCTTTTGGCTGTGACAGGAAAAAGATTGTGTTGCCTTCTAGGACTGAAAAGTTGGGAACTCTCCTCATCCCAAAGAGCAGCCGGCTCTAGGTGTTTCCACGCTGTATTGGCCGCACAACTTGCTTCATTCATCCTTCTGGTCTCGGTTGGCCTTGTTTTCATGCAGTGTCTTCCTAGCTGGTAACAAAGTTCATTGAGAAAGTATCCATGTTACAGGGGTGTGCATCTTCGCTAAGTTCCAAGGGTGCTGCACCTTGGTCTGGAGTAGATCACATGGTCCCATCTGGAGCAACACACCAAGATGGCACTGGTAGAGGCTTGTGTTGGGCCAGCCAGTTACTGGCAGGAGGTCTCGGTAATGTCCTTCTAAGGAACTTCCCTTTCCAGGACCAAAGCGCTCACGCACTCTCCGCTCCTGGCACTTGAGCATTCCCCTTGGCGTCACATTTTCAGAGTAAAGGGCTTTGTAGGGAGCAGACACCCAGACTTGTGCACTCTATGCAGTGATCTCTAGCTGGGGGTCATAGGGACACCTACCTTGGCACCCTGCC
>OU015746.1:88642077-88657046 GCA_907169655.1 Acomys percivali | reverse complement strand
GAGCAAACTCATTTCTTCAGAAACAAAACCAAACAAGCCCCGCTAAACCCCAAGGCTGAACTGGTGTCAGAACTGGTGTTTCATCACCATTGTGGGAAGGGCATTTGGCTTCTAGGATATTGTTGCCACTGAGAGAAGTACCTTACTGTTCTGAGGAGGCCGGTCTTAGGCTTTCAGAATCTGACAGATCCCTCAGCCTACCAGAGAACTCCTTCAGTGTCTACTCAAGAGTAGGCCGCCTGCTGGAGTTAGAATCCTGATCTCATTAGCTGTGAGATTATTAATCTCCTCACAGACTGTTGGATGGAAAACCACAGAGAGGGAGGAGCAGCTGGTCGGAGGTGATGAAACTTTAAAAGGCACAGTTGAGAGGCTTGGCGTGAAACTACACCAAAGCCAGCCTGCAAGCAACGAGTCAGATGACTGTCCCCCAAAGGCTGGCTGAAATATGTTCAGAATCAAGAACCCCGAGGGGTCGCGTGAGAAGCCCACTGGGCCCCATTACTCATGTCGCTGACTGCTTAAGGCCTGAGAGATGGAGCCAAAAGTAAAGCCCTGGAGAACCCACCTCACATGTCTCTCCATGCGCTCCCCACAGGTACCCTCATCAGCTGTGACACGGCCACTGGCTAGTTGCCTAGAAAACTAGCTGGGTGCAAGCCACAGAGTTTCTTATTTTACTTTCTTATTCCTGCTTCCTCAGCACCTGGCCAGGACTGCAGTTCTGTGCTGGCTCAAAGAGCACAATCCTTGAGTGAAATACTTAAGCTTTCCGGCATTTCCAGAAGAGACACCAGTAGCCAACCAGGTCAGCTGCGGGAGAGAACACAATGGCCTGGGGCCAAGAGTGCTGACAAACTTTTGACCTTGCAGGAAACCAGGTCTGCATTTAAAGTCAGATTCAGCTCAGGTATGAAGAAGCTGTGCTCCATTGAGTCAGACAAGACACAGAAGAAAATTCCATAATGAGCTGTAAGCTTCAGACATAAGGATGAGCTCCTTCAGCAGAGCCAGCTGAGCTCAAAGTCTCTGGTGAAGGACAGTGTTCTTCCAGGGACCCATCAGGTGTGTGACATAAAGCTCTTTCCAGCTTTGCTTTAGAAGGTATTTCCTTTTCTTCATCTGTAAGAAGAACTCTTCTCTAGGAAGTTGTAGAGAGATTGCTGGAGGGGCAGATGTTTTGAAAACGGCCTGGCACCTCCTTCAGATTTTAAGCTCACAGGCACTGTACTCCTACATGCACACACAAGGGAGCTGAAGACATATGGCCACAGAAAAGCCTGTATGTGCGTGTTCCTAACATTGTTCATGAGCACCAACAATTAAACCATCAGTTGTCAAACTGAAGAATGGATCAATGTTGTCTATTTCTCAACGAGAGAAGTGACGAATGGATGAAGTGCACAAACATCATGCTAAATTGTGAAAGCCACACACAGAACGTTACAAATATTATTCTACTTAATTTCAATATTCAGAAGAGAAAAATACATTTTTAAAAAGAGAGTAAGAACTGATTATAAGAGGCAAAAATGGGGCAAGGGAATGGCCCCCAAAGGACATGGTATTTATTTGGGGCCAAGGATAATCTGGTGTTGAATGTTTTTGATGGTAACAAAACCTGGAGAGTATGATTTTAAAACCCCCCTTAACTGGATGGTTAAGATTATGAGTTTAAGGACTTGAGGTGTCACTCATTAGGAAAGCCTTCTCATAAGTGTAAGGTCCTGGGTTTGATCCTCAGAATCAAATTAGAATATGGGTTTTATGGTGGGTAGATGGATGGCTGTTAATTAAAACCAAGTCAGTGTGAAAAGACACTCAGAGGCTTTGTCAGGATTTTGATTTGGTGTGGAAATTCACATGCTTGTATTGGATTTTGGGCAGATACATTGCACTTTGAGCACCTTTAAAAGATAAATTTATAAGGAGAAAACACATGAATTTCCTGTTAATATAAAGTTAATACACACAAGGCTTTATTTAGTCCAGTTACAAAAGTACTAGTGGGAATGTTGCAAAAAGTTCAAAGGGGGATTTGGAAAGGGAACTCCACGGAGAACGTGGAGTGTGGCAACGGATCTTGGGAGAAACAGAAAACTCCTCTGTCTCCAGCTAAAAGATTGGTGGTGGCCCACAAGGCACAACTCACTTGCTTCTTCCAACGAAAATAACTTGTATTATTGTCAGTTTTCCCCAACTTGCACTGCTGCAGAACAATTCAAAGATGGAGAAACTGCTAGAAAGATGTGATTCAGAGGGCATCTGGTAGTCAAAACTGCAAATTTCAGAACCCATAGCTTCTCCTTGCTGGTCTGTGATACTGTGGGAACTACACCAATTGAACAAACGGCTGGATGGATAACACAGTGGTCCTCGCTGTAGCTGTCCAAACAGACAGCGCCCACAGTAAGCGCAGCCCTGTTTACTGTTTTCCAGCTGGTCAACATTTATTTAACACTTAATATGTGCCAGGTCACTCCCTTGCAGTGCAGTGGTGGGCCGGGTGAGAGACACAGAGGGAAACAATTAATTAGCTGCTTAATGAAGAACTCTTCCAATGCAAGCTGGAGTAGGAGGCCAGAGGAAAGATGTGTCACTGTAATTTGAGAAAATCTTAGGAAGGAATTAGCACTTTGGGCCAAAGGTCTCCACCATCAACATGTTTACTAGTCACCAAAGGCAATATGCTAGGTGAGCCCTAAAGCCAGATTACACCAGATTTTAGCAGGGTCAAGTCTTTACCTTAATCTTTTCAAAATGGAGTAGAAATGTACCCTAATAAATGACAGACATCCATTAGAACTCCTCCCACCGGACTCTGTTCTTTGCCCTGCAGCCTTGAGGGAAGAGAGGGTGCCCAGGAAGAACAGTGATGGGCTAAAATGCTAGACGGTTTAGGGCCTTGATGCCCACTCCTTGGGATGGATATGTGTTTATAGATCATGATGGACAACCCCAGTCAGAGGTCGCTAGATGGCTGAAGAGTTTAAGTAGAGCATGATCCAATATGTTTGATGAGTCTTGACTTTAGATGCAGGCCCTGGAGTTTTCCAGGTAAATCTTCTCAACACTCATAATTACCGCCCACCCCAAGCCCCCAGCAGGGTTTCTCTGTAACAGTCTGGGCTGTCCAGGAACTCACTATGTAGACCAGTATGGACTGGAATGCAGAGATCCTCCTGCCTCTGCCACCCTCAGTCCCTCGCCTGCAGCCCCCAGTGTAAGGATTAAAGATGGGCATAATTCTTTCTTTCTTTCTTTCTTTCTTTCTTTCTTTCTTTCTTTCTTTCTTTCTTTCTTTCTTTCTTTCTTTTAATTAAATAATTTATTCTTGTTACATCTCTATGGTTATCCCATCCCTTGTATCCTCCCATTCTCCCCTCCTTCCCATTTTCCCCTTATTCCCCTCCCCTATGACTGTTCCTCAGAGGGATTACCTCCCTCTGTATATGCTCATAGGGTATCAAGTCTCTTCTCGGTGACCTGCTGTCCTTCCTCTGAGTGCCACTAGGTCTCCCCCGCCAGGGGACATAGTCAAATGTGAGGCACCAGAGTACATGAGAAAGTCAAATCCCTCTCTCCACTCAAGTGTGGAGACTGTCCTGTCCATGGGCTAGATCAGGGTAGGGGTTTAAATTTTACCGCCTGTATTGTCCTTGGCTAGTGAAGATGGGCATAATTCTAACAGCAAATTTGTTGGTTGAATGTCACGAGAGTGTCTTAGAGGTTAGGAAAAGAGCACAGAGCTGATTCAATCCTGGCCAACCCCAGGCTGAAAATCAGTGTTTGGCATGTAAATGTTATGTGCTTAGACAAAGTGTGTGTGTGTGTGTGTGTGTGTGTGTGTGTGTGTGTGTGTGTGTGAGGGGGGGAAGGAGAGAGGAAAGCAGAGAGAGAGAGAGAGAGAGAGAGAGAGAGAGAGAGAGAGAGAGAGCACCAAAGAAAGAAAGAGAAACCCTTCCCCTTTTGGCAGATTATAAATTATTTTGACAAGGACTGTCTTTAGAGTGGAAAATAGTGTTCCTCTTGGATCAATATGTGAAACACTGCATTGAACTGTTGAAGATATATATATATAATATATTATAATATATAATAGTATATATATATATATACACACATGTATCAGTCTAGCTAGAAATGGGTTTCTTACCCAGTGTTGTGATTCTTCCAACATTCCTTTGTCCATGGAGATATAGCAGAACAAACAAAACAAAACAACCATGAGGTTGGTTCAAATGTTTGCTCAAAACCACCCAGAATTCTGCACTCTGTAAATGGCTTATGGCAGCCAGCAACAAGGGATATCCATGGTGGTAAAGGTATGTGGCTCCAGGTTACCAAGGGGAGAATGAGATACCACACAAGGTCTCAAAAGCCTGAGTCTCAGGCATGAGATTGAACAGAAAGCTCAACAACGTAGACCCAGGCAGAGGCGTTAGTACCAAAGAATGGGGTGCTCTTCCCAGGGTTTTTGAGTTGTTTCTTGGTGGGTTTCTGATGATTTTTATACCCAGTAGAGCTTGGCCACTTGGGTTAGTAAGCTTCTCTGAACATCTTTATCTAAACATGTACTGCAATTACTGTGTCAAAGACAGAGTTCTGTCTCTTTAGAAGGAGTTTAGCAAGTGAAAGACCTTCTAGGTTTTATCACCCACAACTAGCATGATGGTTTGAGCATCCAGCTGTGGGCCAAGACTTCTTTATTTCTGAATCATCTTATTCTTATCTGAGGTACTTGAAGGTCTCCAAACTCAGAGATCGCCATAGAGGACGCTTGGTGAAAAGTCATTAGGCTTCTGAAGAGTGGAACTCACACTAAGCAGTAGTATCTAGACTTTAGTTCCAAGTCCTGAAAACTTCAAGGTCGCGTTGCCCTTGGTTTTTTAAATTCTGGATTTTCCTTAATGAGGAGCTTTTAGAAAAATCAATAAAAAATGTTCCAGTTAAGCTGCTAATGTGAGAAATGACCTTTCCATTACAGAAGGAAAATACATGCTGGGCTTCTACATAGCAACAAGGAGTCCAGGCTATGGAATTTTCTGTGCAAATTGTGATTGTCTTTGTGTGCCGTAGTTTGTATATTATGCACCAAGGTTATTAGAATCTGCTAACTTTCTTTGCTACTTATGAGCAGACCATGCATGCTGAGAGCAACAATCTAATTATCTAAGCTGCTGGTATCCAAGATACTGCCTCCCAAGATTAATGTGCTGGTCGAATGAGCTTTCCTCTGAAGTGAGAGACAGTGGTCCTAAATAAATTGCACCGAATTGCTATAACAAACAATGAAAATAAATCAACTGCTCCTGTCAAGTCTAGATTTGGTGATTTCTGCTATGGAGTAGGTGGGGCTAGTTTTGTTGCATGTTAGAGTCAATCCAAAGCAACTTTGTCAACCAAAAAGACTCAGTGCTTTGTAACTCGAAGTTTAACCTCGTCAAACTAATTTACTCGTCCCTGCACAGCTGTGTCACCTAGAATTGTTCTGGTCTCCATGCGTTTCTATCATTTTAGATTTATTCATTAATCCACATCTTCATTCATTCACTCACTCATTCATTCATTCATTTATATTTTATGTGTATAAGTAGTTTTGACTTCATGGATGTGTTCATACTGTGTACGTGCCTGGTGCCTGCAGAGGTTAGAAGAGGGTGTCAGATTCTCTGAAATTGGAGTTACAGATGGTTGTGAGCCACCCTGTGGGTGCTGGGAACAAAACCTGGGTCCTCTGCAAGAGCTGAAAATGTGCTTAATTGCTGAACCATCTCTGCAGTCCCTTCTCTCTGTTTCTTCAGATGTTCATCTTTCCCTATAGCTTCCAACCTTTCCCACGTGTAGTAATTAGTTCCCGAAGGCTGCCCACCCTTGTTAGAGATGTTCTTATACTGGAGTTGCCTTTGATGTACTGACTAGAAAATTTATCTGGAGTCATTTTGCCAAGGCTCAAATCCTAACTTTTCTTCTTGTTTACTAAAGTGAACTTGGAATATCTTTAATAATTCTATACTTTAATTTTATTGTGTCTATATGGAGATGATATTGCAAAGATATTTTTAATGGAGATAAATGAGTTAATAAGTAGCTCAAAATAAAGTTATATATCTTTAAAAAAAAACTATTGCTATGCAATTGATGGAAAGAACCCTGTGTTGGTATTTGAATGCATTCCTCAAATTCATATGTTAAAAACTTCATCTCCAATGCAACTGTGGGAAAGAGGTGGGGCCTGATTAGAAGCAATAAATCCTCACAACCACACTAACAAGGGTTAATGTCCCTGTGGGGGAGAGGGTCAGCTGCTATGAGACTGGGCTCCCAAAATGGATTATGGGGTTCTCTTCCTTTCTTGGTCCCCTATCTCCCTCTCTTTTTCCCTCTCCTGTGGCATGACCCAGCATGAAGATGTCATGGCTTGTTTCAAAGTTTTGGGTTTCCCAGCTCGAAGGCACAGAAGCTTTATGAGCTGAATATTTGAAGTAACCCAGTCCCAAATGTTCTATCATTATAGCAGAAAGAAGAGGTCCTACAGCAAGTGGACACCCTACACATGGAATTAAGAAAGAATCTAAGTGGAAATCCTAGCCCTATGACAGTCATTCTAAATTGCTGGGTCCAGGAAGCGTTATTCCAACTCTCATGTCTACTTCCGCTCTGCAGGACAAGATTATTAGATCCTCAGAGATTGGTGCCATTATTGTGAAAGTGGTTTTGTCAAAGGGTAAGTTTTCTATAATAGTTTTGCCCTCTCTTATAGAGTGCCTAGCACATGGAAATTCACAACAACAACAACAACAACAACAACAACAACAACAGCTCCCCCTCTCTGTATGTTTGCTGCATGGAAGGCTTTCTGCTTGTTTTCTTCAGTTCTGTCTCAGTCACTATTCTATTGCTCTGAAGAGACATCATGCCTAAAGTACCTTTTATAAAGGAAGCACTTAACTGGGGGCTGGCTTACAGTTCAGAGCTTTAGTTCATTATCATCATGGCGGGAAGCATCCAGGCAGGCACTGGAGCAGCAGCTGAGAGCTTACATCTGATCCACAAGCAAGAGGCAGAGAGAGCATGAGACTGCACCTGGTGTGGGCTTTTGACATCTAAAAGCCAACCTCCAGTGACACACTTTCTCCAACAAGGCCACACCTCCTAATCTTTCTAATCCTTTCAAAAAGCGCCACACCCTGGTAACTGAGCATTCAAATATATGAACCTATGGGAGACATTCTCATTCAAAGCACCATGAATCCTATAAGATGGACCTCAGGGAATGTCAGGGAAAATGAGGCAGGAAATCAACTAGAGATCTGAGGTAATATTATGTATTCACCAAGTGGATGTCACTGTGGCCTGCAACAAATCTCAGCCTTTTGATTATTAGATTAGTTACCTTCTTTTTTTTTAAAGCTTTTAGATCAAGTGTCTGAAAAATGAGAGAAGTGGTCCTGTTCACAATAGAGATGATGTGTGTTCCACTGAGCAACTGGTAAACAGCACTGAACAGCCAGTATTAACCAGCAAAGCCCCAGTCAAGCCCTGAACAGCTGACCCTGGGGCATCCCTGCCATCCCCACCTCTCCTTTTAACCTATTCCTTGGAATATACCAGCAGCCTTCTCTCCCAGTACTGGTGTGGACCTGCTGCACGGGAGAAGAGTCAGTGCAGGTATAGCTCTCAAGACCTCTTTTCCATAGTAGAAGCTCCTAAGAGCTCACCATGGAGCCTAAGAAAACCCAGGCCTTGTCCCAGAGAGCTCAAAGGAAGGCATTCTGTGGTGGGGCTCATCCAGGCTGTGCTACCTTTGCCCCTGCTGTTCCCACCACTGCTGAGGAAACAGACCCTGTGGAAAGCTCTTCACATCTCTTAACCTTACCAAATGTAATGTCGCTGTAGAGGCTGTAGTGGGTGCTTGACAGGCTTTGTAAATAGCTATATGCCCCAAGGTGTATGCTAATGACCCCCCATGGGATATATATGTTTCTTAGAATTGTTTATTAGATTAGGCCATGTGGGCACTGACTCCCATTTATTGAGGATCTAGGAGGTGTTTGATATCCATGGAATAGATTCCTGTAGGTTAGAAAAATCAGAAATGTTTTCACTGTAACTTGGGCAGGAGGACCTTCTGGAATTCAGGCAGTCTGGCTCCCAAACCTTGAACCCCCAGATGAGCAGGAAGAACATGAGACTTGCCTTTGCCTGTGGATCATAACTAACATATACATGGGGGGCGGCCCGTGTACCCAATTAGATGCAGAATTTGTTTTCTGTGTCTCTGCGTGAAGAAAGCATAATAAAATGTTGTGAATAAATCAACAACCGGCCCCTGAGAAGCACTTAAATTTGGTGTATGACAGGCTTACGACAGTTTGAAAGAGACTCCTAGTAACTAAAGTGAAGCCTGTGACTTTGCAGCTAGCGGCAGTGTGTGAATGTTTACATGCAAGTTTAAACAATAAACATTAAACATGGCTGCTCCTCTGGGGCCTCTGCCATTCTGCCTTCAGCAAGGGCTGGAAGCTATGCCCTGTGAGTGTGCCATGAAGGGGCCAGTCTAGTCCACTGGCTGAAGCTGATTGAGGCCAGTGAGGATGGTGGGGCGGACCACACTAAGCTCTGGTGAGGATACCCACCCCCCACCTCTCAGCTACTTCAATTCCTCTCTAGTGGGCACCGGGCTTGTCTGGTAGGCTCTTTCCGCTAAGGTACAGAAACACTTCCCAACATTGCCACAAGGGGCGCCAAGCTCCCATCAGCAACCACACCCAAACCACAGGAGCCTGAGTAGCAGCTAGGAGCATTAGCTACTGACAGCTCACACTCACCCTTTGGGGATGGAGAGACTCCGTTGTTTTTTGTTTTGTTTTGTTTTTTGGTGGTTGTTTTGTTTTTCAGCTCTGAAACAGTAACAGTTTCCAGTTATCTGTAACTTCACCTGCAATGGCACAGGTGGATAGCCGGTCAGTGCCTGTACCATCTTGCTGGGATTGGCAGGCTAGTCTTGATAAGGCACCTACAATAAAGAGCCAAGTGCAATGTGGAGAAGCTGCGTGATTAGTGGCCTACTATGAAGCAGAGAAAAGACAGACATTTCTTCAGATCTGGGGCACAGAGTGAAGTCTTCACTGCTGTGGCTTCTATTCATGAGCACATCATAATGTTGTGAGCTGGAGTTTCGGCTGAAACTGCAACCAGGACTGCAGCTTTTCACCAGCATTCTGACATACACTTTTGATCCAAATATCTCCTGGCTCTGGTGGTCCCTTCCTGTCCCTTCTGAGCATAACTGTAAGACAACCTGGATTTCCAGTCTAAGCCCAACACTTAGCCTTGCCAGGACTTCCTACTACATATGCTGAAATAACTGACCTGCCAGGAGCGCTTGCAGCCAGGTCTAACCTCTGTTAAACACCCGTTGAAAACAAAGGTTGTGTTTCCGTCACAGAGAACGCATCGTAGCCACGACAACACCTGCGACATTGTTCAAGCTGGTGAGTAAAGGCATAAAATGAGGAAGACATGACATTTCAATATTAAAAGCCATCAGTGAATAATAGTATGGTTCATTTACCAAAATATCACTTTGCATAATTTGCCTTTTAGGATCTTAAAGATCTTAGCGGAGACTTGCAAGTTGTCCTCAGTATGTAGCTGACATGGGGGCAAAGAAGTTATAGTTGTAGGCTGGTGGGACACCTGGATTAATCTGTGTGTGTTTTTTTTTAATGGCTATCTTGAAGACAAACGGTGAACTTCAGCTTGTTGGGAACTATGGTAACCTTCATGGGCAGTGGAAGAATTTCAAGTATGAAATTTCCTAAATAAAAATGTGTTAACTTAAAAATGAAAACAAAAATAATTTGCTTTTTTGTTTCCTAGGTTAAAATAGTTCCATTTTTATCATTTTTAGTTGTATTCATCATGAGGTAGGGGGAGGCAGGGGGTGGGGGGAGAGAACTCCTCCCCTCTGTCTCTCATCGATCACTTCACTTATCACGTGAGACCAGGCACAGTGGTTATCGCATTTAGGGCTTATTGAGCTATGATCTTTGAGACCCCATTTTGTATTCCAGAAAGATGTGCTCTGATGAATAATAAATGGTTAGCCACATAGTTAAGCAGAGTGATTGGCACCTTTTATTGGTTGTCTTTAAGAATAATTGAATGAAACGGGCTGACCAGAGAGCAGAGGTTCAAGTTACACAGGCCAAGAAAAGCCCACATGTTTGTAAACTAGGAAGCAGCTGCTTCCAAAGACAAAATCCTGGAAACTATCTGGGAATCTGAGTCATCAGATAGCAAATGCAAATCTGTCTGCTGGCCACTGAATCTTCCCTTCATAGTATGCAAAGACGTTTAACCCTTTGTAGTAACCATTAAAACTGGATGCTAAGACATGTATTCTTTAAAGCAAACAAAATAATTGGAAATTAATTACTATTGTTGAACCAGTGCAAGTTTGGGAAAAATAGGAATTCCTTAAGATAAAGAAGGCAGAGTGAATAAACACTTTGATCAAAGCTGAAATGGAAAAGACACAAAGTAGAAAGCTATTCTCTCTCTCTCTCTCTCTCTCTCTCTCTCTCTCTCTCTCTCTCTCTCTCTCTCTCTCTCTCTCTGTGTGTGTGTGTGTGTGTGTGTGTGTGTGTGTATATACATCCCATACTTCATCTGCAGTAACATCCCTGACCTGGCCCTGGCTGGTGCTTAACTGCAGCTCTCACAGTCTTTGAGGTGACTGGCGACAGCTCAGATGGTCTGTCGTAACCACATGGGCAGGAGGATGCACAGGCCAGCTCTCCTGACTTCCCGTGGCAAGTCGTACACTATGCTGCACAGGGACAATGTACCAGGAGATGAAGGCATTGGCCCAGCTTAGCATCACAGGTTCTGTGGGACAGCAGAGGGCAAAGTGGAAGTCCTCAGGTTGTGCGGCATTGGCTCAATGATTGGGAAACCACCTTACCATTGACGATTGTCTTTGCTTTGTCAGCTACTTGGTACCTCATCAATGGGTTACAATTTCCTGCTAGTGTTTTCTGAAATCTGTTGTAGCCTAACAGATATTAAATATAAATGGGTTTTCTGTGTAAAGAGACATTTATGCTGAGGGGAAAACCCAATACTGTTTATTGCTCTGCTAAAGAAACACGGCAATAAGATCACTTCTAGTGACATTGTGCTGCACCTGTAGGTCAGTGCCTCACTCAGCCATCATCAGAGAAGCTTCCTGCTGCAGGAGAAGGGAATGAACACAGGGACCCACATCTGGATAATGGACGCAGGGAGTGATATTGGAGAGCTCAGCTCTAAATGGGATGTCTTTATCAAACCCATCACCTCAGGGCTCAGATCTGTGGGGAGGAGGAAAAGGAAGACGAAGGTCATAGGAACTAGGGTGATGGATGACTCCATGGAAACTGTCTCCAGACAGCACAGGACCAACACACACATGAACTCAGAGAGACTGTGGAAGCATGCACAGGGGCTGCACAGGTCCAAGCTACATGGGGTCCCAGGGCTGAGAAGAGTCAGTGCCACCAAGCAAGGAGCTACCTGCAACTGATGCCTTCTGGGAGAGGGAAAATCAGTTTTCTCTGATGGAGTGTTATTGTGTATGTATATGAATCACATTCAGGGCAAGGCCCATGCCGCCTGGAGTAGCTGAACAATACAAAACCAACTTAGTATTATTTTTGTGGTCTTTTGTTTTTTGTTTTGGTCTCCTTTTGCTTTGTTTTTACTTCTTGTCAATTGGTCTTTTGCTTATTTGTTATGATTTTTGTTTTTGTGGTTTGGGGATTGTGTATGTTTCTTGTTTTTTGTTGTGTTTGTTTTTTTCCTTCTTGAGAGAAAGAGAGAGAATATAATTTTGGGGTGTGTAGGGAAGTGGAGACCATCTGGGAGGAGCTGGGAGAGGGAAAACATTATCAAGATATATTGTATGAATTTTTAAAATAAAAATAGAAAATGGAGTCAGGCATGGTGGCACACGCCTTTAATCCCATCATTCAGGGAGGCAGAGACAGGGGGGATTGCTATGAGTTCGAGGCCAGCCTGGTCTACAGAGGGAGTCCAGGATAGCCAAGGCTACACAGAGAAACCCTGCCTGGAAAAACAAACAAACAAACAAACAAACAAAAAGGCTATGTTGCTTTCAAACTGAAATAAAACTAATATTTACCAAGTAGCTGCTGGGCACTGAGATAACATCTTCATGTACAGTGCCAGGGAAGCACTCTCACTTTACAGATGAGAATACTGCATTGTGGAGAGGTCCAGAAATTCCCAGAAGTCTTCTAGGCACCAGCCGTAGGGCTGTCACCTAGATCCAAGTGTGTCTGGTAATATTGACACTTTGCTGTGGGCTGAGCTGCTCAGGGGCCACTGGTCTAACCCCTTTCCCTTGCCGTGTGTCTTCTGCCCTTGGCAGTCACACCCACTCACTGTCTCCATCCTTTGCTTAATACACGTTCCTTTTATTTCTCTAGCCTTTCCTTGTTGGGCGAGTGCTCACCCTTCCTTGCTTAAGCAAGACCTTATCTTCAATCTTCTGTAGTTTTAAAATGTTTGAATCTAGGTATTGTCTAAGGCTCATGTCTGTGTTTTATTTATTTATTTTAATGGAGAGAGCATGGTGTCACTAAATGCTGAAAGCCACAGATCAGTGTTTAGAGACACCAAGAATCCTTCCCAAAACACAGAGGTATTTCCAGTTATCTTTCCTGCCTTCAGACGAGCAGCAGGTGTCAGTGCGCCTGGGTGGCAGCTCTCAGAAGCCTGGCTCTTTATTGGGAACCTTTAGCATGGCTCCATTGCTTTCCTGTCACGAGAGCAGGGTTTTCTCTCTTCGATTGTTTTACTTTTCCAGACCTGTAGCCATGTCACGGGAACGTACTGATCACCAGGTAGGTGACAACTTTCAGTGGGTCTTACTGATTGTCCCATCAAGCCTGCACTGCCCTTCAGATTACTCAGACTCATGGCATTTAGTATAATTAGCAACCTCACCATTTATATGTCAGATCTCAGAACCAGGATCACTCACTATAAACTGTTTCTGATTCAAGGCAGCAAGTTTACTGCAGAACCCATCACGATGTTTTAAATATCAGCACGGAGCGGAAGGTACAGAGAATTCCCACACACCGCAGCCCAGGGCAGGCAATTGGCCCCACTGGCATTGCTGCTATCAGTGCTCCTCTATCATAAACCTATTTTGCCATGTCATCTAAAGTCCAGAACTTGCATTAGGGCTCTTTCCTGCTGCTGCATATGATAGGGTTTGGGAGAATGCATGATGACATGTCTGTACCATTACACCATTAAGCAGAAGCGTCCCCTGGCCTAGGGACCTTCTCTGTTATGTCAGTTCTTTATTTTCACTGGCTCTGTTTGAGAGCCACTGGTCATTTTACTCTGTCCATAGCTTACCCATTTCATAATGTCATAGATCTGGACTCAATTGCCACGTAGTTTTACAAATCAGTTTCTTTGTGTTAGTAATAAGCATGTATGATTCACCCATATCTTTGGATGGTTTGATAGCCCTTTTTTTTGCACTAAATAATATTTCATTGTTTGATTACACAATAACCCACTTAGCTACTTGCCTTCCGAAAGGCATGCTGACTGCTTCTGAGTTCCTGCAACTATGGACAACCTTGCTATGAGTGTCCATGTGCAGGGACATGGTTCAACACCTTCAGGCAAATACAAGAGACCTTGATTGGTGGCTGTCATGCTATGATTATGCCCAGTTTTCAGGGTTTTTGTCTTTAGCAAAGTAAGCTTGGTTTTAACCCTCCACTGCTTCTCCAGTGTGGTGCTGCCATTTGCTTTCCTTTCATAAACCAAGGTGCCTCTCTATTTACCCTCTCCCTGCTCTGGGTGAGCGTGCCCATGTCCATATTTCAGGCATCTTCACAGGTATACACAGCATTGCATTTTAATACTTGATTCCCTATAACATGAGCTGAGAAGCACATTTTCATGTGCACAGTTGTCAACTAAACACCGTATTCGGTGAGGTGTCTGTCCAAACTTGCCCTGTGTGGTTCAGTGGCTGTGTTACTTGCAGGAGCATCTCCTCCATGAAGCAGGAATATATGCAGTTTTCTCTTTGTCATGCTCCCAGCCCTTAGCTCAGGGACACGGGCTCCCACATCTGTTTAATAAAAGAGTGAGAATTGAATGTGGGCTCTGTTCTTGTAGTAAATGAAGCAATTGCTGATGACCCTATCAGCCAACTTACTTTTTGGCCAGGAATAATTTACTTTACCTCACTACATCTCAATTTATTTACCTCTGAAGTAAAGAGAATAATAAACTAAATTTTCTGGAAGCTGTGAGAATTATGAGGCAAAAACAAAATGCCAAGAGCACAGTGTGAAGAATCCATGAAGTATTGCTTAAGACAGGCTAGAGAATTTATCCTCAGCAGGCTCCAGGAAAGCATTATGCACAAAATAAATGCCATCTATTTCAGTATGTATAGTCCAGTTACATTAAACCTACTTATAGTTCCTGCTGACTGTGTTCCATATGCTGAGAACTTGCTCCATGTGACTTCTAATAATTACAGCCACCAAACAGTACAAACAAGCATTATTGCCACCATGCAACATGAGTGTCATGCATTGCAGCCACCATGCACCAAGGCTGTGTTACAACCACCATACAGTACAAACAAGCATTATTACCACCATGCACCAAGGCTACGTTACAGCCACCATGCACCATGGATGTCATGCATTACACCCACCATGCACCATGAATGTCATACATTGCAGCCACCATGCACCAAGGATGCATTGCAGCCACCACACATTACAAACAAGCATTATTGCCACCATGCACCATGAATATCATGCATTGCAGCCACTATGTACCATGAGTGTCATGCATTGCAGCCACCATGCACCATGAGTGTCATGCATTGCAGCCACCATGCACCATGAGTG
>OU015746.1:88622713-88640208 GCA_907169655.1 Acomys percivali | reverse complement strand
CCGATCCTGAGCTGCAGAGCACCCCGAGCCTTGGCTGCAGAGCACCCTGATCCTGAACTTCAGAGCACCCCAAGCCTGGGCTGCAGAGCACCCCGAGCCTGGGCTGCAGAGCACCAAGCCTGGAGCTACATGTTGCTCAAGCCCTTGGAATGGCTTGGCATCAGGTGGTGTGCACATCTGGGCATGCAGCTGGATCCAGGAATTTCCAGTGGGCTTTGTCATTTGGCTTATTCTCAGGTCTGTTAGCACTAGCTGGGGCTCAGAATGGCTACAGCACATCTGTCCTCAGAGGGAACCTTTCAGCCTGTCAACACCTGCAGCCCAGGAGAGATGGGGGTGGGAGAATATGTCAATGAGAACAGCACAGCATCTCCAGTTGCCCATCGACCATGGGGTGACACTCTCTGTCCACGCAGTGCTGCGGGGCTCACACCAGACCGTGAGCAACTGCGTGTGATGACTGATCACAAGGCCTGACTGCTTCTTGCCTCCCCGTGGCTGCCTCAAAGGCGACACTGCCGGATGAAGCCACTCTTCTCTTATCCCATTCCTACTCGTTTAGGTATGTGACTCTTGGGTGACAAGAGCAGCATACACCTTAACTTATCTAAATGTTACAACAGCCCCGTCATTTATCACTATTAATTTTTAAGTGAAGACTAGTAAGCTGGAGTCCTTGGTGGAGAGAAGCTAGGAAGTGGACAGATACAATCCTAAGCTAAAGGTTGTACTTCTTGTGGCTGTCGGGTCACGTGTCACAGTGTCTCAGCCCTGCTTTCCAAGAGGTTATATCAGAGCTCCAGCTGTCAGTTTGGAATCATGTAGCTGGGCTGTCTGAAATACACAGCAACTGGTCTATGACCTGAAAGTAGCTTATGCAAATTAGAAATTTATTCCCAGGCTGGCCAAGAGCAAGCTAAGCCTGATATGTATGTCAAGAGGTCAGGTGTCATGGCCCCTTCCCATCTGCCTATGTAGTCTGATACAGTTCTCCACAGTGTCTGCTTGTGATTCTCAGGACAAAGGGCAGCAGGGATATGAGGATGCCGGCAGAGTTAAAGAGCCAGAGAGCAGCGGCACGCCTTTAGGATGATGGGCACAGCTTTCACTCACGCCCAAGTATCAATACCCAGCCACAGGGCCATGCCTAGCAATGACAACAGATTGAAAATGAGCTTTTCTGCCGAAGACACCTGTTAATGTCTAAATTCTAGTATGGGAGAAGCATGGAGATCCCGAGTGGATATTGAACCATACTCTTGGGCATGGCCGCATGTCATAATGGCAGATCTGAATTTCAAAAGGGAAAAACTGTCTCACACATCACCTAAAGGCTTCAGATCTCAGAGAGAAATGAATGGTTGGCTGGAGTCTCCACCACAGCCAAGGCATACTGGGCAGGAAGGACAGCCTTAATACGCTGCTGACTTGCCGCGCCTCACTCTCTCGGATGGGTGGGTCATAGTCCCTTAGACACCTCTAAGCCTGACTACACTGCAGGTTGAGAGTTACAGGGAGGCTCCTGGGCTTGGGGGTAAGAACTGGCTGCCCCTTCCATAGAGACGTCATGTAAAAATAAGAATTCTCAACTTTTCTTAGAAAGTCAAGCACAGCAAACTCTGCCTATGTTTTTACTGGGCAAGATCCGCAAGGGCTATTTAGCTGTTCCCAGTGTGCCCCAGGCAGCAGCACTGCAGCGTTGAGGCCCTGTGTCCTCAGCAGTTTACAATGATTTCAGGAGCCCTTTCCTAAGCTGATCTTGGCAAGCTAAAGCAACCCATCCCGTCAGCTTCCCCTAGCTGGCTTGCTTTACCATTACTCCGGTAACTTCATATGGTTTCCCACCCTCCGGCCTATGAAACTCCTTCATGGATCTCTGGAAGGCTGACAGCTTGTTAGTTAAAGATATAGTGGCAGGCACCCAGTGTGAGCTTTGTAAATTGGTGTGTGAAATAATATCATCTTCTATGATACCTTGAAAACTTCAGGACAGTCACATGTCCTCTCTTTTTAAAAAAATATTTTATTAATTTATTCATATTACATCTAAATTGTTATCCCCTCCCTTGTATCCTCCCATTCCTCCCTCCCTCCCACTTTCCCCTTACTCCCCTCCCCTATGACCATGACTGAGGGGGGGACCTCCTCCCCCTGTATATGCTCATAGGGTATAATGTCTCTTTATGGTAGCCTGCTATCCTTCCTCTGAGTGCCACCAGGCCTCCCCATCCAGGGAACGTGGTCAAGTATGGGGCACCAGAGTTTGTGTGAAAGTCAGTCCCCACTCTTCCACTCAACTGTGGAGAATGTCCTGTCCGTTGGCTAGATCTGGGTAGGGGTTCAAAGTTTACCGCACGTATTGTCCTTGGCTGGTGCCAGAGTTTGAGCAGGACCCCTGGGCCCAGATCCGCCCGTCATAATGCTCTTCTTGTAGGTTTCTAGAACCCTCTGGATCCTTCTATTTCCCTATTCTCCCATGCTTCTCTCACCTAAAGTCCCAATAGGATGTCCTCCCCTCTGTTCCACTTTCCTGATAAGTAAAGATTTTCATGGGACATGCCCCTTGGGCTAGTGTCCAGATATAAGTGAGTATATACCACTTGACTCTTTCTGCTTCTGGGTTAACTCACTCATTATGATCATTTCTAGTTCAATCCATTTGTCCACGAATTTTGGGAATTCCTTGTTTTTAATAGCTAAGTAGTATTCCGTAGTGTAAATGTACCACAGTTTCTTTATCCATTCTTCTACTGAGGGACACTTAGGCTGTTTCCATGTTCTGGCTATTATGAATAAGG
Source organism: Acomys percivali (assembly GCA_907169655.1). NCBI lineage: Eukaryota > Metazoa > Chordata > Mammalia > Rodentia > Muridae > Acomys > Acomys percivali. The sequence goes on along the minus strand of OU015746.1, from coordinate 88,637,410 downwards.
CCACTTTGAACATGGTTGAGCATATGTCCCTGTTGTGTGGTGGAGCATCTTCTGGGTAAATTCCAAGGAGCAGAATAGCTGGGTCTTGAGGAAGCCTTATTCCCATTTTTCTGAGATAGCGCCAGATGGAATTCCAAAGTGGCTGTACCAGTTTGCATTCCCACCAGCAATGAAGGAGTGTTCCTCTTTCCCCACATCCTCGCCAGCACAAGTGGTGTCACTTGAATTTTTTATCTTAGCCATTCTGATGGGTGTATTAAATCTGCTGGGGAAGTGGATGGGACGTATAATCTAGAATCCCAATGAAGCCATGGTCCTGCTATTTGTTCGCTATTCGAGCTTGCATGTATATGTCTCTTAACCTTCTGACATCAGCCTGGGCCAAGGTGGTAGTGATTAAGGGAGCAGAAGCTCCTGAGGGCGCTGGAAAATGTAGCATCAGGGTCCGCCTTCAATCCTTCAAGCTTTTTTTACTTTGCAATCTTTCTGATTTTCCAGTGATTCAGTGTCCTCTTATGATTTATTTCACTTGAAAAAAAAATTTACTTAAGGAGACAAAGACACTAACTAAATACAAGCACTTCCAGCTGTATAGAAAGGGCAGGGACAATTTTCCTCTTACATAGCTGAAGAAGGAAGAGGGGATGCACATGCTTCCGCAAACTTTATTCGGAGGTCCAAAACCAGCCCTGCTGCTACTTTGCCAGCTCTTTAGGACATGCACTGAGTGGTGGAAAATTGTCACTCAATGCACTTTGCCAGCAAAGGGAAAACAAACAAATGACCTAGAAGAAGGTGCATTTTGAGATAACTTTAAAACGTCAATTTGTTTTTATCATCATAGCTCAGGGCAAAGGAATTGAAAAACAATGGGAATACACAGGGAAGAGGCCCCACAAAGACTTGCAGCTTAGGTCCCCAAGGTGACTTTTAGGAATATAATTAGATGTAGGCTGTGACAAGAAGAGCCTGGTAATGGAATGCGAAGGCAGTTTCACGTAGGGATTTAGTTAGAAATGGAGTGGGGTTGCCTATGACTGTCTGCTCGGGATGGGATGGAATGCATTCAGAGCTGCGCTTCCCAGTTTGATCACCACCTTGTTAATGGCGGGTGAGCACTGGCGGTAACACGCCTGCAATTCGGATTTGATGGGCACTCTCTTCTTTCCTCAGGTGTAAGGGTTTCAGTTATGATTCTGCTAACTGGAGAGCTTTTAGCCCAAGAGCAGCTGCCTCATGCACCTGAGAGGCATCTGAAGGTAGTCTCCATTTGCCTGGAGTCACTTTAACAGTGCAAGAGAGCACGTGGTGCACTTTCCCAGATGTCTCATTACTTCAGGCACTAGCCCATCCTCAGGACCACTGTTGGCATCTCATCACAGTCATCGTTATGCCCTTGACATCATTTTAATAGCACTGGGGATGGCACGATAGAAAGAAGTCACAAGCAAGCAGTCCTGAGTCTGTGGCTGCTTCTAGGTGGCTTCTGGTCTCAACTTCATGCCCTCTCTTCGCTTGTAAATGCAACTAAGTGGCTTGACACTCCTTGTTAGCAGGGAGCACTTCTTGTCCGCAGGGAGCAGCGAGATGGATGCTTGTTGCCCTGTGCTCTGTGCCCTGGCTGTAACACTGCAGATCCATCCATGAAAGTGTTGCATTAGCTGTGGTAGGGTGGGAAGCCCACCACTGTGTTTTCCACCTACATCAGTTCCCACGGCCTCTTGGGAGTGTGTAATCAGGATTCTTCTCTGTAGGCAATGCGTATGTCTAAACGCGCCTCCAGCCCTCACTGGCTGACAGCAGTTACCACCATTTTGACTTGAACAGGCAGTCTGGACTTCTGTGTATGTACATCAAACATCTCGTTTTTCAGGAGTTCTCTGCCCTTTCTTTTATTTCTTTTTTTCTTTCTCCAGTGACATATGAGGCTTTACTTTATTATTTTTTTCCCCTACAGTGTGCTGATGCAAACTGCAGATTTTAAAAATCTGTTCTGCGGCTAGTTTCCTTGTGCTATAAATATCCTGCTCGGCTGTTTTAGAGATGGATGATTTACAAATTTGAGGAAATTTAAGTAAAATCAGGGTCCAATTAGATATTGTGGCCAAGAGGCCACAATGCTTCAAATCATGCTTCTAGAAACCTCTCTGCGGCATTTGCCTGAGAAGCAGATAAATCAGTGTGATGACCGTCTACAAATAAGAGATAAACCTATAAATACGAGACAGCTGTCTCCACCTCAATAGAAAGTAGGAGCAAGTAGAATGGCTCAGGGAAAACAGCCTCACCCTCTCCAGATTCAGCCCATAGATTCTCCCTCTTGTACACACTCGCCATCACCGGATCTTGATTAAAAACTCCGTTTTCAGCATCCCGAGTTTCTTGCATAGTGGGTCTGAGAATTTGTGCTTTGCTCCAGTGTTCAGGTGACACTGCTCCTCTTGTTCTGAGGACCTGACAAATGAATCCCTGGGGGTTAGTGGCCACCGTGTTCACGAGCTCTCATGGCCAGGTCTAGATGCCTTTGCACTGGTCGTGTTGGGTGCTCCCAGTCCCTTCATTTTGTAGTTGCTTTACTGTCATCAAATGAAGGAAAATGTCCCGAAAGCACAGTCTAGTGAAATCTCCCTCCGACTATGAGTCTATCATGTTAGGGTACTCATAATTTATGTCTGTGCCTGTTTTGCGGGCATGCATGTCTGTGCAACAGGGAAAGGTGTCACCCTCCCTGGAACTGGAGTTACAGGTGGTTTGAGCTGCCATGTGGGTGCTGGGGATCAAACTAGTGCTCTTAACCACTGGACTTATCTGTCTAGCCCTTAGACTCCTGTTTATTGCTAAGGTAAAATCATCTGCTGGAGACCATTGGCAGTGAGCAAGTGAAGGGCTCCCTCTGAGCCATAGGAGAAAGACAAATGATCCGTCTGGACAGAGGCACTGGGTTGAGCAAGCAGCTGGCGGAATGAAAATGATGATAAATCCATGAAGAAATTCTGGGCAGCCTCATTTGTAACAGAGGATTGGGCTGGTTATATAAACAACCAAGCGGCATCTCTGGCACCCAGTTAGACAATAAGTTTATGGAAAACGGGGAAGAGAAGAGGAGTGGATGTTCTCAGTCACTGTGGAGGGGGTTACAAGTTGTCATAGGCTGCAGGATGACTTTGGAGGTGGTACTAAACATTGACATGCAGACACTACGCCAGGAACTCCTTTACATACAGTCAGAGAAATATATCTATGGGCACCATTGTCCTCTTAAACATAATGTTGAGGAAGGGGAATGATTGGATACCCCATCAGTAGGGAAATGATTAAACAAACTGCATGTTTCTTTGGAGGGTGGCTATGCAGCCATTTAATGACTATTGATGGCTCATTATATGACAGTGTGGGAATGTCCTCAGAAATGCATGTCTTACAAAAAGGGCCCAGAACAACACAAAAACAGCGAATCTATGCATGTAGCTTACAAACTGCTCCTCCTGTGTGACACGCTTGTGTGTGTATACTCCAGAATGCAAATAAAAGAGGGCCATTGAGATGGCTCAGTCTGCATAGTGCTTCCTTGCCAGTGTGAAGACCTGAGTTTGCATCCCCAGAATGGTAGGGAAAGGCAATGTGGTAGACACTTGTGATCACAGAGAGCGTAAGACGGGGAGCTAGAGACGGGGTGGGGCATGGGGTAGGGACACGGGGGTGGGGTGGGGATTCCTGGAGACAAGAACAGGGGAAAGGGGGGAGGATGGCTAGATGCTCACTGGCCAGCTACCCATAGTCCTCTTGATGAACTTCTGGGTCAATGAGAGACTCTCAAACAACACATGGAAAGTTCCTGAGCACTGCCAGGGGATGCTGTCCTCTGACCACCACAGGCCAGTTGGTGCATGCACCCACATTGCTCACACATACACACACACACACACACACACACACACACACACACACACACACACACACACACACACGAACACTATACATTCAGAAGGGGAAGAGAATATGAAATTACCAGGGGTGGGGTGGGGAGGGGGGAGAGAGACCTTAAAACCAGGAAGAAAACAAAGGTGAACAAATGAACAATTCATGCACAGTGAGACACTCTGACAACGCTGTGTTTCATGTTTCCTCTGTGCCGTTCCCATTCTATTCTGAGACCGGGGAAAACATTTTTCCCATTTCATAGGGTCTCATCCCTTCTTTTCTGAACGCATCAGAAGGGGATCGGGAGGTGATCTAATTCTTTCAGCTTCCTGTTTTACTCTTTTCACCACCATCATTTAGGCACTCCTTCCTCCCTCTGTCACTTAATTGTTCCTTCTGGCAGGAGGTCTCTTGGTTAGGCTCTCTACAGCTGGCCAGGAAGTGTTAACCAGATAAGTGCTTATTCTTAGAAATGGCCAGTTGACTGTACCCACCTCAGGAGGCCCTTTCTCTTTCCAATTGGTGAGACTACCATACAGCCATGAGCTGCTATCTCTGGTGGATTTACCTAGTTGCCTGGAAATTTCTGTTTTAGAGGAGATTATCTCTTTCCAGCTGTGCCCTCACAGGCAATCACCATCTCTGTTTGGCCCGGTGCTTGAGTGAGGTGAATTACTGCTATCCCCCTTCTCAGGAATGCCCCACGTGGAGTTCTGGGCTGATTTCCCAAGGCCAGTTCACCTCCTATTCTAAGCAAGTCAAGGCTGCCAGGTCAGCACGTGAGAGGGAAGAGGGAGCATCTCACACAAACAGACTCACTAGTCATCTTCTCTTCTTGGCCTTTTCTCCACACACTGGAGTCATCTCTCAGATTAGGCTTCTCAGATTGCTGCATACTTATAAAACACTCAAGTGTCTTATAAAATGCAGCTTCTGATTCAGAATAATGGGGGGGGGGTAGGGCCAAATATTCTGCAACCTGCTCCTAAGCAATGCAGATTTATAGGGTACATTTTGAGTCTTAAGATTCTAAATTAGCCCATCCCTTAATGTGAAGATGAGTAAGTTTAGCTGCTATGAGAAAACTGCACACTGTTGAAGAGAGAAATCCCCAACAGCATTTGTTAAGGTTCAGGAGAGGAGATAAGTATTCAAGACCATGAAGGCAGGCATAGGGTTCACTACTAAAGAGTTTGCAGTGAGGGAGAGAGATGGTACTCAATGCCAACAGCATGCAGAGCAGGACTTACAACAAAGGATGGGATCAAAGAATGCAATGTCGCTAAAAAGGAGTACCAGGGACAGGGAGGATCATAACTAAACAGACCTCATAGGGGTCTTGATGAAGACTGACCAAGGAGAGCAGATATCGTGTGCAAGGTGGTGACCCCAGTCAGCTATCCAGACTGGTCTGATATTCATGATGAGGTTCTTGCTAAATTATTTGTGCTGAAACTGGGTAAGATGAAGTACATAGATAGGGCGAGAAGGAGGTTTAGAAGCTAAATAGAAGCTTGCCTAGGAGGAAAATCTTTGTCATCATACAACAGAGAGAGTGAGAAAGAATTCAGGAAGCGTGTGGATATGAGGATATAGGTTTTTATTCAAATATGCTGTGTGAAGGATGAACCCACAGACCCACAGTTAGTGGCATCAATCCTCCATCTCTCTCCCTCTGTGCTCACTCCCTCTGCAGTCTTCCCCGCCTCACTTCCTGATCCCAAATAAAACCTTCCAATCTGTGCTTAATAGTTGACATTTCCCTTTCAGAAATCAAGGTTTTCCATCTCACCCTTACACCAGGGGATGGGACCAATTCCCTCTTATGTCCCTTAGAACACTGGGACTTGAAATGTATGAATACGCATTTTCTGAGAGTTAGTCACAAATAAAAAAAAAAAGTGTAGGCCTTAAATCTAATCCTCTGAGACTGGAAAACTGTGAAGTTATGAAGCTATGAGTCTCCAAATCACAGGTCTAGAGCAGCAGCCCTCAAGAGTCTGTTAGAGGCTCATGGCAGCCGCATGCTTAGCAGGCCACTCTTCTCTGTGACCTGCTGAAGGTTTCCGTGTGCTCAGCCATGCACTGTGAGAAGAGGCAAGAAGAGAAGCTACACCTGTCAGATACTATGGACCAAAATCAGCTCTGACACAGGGAGGCTGCAGAGCTGCTGGCGCAGCTGACATGGCAGCCTGACTGACTCTGCGCAATGGCTCTGTGGTCTTGTCTGAAAAGATGACAGCTGTTCTTGTCTTCTGGTGGCCACCATGAAAGACCTCTGATGATGCCAGGAGCCCTTCCACTGCCCTCTACATTCCCTCTGTCCCAACATGCACTTGGCCTGTCCTCGTCTGTTCAGTCCTATAGCACTGGCTTATAAAGTGGCATTGCAAAAACCAACATTGTGGGACCTTGGACATAGGACCCATTTTTTTCTTCAAATAATTTCTAAAAAAATTATTTATGGAAATAGATACATCACCAACATGTTCTCAGTATCTAAAGGGAAGTGTGTGGAGCTCAGTCTACTCAGGCCTGTCCTCCACCAGACCCTGGGGGCACTCTTTAGTTACCCGTACTCTGCTGTCTTCTGTTTTGTTGTTTGTTGTTTGATTGGCTTTGGGAAGGATGCATTTTGGCTCACAGCTGTAGAGGTGCGAGTCCATAATCAGCGGAAGGACACAGCAAAACAGGACAGATCATGGCATGCAGGCCAGACGCACAGAGAGAAGGATGCTGCTCTATGAGTGGCTTTTTCGTTGTTTCTATTCTATTCTTTCTGGGTTCCCAGCCTATGGGCTGCGGCCTCCCACATTCAGAGCGGGTCATCCCCTTTCAGTTAGTCAGAGAGGCTGAAGGACTAGAGGAGACAATGTATTCTATATGTAATCATGAACTTCTCAAAGATTAAAATTTAGTTACTAAAACAGCATTTTTCTTGTAAAGTGTTCATTATCCACACATAATAGTTCACTCTTCTTCGCATCTGTATACTGGTCTAATACTGAGATGCGCCGTAATTTATTTACTTTATTTTCTTCAGAGAAACCCCAAATGTCCTCCGTTCTTTGCTGGCATACTCTGTGCTGTAATGAAACCTCACAGACACAGCACTGCAGTTCCTGAAACTCGAGTCACTGTGCCATCAGGTATAAGTTGTCTTATGGACACATTCCCCAACAGTGGGTGGGTCTTGCTTCCCTTCATCCTAACAACCTGTGCCAATACCCTAGAGAGCTAGTTCTCAACCTGTGGGTCGCGGCACCCGCGGTGGTCACATATCAGATGTTTTCACTACAATTTGTAACAGTACCAGAATTACAGTTATGAAGTACTGGCGAAATAACTTTATGGTTGGGGATCACCACCACATGAGGAGCTGTTTTAGAAGGTCGCAGCATCAGGAAGGTGGAGAACCACTGATCAAGAGAGTCACTGGTCAGATCAGTGAAGAACTCAGTATAGGTTAAATCTTATATTCTCATCTACCATGCATGGTAAAGGAACAGGTGACAAGCACGCAGGATGGTGTAAGGCATGTTATACTGTGTCTTGGAGTGTACCCCAGAAGCTTCAGAATTTTGGGTCTAGAACTGAAGTCTCTGACCCATATGGGCCAAGTGAGAGACAAGGATATAAATTCATTCTTCTAGATACCAATTGCCCCAGCAGATTGGTTGAAGAGGCCATCTTTCCTACAAGTGTGTGTTTTCACCCCAAATCTGTAGGTTCATGGACACTCAGTTCTAGTCCGTTGATCAATGCATCTGTTTCCGTGCCACTACCGCGCTGTTCATCTCCAGGGTTCTGTAGAATAGGCGTCAGGTGCTGCCCCGAGGCATACTCTTACTGTTGGGTTGGCTTCGGCTTTCCAGGGTCTTTTGAGCTTCAGTATGAGTTTAGAGTTGCTGTTTCTGTTTATGTGAAGAATTGCATTGGGAGTTTGGTGTGGAGTTGCATTGAATCTGTAGATTCTTGTTGGCAAGGTGGCCATTTTCACAGTACTAGTCTTTCTAACACATGCGCATGGGAGATCGTCTCATCCTCTTGTGTCTTTCAGTGTTTCTTTCATCAGCTTTCACATGTACGTCTGCCGTGTTGGGTAGGTTTATTCCAGGACATACTTTTGCAGCTATTGTGAGTTGGATTGCCTTCCTGATTTTTTTGTATGTTTGTCTTTGTTATACAGGAAGGCTACTGAATCCTTGTTAACTTTTCACCTGCCACTGAAAATGTCAGTGCTGGGAATTTTCTTGGAGTTCTATTACAAAAAGGCCTTTGGATATTAAAAAAGATATTCGTCCTCTCGGTAAGAACATTGGCAGAATAGTTTTAAATCCCAATAAAATTCAATCTGTAAAGTTTCTTTTTGGTGCAGTTTACCCCTAAGGACACTTTTACCTCAGCTCCTCACTTCCCTAAAGGCATCACAGACAGACATATTATATTTAGTCTCAAGATCCAGTTTGATATTACATTTGTTATTGTGGAGTGTGTGTGTGTATACCTATATGTTCCGGTGCACATGAATGTGTGCAAGTGTGCATATGTGCATGAAGGCCATGCCAGCTGTCTTCCTCCCTTCCTCTCCACCCGAGTCTTTGAGACAGTGCTTTTCCCAGCCTGCAGCTCAGCAATAGGGCAAGACTGGCTGGCCATCGGGCCCTGGGAGCCACCTGTCTTTGTCCCCAGAAATGGGATTTTTTTTTCCCTGAGTGCAGGGCATCTGTATGCAAGTGAATGTGCTGACGTGTGAGCAAGCGCATCGGCAATGAAACAATCTCTCTAGCCCTTCATTTTGAAGCTAAAATATATATATAAGGTTTGGGTTTATTTTAAAATATTTTCACTAATTCTTTGAGAATTTCATGCAATACATTTTGGTCATATTAACCTCCCATTCTTTTCCCTAACTCCTCCTAGGTCTACCTACACCTCCCTCTCAACAACGCTGAGTCCTTAAAAAAACAAACAAAGCTAAAAAAATGCTACAAAACCTATTGAATTCAATTTGCACTATTCATATATACCTGTGCTCATATGCCATACACAAACACACAGACATACATGCACACACATGCTCACACACATGTACAAATGTACTCACATGTACACATACACGCACATACAGGTATGCACATATGTACACACATACCCAAATGTATGCACACATGCATGCATAGACACATGCACAGACATACTCACACATGCATACATTTATACCCCCATGTACACACATGCATGTAAACACATACACATAAACAGGCACATACATCTTTTTACTATGTCACTGGACATTCTTTTAGAGAAAAACTCTATGTGTTTAAAAATCTTTCACTGGAATTTTAAGAGAGTTTTTAAAACAATAGATGAATTTAGGAAGAATTTGCATTTTATTTGCTAAGTCTTCTAATCCAAGAACAGCATTTTCCTTCAGTTCTTTATATCTTACTGTATTTAAAAAAAACTTTAGCATTTAGATTGTATATAGAACAGAGAGAGCAGACACCCTTGTCCCTAATTTAAAAAGAAAATGCTCTATTTTCTCCATTAATTAGATAATATCTTGCATGTGTGCATACATGTGGAGATCAGAGGACAACTTGTGGGACCTGATTCTCTCCTTCCACCACATGAGCTCCAGTGACTGAGCTCAGGTTGTCAGGTTTGATGGCAAGTGCCTTTACATGCTGAGCCATCTCACTAGATCTGGATGGCTTAGCTTTCAGGCTTATTCTCTGTGGTCCATGTGGCAGTTATGTCAAGAAACACAATGTACCCAGCAAAGCCAGAAGGTGAGCACCCTGGCATATGTAAGACACCTCTGACTGCCACACAGAGACCCTCCATCTCGGAGCTCTGTGCATAGTCTACTTTGACCTACACCATGGTGTGTTTTAGTCTTACTTGGCTAGTGGGGTTTTAATGAAGTACCTGGAGATGCAGAGGCACTTAGGATGGCCCACAGTGCCACTCTCTCCTTGTTGCTGTATAGCTTGTTCTCCCATTTCCCACCAGCTTAAACGAGATTCCTCCTGGAGAAGTCAAGCAAGTCGACACATTTATTTTCAGACTTTGGAGGAAATATATTTCGGGTATTTATATAATTTCTATCTTATTTTGGCAGTCTAATTTTTCTCTTCTGGATTTTTATCTGCATTTCTAATCACAATGATGAACTTAATCTCTTCCTTCATATGTGTGCACCCCATACAGTGTTAAGGACTCTGGAAATTGTCAACTAAAGGCATCCTAATTAAATCAAAGCCATTTCCATCTCTGGTTTCATTTTGACAAAAACAAAAAAAACCCAAAAAAACAGTAATGAAAAAGTTTCCTTTTTCCTTTAGTGTATGCCTTAAGGCACCTGACAGCACATTGCTGAGACTCTACCGGACCGACCAGGTGAATGGAAGAGATCTTCTTTCAACCAAAGGGACTCAGCTGTAAAAGCATTCTCAGCTACACCCCAGGCTGCTCAGAAGATGAGCAGGGGTAGCGAAGCTGGCTCATGTTTCTGCCTGAACTCATATTAGCCTTATATTCAATTATTGTGTAAAGTTTTCTTCAGCATATGATTCACTGCAGGCAACAAGGCCTTCTGCATTAGAAACAGGCCAGCCCTGCGAGTGATTAGACAGTTTCCGAGAGTATAATTCTGTGCAAATTGCCCTAGCACAGGCTTTGACTTCAAAGCACACCACTGATGGTTAAGAGGGAAAAATTATTCCCTTATGATTAAAAAGAAAATGGTTTCTTTTACACAGACGCAAAGCATCATTCTGATGCAGGAATCCATTTACCCTCGCTTCCGCTAAACAGCACAAGTGGACAAGCCAGCCCCTTCACTCTCCCCGGCAGGATTCAGGCTGGTGTCACTTTCCTGTGACCCACTGGTTTTTGCCCACACATCTAAGAACCTGTGAGGGAATGTAGTTTACCACACAGCTATGTATTCATTTGGGCTCAGTCAAGACTCATAAGAATTCTTTGCCGATGAAAGGAAGTGTGCATTGATGCACATTCTGGGTGAGCTTCTTCCTGCCCCTGAGCCAGCAGTGAGGTAGCTGCTACCATCCTGGGATGGGGGAGCGAGGGGGAGCAGGGAGAAGCAGTCAGCCTGACTTCAGAAGAGGAAGTAGTTCAGCTTGTCAGCAGCATCCAAACACCCAGTCTAATTGTGAAAAGTGTTTGTTGATAAACTAACCAAGAGCTTCACAGAGCCATGAAGGGCCCAGGAGCCCATGCCAGGGCCACTTCTGCATGCAAAGTATCTGCATGGGGACAGCAGCAAGAAGGGCAAGCTCCTGTTTCCCCTTGACTTTGGTCTTGAGGTCTATCTCCCAAGAGTCGCCATTTCCAATAGGCCACTCTCAAAGCTGGGCTTGAACTAAGAGTCAGGTGACCCAGAGGAGTCAGCACAGCAAACACAGTCGATGACAGGAGCTTCCTTTTCTGTCTGTGTCTGCTGTTATCCATCCAGAGAGAAGTGGGTAGCAGGCCCTGCATAGCCAGGATGAAAAGGGTGAGCTGTGAGACCTGTGAGTCAGCTTAGAGGGCTGCAGCTTGGCCCTGTAACTCTGAAGACAACTGGACCTTGCTTGATGGGCGTAGAGGCAGTGAAGCTAAGAGGGTCTCCACTCTCTGTCTTTACTTCGTTTACTCTGTATCAGAACCAGAGTATAGGGTCAGTGTCTCATTCTCAGGGGTTCTAGAAGACACCGTGTATGTGTCTGGAGAGCAACCTGAAGGCACCAACAATAAGGCATAATTCATACTTGTGAAAAATTGTAGATTTGACATCATGATGTGGAAATACACAAGGGATAACACTCCGAAGACATTTTGGGAGGCGTGATAAATGCGAGTGATGTTGCATGGTTCTTCTTCATTAGCAATGAGTAGGATGAAATCCCAGCATCATGATCCTGACACAGAGGACCCAGCTGCTTTCCTCCTGATGGGAAGGAACCACTGAAACCATGAGGCAAGATAACCTTTTCTTTTCTTAAGTGGTCTCCATGAAGGGATAACGCCAGAACAACGCCCGCCTGAGTCCCTTACAGACAGGATGCTTCTTTTGCCTAAGCACTTTGCACCTGTGGTTGAATAACCCCATAGATGCAGAACCTGCTGACACAGAGGCCTATGGGATTATGATCTGATTTGTGTGTAACAACCTTACCTTGGATGCTATGTTGCAATTACAGTTTGTCTGCAGTCATAGAGACAGTGGGATTGCCAAGGATGTGGCTCAAAGGTAAAGCAATTGCCAGCCAAATGTGAGAAAAAGAAGGAAGAGAAGATTGTGACCATTGTAATGGTAAGTAGGGGTCAGCCAAAATCATGTGTCTGGGCCAGCAAGGTGGCTCACTGGCTAAAAGTGGCCGAGTTTGACAACCTGAGTTCAGTGCATGGGGAAGGGAGAACCAACTCCAGAGCATTGCTTCTGCATGTGTGCCCTGGCATGTGGACAGACAGACAGACAGCCACACAGCCACACACACACACACACACACACACACACACACACACACACACACACGTACAGAAACATTGATATACAGACACATAGACACACACAGAGAGAGAGACACTCTACATAACAAAACAGTGTCCCTCCCACATTAACTACGACTTGGAGCATCAATGCATAGTTATATCTCAACCTCACACAGTGAAGCTGTGCTAAGAGACTCTGAGTTGGGAGCAGTAAGCCGCACACCATCATTAAAATCCAATCAGACAAGCAGAAGATAAGCTTCTAAAACGAGAGGAGAAGCCATGGTGCCAGAACGCTGCGAAGCTCGTGTGCAGCAGCCACAACCCTGGGGTCTCTGAAATGAAGCCGAGTGACACTTCTCCTCCTGCCCCAATCAGAAAAGGGCACAGTGCCATATGCACTGGGAGACGCTGCCGAAAGTGACACGGGGAACATGGAAGACTGCTTACCGTCCACACGCACGTCCCAAGAGAGAATTCGTAACTTTACCTTCGCCCACTGATCACTCTTCAGATATGAGCTTCTTCATCCTTGTTTTCTGCTTTCCCTCGACCCTCATTCTGTGTCTCTTTACTGTCCAAGAGTTAAGCGCTAGATCCAGCTTATCGTCTCCGAATCAGAACAAGGAGGAAGTTAACTGGTTCCCGCTGTGACCCTCAGATGCAGCAGCAACACACACACACAGCTACTGCTGCTCAAGCTGTATTCTGAGTTCTCAGCTTCCCCTCTAAGCCATTTATTCAAGTATTAACCCCTCAAAAAAATACAGGTTCTTTCCTTGGCGGAGACACTGCAAAACCATTTCTTTGAACACCAACACGAAGGGCCAGTTGCTGCTTTCTACCACAATTATTAAACTCCAATCACTTTGGAGAGTTTCTTCTCAAACTAGTGAAACACCAGTGATCTGGGGATGGCAGTGAAAGGGCAGGCAGGAGGAAGCATGTATTCAAGTCCAGCCTCCGACACATTAAAATGTAAAAGCAAATACTCTTCATTAGAAATCAAAACAAAATTAATAAAAGCAAAAAAATAGAGGAGTCTGTAAAGTGACTGGACAACTGATAGCGTTGTCATGGAATAAACTCGTACGGGCTCCTATGATGCATTAGCACACAGCATGTTACAGTTGGGTGGCCAGTGACATCATGCTGCCACCAGAAGTTAACCACGGGGATGGTATTTATAACATTTTTTAAAAATAAAACTTATTCATTAAAAAACCGTGGCATATAAGCTCTTGTTGGAATAGATGGAACAAAGAAAAAAAATCATAGTCTCAGAATTAAGATCAGGAAGAGTGGGTAAATAGGTCCGAGTTGGATCTGTTTAAATGAAGAGTTAAGACTGATTGGCCTGAGGTTCCTGGCTCTTCTGTGACACTTTAGCCCGTTTCTCCTAGGTCCTCCTCATGACAACTGAAAAACAAGAGCAGTGCATAGCAAAGAAAGGTTTGAGAAGCTGAAAAGAGTGCAGTTCCCAGGATCCCTGAGATTTGAAGAACAAGTGGCCAGTCTCTGGGGCTCCCTCATTGCTCCCCAACTCTACCTGGCAGGGAGACTATAGAAGCTTCTCACTGTCCATACAGTAAGCAGGACAAATCGCTCTTTGCTGGTCAAAGGGCTGGGGAGGTGGTAGAAATCCTTAGCCAATACCCACTGCTTTCCAGGCAAACACAAATGAAACGCACGTAAAACCTTCTTCTAGGTTGCAGTGGGGTTCGTAGGGAATTTGTCTAATAAAACCCTCGCTCTCTATTCAAATGAGGTGGTATGCTCTGATTCCTCGGTGGGGTCTGCAGTACTGAACACAGAATTAACCACCCATCCTCCCGCCTGGAATGAAGTGGTGGTGAGATAATTGCTAAGTGCACAAATGCTCTCTCGCCTGCTGCTTAGTAGGAGTGATGGTTCCCAAATCCTCAGGCATGGCAGTGCCAGTGGCATCTTGTGGGGGAGATGAGCCTCCACCGTCACCCACAACAACGATGTGGCAGCTAGCTCACTGGGAAAGGCTAGTGCTGTTTAGTGTCACTATATTCTTGAAGCAGGATCCAGAGGTCAGAGAAGGTGAACATCTGTGTCCGGCCTCCAACACCACCTACACGTGGGGCCCAGGGGGTAGTGGACCCTTCAGCTGACCTGACCTCAACTGGGGAGAAGAATATGATGGCTTGCAGGTGGCTGGCACTGTTTCCACCTCCCTCACCCTTCCAGCCCAGCTGAGTAAGGACCAGCATCTCTGCCCCTTCCAGCCCAGCTGAGTAAGGACCA
>OU015746.1:88608658-88622703 GCA_907169655.1 Acomys percivali | reverse complement strand
CTTCAAGCCTGAGTGAGCATAGCAGAGAATTGCCACTTGCTGTCCCACTCGGAGCTGACAGGAAGCTGAGATTCTGTGCTCACCTTTCAGTCACTGCACAGTGGGAGTCAAACCTCCGCCATTTCCCTTCTTGCCAGCTCCGGAGTCAAATACAGATGCTGAAATCCTATCCAGTAAGTCTGTGAATCTGTGTTCCACTTTCAGGGCCGTGGTGACAGCAGTCAGTCCTGGGAACATCTTAACACAGACAGTGCCTGCCCCCAAGATGAAGACTGAGTAGGATTCTGGGTGGTTCAATACATACAAGATATCTAGGATAGAGTGAAAAGCAACCAGGTCTACAAGAATCAGGGGGATCATAACACAAATTACAGAAGACAATGGCTGCTCACACTGAAATAAAGCCAACAGTGAATCTCTAAAAAACTATGAAGATGTTAATACAAATGCATACCAAGATGAATTATAAATCCTCTTGAACTGATAAGAATGTGTCTCAGTAAAAACTTAGAAGTTATAAAATAATAGGGAAATCAGGAGAAGTTATCATAGTACAAAACAAAGTAATTGGGAAGAAAAGAGAGCCCTCCCCTGGACTTCTTACTGGTAGAGTGGAGATGCTGTGGCCTAAAAGAAGCAGAGCGCTCAGTAGACTTCTCGCAATTAGAATGAGACTAAAGATGTAATATGGTCTAAAATATCTCATATTTAATGAAAGACACACATCCACTGATTCAAGAGGTTATTAGAACCACAAAGAAAATGAAGCCAATAGAATGCACAAAACACACTTCGTTAGAAAGCAAAGAAGAAATCCTGAAAGCAACCAGAGGTAAATGGCAGGTGACATGAATGAGGCTCAGGTTATTTGAAACCACACAGGAAGTTGCCCAGTTTTCCAAACTGAGAAAAGACAAGAAGTAGTTAACTTTGTAATTGTGTCTCTAGTAAAAATGTTCTTTAGGAATAAAGGATAAATGAAGGCAACCCCAACTAAGGGAAAACAGAAGTGCACTGTTAACAACCCCACAAAGAATGGCTGGAGGGGTTCTCTCAGCAGAGAATCCAGACCCCAGAAAAGAGAGAAGAGCGTCAGAGTGGGCAAAAATAGAGAGAGATGCGATAGTCTATTTTGATTATTTTCTTAACTCACATGTGGCAGTCAAAGCAAACTTACACACCATCTGCTATGGTGTTTAGTGTTTACAGAGGAAAACTCAAAATAATCATACTTTAAAGTGGGGGAAGGTATATATAGTGCTGAAGGAAAATAGGGTTTTTTACCTTCACGCCACACAGTGAAGCACCAAGCCAGTGACTATGATCAGCTCCATATGAATACAACACTCACCAGAGAAGGCATAAAAATGATATATTCAAAATGCTGCACATAAATCAAAATTAAATGTTGGAAATAACTTAGGAAGGTAGGAAGAAGAAACAGAGAGAGGAAATAATTCAGAGGCTAGAACTAAGCTCTAGCTTCCAAAAGGACCCTAAATATAATGAATTGCACATGACACTTGAAAACACACAGCAATAGAATATAGGAATATGCTATCTTTAAGCAATGTTTTAGAGTATCTGCCCCTATTTTGAGGTCATGCATTTGTGGTTGAGTTTTGTACAAGGTGAGAGATACAGATTTAGTTTTAGTTTCCCACATATTGATATCCAGATTTTCCAGAGCCATTAGTTGAAGATGTCATCTTGCCTTTAATGTACATTTTTGGCACTGTTGTCAAACGTCAGGTGGCTGTAGTCTTGGGGACTTCTACCTGAGTCTTCCATTCTGCTATATGTCTCTACCGTGCCGTTTTACTATGGCTTTGTGGGGTAACTGGACATCAGTGGCAGTCATGCCTCCCATTGCGTTGTTTTCAGTTAGGATTGCTTGTACTCTCCTTGGTCTTTTCTGATTCCACATGACTTTTATGATTTCTTTGTTTATGTGAAAAATGGCCATGGACTTTTGATTGGGATTACATTAAATTTCTGCAGATTGCTTTGGTAGGAGGGGCATTTTCACAGTGAGTTAATTCTTTCAAACTATAGATATAAAATGTCTTTCCATCTATATTCTGGCATCTTTTAAAAAATTTTTATTTATTTATTATGTTCACCAGAAGAGGGTACCAGATCTCATTATAGATGGTTGTGAGCCACCATGTGGTTGCTGGGAATTGAATTCAGGACCTTTGGAAAAGCAAGCAGTGCTCTTAACTTCTGAACCATCTCTCCAGCCCTATATTCTGGCATCTTTGTCAATCAGTTCAACGTCTTAACATTCTCATTTTGGAAGTTTATGTTGGTTAGTTTTTTTAAAAATCAACTTTATATAAGCCAGAGTCATCTGCAAAGAAGGAACCTTAAGTGAAGGGTTCTCTCCCCTAGATTGTCTGTGGGACAGTTTCTTGATTTATGTTTGCTGTGGGAGGACCCAGCTTAGTGCTACTGGTGTCATCTGGGGCATATCGGCTGTGAAAGCCATGGAGAGCAAGCCAGTGAGCGGTGTTTCCCATGGCCCTTGCTTCAGTTCCTGTCTTCAGATTCTTGCTTGAATTCCTGCCCTTTCCTCAATGAGGGACTGTGATTGGAACATGCAAGGCAAAAACAAAAACAAAAACAAACAAACAAACAAACAAAACCCCACCAAACCTGTTTCCTTCCTCAAATGCTTTCGGTTGTCGTGTTTACCACAGCAGCAGGAAGCCGTATTTCTGTATACTAGGACAAGGTCTTTCGTTTCCTGCTTAGCTTTATTCTTAAGTATTTTATCATTATGTAGTGATAGTGAATGGGATTTGCTCCCTGATTCCTTCTTCAGAATGTTTGACGCTGGCTTGTAGGATGGCTCACATTTCAGCATAGTCCTGAAGCTCTGGCCAACATTTATGGCAAGAAAAGCCAAGTACGTAACAATAGAAAAGGAAGACGCAGAATCACCTCATTTGTAGTTGATCGGATTCCTCACATTGAAAAATATATCAGAACCTAAATTAACACACAAGCACAAGTCAGCATGCCATGGGAGACCAATGTAAAAGGTGCAGTACCACTTACAATCTGGTCTAAAACACCGAGACAGGCATGCATATAACAGGACATCTATGTGACATGTGCACTGAAAATTACAACAAGAATTTAAAAGGCATAAGTAAGCCGAGTATGGTGGCACACGCCTTTCATCCTCGCACTCGGCAGGCAGAGGCAGGCAGATCTGTGAGTTCAAGGCCAGCCTGGTCTACGGAGCGAGTTCCAGGACAGCCAGGGCTACACAGAGAAGTCCTGTTTCTAGAAACAAACAAACAAACAAAAGGTATAACCAAGTATACTAGCCTATCATGTTCTTAGATGGGATGACCCAACATGCTGGATTCCATTGCCACCCCATGCCCCAGGAATCCCCAAGTATAACGTAAAGTTTCATGAAGAGACACAGATGACAGGAGACCTGAACAATCTTGGAAACCAAGATAATATATTTTTCTTTGTTTGTTTGATTTTTTGAGACGTGGTTCCTTGGTGTAGCCTTGACTGTCCTGGACTCTCTTTGTAGACCTGGCTGGCCTCCAACTTGTAGCGATCCACCTGCCTCTGCCTCCCGAGTGCTGAGATTTCGTACGTGTGTCATTGCGTATGACTCCAAGACAATGTATTAAAGATAGCTCTTGCCAAATTAATTCCATACACAATGCTCTAGTAACAGATCGATGTACAAGAGCCAGACGGATAGTGAAATCAGCCAATGGAAACAAAGCTGCACAAATGTACACAACTGATCTTCAGCAAAATCTATGGCAGGGAAGGGGGGTGGTGGTGGTGGTGGTAAATGTTCAGCAAATGGTGGAACAATGTGAGCAAAAAAGAGGAGGTGTCAGCGTTGTCCAAAGGTGGATTACAGGTGGCCATGGGGATGCACGCCTGCAGTCCTGGTAGTCAGAAGTCAATGGCAGAAGCACAGTGCTTTTTACATTGTATTAAGAAATATAAATGAGAAAAAGAGAATTTAAAGCATATGAAAGGATATTGTAGGTTATATGTAAACAGTATGTAATATGCCATTTTATATATTAAAGCCTTGAGATTTGTGTATTTGGTATTGGATATGGTCTCAAATTAGGTCTTTTAAAGAGAAAGCTAGTATGCGATATGTTGAACTTCACGTATTTAAAGGCAGAATGAACGCAGGCATACTCTTTGGGAAACTGAGTCAGTTCAGAATTTTAGCTAAATTGGAGAGGAGAGGGAAAGAAGGAAGACAAAGGGGGGGGAAGGGAAAAGAGGGGGGGAGGGGAAAGGGGGGGGGGGGAAAGAGGGGGGGAGGGGAAAGGGGGGGGAAGGGGAAAGAGGGGGGAAGGGAAAAGAGGGGGAAGAGGGAGAGGGGTATTGCTTGAAAAACAGTAGAAGTAAACTAACTTGAAATTCAAATCCTGAAGTTCAAGTAATAGTAAAGCTCCTCAAAGAAGAATTAACTAGGTCAACAGCCAAGTTCTCATCCGAGATGATGGAAGCCAGATGGCAGTAGAATGACATATTTGAGATGATGAAAATGAGAAACTGCTGATGAGGCTTCTCCATGTAGTGGAAGTGTCCTTCAGACGGAGCTGGAGAGGAGGGCTGTGGATATTTTCTCCACAAAGATCTAACGTGTGTTTGAGGCGGCAGATTCCACGCTGATGAGAGCACATTATAGAGACAACCCCAAACCCACCATCCTCCACAGAGATGCACAATTATAATGCAAACCAACCAATGAAGTCAGATGTTTGCAAGCAAACAATAGTAAAATTTGTTTTTAGCTGACATTTGTCACATGACACACTAAAGAGGGATTCTTTCAGAGGAAGGAATAAATAACAGAAAAAGAAAATATGCATAAATATTAACTAAACAAGACAAAGCATATTGTATGAAATTGTCAAGGGATAAATAAACACATTATATAAGAAAGACAAAGTAGCAGTCCTCTTGTGATATAGTTATAGTCAAGGGTACAATGATCACATTTTAAAAGAATAGGAGGTAATTTTTAGGTAGACAAAATTATTTCACGTCACTAGGTGATAACTAGTATCTCAGAAAAAAATAATTAATGTAATTTATGTCTCATCTATAGGATGACAATTTAAACAAAAAGAAAATATAAGCATCCCTAACAGCTTTAGAGGAAAAATGCTTTTTAATCCAAGAGAAGTCAAAGGAATCATGAAATAACAACAGAGGAACAAATTTTAAGAATAAATTAGAAGCTGTAAACTCCAATATACTCACAATTAAAACAAGCGAAAATGGACTAAGTAAAAGTCTCAGGTTATCAGATGGAATAAAACTAAAAAAGCATTCATATTTTTCCCAAATGCAAAAATGCATGGGAGATGATATTTGAGCACGTGTTCAGTCACCAATTGGAAAATGTGCACTGAGCCCCACTAACCCCAGATCAAGTGGGATCAAGTCCAGAAACATCCCCTAGTGTAAAGCCCGTTATTTCCTAGTGATAAACATGCCCATCGTCTTGGGGGGTGGGGATTCCAGAGCTGTAAGTGTGTAAGTGTGAGCAGGAAGGCGTCTGTGTGTAAAGGAAAGTGGAACCACTTCGACAGAGACAGACAGCTGGAGAACTAGTGACGACACCATAGAAAACCCCACCAGTGTGCTACCAGGACACAGCCACCGTGCAAAGAAAGCTGGGCAAGAAACAACAGGGTGCATTTCGTTCTCAAGTTGAGTAGGATTGTCACCAAAGTTTCCACGAAAAGAATAAATATACAAAGTCCTAAAATGTGCGACTGGAAGCTTCCAGTCCAACGAGGTGGGAAAAGGGTAATGAAGAAACTAAAGGGGGGAAGTGATGACTTGGGCTGTGACAATAAAGATATAACATAAGCAATGAAGAAACCAGGGGAGCCCAAGATGGGTCTCAGAACAGATGACAAAGACCCACAACCCACTAGTGACATGATGAAAGAAAAACGAAACTGCGTTAACACAAATAAAATGGCACTGGTATATCTGCTACAGAAATTAAAATGCTCCCACGAGCACACTAATGACAATTTCACTCCAAGAAACGAGAGGATTTGGCTGCAGTGGACAAATTCCTTAAAAATCACAACTCGCCAAATCTGACCCAAGAAGTAGAAAAAAATCTAAATAAATTTTATTTCTTAGACAAATTGAACACTTCCTTTTCAGAAAAACAACTTTGGGTCCAGATGTCTTCACTGGTGAATCTCCCCAAGCGTTTAAGGACGAAATGATGTGGGCCTCACAATGAGGAAAGATGGAGCACGCCCAAGCTGGTTCTTGGAGGAGGATGGCTGCATTCCGGTGCCAGAACCTGGCAAGAATACTGTGAGAAAGAATATTACACGCCAATTTCTCTCACGCACATTGTATAAGAATCCTGAAACACTTGCAAACCAATTGATGCATAATGTTCAGAAAGTCGGGGCAATTCACCACATTAGCAGAAGTGGAAGGAGTTACAACATTTATTTGTTGAAAAGAATAAAGCAGAACGTTCAGCAGCCATCATGAAAAATTCCTCCTAGTGAGCTAGAAACGTAGGGGTGCTTCTTAGTCTGAAAGGGGCTTCCTTGGAATCTTACAGTAAATACCACATTTAACAGTAAAATATGAAAAACTTCCCCTCTGGGACTATTATTCAGTGGAAACTGCATAATGGGTAGGAAAATTAAGTAAAGGCCTTAAAGGGTCAGAAAATTAAAAAAATACCCTCATTACTTGAAGAGATGAATGTGTACAAAAAAAAAAAAAAAAAGCTCAAAAGGATTTTCAAGCAATTAAAATTGACAATAGAATTTAGTGGTGTGTCCAACAAGTATGATGGTTTAAAATTTATTTTATTTCAATACCAGAAATAAATAGAATATTAAACTATAGCATCTGGGTACACTTAAAATTAATACTTGTATTTTGTGAAACAAAATAAAAAACGATGAGATAAAAATTATAAAAGCTAATATTAGATGCATTTCAAGGTGGTACCAAGGTCTTCAGTGATGCAGGGACACCATGTCACACAGCGCCAATTCACTGTTGGACATCAGCTGTCCTCTTGACGCTAAACAACCCTGAGAGGGCCATTCACAGGAGTGAGGGAAGCAAACTGACAGGCGAAGAAAGGCAACCTGTCAAGCTCCCCAAGAGCTAACTCTGTCCCCTCCAAAGACAGAGATGGGAACATTTTATCATTTTTATGTCTTTTTAATTTTGTTTTTAAGTCTTGACATTCCTTAACATGTGCGTATGTGTCCCTAAGTGAATGCGAGTGCTCGGGGGATATGTTAAAGTGCCTTTTAAGTGGGTCTGAGGACCTAAAGTGTCCATTTACCTTCTGAATACCCATTTAGATAGCATTTTGAGGTCTGTTAAATGCTTTATAAATCCTTAAAATGTTATTTGCTTATATAAAACAAAATCCACTCACAGAGACAGCTTCATTGGGTTATAAAATTTGACATCAAACACAGAAATACTACTAATATTCCTTTTCAAAATAAGCCTTAAATTATTTATTTTATTTACTTTAATAGCCATGGGTTAAAGAAATTAGGAGTACCTAAAAATGCTTTATGTTAAGATGCTTCTGAGGATGTATATTATAAATACATTGTGGGCTAATTTATATGCATTAAAAATATTCTTAATACATAAATGTTAAATGTGAGATATTTTTATATAGGTTATAATATATATCATATATAAAAACATACATGTGTATGATAGACAGATTTGTCAAATAAATTTCTGTTGCCTAGAAGACAAGTTTCCCCTGCATACAATAAACATGACTACATTATTAGATGTTATATAATAATAATTAATATCATATTTTAAGATGAATTTTAACATAGTTACAGCATTAAGGAGTAAAAACCTGTTAGCTCATTTTAAAGATAGTTTTTTCCAAGGTTCTTATCTTGTTCAATTTAAACTAAAGGGAAATAAGTTATTTAAAAACCAAGCTATTGGTTCCTACTCAACCTCATCAACAATCATGTGAGATCCTGTGTCTTTAAGATTAAGGGTCTTTTTACAAGATGTGCAAAGATAAAGATGGAGCAGAGATTGAGAGAATGTTTAACCAATGCCTGGCCCAACCTGAGACCCTCCCCATGGGAGAGAGCCAACCCCTGAAGCTATTAAGGGTACTCTGCTGTGTTTAGAGATGGAAACCTAGCATTGGCTGTCCTCTGAGAGGCTCTACACAGCAGCATATAAAAACAGATGCTAAGACTCACAACTAAACATTGGGTGGCAAGCAGGGAGCCTTGTGGAAGAGTCGGGGTGGGGGAGGATAGAAGGACCTGGAAGTAACAGGAGCTCCACAAGAAGATCAACAGAGCCAACTAACCAGACCCAAGAGGGGCTTGTGGAGACTGAAGCACCAACCAAGGGCCATGCATTGACTAGACCTTGGCCCCCTACTCAGATGTAGCCAATGGGCAGCTTAGTCTTCATGTGGGTCCCCTAGTGAGGGGAGCAGGGGCTGTCTCTGATATGGACATTGTTGTCTCCTTTTTGATCACTTCTCCCTAGCTGGGCTACCTTGCTTGGCCACAGAGGAAGAGGATGTACTCAGTCCTGATGCTATTTGATGTACTGGGGTGGCTTGAAGGGGGTTCCTTTTTTTCTGAGTAGTAGAGGGGGAGAGGGAGGGAGAGCGGGCCTGGGAGGAGTGGATGGAGGGGACTACGATCAGGACGTAAAGTGAATTAAAAAAGATTAAGGGTCTATTACTTGATGTGAAAAGTCATAGCTTTAAAAACAAGAAGTTTCAACTAAGTGTTTCTGATGCTACTGAATGTGATCCAACCAACAGTCTGATATAAAAATATCAAGTGATATAAACATCGTTTACATTGGATTATTGGTTGTCTTGTTAGTGTTTTTTGCTGTGAGAGACATCATGGCCATAGCAACTCTTATAAAGGAAACATGTATTTGAGGCTGGCTTACAGTTCCAAATCTTAGTCCATTGTTATCATGGTGGGAAGCATGGCAACACAGGGCCAGACATGGTGTTGGAGAGCTAGTTGAGAGTTCTATATCTGGATGTGCAAGCAGAAGGCGGGAGGGGGGGGCGGGGAGGCCGGGAGGGGGATGGGACTCTGGACTTGGCTTCAGTATCTGAAACACCAGTGTCCACCCCCCAATGACTCACCTCCTCCAACAAGGCCACACCTCCTAACCCTTGTCTAATAGAACCACTCTTTAGTGACCAAGCATTCAAATTGATGAGCCTATGGTGTGTATGTGGGGGGAGCCATTTCATATTCATAGCACCACACTAGTAAATGGCCATATTAATGAAAACTTTCAAAGTAGCCCAACTACTTTTAGGAATTTATACAAAATTAAAAATAATAAATAAATATATTATATATTACATAAATATAGATTCACATAATATACACATACACATTCTTTTTAGTTTATAATACCACTAAGGTGTTTTGTTTTCTGTTTTTTGAAGAAATAGTCAAGATGTTATTTGGTTAATTATTATCTCAGCTCTGATTCTTTCAGTAATTTAAAAAAATCCCCATTGCTTATAAAAGTAAATGGCCTTGAGGACATGCTGGGTCCTGGTCCAGGGTGAGAGCTCCCCTTGTGGATGATTACCTTGGCTGGGGAGCTGGTCCTCTGTGCCCTGCCATTCTTAAAATCCGAAGATTGAGACAGTGACTTAATTCCCTGTTTTTATTTTTCCTGAAGCAAAGAACATGCTTTTAAAAACAAAGGATGCATGCTTTTTCATAATAATTTCATATAGTTTCTACTAAGTATGTCAGGCTTTTAATTAAGGACTGAGTCTTAAATCACATTTATGTAATAACCTACCTCTGTGGAGTTTTATCTAACCACTATATGACAGGCAAAATTTGAAGGAGGATTTGTTCTTCCATACTGGCCCTCTGGGTGTCAACGGTCACATTTGGAGACCTATGCTTATGTGGGCATGGGGTCAGAAGACAAATGTCATGGGTACAGGAGAAAAGATGCATCAGCCACCATCACGGCCAAGCAAACACAGAGAGACCACATATGAAGCGTGTGGTTGACGGTGGTGGCATTGCAGTGCACCGAGGAAATGGCGACCTTTGTAATAAATAATGCTGTGTCAACTGAACATCCACATGGAAAAACATGATTCCTGACTTCTCTTTCACCCCAGACACAAAAATCGATTCCAGATGAAACCGAACAGTGAGGCAGTGCAGCTTTGGAATGCCTTTCTGAGTACAGCCAAGCAGAAGCAGCAGCTACAATGGAAAAATGGAGCACAGAGCAACACAAACTCTTCTCTGTGAAAGAAACTGTTAAGGAAGTGAAAGGGCCAACCACAGAGTGCAAGCACATGGAGTGATGAGAGATTCATGCGTAGGAAACCTGGATTTTATATATTTATTCCACTGTATGTGTTTTTACATGTACGTGTAACCTTTTGTAATTTATGACATTAATCGGTAAAAATATCAACAGAAGGAAGGGTAAATGTTTTAACAGTCACACAGGAAGACTGCCAAGTGAGGAACAGATACATGGAAGGTGTGTAACTTGGTCATCAGGGAATCAGAAACACACTGCCTTCTTCCGCAGAGTTCAGAGTGGTTAAGGACCACAGCATCAGTCAAGGACTGTTGGGAGCAGTTGTCATCTCTCACTGTTGGTCACACTGGTGGGGCTTGTGAACTGGTAAACAAGTGAGAAAACTGGACCCTTGTGCTGAGTGTACACACATACAGATATGGGCTGAGTGCAGTCACGTGCCGCACATCAGACATGTGTCCTGAAAATGCGTCACTAGGCTCGTCTGTCATAGCAGCAGCATAATCCTTCCAGGCTACAGAGTGGCACCACACATGACAGCAATGAGTCCCGAGAATTTGTATTTCTAACCATGGGAGGGGTACAGTAAAAGAGTGCCCGCTGACAGTCCTCCTCAGCATCATTTTATTCTCAGAGGCTTAGGCTGCCGTGGCCACAGTCCCACATTTAGGATTAAGACCAACAGAAGTCACTGCACACATAACTTATACAAGGATGTTCACAGATACACAATAGTACCTCAGTATTGGAACCACCCAGCTGTCTATCAGAAAGATTGGCTGACCTGGTTAGGAAGTGAAGAAAAACTGGCAAGAACCTTATGGTTGGGATTCCCAGGAGTCTGAGAGTCAGGAGGGAGACCAGATGTCTCTTCATGACAGTTACTGTCAACCAGGCATGTTGTCCTGCACCACGTTGACTGACGACATTCCATGCCTACATGAAAGCACAGAATAGGACTGGAAAAGGCTGAGGAAAATACTGAGGTAACTGGATTTCTCCAGAATAACTTAAATTAGACCTTTCTTTAAAAAAAAAAAAAACAACCAACAACAATGTTTGCTCTTAATCTTCACAGAGTGTTAACATAGTGTTTGCAATAAAAATGTACCTTTGTAAGCATGTGTAGGTGGAGGTAGCAAGGACTGATTGTGTGTAGTCACCACAGCGGAGCCCTTCCTCTTGCTTAAAGGAACCTCCATACCCCTTAATTAAGAACTTGCGCTTCTGCCCATCCTGCTTTCAGCAGCAGGAATCTGGCTACTTTAGATGCCTCATGGTTTTACTGGCATGCATTTGCTGGGTCATATGTCCGTTCTATTCTTAAGCCTTTAAGGAACTATCATACTATTCCCTGTAGTGGCTGCAGCGTGTCATATGGAACATTCTAGGTTAAGCTTTTAAGTGAAAAGAAAAACTTAAGACAGAAGCGAGTTGTAGGGAAACAAGGGAAAAATCAAAGGTATTTTGCACACCTGTGTTTGTCAGCTGAAAACTTGTGTACCTGCTGCAGTAGCTGGGATCATGGATTTTGCTTTCTTCCTCCTAAAGTTTGTTTTCAGTGTTCCACCTCTTGTTTTTTTTTCCATTCTGCAAAATGCTTAAAAATGTGATTTTAAAATTTTTGCCTCCTGTGTCTAAGCAGGGTAAAAACAAGCCTTCCTTTACTTTATGAGCCGAGAGACCATAGGTGTGCACCAAGCTTTTTGAGTCATCCCGTGCTCCTTAGCATTATGGGGGTGCGGGGAGGAGTGTTGCAGCTGCCTGCTCTCTCTCTCTCTCTCTCTCTCTCTCTCTCTCTCTCTCTCTCTCTCCCTCTTTCTCTCTCTCTCTCTCTCGGCTTTCTGTTTCAGTCACTTTTCTTGCTGCAGGTGAAACAATACCTGATCAGAAGTGGCTTATGGAAGGAAGGGCTTGTTTTGGCTTCAGGTTTGAGGAGGCCGTTGTGGCAGGGAAGAGCAGATTGGCAGGAGCAGGTGGCAGCTGGTCACACTGCATCTACCGCCAGGACATGGAGTGATGACTGTTCATACTCGCCTCACTTTCTCCTTCTTATTCAGTGCAGAACCCTGGAGACCCAGAGAACGGTATCACGCACACTTAGGGGGACATTCCCAACTCGATGGATCCATTCTGGAAAGTCCCCTTCAGAAGCTTCTAGAATCCTGTCTTCTGGGTGCTGATGTGTTGGCGGTGGGAGCCCTTATGGGTACATTAACATCTCATGTGAATTCTCACTTTTAAAGTATTGGATCAGTTCCTGTGAGGGTAGATTATGAGAAAGCAAACATAATCACCACATAGCATGGAACAGTACTAAGATTCAGTGAAAAAACAAACATTCCCCCCCCAAACCCTCAAGTAAGAGGAAATACCCAAGCTCACAGCTCTGAGTACAATTAGAAAATTGCAGTCCTGCGTTGAAGACTTGCGTGGTACATGAGCTGTTACTGTAGCCTGAAAATTTTGTTTTATAGACAAGGAAGTTGGTATTACATTGTCTGAATTGCCACAGAATTAAACTAGACCCAAGTCTGTATGGCAGGATGGTGACTGCAGGGCCACATGCCCCACCACAGCCACATCCACACTGTGGTTTCCACGGCAGCCACCACAGACACAGCTCATTTCCTTCTGTGGATTTGCCCTGAATTCAGAGTTTCTGGGAGCCTGCTGTGTTCTGCATTGGCCCACATGCAGGCCAGGTGAAATAAATTAGCCCATAGAGTTTTCTGTCATCTCTCCCTATAGGCAACAGACTCATCCATCAGACTTGGGAGTCTAATTCTGAAATCATTTTTCCCCAATCTGCTGCCACCACCAGATTGTTCATTTGAAAAAAAAATGATGTTCTTTCCAGCTGCCTGTTTATGATTATCAGATGGCCCTTCTATGAAATTCCACGTGTGCACATGGCTTTCCTCCACAAGCTTCCAAGGAAGTAGGCCAAGCAGAGTTGGCTGTCCTAGGGATAGACATTCCATGACCATGCAAACAGGGACGGGCTCCTCAGACCTGAGGATAGGACTGGTCATATGACCCAACACTAGCCAGCAAGGGGGAGACAAGGGGACACTGAGGAAGGCCTGGGCCTACTACTGCAGGCGACTGTGGTACTCTGCCTTAGGCGAGTTACAAATTGATGCCACCACCCAGAAGATAGCTAGATTCAGCCTTGGGTGCAGCAGGGAGGGGACAAGTGGCATTTGTTTAAACATAGACTTCACTACTTACAGCAATTTTAGATTCAAAACAACCCTTTTTCCAACTCACAGAGAGATACGTCTGCCTCTACCTCCTGGGTGCTGCCCAATAGAAATTTTAAGAGGGAATTTAGCACCCCAATTCTGAGTTGATATTCTTTTTTCATACCAGAAAGGTAGAAGCAGGAGAGATGTGCCTCAGGCCACTGTCAACTGGGTAGTGACATTTTTCTACTTGCTCATACCCCACACCGTGACAGGATCTAGGGAGACAGTCACCCTGGTATCCCCTTACTCTGCACACACTGCGAAGTGGGTGTTGGCAGAGCTATAGTCTCTGGGTCAGTTCTGCACTGGGCCCTGGAGAATGAAGAATGATTTTCACATTTTTAAAGGGAAGTTTGAAATTGCACTCCTGCAATCCAGCATTCATGAGGCAGAGGCAGAGGCAGAGGCAGAGGCAGAGGCAGAGGCAGAGGC
>OU015746.1:88592708-88608648 GCA_907169655.1 Acomys percivali | reverse complement strand
GAGGCAGAGGCAGAGGCAGAGGCAGAGGCAGAGGCAGAGGCAGAGGCAGAAGAATAGCGAGTTTAAGGCCAGCCAAAGTTTACACAAGTAAGACACCCTCTAAGCAAAACAAAAACAAAAACAAGCCAACAAACAAAGCCCCTCAAACACTCACATACACCAAATCCAAACCTCATCAAAACTAAAATCTAATGGACATCACATGTGGCTTTTCCATTCAGTTCCTTTAAAAAGAAATTTCTGGCCTAGTGTGGAGGACCAGGCTGTATGGGTGACTCTGAGGGCCGTTACAGCAGCCATGCCATTGAATATCTGTCCTTTTATGCGACTGACTTGCTGGCTCCCAGCACTGGCTCCCTCAAGACACTGAGAGGACCAGACGTCTGTCTCTCAAGTTGCCTTTGAGCCCATGGGAGTCTGCTCCACAGCATGGCCCTTGTAGACTATTTTAGTATGCAAGATGGGTCTTAAAAATACACCATGGACTCGGGGGATGTTTTTTTCTTTTAAGAAAAACCATTTCTTAAATGTGAAGTACCAAGTTGGCACACATGATTTTTAAAGAAGAAATAACACAATTGAGGGAGTCTTCTTTACTCTGGGGCCTCAGTTCAGCAGACCAACTATGAGGAATATCCACCATGGCACCCCTGCCTGTGTGTACCTTACACTTGTGGTAAGTGGGAGGCAATTACCCTGTACCCTTGGTTTTTACTTTCTTAATTTTATTGACTTTATACTAGGTTTAGATCTTTTCATATCAAAAACTAAACGCCTAGGCCCCCCCCTTTTTTATAGCAACAACGTAATTAGTGGAGTGAATGGAACATATTCGAATCAATTGTTCCCTACTGTTTGTCTATTAAAATAGTGCACATTCCCAAGACATAGCCTTTCCCACAAGTAAAGGCAGTGGGGAGGACATGTGGCTGTAGATTGCTGAGAAAAGTGCAGCATGGATTCCTAGTAACGACACAGGACAATCCCTCCCAGAATCCCGTGCTAGCCTCCTCACATTCCTCCCAGCCTCTGCCTTTGCACTAACCCTCACCACAACCCATTTTGTAGGTGGAAATAGCATGGTGGTGGTGTTTTTTCAGTTGCAGTTAAAATTGTGAATGAAACCAAGCACCTTTCATATCTTCCTGACTATTGAGGGGCCGTTTAGCTTAATGATTAAATAGTGTTGTCTTCTGAAGACAGAGTCCTGTGGCTCAGGCCCTAGGTCTATAGCTCGCTGGCTCCACTATTTGAGGCAACAATAGATGTGACTTCTTTAAGGATCAGCCTCCATGTCGATAAGAGGGAAGATGATAATTAATAGCTACCCCATAAGGCTGTTGAGAGGGCGAGGAACACAAAGCTCTTAAATTAGAAAACTGTGAAATACCTATGAATTATCTCTTATACCTATTTTTACAGGATTTTCAAATTTACACTTTCGTTCATTGAGGTTTTGAGTTTCTCTGTTTAGCATCTCTCCTACCTCCCCCACACACTCTAGAACACAGGGTCTGTAAGATGGATTTACAAGCTTTATTTGGCCACTGTGCTCCAGACCAAGGACCGGAATGGAGGCCAATGCATGATGGAAAGATTCCAATCTCTCCAATTCATAAACTATTGTATTATTCTATGTCGGGGGAATTAGTTCCTTTGACTGTCCATATATGTTGACTGTCCATATTTTTCCACTATGTCTTATTTTTTTGGTTTTGTTTCTTTAAAAATCTGTTAATAATACTATTAACTAGCAGCTAAGAGCATTGGCTATTCTTCCAGAGTCCTGGGTTAAATTCTCAGCACCCACATGGAGGCTCATAACTATCTGCTAACCCCAGTTTCAGGAGTCTTCATCTTCTGGCCTTGAAGGACTAGGCACACATAGCGCACAGACATACATACATGCAAGACATCTACACACATACAATACTTTAAATTTAAAACTCATTTTTAACCTGGTTTATTGTAAATAGATTTTTTTTTTTTGGTGACAACAATATAATATTTTTATGTCTCATTTCCTCTTCCTTTCTTTAGCTCTCCTTTTCCCTGTGTGCTGAACCGAGGGCCTGCGCATGTTGGTCAAGCTCTGTGCCACTGACCTGTTTTCTTTTCTTTTTCTTCTGACTCCGGGTCTCACCCGGTGGACAAGGCTACATTTGACTTGGCTGTAGGCTCCAGGGAGGCAGGCTCTGAACTTATGATTATTTCTCTTGCTAGACCTGGTCACTGAGGCTACAGTCTCTGCCACTGGGCATGGCTTGCTGTGGGTCTGAGGACATTTAAGGTGTCCATTTGCATGCTGGTTGGCCTGTGACTTTGTAGGACGAGTGCTCTGAGCTTTAGTTTCTAATCCGCAAGAAGAATGGGCTCTCAGGCTTTGATATCATAACCTTTACAAACTGTTTTTGACAGAGAATTTTCTATGATGGGATGGATGTGGCTATTCTGGAACCTGTGGTATATATGGGTAAAGCAGAACCAAATGTTTAGAGAGAGAAGTTAGAAATTCAAGGCACAAATATTACTTCCTTCACATGAATTCTAGGACTGGCTTAAGTAGATTATCTAATTAGGACATCTTGCTTTTAAGATAGAGACACTTCTTTGATACAGCTATGCAAATTCTGAGCTTCCTTGTCCCCGAGAATGCACTGAGGGGGCAGGACCTCAGGCGTCCCTAGAGTTACTAGAAATCCATAGTTACCTTCTTTTCCCTGACTCTTCGACTTTGTATTGTTGAATATTTCTCTGGCTTTCAAGGTCTTCAGCAGAAAATGGTCTCAATAGAGCCCAGCTGGCCTGGACCTCACCATATAGTCCAAGCCTAACTAGAACTTTGGGGTATTCCCCTGTTTCAGTGCTATAGGCATGAGTCAGAGGCCAGGGGAAACACAGTGAGATGTCTAGTCTTCTGTCATGGAGTGCAGAGCTAAACAGCAACACAGAGAGCTGTGGAAACCAAGACAGTTAGGAAAGAGAACACTCTCAAGTGTGGATGTGGTCTAGAGAGCTGGAAAATGTAGTGCTGTAGTGCTTGGCAGGGAGAGTGGTGAGATGTGGAGGCCATTTACATAATATCCACCTTTCCCCACACACAGAGAGCCTGTGCTTTGAGTCTGCCCTGTCTCTTACATGAGAGGAATCTCCAGGTTTTTTAAAGCAAGTATATACAAATTGTGTTTGTGGTTTTTAGTTTTTCAGGAAGGAGGCGGATAGGGTTTCTCTGTGTAGTCCTGGCTGTCCTGGAACTCTCTCTGTAGGCCAGGCTGGCCTGAGCTCACCTAGAACTGCCTCCATTTACTTCTCCAGTTCTGGGACAAGGGTGTGACCACTACCACTGGGCTTATCAGTTAATCTTGATGCTTCCCTCTCCGGGCCTTAGTCTCCTGCCATGACAGTCTCCCAAGCAGTAAGATTACAGCTGTGTGCACCCCCAGTTTCACTTTCCTTAAACCCCCTCTCCTGAATTGGCCTAACATCTTCCAGTCTTTCTGTTATGACAAGAAGCACTCTATTTTCTCTCTGTAGGAACTTCCCAGCAAGAACAAGGGAGGGTCACCTTAGTCCCCGTATAAAATTCCAACAGTGACAAGCATAAACTCTCCCTAGCTTCTCATACTTTGACCGTGTATTATGGGGGTCTCAGATAGCCCCCCACTTGTGCACACTTCTAGCCTTGTTTCTTGTATTACTTTTCTGCTGCTGTGATAAAAAACATCACGGAAACTTCAGGAAGAAAGCATTTACTTTGGCTGACATTTATTTCCAAAGGAAGGTCAGTCCATAAGGGTGAAGGTGTGCTCAGTAGGTATGGTAGAAAGATCTTGAAGCTGAAGACTCACATCTCAAACTAAAAGAGTGAAGCAGAGAAAGCAAGTGGAAATGGTGCCAGTCTTTAAACTTCACCTCTGCTGAAGGTCTCCTCCAACAAGGCAACATCATGTAAATCCCCAAACAGTACCAAGGCATCAAGTGTTCAAATACATGTGTCCATGGGGGACGTTGCTGTTGGAGTCACCACAGTTCTCTATTGTAAAGCAACTTTATCAACACCAGAGACAAGTGTACGGAAATAGCTGATGCTCTTTAGTGCATGAAGGATCGTGCTGCTTGCCTGTCATGAACAGATTAGATAAGTGGGCACCAGACTAGAATAGCCACTGAGGCTGGCGGGCCCCTGAATGATTGGAGTCCCAACATTGGCTCTAGCTTAGCAGATGAAAGGTCAGGCAGAGAGGGACTGCCTCACATCCCAGTTTGCACCAGAGGAGTCTACCTGGAATTGTAATGTCCTAAAGGATGGGCAGAGACTATAACATAGCATCCAGCATCTGGTCACTTCCAGCAACTGCATCTTAGATGCTCAGCCAATGGACACATGGATACCCAGACTGGGAGAATATCAATGCTTTCTGCCAGCAGGGTGTAGATCCCACCACTGAGCGTGAATGTTGCCTATGAGACAGGTGACTGTGTTCTCTTTTCACCATTATGATAAAAATTCTTGAGAAAAACAAATGTGTAGAGAGAAAGGTTGTCTTTGGCTTGAGGCTTTGTGGATTCTAGCCTAGGATCAGACCACGCACTGCTTTAACCTCTGGCAGAGTTGCTAGGTGCCAATGGCGAGGAACACATGGAAAAGTCAACTGTGTTCGCCTTATGGCTAGCAAACCTAAGACAAAGAGCCAGGCTGTCACGATCTTCAGGAAGGGCTACCACGGCTTGAAGCAGGCTCAGCAAATCCCAGCCTATGGACTAGTCCTGCTCCTACTCAGCATAAATGAAGTTACACTGGCCCACATGACACTGGCACACATCCCCCACCCTGCACACATCACCTCTCCTGCTTGGAACTACTATAGCAGAGCAGAGTCACAGCAACAGAGGCCATGTGACAACAGAGACCATCGACCCATCCATTGGCAAAAGTTTGTCCACCCAAGCCTTAGCCTAGAACAATAGATTTCTGAGAACAGGTTTTTGTCTGATTTGTTCAGGTGATATTCTCAGCAACCATGACGGTCCCTGGCAGGCGGCAAGGACCTGAACGTCGTTATTAATGAGTGGATGAAATGAATGAATGACTGAATTCTGGAATATTAAGAATCTGCTTATTTTTTTTTCAGGTTCTTTCCGTGAACAAACAAACAAACAGGATTGATCACGGAGACTGGAACTGGGTCACTCAGAGTTTTAGAGAGAGTTAAATTCACAGAGAACATGGGAGAACCTGAGATTGTCTGGCGGGCAGAGTGGGGCTGCCCATATCCTGACTGCTTTACCTGAAAAAAAAAAAAAAAGAAAAGAAACCAAAAACAAAACAAAACAAAACAAAACAAAACAAAACAAAACAACCCAAAAACAGTGGGTCTCTATTTCGAGAAACGAAGTCTAATTTTAAATGTGCACAATTAGCAAAGTACCCTGATAGTTTTCACTAGTGAATTCCAATGGTTAATCACACTTAAATTCTTAGCACTTCTCTCCCCAGAGCCTACCATGCCGACTTGCTCAGTGGATGCAGAGTCTCACCTACCGATGCCAGTCTTTAAAAAGAGAAGACGCACTGAATTTGCTGTGGTTTCTTTGTCACAAGTCTCCCTGTTTTCACTGACAACTGGGGCAAAAGGACAAGAACTTCAGCAGGCCGTCCTCTGGACGTACTCAGGTTTCTGCTAAGTGTTCAGACCTTGCCCCGGGAGGAGGTTGGTGTTAAGTGACATTCCTTCCCCCCTCGCCAGAGTTTCTAAGATAAGGAATAAAACGTTTCATCTGCAGGCTCATCGGTGCATGGATGCTCTGAGAACTGGACAAGCCTAGCAGCATGCTGCTGAGGGTCAGCTCAATCAGAAGCTTGCGCTCTGGGAATCTTGTTAGATGGGCATGCATGGGAAGGCTAGCAAGCCCCTTAGCCCCCTTCCCTAGAGTACTTCTTTCTCAGGGAAGAAGAGACTGTCTTATGAGTCACAGATCTTCAAAGCCTAAAGGTGGCTACCTCTTGCCATAAGTTAGGGAGAATGCTGAGCAGAGCAGAGCCACTGCTGAGACTAAACAACAGACACTGATGTGTCACCTTTCTGGACCCTGAGAGATTGGAATCCTGGCTCCCTAGTGTCAGGGAAGGCCTGTCCTCCTAGTTCACACCTGCAACTTCTCATTGTGTCCTCCAGTGGTGGGATCCTAGCATTTGAGCCCCCTATTACAGCGCTAGTCCCAAACACCACCCCCCCCCCCCAACTCAAGCTCACTCCCAAAGCATCTACTTTCAAATATTGTCATCTTGGACATGAGTCATCAGTGTGTGAATCCTAATGAACAAATGCATTCAACTCACAGCATCTCTCCTTCCTCATTACCACACTAACAATAATAACCGGCATACACGCCTTTCCAGATTGTCTAGCTGTTTGGAAATATCCTTTCTGACTGGCACTTTCAGGGATTTTAAAGACAGATTCTGATGTTGACAGCAATCAGGTGGCCACCAGCCTCATGTAGCCACCATTATGTCATCAGTTTGCCCCACTCACAGCATCAAGTGAAGTGGGAGATAGACACCATAGTTACCTGAAACCAGTGTGATCTGGGGGGAGAGTGGGAAGGGAGAGAGAGAGTGTGTGAACTGGGGGGAGAGAGTGTGAACTGAGGGGAGAGAGTGTGAACTGGGGGGAGAGAGTGTGGGGAGAGTGTGATCTGGAGGAAAGAGTGTGAACTGGGGGGAGAGAGTGTGAACTGAGGGGAGAGAGTGTGATCTGGGGGGGAGAGAGTGTGAACTGGGGGAAGAGAGTGTGATCTGGGGGGAGAGAGTGTGAACTGGGGAAAAAGAGCAAAGAAGTGGAACGAGGTCAGCAACCCGACCCTCTGCATCTTGATATGGTTTGTCCCCAAGGCACCAAAGTTTCTGGCCATTCTGTAAGTGACATGAACTGAGCAGTATCTGTTAGGAACGTGCCCCAAATCGTCTGCAATCGAGGAGGCCTAGAGAGGCAGTGTGGCCTTCTGCTCCTCAGTGAGCTTTTCTGTCTCCTGCTTCAGTGAGCCTTCCTGTTATATGTGTCTACACACACTGTATATATACACTTTGGCTACTCCATGTCTATGCACACTAAGCCTTTACATGGGTGGGTGATGCACTGCTCTTAACCACACCACAGAAAGGAAAGCAGGGTGTGAGGGCTCCACCAGTACATGCAAAAGCAGTTGAATATGGCAAAGGGTAACTTACAGAGACAGTTAACTCAGAAGCCTGCTGTGTCACTGAAGAGCCTACCTCAACACTGGTGACGACTCAGGAAAGCTGGCATCTCTGGAAATCTATGCACAGCAGGCAAGCAGCTCAACTGTCTGAAAAACCTCTTCTCCCTGCGTCTCAGCTGCAGTCTCCACTCCCAGTAGCTAGTCACTCCATTTTCTACTTCTGAGGAGGGGCCTTGGAGACTCCTCCATGTTTCTGTGACCTTTTATCTCCCTACCCAATCTATGAGCCTCTCCCTCCCTCCAGAAGGGACCATACAACATCAAATTAATGGTCTGCTGTAGTGTGTGGAGAGGGGCATTTGGGAAACAATAAGGACAAGCTGAGGGCACATGGTAGACATGCAAGCCAATAACTCACACACACAAAGCAGAAACAAATCTTTAAAAATACGATTTTGTACAACATGAAATGTCCCGTGATTTGCAGAGTTTGGAAACAAGGAAGGGGATTGCTTTTGACAAAGTACATTTGTCTGTTTATATCATAGTCTTTGGAAATCTCATGCATTATGCAATGGCAAAATCTCACTCAGAACATGAGATAGCACCCTCCCCCATGGTGACACCGGTGGCTTTATAAAGAAAGGTAGAGAAACCAGAGCTAAACACACATGTCCTGTCTCACTGCACATGCCTCTACCATTCGGACGAGGCAAGCAGCCTTTACTGCCTCCATGGACTTCCTCTAAGATTGTAAGTCAGAGGCTACTGCAAAACAAAAAACAAAACAAACAAACAAACAAACAAAAAACTTGGCTTTTAATGCTCAGACTGCTTTCCCTGGCATTTAGTCCTCTGATCTAACTTTAGGTGTGTGTGTGCCTTGGATAACATCTGAGCTCTGGTGCACACTGAGCCAACTGTTGTTAGGAACAGTGTTGGTATGTTTAAATAGTGGTGCTGGGCACTCTGTCTCCAAAAGGGTCAAGTATTTCAATGAATGAGATTTGGCCATTTCATAATGCATAAGACTTTCAAATATGATGATGTAAACAGACAATGGCATTTGTCAACTTAAAACTTTATCAACTAATCGAGTAGTTTCCTTCCTTGTCTCCAAAATTTACAAGTCACTGGACATCTCAGATGGAACAAATTCATTGTTTTTTTAAAGGATGTGTTTATTTTGTATTCTATGTATATGAATGGTTTGCCTGCATGTGTGTATGTATGCCATATGTATACCTAGTGTCTACAGAAGCTGGAGATGCCATTGGGTCTGGAGTTGGAGTTAATGACCATTCTGAGCCAACCACTTGGGTGCTGTGAACTTACCCTAGATCTTGTGAAAGAGCAGCCAGTTCCATTAACTACTGGGCCATCTCTCCAGCCCCCAAAACCATTGTTTAAAAGCAGGTCTGCTTCCCAGTGAGTAAACCAGGGTGGAGGAGGCAGGTGGCCTGTGTCTTGTGAAGCAGAAATCTGGTTTTGCTTGCTACCTCACTTAATGAGTTTTCTTTTATTACTTTAATTTTTTTTCATGGAAAAAATTTGGTGACGTCCTTTCCCCTCCCTAAACTCATCCCAGTCCCTCCCCACCTCCCTTCCCACCCAACTTCCTGTCCTTTGTAGCTCTCATAAAATTACTGGCATCTCATCTCAAGGACTTTGCCACTGCCAGCTCCTTGAGTGCCCTCTTAGTTACTATCTGCTTTCCTCAGGGAAGACTTCCAGGGGATGAAACTGCATCTCCACTGCCTAGACTTTGCACATGGAAAGTCAGAGCTGCTGATCCCACGTACGTTATTGATGGAATAAGTATTATTCCTTGCAAGCTTTGCCAAAAGGAAATTAAAGGCTGACAGTCTATTAGGTCAGGAGTGAGGATGGCAGGGGGTGTCGCATGTTAGCACAGACAGGAATTATAGTTTATAGACAATCTGTTGGAAATCTGATTAATGGTATTTGATAGTGAGTAGCAGATAGTAGTTGATTAAATTTGTGTTTTTAAATGACACCAGAAACTCCCAAGACGATCAGACTTATAGGGCATGATTTGATGAAATTCCTGAATTTTAAACACACACACACACACACACACACACACACACACACACAAACACACATGCACAAATAAATATATAATAAGATATATTTTTAAATTCAGATGACAGATATTCTGGGCACTCTTTGTTTTGCTACACTAGGATTCAAAATAGTAGGACGTATTGATTTCCAGATTGCCAGCATGATATCTGATCAGTGAGAAGTTAAAAGAGGAAGGAGGATATAGCTTGTCTCTGCTACTTTGTGGGCTCTTCTATTTCCTACACTTTATCTTCCCCGTTTCACCCCATCACTAGATAGGAGAAAAAGAGAAATGGAGGAGGGAGGAGAGCCCTGAATCTAATATCTAATCTTGTTTCTTTTTTTAGTACAACTACTAACAACTCCCCTGACCTCAGAGAACTGCTAATGAGAGAGAGGGGGAGGGAGGGAGGGAGGGAGAGAGAGAGAGAGAGACAGAGAGATAGAGATAGATAGATACATAGATAGATAGATAGAGAGAGAGAGAGAGAGAGAGAGAGAGAGAGAGAGAGAGAGCCCTGAATCTAATTTCTTTCTTTTTGTTTCTTATTTGAGCACAACTACTAACAAAGTGCAACCAACTCCACTGAATGACTTAGAACCACCAACTCTGCTCTAGCATTTTTGTGCCCTCTGAAAAGTTCCCAGAATTCCAAACATCACATAATTGCACAACAACAACAACAACAACAAAACTATCTGCAGCTGACACAAACCATGCCTCTGCTGGAGTGCAAAACAAATCATAGTCAGCTATGGATAGCCTAATGTAGCCCCATATCCCCCTATCTGGGATTAAAATGAAAATATATTCTTGTAATATTTCTGGTTTTTTGTTGTTGTTGTTTTTGTTTTTGTTTTTTTTGAGACAGAGTTTCTCTGTGTAGCCTTGGCCATCCTGGACTCACTTTGTAGACCAGGCTGGCCTCAAACTCACAGCGATCCGCCTGCCTCTGCCTCCCGAGTGCTGGGATTAAAGGCGTGCGCCACCACGCCCGGCTGTATTTTTTTTTTTAAGAATTGAAATTCTAGAATTCTCTCTACAAGAGAGTTACCTGGCTTGGCATGCAGATTTCTACTTTCTATGTCCTCCTTGTAACTTCCTCTATCTCTTTCCTGTTTCTTATTCCCAAAGTGAACCTAGAATTGTTTTTGACAGTCACTGGCACATACTGAAGCTTTGCTTCAGGTTTTATAGATGACAGGACTCTTGAAAATGGTGGGCGTTTGCATGTAGACCTGAGATCTGAATGTGTGTTCCTGATTGGTTCCTAATAGTTGTTAATGATATTTTTATATATATATAACTGTGTTTGTTTCTCATAGTTTCTCTCTTAACGGGGCTATCACACAAATAATTGAGGCTCCTTTATATTATTTTAACAAGCTTCACAGCATAAGAACTGAGTACTTATTACACTACTATTAATTCACCCTCTAAGCTAATTTGATTTCCTCCCAATGTACATCCCAGAGATACTTACACTGTAGCTTTCCTGTTCTGGCCTTCTCTCCTGGTGTCCCCTGAACAACATGCCATCCCTTGTATGCCTTAGCGTTTGGGTGCCATTATCATCTGGCATCAAAGTCATGGACCAACAATACGGCCATCCACAAAGGAATTCTGGAGAAAATTAGCTTTTAGAAAACCATACATTAGGCAACCTGAAGGGACCAGAGGCCACCAAAGCTACTGCTCCTGTTGTCTGTTTCCTGTAATGGTCTTTTCTGGGAATACCCCTGCAGCTGGGTCTGGAGCCCCTGTCCTGTCCGAGGCTGAGCTCAAGACCGACGTTCTCCTTTTCATATCCTCCGACTCACCCTGTGGTACCTATTTCTAGTGATGAAACTGGAAGTCAAGCTTTAAAAACCCTGTTCTTCTGGCATAACCCAATCCGGCCTGTGTGTCTACCTTCTAAACACTGCTTTACCAATCCATACTGCTTTCATCTTTTCAGTCTTTCTTGCTATGAAGAGTCTGAGAGAGCTGGCAGGCCTTGGGGGTGCCCCTGCGTCTCTCCTGGCCACACCCGCTCTTCCATCACCTTGCTACCAAGTCCTGTACTCCGAGGCCTTTCCACTTGCTAGAACTCTGCTGAGGACACACTTTCTTCGTCCCCTCCTCTGGGCGACTTGTCCAGCACCTCCGGATGGGCAGACTTCTTGCTGCCACTTACCACCACAGCACAGTTTTCTATCAAATCGGTCAACAACACATTCGGAATGATACCGGATCTTACTGTTTGATGTGTGTGTCGTGTGCATGTGTGCGTCGTGTGCATGTGTGCAAGTACACACCCACGTGCGCATCTGTGGAGGCCAGGGGTCAGTGTCAAGTCTGTCTCTCTCTGCCACTGTTCACCTGGGTTTATTGTTGTTGTGGTTTGGTTTTTAGATGGGGGCCTTTCACTGAAATTGCTGCTGTCTGAGTGCCTAGACTCTGCCTGTGGAGTGAACTCTGGGACCCTGGTTTCTCCAGTTCCCAGTGCTGGGATTATATTCACGGGCTGCTATGCAAGACTGTTCACATGCATGCTGGGATCTGAACTCCAACTCTCACGTTTGCACAGCAAGCGCTTTACCCAAACAGATCTGTGAAATACAGTGTTTTGGTTTTTTTTTTTCCCCACTTTTTCCTTCTAATATTTTTGTAAGCTCATGGTACCTGCCTGGGAAGTGAAAGTGACAACTTCCAAGCCAGAGTGAAAGTGTTCTTCCTCCCTCTACCCTTTGTGTCCCATCAGGCAGTTCTGCAATAGACAACAAAGTACCCTAAACAAAGTACCCTAAACAATTGTTTCAAATTGTTTAGTTGTGGGGGATCGGGGCCTCAAACTTCCGATAGACAATACAACAGGAAGCCTAAGCCTCAGGGAGCAGAGCCAGGCCGCAACAGGTAAGGAAGACAGCAGCTTGGAGGAGGCGCAGCTGATTAGGTCATGTGACTGAGCAGCCCTGTTGTGGGTGGTCTCAGGTAAGTGTGAGGAAGGGCAGTTACTAAGAGAACAGTCTAGGAGTTTTCACTGCAGTGACATTGAGGGGTTCCTTGCACCCAGGCCACTTTTTGTCCCCCGTGGGAGGAGTGTTCTAGGGCATGCGTTTCAGTGAGACTGTGCCCCTAAGAGGGAGGGCGGGAGAAAGCCCTGTCCAAGCTCAGCTCTCTAGGGCTGATCTAGTCGCTGTGTTTTAGTACTGGCTTGCCGCCTTGCATGTCCATACCCGCAAGAGACCTGGGACAGCGTTTGCTCTGCATGAAGCAGCCGCCACATGAGGAAAATTGGGTGTTATCGGCTCCTCTGGAAAACGGTGGAACTGAGGCTTGTTAGTAATTCTTAGCTCGAGCTAACCTCAGAAGGATCTTGGATTCCGGATCTGACCAGCATTTAAAAGGGGGTGTTTGTCTTTGGCTGAGTCAAGGACGGGGGGGTGGTGGTTCTATTACCCAGCATCCCAGGGCTCCTTCTCTTTCTGATTCCTGCTGTGGCTTCCGCTGCCTGGCCCCTTGGACTGTGACCAAGTTACCCATGGACAGAATCATATTCTGCTAGTAAACCTGCTTTGCTATTGTGTAAGGCTTTCCAGTTACAACACGACATCCCCTGCATTATCACCACAAAAACAATGACCTCAAAGTGTATTCTGAGACACCCTGTGGCAGGAGAGTGAGCCAAGACCGTAGGAACCTGTAATAGTCTTATGGGAGAGGCCATCTTCTGGTGCCTGGGGCAGCAAGTCCTGGCTTCAGATTCAGATTTCTCAGCACATGTACCAAGATGGTTTGGGTAGCTCAAGAAAATAAAGGGTTCCCTGCGGCCATGGGCCTGCCTCACATCCTCCATGATCTCATAAAGAGTCAGCC
Source organism: Acomys percivali (assembly GCA_907169655.1). NCBI lineage: Eukaryota > Metazoa > Chordata > Mammalia > Rodentia > Muridae > Acomys > Acomys percivali. The sequence continues at coordinate 88,595,498 of OU015746.1, read as the reverse complement.
TAGCCTCGTCCTATTGGGCTTCACTGACTAAATGGTATGTGATGACCCAACCTCACAGTAAATCCCCATCTTTCTCTAGATTACATCACCAGAACAAATGTGGAAACCCCATTCTGTGGGTCTGGGTCTTTCTGCAGATTACTCTCTTTTATTTATTAGGCTCACTGGTTGAGACATGTACGCAGACAGGCAAGGAATGCGAGAGTTGTGTTTTACAATCTCAGTCATGGAGGCTGGAGGGATGGCTCAGTGGCTAAGAGTGCGGCTACTCTCGTTGCCCTTGCAGAGGACCTGAGTTTAGTTCTTAGAAACTACAGTGTAGCTGACCACCAGGGGATCTGTATGCCTTCTTCTGACCTTAGCAGGTACCAGGTGCCACACACATACACACATGAGAACCACTCTGTTTCAGTTACTTTTCTGTTGCTGTGCTAAGGCACCATGACCAAGGCAAGTTGTAAAAGAAAGCATTGAGTTGGGCTGACAGTTTGAGAGGGTGAGTGCATGATGGGGGAGCCCAGGCATGGCAGCAGGAGCAGCTGAGAGCCCACATCCTGACCCACAAATAGGTAACAGGAAAAGCCCTCACCCAGTGACACATTTCCTTCCACAAGGCCACACCTCATAGTCCCTTCCAAACAGTTCCACCAACCGGAGATCAAATATTCAAATATATGAGCCCATGGCGGGGGGCAGCGGGGAGGGATTCGCATTGAGACCATCGTACACTCATACACGCAAAATACAAAGAATAAGCCTAAGGAAACAGCTACATCTCAGCCACCTGTTGCGTTTCATTGAAAACCACCGGGGCTGCTCTCTGCCTGTGTCTTGAACCTGTTCCTGTCTGATGAGAGACCTCATTGCAATCTTCACAGCTAAACACATCCAGGACCTGGGAGTTCAGGAAAAGTAGGATTTTAGAGTCTGTCCGTGAGAACAGCTGCCTGACTCCTTTTCTCTCTTCCCAGCTTTCCCAGATGCCTGGGATAATCTAAACTCCCCCAGGCGCTGACAGGGAAAATGGAGGCTTCTGGTGGTGAGGTGTAAGGAAATTGGAGTCCTGTTGCCAGCTTCCCAGTATAAGTGTGAGCATATGTAAAATGCTCTAATGAAGTTCCATCCATTTTAATTTTTCTTTTGCTTTTATTTTCCCCTATCTACTTTCCAACACCTTCCCTATATCACCCCACTTCCAATCCTTGTATCTTTTTCTCCCCTTTTCCAAAGGCAGAAAGAACCGCGGGGGTGGGGTGGGGAGTGGGGAGAGAAATGGAAAAGTTTGTAATGTAAACATAATGGCCCTTATTGGTACCCATAGTACTCGAGGTGGGGACAGGCCCCAGCCTTCCAAACGAGTCCTTCGTTTAACTTGGTTAGTCATAAACTGACTTTTCTGAACTCCTGAGGGAACCAATATTCCATGTTAGCTTTCTTTTATCACAAAACCTCATCAGATTTGCACAGTAATTGGGGAGAACAAACAAACAAGCAAAGCCCCAGTATGAGATAAAGGGTCTTTATAGACGCGTCTATGGAGAACTGGTGTGCTGAGCAAGTGAGAGCATAAACAAAGGGCACAGTGGACCTACTCTGAGAAACAAACATTGAAATAACGGTGGTATGTGAATGGTCCATGTGCGTGCACATTACTTCCCAAACATCTGACATTCATTGAGGAGGCTCAAAGCTGGCTGTATCTTGAATTGCATATACGGCTTCATGAATGCTTGTCTGTCTGTCTGTCTGTCTGTCTGTCTGTCTGTCTGTCTGTCTGTCTCTCTCTCTCTCTCCAACTTAAACAGACAGATATAGACATATACATGAGCAAGAATGGACAGGTTACGAAGTGTACAAGAAAAAGGGGCTTTTTGACATAACCATACATGTGTCTCATGGTGCTCTGACACAGTCATCCCCTGGACCACCTTCCCTAATACACTGGGAAGGGTGTGGTTGTCCTGATTGCAGAGACTGCTTAGAAGAACACACGCCACAGTTTTTCCATTCCTTCATGAGTCAAAGGGTGAGGCAGGCGTGAGAAGTTTGGAGTCTTCCAACTTCCATGTCTTTTTGTTAAGCACACCTTCACTGCTTGAATGGCTACAGGCACACCTGAACTTTCAAAATAAAAAAAAAATTGATAAACAAGAAAAGCATTACAAAAATGAAACCAACAGCCAGTTGCTTGGGTATCTTTGTATTTACAAGCGTGTCCATCTGCTTTTCTGCTTCCGCACACCCAGGAGCAGGTGTATGCGTTCATTGTACAACAACAAAGAGCACTGGCCTCTGGCCTCCTCCTAGACTGCCTGCCAGGGTTGCCTTGCATGGGACGTGGAGGCAGCAGTTTCCTAGGGGTCCTCATGGAGAGTGAACGCTGAGAACTGCACACCAGCATGGCACTGCAACTTCTGTCAAAAAAAAAAAAAATCCTGCTGTTCAGACATCACAGAAACCCAGAACTGAGCAAATGCAGAGAATGAGCGACAGGGGTGTGGAACATCAATTGGTAGGTCCATAATCCCCTGTACCTAAGGGCAAGCGGAGCCAGAAGACAGTGTCTCCTGCAAAGGACAAGGGGGTTGACTTGTGAGATCCTAACACTAGGGTTGGCCAAACAAGACCTGAGCAATACAGTACCAGTCAACATGCCAGTGTAGATGGGAAAATTTCATAAGGTCTTGCCCTTCGAAAAGAGCTTCAGATAATCAGTGTTGCAGGGGGAGAGAGAGATAGAGATAGAGAGAGAGAGAGAGAGAGAGAGAGAGAGAGAGAGAGAGAGAGAGA
>OU015746.1:88564931-88592698 GCA_907169655.1 Acomys percivali | reverse complement strand
AGAGAGAGAGAGAGAGAGAGAGAGAGAGAGAGAGAGAGAGAGAGAGAGAGGGAGAGAATGAATCAAACTTCTCTTCCAGGAACAAGGAGGCCTGACAGGTTATCCAATCTCAGAGCGCCACACTCAAACACGTGTACAAAAGAGGGACACTAAATCAGCTCAGTAGGTTTTATTTGTTTGTTTTCTGTGTGTGACAGTAATACTTACAGAAGAGAAGGTCATGAACTTGAGAGGGCATGAGAAGGACATGGGAGGAAGAAGCTGTAGGGGGCAGAGGGACAGACAAGAATGATGAAAATACAGTCCCATGTACGCAAATCTCAAAAAAAAAAAAAAAAAAAAAAAAAGACATGCTGCTGTGGAAGCAAATACAAGAGAAGCTAAGAATAGGTTCTGTGGCCTTATATAGCTCGCTCTTCACTCACGGTTGGGTTGATAGACACATCTTTTGGGCCTGCAATTGGCAAAATGCTTCCGGAACGTCTTGACTCAGGGCAGTTTCTAATGCCCGTTGAGAACATTTATTAAGCAGATAGATTCTCAGTGCAGGAAGGTCCCGATCCTCACATGTCTGTCTTAACATTCACTGCAGAACACAGGCAACAGGGGGATGGTGAGGGCATGCGCAGAGGTCTGTGGGAAGCTGGGGTCAGTTTGCATGGAGCTCCAAGGAATCTTCCTGAAGCATACAAATCTGAAGCACACATTTAAGAGTCCAGAGTTGTTACATCTTGATGTTTTCATTCCACGTGTTTGGCAACTCAACTGAGGATCATGCTAAAAAAAACAAAAAACAAAAAACAAAAATGATCCTAGTATCCAACGAGCTGCTGTCTGGAAACATCTATAAGTCCTACCAAGATGCTTTGGGAATAAAGGGGGATAGAGATGGGCTTTCGAAAGGCCGAGTTGGGATGACATATCCCATGGCTGACAAGAGTTGCCCCTTGGAGACAAATCAGCAAATGGGATCTTAGAGGCTTAGTGACTATGAGATAGGCCCCTCATCATCATCATGGTGTACCGTCATTGCTTGTCATGCGTGTATCCCAAGGACAAAGGACGTGGGCATGCTGACCGGCATCTAGAGAAACAGTGCACGGGGCATACACAGACCCTTCCCATTGCAAACATCTGCAGGGGATTTCCAGTGTGAACAGAGCTGGAGAGATGCTGTTTGCTCTGTTATTACTCACTCTCAAGCACGCCCCTCACACAGCATTGCACAGAGCAACAGTTGCCTTCCAGTTTGTGGCAGAGGAGCAGACAAGGCACCACAGTCAGGCTCAGGTGGGCTGTGGTACAGGCCAAGCAGGCCGAGCATGTCAGGAAGGCTTTGCTGGGGTGGAGTAGCCATCAGAAGCACGCTCCAGGACAGCCACATGCACGCAAGGCTTAGTAAGAATCCCACTCTCTCTATCCAAGGGACACCATGCGGTCCCCAGACAGGGCTTGATCTCTTACATTTGTCAGTTAGCTGCATCTTTGTGTTCTTGGTGACGTAAGGAAACCCTGAGTAATGTGCTGCCTGAGAACATATGTGCATTTCCTCCGAGCAGACGCTCTAGACATTAACTTGTACAGACAAGGAAAGAATTTGTCACCAGCCATGCTCAATAAATATTTATGAAGGAAACTGGGTCTCCATCCCCTTTGCTGGGTCCGGCCCGCTGGAAAAATAGAATCAGGGTTCACCTGAAAGAAAGAGTGGGGATTGAAAGTAGGATACAGAGATGCGAGAAATAACGAATCAAGTCAGGACATTTCTGATCAAGATTCACTTTAATGTCGACTAGTAGGAACATATATAGAGCAAAGTAAATAGGATCTATTCTAATCTCACTCACCCTAGCCCCCAGGCAAGAATACAATAGCCTGAATCGCTCCCTATAGAACTTCCTAGTTCTCTGAGTAGTTCCCTGTAAGAACTTCCTTGATCCTCTGGGTGGTTCTAAGTTGGGACTTCCCTACTTCTTTCAAAGATAAATAGTCCAAGGATAGCCTGGAACACAAGACCTGGGGGGGGGGGCAAAGGTCAGCAACTTGAAGGTCACAGCATACAGCCTAAGCACAGGATTTCTGACATGGCAGAATTTGGCATGGCTTCTTCCCATACCCCTTTTCTTTCCCTCTCTTCCTCTATCTTTGTTCTCTAACTGATTGGTCTTTGGAGTTTTTCTCATTGGTGATGGACTGTTTGCATCACGCTTTGTGTTTTCTGCCAGTAAATCCCAGGCCAATGTTTACTGCTTATATTGAACCTTCTCTTTCACGCTTAAAAAGCAAGTGGGGTAAAATTAGTGCGTCCAGAAGACTGAAGAATTGTTCAGTGGCTCATTCCTGTGAACTCTGCTCTCTTACATCCCTTGCTTAGCTCCTTTGAAGAAAAAAAACTTGGTGCTAACAGGGGAGTGTCTAAGACATCAGCTTGACATTACCTCTCCTGAGTGTTCAGATGCTCTCACAGCTGGAGAGAAACCAGAGCATGCCTGAGCAAGCCATAGGTCTGAAACATAGAGTTAAGGACAAATTGATATGATCCGGGTGGTTCTGAGATGCTTAGTGGAAGGCTTGTGAAAGAGAGGGGATAGAGAAACTAAGGCGGCCGGCTGGAGAGACGGCTTACTGGTTGCCCTCTGCTTTTGCAGAAGACCTAAGTTTGGCTCCCATCACTCATGCAGGCTGCTGCTGTAACTCTAGCTCCACGGTTTCTGGCTGTCCATGGACGTGTGTGCATGTGTTCCCCCGCACATGCATTCACTCACACCGACAGACAAACACACAAATAAAATAAGTTTGAGGCACACGTGGGCTACGAAGGCCTTTTCTCAAAGGAAATTGATTTAAAAAAATAGTCAAACTCATGCAATCAAAGAGTATTGGTGTGTCTGAAAAAAATGAGTCTGCATCCAGGAATCAGAAGCTCCTCCAGCCCCATGCCTATTCTATCCAGCCGCCTGTGGAGGCCAATGGTCCTTGAGCAACAGTGGGCCACCCATTAACCCTTACCCTTCCTCACTCCACACTCTCCTCTCATGAGGATCTAAAATGTGTTTAGGGAAAGGAAGACACATCCACTTAGCCTAGTGCAGGCCCATAGCACCAGTATCATGGGCTCCCAGCTTAACAGATTGGCAGGTGTGCATTTCACCTGGGCTGAGAAATAAGCAACTTATGCTTCATTGTGTACAGTCACCAGAGGCTTTCAAAAGTGAGGTAGTATTTAATGCCTTGGGAGCAATGCTGTGGACTTATAAGGAGATCCAATAAATATCCCCTCCCCAAGATATTTGCTTCAGAAAGATTCCAATAGAAATGCATCTCTGCTAGAAATCATCCTGTGAAAAGTCCAACCTGGGCACTGATCCATGAGAATACTTGTGAAAGGAGGAAATTGGAGAGAGATAAAGGCTTTCCTGAGATCAATTCCAAACAATGTGGGGATTTTTAACAGGAGTGGGAGGAGGCGTAGAAACACATGAAGTCAGGTGTGCCAGGGCCTCGGGGCTGAGTTCTCTCTGTGATTAGGGGAGACAACAGGGGTGTGGTGCTGGGCCAAAGAGCACCCTGGCCTGAGGTGCTGTGGCATGCCACTCCCATGTCAGCAACCGCTACAGATTCTTGGACCTGAAAGAGAACAGGTATGGTCCCTAAAACGGAGCATAGGGTTGAGTCACCAAGGCCTCTCAAAACCTTTTCCATCTCAAGCAGCCAAGTTAGTCTCTCCTCGTGGTAAACATCAGATAGGCAGGCATGCTTCTGAGATGACAATCCAAAGAGAGCAAAACAACTCAGAGCATGTGCAAGGAAGTGTAGGCATTACTGAACGACGGCTGCCATCTGAGAGAAAGCCATCTGAGCAGCCTGTCCTTGCTGAAGCTGAGTGGAAGGCATTACTTCAGAGGACAGGACGAAAATCCACTGAGAGCATGCCTGAACACCAAGATAAGATTCTTCACGTCACGCTTACTTAAGATGTCATTGTCGTCTTATTCCATACGTAAAATGACACACATAAGTTCTTATGTATTTATGAATGTGTTGTGATAATGCTGTATCTGTGGAATCCTGCACTTCTAACTATGGCATCTGCTATCTTGTGAGTTTTAAGAAAATAAATCTTACAAAACTCAAGCTGTCATGCTGTTAGTTAGGGTCACTACTGCTTGGGACCAAAAGCAACTTGAGGAGAAAAAGGGTTATTTGGTTTATGCTTCCAGATCACTGTTCATCACTGAAGGAAGTCAGGGCAGGAACTCAAACAAGGCAGGACCCTGAAGGCAGGAGCTGAGGCAGAGGCCATGGAGGAGGCTGCTTACTGGCTTGCTCCTCATGGCTTGCTTAGCCTGCTTTCTTACAGCACCCAGGACCACCAGCCCAGAGGTGGCCCCACTACCATGGCCTGAGCCCTTCCACAGCAATCACTATTTAAGAAAATGTCCCCACTGGCTGCCTACAGCCTGATCTTATTGAAGAATTTTCTCAATTGAGGTCCCTCTAATGAGTCTAGCTTGTGTCAAGTTGACATAAAACTAGCCAAGACAGCTGACCCCTTGTTAACTTGACACACAAATGCATTGCCATTAAGCCACAACCTTTCTTTTTTTGCTCGTCCCCTAAATCAAACAGTAATAAGGAAAAAAAAAAAGCAAAAAGCAAAACTGACCAAAACATGTGGCCCGATAGTGCAGCCCAGATGTGCCATCTGTGGTCTTTGTTTTAGAGGGACTGAAAGTGGGAATGTGAATGAGTCACCACGGCATTTTCCAGAATGTTCCACAATCTTGCTAAGGCAGAAATATCATAGCCTTTGGGTGGACAGTTCAGACAAATACTCAGAGCACCCTGCCCTAGATCTTTCTGAATGAATCTGCCATGGGCATAGATCACCGCTGGCTCTGAATATTTCTGATAGTTCTATCATCCCCACGTTCAGGTTCCTGTAGATAACGTAAGAGTAGAAACTCAACAAATGTGATTGGAAAGAACACTAGGACTTGAGTTTTTGATCTTAGCCATTCTGATGGGTGTAAGATGGAGTCTCAGAGTCGCTTTGATTTGCATTTTGCCAATGACTAAGGACCTTGAGCATTTCTTTAAGTGCTTCTCAGCCATTAGAGAGTCCTCTGCTGAGAATTCTCTGTTTAACTCTGTACCTCATTTTTAATTGGATCATTTGGTTTGGTGGTGGTTAAATTCTTGAGTTCTTTATATATTTTGGATATTAGCCATCTGTCTGTTGTAGAGTTGGTGAAGATCTTCTTCCAGTCTGCAGGCTTCTGTTTTCTTCTATTGACAGTGTCCTTTGCCTTATGGAAGCTTTTAAGTTTTACAAGTTCCCATTTATTAATTGTTGGTCTTAGTGCCTGAGCTGTTAGTGTTCTGTTCAGGAAGTTGTCTTCTGTACCAATGAGTTCAAGGCTGAGCCCCATTTTCTCTTCTAATAGATTTAGTTCACTGGATGTTATGTTGAAGTGTTTGATCCACTTTGATGAGTTTTGTGCAGGGTGATAAATATGGATCTATTTGCAGTTTTCTGAATACATACATCCAGTTAGACGAGCACCATTTCTTTAAGATGCTTTCTTTTTTTCTATTGTATGGATTTGAATTCTTAGTCAAAAATCAGGTGTCCATAGGTATGTTGGCTTATTTCTGTGTCTTTAATTCCATTCCATTGATCAACACATCTATTTTTATGCCAATACCATGTGGTTCGTATTACTATTATTCTGTAGTACAGGGTAAAATCAGGGATGGTGATTCCTCCAGAAGTTGTTGTTGTTGGTTATTTGTTTTTTACAGAATATTTTTAGCTGTGCAGGCAAGGATGTGGAACATGGGGGGGCGCACTTCTCCATTGCTAGTGGGAGTGTAAACTTGTACAGCCACTTTGGAAATCAATCTGGCAGTTTCTCAGAAAATTTGGAATATTTCTACCTCAAGAACCAGCTATACCACTCCTGGGCATATACAAAAGATGCTCTACCATACAACAAGGATACTTGTTCAGCTATGTTCATAGCAGACTTATTCATAATAGCCAGAAACTAGAAACAAGCCAGATGTCCCTCAACTGAAGAATGGATAGAGAAAATGTGGTACATTTATACAGTGGAATACTATTCAGCTATTGAAAACAAAGACATCATGCAGTTTTCAGGCAAATGGATAGAACTAGAAAAGATCATCCTGAGTGAAGTAATCCAGACCCATAAATACACATATTGTATGTACTCACTTATAATTGGATATTAGTCATAAAGTACAGAATAACCATGCTACAACTCACGTCCTATCTCTGACTCTGTTGCCTGCCTTTGGATCCCTTTCCCCTAGCTGGGCTACTTTGTCTGGCCTCAATGGGAGAAGATGCGCTTAGTCCTCTTTGGTATTTGAGGTGCCAGGGTGAGTTGGTACCCATTAGGGAGCTCCTCTTCTCTGAGAAAAAGAAGAAGGGGGTGGGGGAAGGCCCATGAGGGCAGGGATGAAAGGAGAGGAGGGAGAGGGGCAGGGATCAGGCTGTAAAGTGACTAAATAAATAGAATTTTACAGAAAAAAAATGAAAGAGTGAGTAAGCCCTGGGAATTCAGGGCTCCAAGCTGAGATGAATCTTTCATACCTGACTGTGTACTCTGAGACAAATTACTTCACTACTTTGGGCCTTGGAAAGTATAAGTTCAGAACAGAGAGGAGGAAAGGTTTTGAGGTTTTCTTTAAATCTTAGTTGAGAAAAAGGAGCCTTAGGATAATTTTTAATAATACCCTTCCTTCCTGGGGCCTACAAGTAGGGAATGTTTGTGTAACGCCATTATTCCCACCACCTTTCTGAGACACCAAGCATCATTTCTGTTCCTCTCTGTCACTCGTACACCCTCTACACTGTCTCTATTTCCACCTTTTCCCCCTCAGAAGTAAGCTGTGTTGGGAGTGTAGTGTTCATTCCTCCCTGGGTTTCTTTATATTTCAGTTACGTACATTTGAACCCCAGAGAAATATGTCACACTTTTGGATGATGCTGCGAGTTGAGTGAGAAGTGTCCCCCATGGGCTCTGCCATCCGGATTCTTGGTCCCTGATTGGTGGAGCTGTTTCATGGGGATTTTAGAACACAGAACCTTCCTGGAGGAAGTACATCACAGGAGTAGGGAGTCTTCAGGGTCCAAAGCTTCACCTCAGGTCTAGTTCTGTCTCTTGGCTTCCTGTGTGTGGTTGGGATGTGATCTCTCAAGTTCCTGCTCCAGCTGCAATGACTCTCCATTATTACGAACCGCATCTCTGGGTGGACCCATCAGCCCAAAGAAACCTTCTTTCTAAGTTTCCTTGGTTATGGTGTTTATCACAGCAGCAGAGAGAAACAAATGATATACACATGAAATTATACATACACACATACTGCATCCCCCGTGCATACATATACACACACCATATACATATACACATATATACCTACCTATACATACTTGTGCATACACACACACCATACCACACACACCACACATACATACACATACACACACACCACACATATATATACACATACACCACATACACATACACACACACATACACACAGATATACACACAATTACACAAACACACTCACATATAATGAAAATTCTGGTCTATGTATATTCTTTTCAAATGACAGTTTTGCACAAAATCATTTACAAGACAATCATTTATATTGTTCAATACTTTTATAATACTTTTATAAAAGAAAACATTAACACATGGAAATTCTCTAGTTTCTAACCTTTTATTGTTGTTTTCTGTTCTTTTTTTTTTTTTTTTTTTTTTTTTAGTATGAGATAAACACTTTTGTACATGTGAGGTGCTACAGTTGGACCTGATATGCTCCTGAAAGGCTTAAGTGTTTGAGGTGTGGTCTCTAGCCTACTGTGAGGTGGTGCAATATTTGAAAGGTGGCTTAATTAGAGATTTCAGGGTATTAGGGGTATGTTCTGGAAGAGGATTTTGAGACATTAGTCTTTGTCTTTTTCTCTCTTTCAGTTCCTGGCCATGAAATGAAGGGCTTTTCTCTGCCACACTCTGCCACCATAATGCCTTGACTCACCTTAGGCCCCAAAGCAATGATACCAAGCCATCATGAACTAAAACCACATCTTTATAAGTTGACTTCTCTCAGCTATGTATAACAATAACAGAAAGCTATTGGAAAAAGGTTCAACTGTGTTTTCAAATGCAGAGTTCAGTGCTGTGAGATCTGGTTACTGCCTTGCCATGGGCATTGTTATGAGTGTTGAACTATCTCCTGTAACCATGTGATGACAAGGAATGTTCCCAAATTATTTCTGATTGGCTAAACAAAGATGCTGGAGCCCATGACTAGGTAGAAGAGACGCAGGCAGAGTTTTAGGTTCCTGGGCTTGGCTTTGGAGATTGGGAGAAGAGAAGGAGAGAGCAGCAGAGCAGAGGAGGGGAGGAAGCCGGAGAGAAAGGGGGGGGGGAGTCGCAATAAGGCAAGATTGCAGAGAGCACATGGCTGAAAGGACAGACTGATGGAGCAGAAGTGATCCCTGGAGGCATCAGATTGGCAAGTGATTGGGTTTTATGTGGGTTTTAAAGGTACTAGGATTAGAGTAGCTCTGAATCTACCCAGCATAGTGCTTACAGCTTAATAATAAATCATGATCTTTCTGTGTCAGTCATTGGTGAACTAGCTGGTTAAAGAAAACTGTTGCTATAATAATTTACTGCATTATTTAATGTAGAAAGAATAATTTATCTTTCTACAACAGAAGTTGATTAATAAAATAACTTGACATATAAAGTACATCCTTGGAAATGTGCACATTTAAGTGGAATTTATGAGTCTCAAGGTACACATGTGTGTTCAACTTCTTCACAAAATTTCCACCCCAATTGTTCTCCAAAGTGTTTACGGCCATTTATATTTCCACCAAAAAGGTATGAAATATACAAAATAAAAAGCAAAGACCTTGCTAAGGCTTTTTCTGAGTACTAGCATGTTGTAAGGCCTTTCTATAGGGTGATCCTGATAGGAAATGAAAAATGATTAATTTATTAGTTTGTTCCAAAAATATATTTGGGCCCATATTATCCCTTGAACAGTGGAAAGGAGCAAGGACCAAACAGTGTGTCACTCTCACTCATTAAAAAAAGTATCTGAAGCCAAATGTATTCAATGGAAAAATGATAGCATCTTCAACAAATGGTGCTGGTCTAACTGGATGCCTACATGTTGAAAAATGCAATTAGACCCATATTTGTCATCATGCACAAAACTCAAGTCAAAGTGGATTAAAGACCTCAACATAAAACCAGAGACATTAAATAGGTTAGAGGAAAAAGTGGGGAAAAGCCTGGAACACATTGGCACTGGAGACAACTTCCTGAACAGAACACCAACAGCCCAGGCCTTAAGGTCAACAATTATCAAATGGAACCTCATGAGGCTGAGAAGCTTCTATAAGGCAGGGGACACTGTTAACGGAACAAAGCGACAGCCTACAGACTGGGAAAAAGATCTTCACAAACCCTACATCTGACAAAGGTCTAATTTCCAAAATATATAAAGAACTTAAGAAATTAAACACCACCAAACCAAATAACCCAATTAAGAAATGGGGCTCATAACCAAACAGAGAATTCTCAACAGAGGAATATAGAATGGCTGAGAAACACTTAAAGAAATGCTCAATGTCCTTAGTCATCAGAGAAATGCAAATTAAAATGACCCTGAGATTCCATCTTACACCCATCAGAATAGCTAAGATAAAATATTCAAGTGACACCACATGCTGGCAAGGATATGGAGAAAGAGGAACACTCCTTCATTGCTGGTGGGAATGCAAACTGGTACAACCACTTTGGAAATCTATCTGGCGCTATCTCAGAAAAATGGGAATAGCGCTTTCTCAAGACCCAGATATTCCACTCCTTGGAATATACCCAGAAGATGCTCCAGCACACAACAAGGACATATGCTCAACCATGTTCATAGCGGCCTTATTCATAATAGCCAGAACATAGAAACAGCCTAAGTATCCCTCAGTAGAAGAATGGATAAAGAAACAGTGGTACATTTACACTATGGAATACTACCTAGCTATTGAAAACAAAGAATTCCCGAAATTTGTGGACAAATGGATTGAACTAGAAATGATCATAATGAGTGAGTTAACCCAGAAGCAGAAAGAGTCAAGTGGTATATACTCACTTATATCTGGACATTAGCCCAAGGGCCATATCCCATGAAAGTCTTCACATACCAGGAAAGTGAGACAGAGGGGAAGACATCCTATTGGGACTTTAGGTGAGAGAAGCATGGGAGAATGGGGAAATAGAAGGATCCAGAGGGTCCTAGAAACCTACAAGAAGAACATTATGATGGGTGGATCTGGGCTCAGGGGTCCTGCTCAAACTATGACACCAGCCAAGGACAACACGTGCAGTAAACTTTGAACCCCTACCCAGATCTAGCCAATGGACAGGACATTCTCCACAGTTGAGTGGAGAGTGGGGACTGACTTTCACATGAACTCTGGTGCCCCATACTTGACCACATCCACTGGATGGGGAGGCCTGGTGGCACTCAGAGAAAGGATAGCAGGCTACCATAAAGAGACTTGATACTCTATGAGCATATACGGGGGAGGAGGTCCCCCTCAGTCACAGTCATAGGGGAGGGGAGTAGGGGGAAAGTGGGAGGGAGGGAGGAATGGGAGGATACAAGGGATGGGCTAACAATTTAGATGTAATATGAATAAATTAACAAAATATTTTTTTAAAGTATCTGAGCCTCAATGAAGTGTGTCCTTTGTGCAGGAAATTAACCTCCCCTTATTCTTGCTGAATTACTACAATAATTTGAAATAGACACTACAATCCCATTTTACAAATGAGGAAATTAAGTTTCAGAAAGAATATATCAATGAGAGTCCAGTGGAAGCAGATATGATAGCATATGTCCCGCCCTCCTTGCTTAGATCATCCCCTCTTACTCAGATCACCTCTGCATGGGCAAGGGCTGCCCTGTGATGGAAGCAAACTGGAACATAGGGAGACTTAAAAATGATTAGCTGCATGGCTAACCTTCAGATGAAAAATGGAGACACCCCCAAAGAGGACGTTGTTCCTCATTGCTTTCCTATCTGGAAAGATTCGAAAACTCTTGGAGGGAGTCCTCATGACTACTCCCCCACTCTATTTCTGTGTTCAGGTGACTTGTGAATTATTATGGGCTGCAGGAGCCTATTTCATCTCTGAGAGACACTGCATACTTCTACCCCTGAGCTATGTAGCTGTGCAGGCGCTGCCTCACACTGGGTTCTGAAGAACTGGAATCTTGAGTGGTCTCTCCATCACAACATCTTGAACATATTTTCTCCTTGACAGCTCCATATTCTAATCCCAAAAGGAAGATTTTAGTACTTGGGATATGCAATATGTCTTTGTCCTCTCAGCAAGGTGTACAATTAATTCCTTATGTTCACAAGTAAAAATGATGGAGCAGACATTATCACTGGGATTCCCCAGAACTTCCAGGAACCCAATAAGCATGTTTACATTTTCATTTGCAAAAATAATCATTGCACACTCCTGCTGTAAAAGAATGAGTGAATACGTGGAGTTTCCTTCTATTGTTTGTGCCAAATGAGTATAAGTAAAGTCATCAAGTCATCTGGTCAGCCTTCTGTAGGCATTTGCTATATCTATAAGTAAACTATAATAAAGAGATAGCCACAGAAATAAGGATCTAGGGACAAGTTTAAGTGTTAAAAATTGTAATTCATTAAAAGAAAACTAAATAGGGAAAGGAAATTCAGCATCATACCACCCTCCCGCCCCATAGTCCACCTACCTGTGTGGCTGCCATCTGCAATGCTGCTGACTTCATATGGTGACAGGTGTTTCTCATGCCTGCACATGCCAGGGAGAAGAGACAAAGATAGAGACAGGTTCTTGAGGTTTGCCTTTATCAGAAATTGTACCTCTACCTCTCAGAGGCCAAGTAATTTCCTCAGAGCTTAATGGTGGACAAGCAGCTGGAATCCAAGATACAGGGCTGTACTGTGCTGAGTCCCTGCTTCTACAACTCCCCTGTTATGGACTCCTAGGCTGATTCTTGAGGTTAACCCTGATTTTTTGTAAGCTTTTTAAAAATAATAATCAATTTACCCAGCTGCCCAGATATTTCCAATGCCAAATAGGAAGTGAACATCTTTCTTAGACCTTACTTTGTTTAATGAAAGAAGATGGAAATTAATTAATGACTATGATGTACACGGTCATGTGTAGGTTTTCAAGGGTCTCTTTACTGAAAGAATCCCTCCCCCTACCTTCCAGGAACATGGTGGGGAAAATCTCAGCAGCACCTTTGAGTGGTCTTTTATGATACCAGTTGCTCAGACAACTCACTTCTTTGGCTGGCACACTATGATAAGCACTGTGGATACATTATATTGGTATAAAATTAGTGGCAGTGTAAGAGCTTGGCTATGTCAAAGTCTCTGTGGGGCATAGTGAACCTATTGGGCTACTGTGCTCTCCCTTTTGTCTGTATTACTTCTTCACTTTCTCTTTCCCAGATGTTTACCTAAGACACACCCCAACAATTGTCCTTCATGCTAATCTCTATCACAGTCGCTACCAAGAAAAGCAGGTGCTATCCTAAATAGCTCCATCATCAATGTGACACAGCTTGGAGCCCCTGAGAAAGGAATTGGCCTGTGGGATGCCTGTGGGAGAGTGTCTTATTGTTAATTGATGTAAGAAGGATTAGCCCACTGTGGGCGGCACCATTCCTAGGGCAAGGAGTCTTGGAGTGGATGAGAAAGCTGGCTAAACCCAAGCCTGTGAGCCACACACAAGCAGCATTCTTTTATTGCTTATGCTGAGTTCCCATCCTGACTTCATTTAGTGATGAACTGTGACATGGAAGTGAAAATCAAATAAGTCTTTCCCTCCTCTAAGTTGCTTTTGACTGAGATTAAACTAGAAGAGGTGCTGAGAGGGAGCCTGAGCTCAGCCACACACTCTCTCTCTTGTTCATAATAAAGGTCATTACTAGTGATAGCAGGTGTTTGTGTAACTCTTGGCACAAGGCAACTAGAAAACAGTTTAACATTTCATGGATGATGAATTTGGGTAGCATTACCTGGTAATGCTTATGGGGATTCTTACAAATGTGATAAAAAAAAATGAACCATAAGGTTATGTATCTTATTGGCTATTGATAAGCTAAGGCTCTGGGAAAAGACAAGAAAAAGCCAAGAAAGCATCGACCTCTAACTGAATGCTTAGTGTGTGAATGAAAGCACTTTCTTACTGCTTTACAGAGAGATCCTGTGTCCTGGTGGTGTGATGTGGTAGGGAGATGAGACGCATACCACATCTTATTCTGCAGAGTAGGCCAGTTCCACACTGTAAGCCTTAGGGGCAACTTTCCTCTCAAAGAAACAGAAGAAACGGTAGGAGGACAGGGCTTCAGAAGCAGGGGAGTGAGACTGAGTGGGTGCAGGAGGAACAAGCCTTTAACCGAAGCGAGTTAGGAGACACAGGTAACAGCCCAAGGCACGCTCATGGGGCAAGACAAATGGGAAAGCCACAAGACTTGTATTCCAATGATGTGATAAAAGTATCAAAGATGAATCCAAACAGTGATACCCCATCACGAGTCAGAACCTACTGGTTTTCGAAACAAATCACCATGGATCAAGCCTATACTCAGAGGTAGAGATTATACTATGAATGTGAAGATATGAGCCACCCTGGGGACCCATCAGCGTTTTGGGGGGACATTATATATCAAACCAACTTCAGGTTATTTCACTCATGTACTCAGTTCTCAACATCATCAGGAGATAGGAACTACCGTGGTGTGAGTGAGGCACCGTCAACGTAAAGGACACGGAAGTAACTTCAAAGAGGATGACTCCAAAGAGCTCAAGAACGGCAGAGACATGGACCGGTTGGCGCCTCTGAGGGCTGACACAAAACGTGCATGCACAGGAGAAACAAAGCTGCTGGAAAAGAACCCCTCTTGAGACCAAACGGGAGTGGGGCTGAACTTGCAAGGAGGCAGTAAGTGGACCGAAGGGGAGGCTAAGAGTGGGCGACCAGAGACTGCTGAGAAAAAGATGAAACACCACCTGTTGGTGCAGCGGGCCCGGGCTGGGGCTTGGTGCACAGTGCAGGAAGCTTCCATACTGCGCAACAAACCACGTGACAAGGAGGAGCCTACCAAACTGGCAGAGCCTCAAAATAGGTCGGAAAACTGAGGTGGTGGCTTTCCAGTTCCCTGGGGTGCTGGCAAGCCTGGCACCTCCTCATAGTGACAGAGGGATGGTTGGCTATCCCAGAGCTCGTGTTGACTCCCCATGGGTCCAGAGGCTTTATAAAAATGCTTGCTGCTAAGCAACGAAATGGATCTGCACTGGATGCTGGTGTCTGGAGTCTCTTTTCCGAGTTGGTGACTCTGTTTCCCTCTCATCTCCTCCTGGATGGTTCCCACAACCACCAAGCTACTACACAGCAGCATGGGCAGGTGACCCTTAAGTGGTGGGGCCAAATGCTGAGCAAAATTACCTGTTCAAGAAATAGGAGAAAAGAGTGCAGACCAGCGCGCCAGAACAGATTACAGTATGTTATTCATTAATATAAGAAATATCATGTTGAGACAGGGAAGAAAGCAACATCACAACTTACAAAATTAAAGTTCCTTGATTTTGATTATTTTGTGGGCTAGAAATTGAACACAACCCGGGGCCTTGTACAGGCTAGGCAAGTAAGAAAACCTGTTACCTAATACGTTAATTGATAATTAATAAAATATATCAATGAGATAATACACTTGATGTCATTTATATAGTATTAGAAATGATAACACAGTTGCTATGCCACCTTGATTGACCATGAGGTATTTATAACTCTCTCTCCAACAAGCCCATAAAACTCAGCAACTTTATTATCTATGTTATAATAGAATGAGTTATCAGCTGCTCTTGGCAATGTAATAAATAATTTCAATTCAAAGCATATTTCTGCTGATGCAACTGTTAATAGAATTCTTAAGAGTACGTTGTAGGCTGTGACAACATCAAGATCAACTTCTAACAAATTATTTTGAAATACAAATTTCTGTACATCTAGAGTAAGTTTCTAAATCATTTTCTGAAAAAGATTTAACTCTTTACATAAAGCATTTCTGTTTGTCTTCACTTAATTTTAAGCATAAATTTACAAATGGCATTTTAATGCTTCCTCTGACACTTGCTGCAATTTTGGGAGTTTATACAAGAAACTAAAATGACTTCCTAGCTTGTGTATAATTCAAAATGACTGCTTTGTATTCTATTGCTGCATTTTCAGTGACAAGAAGATATTCATTTAAAAGCTTCTTTTCTTGTTAATAATTGGTTTATTAGAAGGTTCGTGTAAAATACTAATTTTTTCTTCTGAATCTAATGATATCATTTAATACGTTTAGTTCCATTTCACCATATATGTATGCACACATATATATGATATAATACATATAAATTCCCCAGTCTTTTGAAATCTGAGAACCAGAAATTATAAATCCTTTAAACTTTCTAATAACTTTCCTATATGCTTTGAGCATGATTTAATGTACTGAAAAAGAGTACTATCTATTAGGCATAACACTCTCCTGACCTGACTCTCACCATAGCTAACATTTGTGCGGAAGATAAACAGATAGATTCTAGTGACTGTCTTTAAGTTTGCCTCCTACCAAGCATGGCTTCCATGACGACTGTTATGCTTCCTTTGTTTTGGCTCAGGCCACCCTGTCAGGGTCAGTAGGGGACAGGGTCCCTGCCTGTATCACCTATGCTTGTGTTTACCTGACGTCCAGGGGAACTCCTTAGCATTCATGGTGCCCACTGCCTGCTGTGTGAGGACCGAGATCCACCTTGTGATCATCTCTCCTGTTCTCGGTTATCCTGCATCAACTCACTGGACATATATCCACACAGGCAGAGATACAACATAGCAAAATTAAGAATTTCAAGACCATACCAATAAAGCTGTAGGTCCTACACACAGGACCCCTTCTGCACTGGTATGTCATGATGCCCATAGGAAAGGGAGTTTTGGCAGGCAGTGTGCACTACTTGCTTTCACATTGTCAGCTACAGACAGGGCAGGGGCACCAGGAGTGTCTCTTTTCAGCAGCTCCCCGCCGGCAAATCTGACCATGATGCTATCTGATGGGGGAGTGTGTTTATATGGCGCAGCTTTCGTGCCATGCATCAGGACCAACAGTTGATTTAGAAGAACTAAGGGCCACCCTAACTCACTTTGGATGAGAGTGGAGTCTGTGGGACTAAAGAGAGTAAAGGACTGTTTACAAAGCTGCAGTCAGATGCGCGCAGTGACTACACATATGTGCTAGATCTGAACAATCAGGAAAATGGAGGATGGCTTAGTGAGAACTTTCAGGAAAGTTAGGGAAAGAAGGAGAAGAATAGGAAGCATTCCAAGTGGAACAGATTGAAGTTGGAGACATCAGTCTTCACTCATGTTTGGCTTAATATAGAAACAGATGGATATACACAACGATATTTATAAGTGTGTGTATGTGTGTGTGTGTGTGTGTGTGCGCACACGCATGTGCATGCACATTCCTGATCTGTCAAGTAAGAGAACCTAAGCCACCAATGCATTCATATGTAACCTTGAAGTTGTTTTTTTAATGCTGTTCTTCTAAAAGGAATCCACCTGTAATCCCAGCACTCTGGGAGGCAGAGGCAGACGGATTGCTGTGAGTTCAAGGCCAGCCTGATCTACAGAGCAAGTCTAGGACAGCCAAGGGTCCACACAGAAACCCTGCCTCAAGAAACAAAACAAAACCACTCAAAGAAAACAGCAATGACAACAGGTAAAAGAAATGAGTAGTCTTAGAACTAAGACAGGAAGTGGAAAAGATAGGCCAGGACATCTGTGGAGAGTGGAACACAGAATGTTCTTTAACAAATGAACAAAACATCACAGCCTGGAGAGAGACACGATGACAGGTGTGAGCCAGGATTGCTGTGACAGAGAAAATGCTCCTCCCACCGTTGGGGGAACATCATTGCCTGTCTTTTAGGTATGCTCTCTCTTTGCTCATATTTAGTTAGTACCTCACATCAAACCCCACTGTAGGGCAGGTTATAAGAAAGAACACTTCAGGACAGTTCTCTGGAGATCTGTGGCTTTACCACATTAACTTTCTCTAGCAAATCCACCCAGGATCTTGGCCTCTTAATCACACAGCAACTCGAGTTCCCCTCTGATGTAAACACTTCATTTCTGGGTTGTCGAATTGTTTTCCTTTAATTAAATGAAGCGGGGGTGGAGGGGAAGGGGTCGTTATTTTCAGCTCTGCACAAATTACTGCTCAGTAGAAACTGAATAATGTATTGTAAGTAGTACTCACTCTATTTATTAGACAGTCTATTGATGTGTGTTGGTCTTGTTCTATTTCAGAGGCACTGTCATGGTAACTGGTCTCCTGACAAAGGCCTGTGTCAGAGCAGAACTTGAACATATGGAACTTTAGATAACTGACAAATTAAAGAGCTAACCTCACATACAATTTAAGGGACCTGCTCTATGTTAGATTAAATTTATCCATGAAATTGCAAAGCCCTGAGAGGCAGCTCCTGGCATTAGCTGCACATAGCTAGCTGGTCCTCATCAAAGCTGTAGAGAGAGGCCCTCCATGACCTCCCTGCTCCTGGTCCACACCTGTGGCTCTGCCTTTTGTGTCATTTTGGCCTTTGGGTCAAGATCACAGAACAAGTTGCTGTTCAGCTTCCAGAGAGCTAGAGTGGCTCTGCATGACTGACTTCCAGTCCACAGACAGGACCTCACCCCAGTTTTGCCCAAAACCTAGCTGAGAGGCTTTTCTGGACTGGAGTTCTTTCTCTCAGTGGAAGACTAGGTGCTCTTGAATACCTTGAGCCCTACGCTTGGCTCCCTTGAATCTGCGGCCACAGAGGAAGCAGAGAACGGAACAAGTCACAGCCTCCTCTGCAGAGCTAATGGACCCGAATGGACCCTATAGAAAGCTCCCGCGATGTGCTGACCTTGTGTAGTTAATGTCTATAAGGGCCCAGAGCCAGAGAAGGAGCCAACAAGAGCAAAACCATCTCTCCTGAGATTTCCTTTGGGTTTTACTTTTTAAAATCCTCATTGCTTTCACATAGTTACCCAGCTTTGAAGAGTAATTATTGAGCACGGAGGTGACCAGGGTCCCCTCTGCCATCTTCGTCTCTCCCCCCCACCCTCTGTTCTTGAAATCCCTTAGCCTGTCCACCCTGGCTTAGCTTCATTCCCCCATTCTCAGGAGGGTGAAGGAGCTCAAATGTCATGGATGGATTGGGCTCCACTATATTTTCTGCCTTTCAGGGATGAATAAAAACTGTCCTCACTTCCCAGGCCATTTGTACCCATTGCTTAAATCTTCCTCTTACTCAAAGCAGGATGTTTGTCAATTCTCTCCGGAGCTTCTTCCTGTGACTGACTGGTAAGGACTGGCTAAGGTCCATGTTAGAAACCATGGGACCCAGACAGAGGGCTGATGGGGAAGGCTGACAGGATGGTATTTTGTAAGGTTCTGATCCAAGGAAGAGAAAACCAGGACACAGAAGGCAGAAAGAGCACGTAAGGGATGCCCCTGTTTATCATTGAAACAGCCTTTTGTTTAGCGGGAGTGCAATCTGGAGATTAAGAAGGAATCCCAGGCCCTGTCCTTAGCCACGCATTTCACGCTCACGTTTAAGGGGTTTCTATAAACTCAGGGCAGTCTTGGTGCCTCTTCTGATTTCCACTTTGATCCAGCAGCAGAGCAGATTGTCCCACCTGGTAGCCCTTGGCACGCCCATGGCATTTCAATCCTTGCCATGGCCACTTGCTCCCTTTCACTTCCGTTCCCAGACCAGTGGGGCTGGGGCCCCTGGGAATGTAACAGCAGCCATAGATTCTGGATTTCAGCAGATCCAGCCTTCTTTAGTTCTGTCACCCCCTTATGGCAGTCAAAAATCTTTCCCTAATCCTACTTCTATATCCATCCCCCAAAATGTGCTTCTACCACCCGCCTTTCCATTCCACAGCCTTCTGTTTTGGGATCCTAAATAATTCCAGTTAGTCAGGCATCATGCCAGCCCTCACTTTCTTCCCTCATTTAATCAGTTCTTACGTGAGGCTGTCAAATATTTCTTCTTGCCAATGACGCATTTGCCGGGGCATGGGGTGGGCTGAAGATTTTGGAGGCATGGGGACAGCAGGTGTGGAGCTGTGTGTGCTATAGAGAGTATTTAGAACCAATGGCAGACAAAGTCATTCCAGGGCTACCGTCTTTTCACACACCCGACCCTGGAGGGTAGGGTTCCTGACTTGGAAAATAATAAAAACGAAAGAAAGGAATGCTTGAATGTTCACATCTGGGCTGTGGATACATTTTGTCAAGAGAGAACAGGGTGGAGGGAGTGGGATGTGGTCTGACAGTTTCTAATACAAGACTGGAGGAAGATCAGGACGGGGTTCTGTATTTTTAGGGGTGACAGAACACTTCCGGCCTTTGGAGGCTTGATATGTTAATTATAGGACCTGTGGATGTCAGCAGAAATCTTTTAAAAGAATAACTTGAGTGCCTAAATTCCCCAAAGACTACAGAGACCGTTTTAGAAATGGCAGTCAAAGACAACAAAAGTGAAATGCGCAAATGCCTTCTACGCACAGTGGTGCTGGGCAACCAGCTCCTGGTGCTGCCTCCCTCTCAATGCTGTTGCTAGGAAACCAAAGGGCTACACTTCCATCATCTCCATACTTGCTAGGAGATTGAGTAATTGGTGTCTGGATGTGAGTGTACTGTTCCAAAAATATCTCTTTAAAAAGACATGAGAGGGATGCAGAGCCAGTGGGTAGGATGACGGAGGGTGGAGTAGACTGTGTCCCTGAAAGGGCAGAGGGTGTCTGATGACCACACCTGAAGGCTAAGGAGGAGGTGGGGGTCCACTCTAGGGGTAGAAGTGGGAAGTTGCTTACAGCTTTCCTAGATTTGCTATCAACCTCTGCCGTGTTATTTAGAACCGATTTCCTGAGTGCTACCTAGAAATATGTGGGAACAACTAAAATTCTAGAGGGAGGGCACCGTGGATTGTAATTTTACCCTTACTATTTAAAACAGTAAGGTGAAGAGAAATTTGAAATTTTAGTCTATAGATTTTAAAGCATAAATCCATACCCATATTAGTGCTTAATTACATATGTGAACCCTTTGTTTGTGGGAGAAGGAATAAACTATAAAATAGTACATTCCTGTGCTCTCTCTCTCTCTCTCTCTCTCTCTCTCTCTCTCTCTCTCTCTCTCAGTAAAAGTGGTTGCTTCATCTGCTGGGACCCAGTAAGATATGCTACTGGGGCTACCAGCTGTAAGAGGTTATCTGGAGTGAGGAAATTGGAGGGTGAATCTGAACCTGCTTCTAGCAGCTGCTTATTTCTTCATGACCCAGACCCATGGTCGGTCAGTGTCCCTCCTAGTCATGTCTCAGTTTCCTCATGTGCAGCACGACAAGACTTGTCTAGAACTCCAGGTCACACTCCAAATTTTC
Organism: Acomys percivali; assembly: GCA_907169655.1. Taxonomy (NCBI): domain Eukaryota; kingdom Metazoa; phylum Chordata; class Mammalia; order Rodentia; family Muridae; genus Acomys; species Acomys percivali. Next base: position 88,572,090 of record OU015746.1, on the reverse strand, counting down.
ATATTTTGGGTTTGATGACTAGTGTACCTTTCCCCATAGCCAAGGGGCAACTCAGTGCCACTTCTTTGTGAGTAGATCCACTTTCCTCTCTTAATTCATAAGAAAAAAAAATCCAGTTTGTGGCTACATTTTACCTGTTTTCAACTATCCATCCCAGTAATGACTGCTGGGAGTCTTGAAGAATAGATTGGGAAATGAAGAAAGTAACTCTGTAATTGTATTATTTTTCTTGCTTTTTACACTTGTCATAAATATATATAATATGTCCAGAAATCAAACTTGAACCATCACCCTTTTCTTCTGGATGAAGGGGGCCTGTGAAGCATTTGGGACTTGTGAACCCTGTACCCCAATGTCACACATGAAAACTGCTAATCTGACGCCTTTCCCACTGGCCACATGCTTTTGTGTTCTAGAAATCCATCAAGAATCACGAAGCTTACTGCCTGGCTCGAGATCTGCACTGCAGGGTTACGACCTTATACGCCAAGTGGGGAAAGAGCGGGGCAGGCAGCCAGGAGCCCTCCTGAGACACTCAGAAGGAAAACGCCACAATACATGGAAATGCACTTTACGGGAACGTGGCGAGTTTGCACAGAACGTACTGCATCTTTCCACTGTGTGCCTGAGAAAGCTATTCATTTATTCAGCAAGTATTTTTTTTTTGAGGCACTGCTGCTGCCAGCTCCTCATTAGGTATTCATGCCCCTCATTAGTTATTCATTCATTCTCCTCATTAGGTATTCAGTCACATGGCCAAGACACATGGTCAGTGTCCCTCACCATTCGTCCTATGCGCACAGTTCCAAGGAACAGTGCCACTTATCCCCACACAGAACCACAGGCTCGATGCCTCCCTCTTCTAAATACTCTGCATTTTCAGAGGTTAAACCTTTACCCACTGTGAAGAATTCTCTCAAATCACTCCCACGAGTGTCTGTCTTATTTTGTTCTTGAACACTCCCAGTGACACAAGCCTCAGACACTTTATTTCCTGTGATAATGAATGCCGGTGTCTAATCATCGTGCAAGCAGATGTTCCTTAGGAAAAACAAATAAAATTAAAGCTATCTTTGGGTTAGCAAACTCCCCACCTTCACCCTTGGCTGACTAGGCAAATAAGCAAGGCGTTCACCTTCTCCTCCCGTCACTCCCCTTGGAGATGCTGAGGCCAGCTATCCCACAGAACACCCAAGTTCCCTTATTTTACTTATTTTTCACAGTATGAAAGGAAATTTTCGGATGGACTTCAGAGGGCGGGGGAAGGTAAAATGGCTGTACAAAACTATTTGCTATGCTGACACACTAGTGTGTAAGAGGATGCACATTTCACTATTAACCTTTCTGACCCTTTAAAAAGTTACTTTCCCTGTGTGCTTAAAAAGAGGCTAAAGCTTCAAGAACAGGTGAGGAAAACTAGCTCGATAACTGAAGAGGAGCCTGGGGGCTGCGGGTTGGGCATTGACCGTTCTCACGGAGCCACAGGACCTGCTCTTTTTCTTCCCTTTCTTCTGGGTATTTGGCAAGTATTCTGGAGTGTTCAGTAGCAGCCTGGATGTGGGGGGAACAGTACAAGGGAGCCATAAAGAAGTGCCAAGTAATGATGAATAAAAGTTATTCTGTGCACTCCCAGGAGGTCTGAGACCATGGGCAACAGTTGGAGGAGGCAGCTGTTGCTACAGCACCAGGAAGTCCTGGCTAAAGACACTGCAAAATGCAAATGGACTGGCAGGTGGAGGGGAGAGCAGCTCAAATAAATGTCCTCTAGTTAGAGCTTGAGTCCATTGCAGGGATGACCTCAGGATCGCCCTCCTCCGCGTAGCAAACCTATAAACACTTCACAGTGGTGCCACAGGTCCCAAAGACTCCTTCTGGTCCACATTTACCTCTATGTTATTGCCAGCCCAGAGTCAGAAAGGCCACTATTCGTCTCATAAAACAGTTAGGTCCCCAAACTAAGGAAACATTTAATAACTTGATGAAATACTTTTAAAAAGTCATTTATAGAAAAGCTCCTCTCCAAGACATCATCTCAAAGATGCCAAGGAACTATTTGCATCTGGACAACAATTTTCTCATTTCCATTTGTTATGGAGGGAGGGGCCCTACAAGAAATGTTTAATATTTTATATCCGGATGCAATAATTTCTTTTAAAAGAGGAAAAATGATTGTATCTCAATTGATTTAAAAACTAAAACTTACAATTGCCATTCATAAACTTTTGGATGGGTTCCCTGGGGTCTCCACACTGAGCCAGAAAGAGAAATGACTCCATTGACATGAGGTCATCTGAAGTCATTGATGGGGTCGTGCTTCATAGCTTCCAAGTGTTGATTAGTATACTTGAATCTGAATGGGGAACCAGTGTCGGTAACATAGCTGAGAAGTGGGGACTCTAACTTAACAGGAAGACCCTCCTGGCCTGCACCCTGTTTCTGAAACACCATCACAGTCCTTCCCTGGTTTGCAAGGTTGATACTTCAAGCTCTTAGCATTCAATCAGCCATCCACTAACATGAAAGTGTGAAGCAGATATGAACCAGGAGGCATCCTAAACACAGGATTAAAGTCATCGGAGTGTCTGCTCAACCCTACATGAACATAAAAGACAATTAATTGCTGCAAAAGAATGAAGAGAGATTTGATCTTCAACAGGGATAAGCCCTGTTAGGCTATCTATCAAGTGTCAGCCAAACACACACACACACACACACACACACACACACACACACACATGCAACGCTAAACAGTCTTGAGAGCTGTTATTGTTGTTGTTGTGGTGGTGGTGGTGGTGGTGGTGGGGTGTGTGTGTGTGTGTGTGTGTGTGTGTGCACACACACACGCGCGAGTGTGTATCACAATAATAATTAAAAAAGAAGACGTTATGATTCCGAGAGGGAATGAGGATGCAAGAAAGAATTGAAGCAAGGAAAGAGAGGGGTATAAATGATATAAATTCAGTATTCATATGTGAAATTCTCAAAAGTAAAAGAAAAATAAATAAAAATAAAGTATTGCAAAAATTTACAGTTGAAAAATCATATGAAACAGAAGACTGGTCAGTGAAGCTGGGTGTTGAAATCACCTACTGTCATTATACCTGGGGCTTTCTGTTCCTGTGTCCACTGCTGTGTTTGTGTTATAACATTTTATGTGCTAACATTTGCTATATGTATGCTTAGCTGCACTTGTTTTCTCCTTTAATTAGCCTGGTATGTTGACTTCTAGTCTTTAATTTTTGATCAGTTAGCTTCTTTGCTTGTAAAGTTTATTTCTGGTAGACAACAAATATTTGTATCTTGTTTTTAATCCTACCAGTAGGTCTGTGTTTTTTATTTTTTGTTTAAGATTTATTTCTTTTTATTTATGTGTGTATACATGTGTCTCCGTGTTTATATTCCATCTGTGTGCTGGTGCACAAGGAAGCATTTCTGGAAGAAATAAACTAGAAAAATCCTTGAGTGCTAAATGTATTGACATGTGGAAGCGGACATGGTGAGGACAGTTCTGAAAGTTTTCAAAGTGATACTTTCTTAACTCATAGACCATGGCAGAAAATAGTCATTTTAATATATTTTGTTCATTTGTTGAGATACATATCCTTATGTAGCCCAGGATAGCCTCAAGTTGATGATCTTTCCTCTCAGCTCCACAAACTCTGGGATTATAAGCATATACCTCACTTGGCTTTAACTTTATTATAAATTAAACATAAAGTCCTTCTGAAGAGAAAAATGAGAATAACAGAACTCAAGGTTTATTTTCTTAAATTCTTCTATAAAATTGAGGGGAAGCATACAACTTATAAGTTTACACTAAGAAAGCCAATATTTAAATAACAGAATTTCCAGAAAATAAATCAACAAAATGACCTTTAAAAAATCTCCAAACTTAACAACAGCAACAACAACAAAATGTTAACAAATGGAAAGAGCTAATTGAATGTACCCTCACAATAAATAAATACTGTGAAACTATGTCATAGCCATAAAACTTTAGACTATTAAGGGTGAAGAGAAAGAAACTTCCATAAAGGAAGGAATGAAGGAAGGGAAAGAAAGAGAAAGAAAAAGAGAAAGGGAAATAAGGAAGTGATCACCCGAGACTGTACTTCACTGGAGTAGCTACACTGGATTCTCAAAGTCAATCCAATTGTTCCTTTAAAAATTCCAAGGGAATTCCAAACTAGTATTGGATATTCAGTCAAATTACCAAGTAAGTTTGAGGATTATTATTAAAATATTATACAGGCAAGAAAAATAATTACAGTTTACTATGTACTCCAGATAAAAATATGATTTTCTTTGTCCAAAATAATGTAAAAAGATGACTAAGGGTCTAGTTGCATCTTCTAGCAGATAATTAATTTAATTAAAGGGAAAGGGCTGGAAATGGATTCTCGAGTTTTGGTATATGATCGGGTATATTCCTGACCATAGGGAACCTGATAGTCACTGTCTCTAATTTCCCTGAGAGAAGTCAACTTTAGTAGAATGACAGTAGGGCTTCTGATTGTGGCCAAAGCTCCAGGGGCTTGTGATGGACAGTCAGCTAAAGGCCCTTCTGGTATTCCTTTGCTTCAGTGATGCTCAGGATGTTGGTTACTAAGGGAGAGGAGGCACCACAACAACTCTTACAGTTGAGTTTTCTCCATTAGACTTGGGAATCACGTGGAACCTGGCTGAAACAAAATAAACAAAGTGGCATTTTGAGTGCTGGGGTAAACAACCACGGGCTCAGATCAGCAACAAATAAAGGCTATCGTTGTCTTTATGGAGGTTTCCGTGTTGCCTGCTTAATTGTCTTTTTAAAAGTTGGCATGTAGACCGCTCTGGGCCCTGATCCACCCTCCATGATGTTCTTCTAGTAGGTTTCTAGGACCCTCTGGATTCTTCTATTTCTCCATCTTCTACATTTCTCTTACCTAGAGTCCCAGGGGGATGTCTCCACATCTATCCCAATCTCCTGGTAAGTAAAGACTTTCATGGGACATGCCTTTTGGGCTAGTGCCCAATTATAAGTGAGTATTTACTATGTGAGTCTTTCTGCTTCTGGGTTAATTCACTCTATCTGATCATTTCTAGTCCCATCCATTTGTCCACAAATTTCGGGATTTCCTTGTTTTTAATAGCTTAGTAGTATTCCATAGTGTAAATGTACCACAGTTTCTTTATCCATTCTTCAACTGAGGGACATTTAGGCTGTTTCCAGGTTCTGGCTATTATGAATAGGACTGCTACGAACATGGTTGAGCATATGTCTTTGTTGTGTGGAGGAGCATTTTCTGGGTATATTCCAAGGGGTGGAATGGCTGGGTCTTGAGGAAATTCAATACACTAACCAAGGACAATACAAGTAGTAAACACCGAACCCCTATTCAGATCTAGCCAATGGACAGGACATTTTCCACAGCTATGTGCAGAGCTGGGACTGACTCTGACATGAACTCTGGCGCCTCATATTTGACCACCTCCCCTTGGTGGGAAGGCCTGGTGGCACTCAAAGAAAAAATAAGCAGGTTACCAAGATGAGACTTGATAGCCTATGACCATATAGTGGAGGAGGATGTCCCCCTCAGTCGTAGACCTAGAGGAGGGGAATAGGGTGAAAGAGAGAGGGAGGGAGGATACAAGCGATGGACTAACAATTGAGTTGTAATCTGATTAAGTTAATTAAATAAAAGAAAAGAAAAGAAAAGAAAAGAAAAAAGTCGGCATGTAAGTGTGACCTATATACATATGTTAAACCTGGCCTGTTCCCTAGCAGAGAGCAACATAAAAAAACTGTGTAAGAAATGAAGGTAGGGTTTAAGTGGTGTTTAATTTGTAAAAAAATCAATATGAGGAGGTCTGTTAATTAGTATAAAGGTCATTAGGTAGTTTTACTTTGTTTTCCCTTGTTCTAGAGAGTCATGCCTGACTCTCAGAGATAGAGGTTCTGTATGGAAATCATTATTTTCACTTGGGGGAGGCAGAAGATTGGAACAAGTCCAGCTGTCTGATGCTCAGACTGCAGCTCTCAGTGGTGAGAGCTCCCTGGGCTTTGTTATCTCCTGGTGTGAGTGGAGTCAGGGCTGGTCCTGCAAACAGCATATCATCACTTCCTGTTTTGACTCTGCATTCTATATAAGGTCAAGGAGAGAAAGTTCCTGGTCGACATAGGGGGCATAGTCTGCATAACAAATCACGGTCGGGTCGTTTGAAGTAATTTTCTCCGAACTGTGCTTTCACTATGAACCTCCACCTATAGATAGGGGTTATGAGTGATAACTTTGGACCACGCACAGTTCTAGCCACAGGAAAGAGCCAACTAGAGATCTTTCAGAAAAAGCTGTCTTACATCCCATTCTAACATCACCCTGTCTCTTGCTAGAGCCCCGTGCTAGATTGTTCCCTTTACCTATAAGCTCATCCTTCACCAAACTGATGGGTAAGCAACGACAGACAGAGGTCTTAGGAAAGCACAACTTCCCAGAATTCCTCTCATCTCCTTGAACCCTACCTGACCCTTGGCTCTGTCTGCCAATATGCCCATTCCTACACACTTAGGGCCTTAAAACTATTTCTCTCCAGGCTTTGAGGGCCTGGGAGCCCATACCGTGAGCTCTGAGTTAACACTGCTGCTTCTGACCCTAGCCGAAAAGCCTTCCTTATCCCAGCCAGCCACTACATTTCTGTCTATTGCCTGGAGCTGTGAGAATGCAAGGAGCCATATAGGAATCTTCCTGGTGTACAGTAAGACATAATTCATGGGTTCAGTTTCTTACAACTTACCTTCTTGGCCAGTTTTAAATTCTTGGTGCTGGAGATTCCTGTGTCTATAGGCTGACATCTTAGCTCCTAGGACAGGTAGAAGCATGTGCCAGCTGGATACTAAGTGCTGTGTGTCAAAGACTCAGTTTCTGTCCCATGATGCTATGGGGTAGTGTAACTCTTAGGAGGTGTGGTGAGGTGTAAGCACACCCTGGGTGTGGGGTGTGCTCTGGAAGGAGATATTAAGACCTAGGTGGCTTCCTCCTCCTCTTCGTCCTCCCCCTCCTTCTCTGCTTCCTCCCTCTCTTCTTCTTTTCTTTTCTCTGTCTGTCCCTTTTTCTTCCTTCCTTCCTTCCTTCCTTCCTTCCTTCCTTCCTTCCTTCCTTCCTTCCTTCCTTCCTTCCTT
>OU015746.1:88554420-88564921 GCA_907169655.1 Acomys percivali | reverse complement strand
CTTCCTTCCTTCCTTCCTTCCTTCCTTCCTTCCTTCCTTCCTTCCTTTCTCCTCTTTGGCTACCATGAGGCAAACAGAACTCGTTTGCCATGCTCTCCTGTCACCACCAGCTCAGAGCAGCACAGCCATGGGACCACGGACTGAAACTGTGAGCCAAAGCAAACCTTCCTTCGTGTGTTGATTATCTCAGATACATTGTCACAATAACAGAAAGCTTGTTGACATAGCCACAACAGCCTGGACAAATCTTAAATGCAGTTCCATATATGCTTATGAAAGTAGAACCCAGCAAAGAAGACACATGAAAAAAAGAGATATACTTCACTAAGGAAGTAGAAATTGGTGTGATGTGGCCGGTGAGCATCAGAAGCAACCAGTCTGGAACGGTAAGGAACAGGTTCTCCCAGGAACCTTTGCAGGGAGCACATCCTTGCCAACCCCTTTCACCTGCAGACTTCTGGCCCCTAACACTTCAAGTAAATAAACTTTTGTTATCGTAAAGTAGCTTATTTGCTTTGGTTTGTTACAGTAGCCGTGAGAAAAGATTACATAGACCTAATACTCTGTACATTGAGACCATTCTTTCAAATAGGTAACTTATGCTAAGAACCAGTGTGCTGACTTACTGTATCTAAGAGTATTTCAGCAGTGATGTCCATGCTGAAGAAGTTAGGTGTCTTAGGGGTGCAGGAAAGGGTATTTGGGAGAAGAAAGGCTAGATGGGATTAAAACACAAATGAGTCAAGGTTCTAGGACACATGACTTCAAGCTTCAGGTTTTCATAGGTATCATTGTAATTGCAGCAAGGATAGAAATAGGAAATGTGGTACAGCGTAGTTAGGACATCCATGCCGATTATGGCTGATCAAGGTATTAGTGACTACATTTTCTTCCTTAATCCACGTTCCTTGAGTGAGATACTTAATCCTGTTTGAAAGTTTGAACCGTATGCAGCTCTGAACTTCACAAGTCTTTACTTGGTTTTAATTCGGCAATATTTCATTAACATACAGAAACTAGCATCCTCTGGCTGAGGGGGAGGATGCAATAGATGACGTTTAAGGGTGTTCAGTGTTGGGTACCCACAGCTAAACTCCTTCTTCTGGAACCTATGGCAGGTGAGCCATTTGCATGCCTCCTAGAGTGTCAGGAGAAGAGGCTAGACACTGAAAAAGGTGACTGTGAAGCCCTGGGAAACACTTCCACCTCTGGTCACCCAGTTTCCCAGGGACACTCCAACTTTAGGTTGATACAACACACAGAAGATTGTTTGCACGTATTCTTTAGACTACATAGGTTTATCTTCCCATTCTGTTCAGTTCAGTGTAGTTGCCGCTAGCCTACCACGTCTGTTTAAGTGTAAATTAATTGAAACTAAATAAATTCCGTTTTCTGTTCTAGCCACAGTTGAAGACCTGTTAGCCACATGTGGCTGCAGAATCCCGTGCTGCACAGTGGAGATGGTAATGTTATACGATGTCAGGGTGTGAAGTAATAGGGAGCAGCTTTCTGGGTATATACGGTGTAAGTGAAAAGTTCTGATCTGCAAGGTCAGAGAGCATCCCCCTCTCAGAGGCCACTTGCTCTCGCTGCCTTCATGCAATCAACAAACACTGCAAGCAACCCGTGTCTTCATCTGAAGACACACACATTTTAAAAAGCGTGCCATGCCTTGCAGATATTCTATACAACTTTAAAAAGTAAACGTTGCCACTCCTAGCCCCTCCTTTGGAGGACGTTATTTATTGTAAGACATCATTTTTATTAAATACACCGTAGTACAAGAGACATTCCATGTCAGGTTGAGAGAAGCTGGTCACATGATTTACAAACAAACTTTTTTTTTTTTTTAAACACTGTATTCAGGTGTCACTTTGAAATCAGCCAAGATGCAGTGAGTCTCAGTAAAGCACTGGACCTCAAAACAGATTGCAAAAACAAGTAAGAACCAGTAAGAATCGTCACAGAGACATCACATTAAAAGGGAAATAAACCAACTGAAAAGATAGAGTTCTGAATACCAGGTCACCGTTGAAGGGGAAGTACATCCGCAGAGAGACGTTGAAATGAGTGTGTGTATGGCCCGGGTATATACAAACATCTGTTGGATGCTAAAGCAAATGTACGCATCCACATCTCTAGGCAGATGTATAAGGAACCTGGGGAGAAATATTTCACCATAATATGTTCATTCCTTAAGGGAGTACATGTTTAAAATTCACATTTAATTCAAATACCTTGTATTGAAAATATTTCCAGCTGTTGTATACATTTTAAGCAACAGTAAGCTATAGATAGAGACTTCTCCACCAAATTTCATTTCTCCATCTTCCATGTTTTTTCCTTCCTGCTCAAACATACAGCTATGAAGAACTTATGATACTTCGCCTAGCATATTGAACATTCCATCAGTCTCCAGTCAGGATCGTTTTGCTAACTCTCAGACCAAAGAAATAAAATAAACATGGACCTGGCCCAGAACGCGTAGGCTACAAAATGGCATCCCCATCTTTCCCATCTCATCTCCTGAGACGCACGGCGAGATGGCAGCATAGTTGCTTGGAGGTGGTTGTGAGATTCACAGTGTTTTACTTGCAACACATTTACATGTATGTAAAATTTTTTTTTGCTTCATGTCTGTGATGAATGGACCAAAATAAACACACAAATAAACAAAGGCAAAGAGAAAGAAGAGCAGGCTGCAACAGCTTACAATAATCAAGACCCTTTGACTTTAGCAGCAGTGGTTGAGTCCCTGGCAACAGGAAACTATGCCTTCCTGCACTACTACTGTTTTAGCTATGACCCCTCCCACCCAGCTCTTTACAACAACACTTGAAATTCATGTACGAGCTATCACGACCTGAGTCTCCACATTCCAGTTATACGTCGTGAAGAACTGGCTTTGACTGCAAACATGGACATCTGGGGATTTGGGTCATTAGCTGTTCTTCTCATGGGATTTCCTTCAACCATGATATAGGGCCAAACTGAAGGTTAAGTTTGGAAATAGAAGCCCTCTGATAGGGGGTAAGGGATGGGGAAGCAGAGCCATGAGGGTACCTGGGTCAGCGCTGCCATTTTAGAAATTAGACATGACTTAATGCCGGGTATTGCTGGCAGTCCCATTTGCAAAAGGAGAGGCTTAAGAAAAGTCTGCCCTTGACCAGGGACCCCACCGCCTAGTCCTTGAGAAGGCCATCACTCCACACCACGGCTCCGGCTTGGCATGTGGATGAGGAGGAGTGACTTCAAGCTGCCCATCTCCCCATGGATTTGGATGTTTTGTCATCAGCCTTCAAGACACTTGCCTCCCAACAACAGTGCAGCTTGCATCTAGATGCTCAGTCTGAGCCCAATACAAATGTGCAAATAAAAACTCAAACTCTCCCTCCCAGGACTGGTACATAAGGAGACCATTTGTCTACAGTTTTCCTTTGCCAAGAGCCAAAGAACAGACTCAATGTAGAGGATGGCTTTCAGTCAGTTGTTTCAGGGAAAATGTGACTTTCAGCACATCTTCCAATCCAAGAACTGCACAGAGTTGAAAGTGTGGCACAGTCCTTATCCACATAGGGAATGGAAATACAAACTGCCACACAACGTTGGAAAGTTTTGGTTATTTAGCAAATTTTAAGCAAATTATTCATATTGCACCCTACTTATAATTATTCTATTACCATGTGCCTATATGTTTATATAAACACACAAACACACTACATTTGTGCATTTGTATATGTATAAATCAAGTGTTTATAACATATATTATATATATATATAAGTACATGAAAACACCACAAGTGGAGCTGATGTGAGCATGAGTTCCGATAGAACTCTTGATAGCAATGTTAGAAGCGTTTACTAAATGGGGTTGATTGTAACATCGGCGCAGGAGTCAGCAGAAGCCAGGAGCAGAGGCACACGATGTAACATCTCATCTGCTTGCACTGCATGCTTCCTGTGGTTTCAGCCTCCCATCTGGCCTCACAGACATGCTAACATGGTTTCTTTCCCGGATGACATGCTTGGATGTTTGCATGTCTAGTGGGTAGATGTAGGTGAAGCCCATGTTTGCCCTTTGCCCTCTGAGCTTCTGAATTCTCTCTCTCTCTCTCTCTCTCTCTCTCTCTCTCTCTCTCACACACACACACACACACACACACATACACAAAATATGAATAATTTGCCAACACATGCAAAAAAGTGCTCAGAATCCATCAAGCAGTTAAGAACTGGAATGGAGGTCAGGCTGGGTTCAGGGTCGAGAGCTTGGTTTGCTAACGCCATTTTTGTCCTATTTGGAGAGGGGTACATTTTAGAACAAGAGTGTTTCTTTTCTAAAAATTAGCATACTGCAAGAAAGGGGATGACGATATCTTAAGATGTCCTTGGCTCATCCAACTACTATAAAAGCAATCAAATGCTCTTTAGTGCTCTGAAATCGGCATATATTCTTGAGACAGCAGAGGGACTAATAAGAATAATTAATAACAACAATAATAAGTATAAATAACTATAAAATTTGCACTTGCATAGACACTTTCCTTTTAAGACCTCCAGGGACTTGTCAAAAAGTATAAGAAATCTCTCTCTCTCTCTCTCTCTCTCTCTCTCTCTCTCTCTCTCTCTCTCTCTCTCTCTGTTTATTTTCCTACTGAGGGAAACACAGAACTGGAATGGAATGCTCCCATGTTTTCATTATAGACCTTTGATATAAACCTGTGCAGCCTCCTTTACCTCGGCCTCCTACAGCGCCATCTCTTTTGCTCTCTGCTAAGCAACTTGCATCTTTTTCTCCCAGGGCAACTGGTCAGACTTGGTTAATAGACCTCTGCAAGTTCCTAGGTCATGGCTGATGGAATCTGGAAAATCATGCCCAGACCTGCCCTTGCTTCACTGCCGCCTCGCAGCTCCACAGTGTTTTGACAGTACCATGGGTCCTTTAATGACATATACTGGACTGTATATATCAGAGAGATATGGCTTTCATTATATTATTATAGGGATTCTGGAGGGGTTTGTTTTAATGGACAAAACAAAAAGGATAAATACCTCCCATCTCTCATGAGCCACTGCAACAGAAAGTACCAGAGCATCTGCCTCAGGCAGCTCCTGACTGGAGTGGGCCCCACTGGATGGCCTCCTGTTCTGTTAGTTGACACAGAGTTTTTTTTTTTTTTAATTAAGTATTTATTTATTTTTATTTTGAGAGCCGGCTTTCAAAGTTTGTACTGGAAAACACAGTGCTCCAGAAATTAATGGGCACGAATGAAGCCTACCCAGAGCTCTTGCACCTTCAGAAGTAAATACCAAATGAAATGCTCTAAGGAGAATTACGTCATTCCTTCCAATCTGGCTCAAGTTATAAAGATGTCAAGTTTATCAAACTTCCCCTCACGGAGGGGACAGAGAAACGGAAACACTGTTTGCCCTCAGTCTACCTGACCACCCAAAGAAGCGTAAATTCCTACATACATCTACCCTCTCTTTTAGTAAAGCCAATGACCATGCCCAGATGCACATCTCCAGGCTCAGGCTGGGCACAACCTCCCGTTAGCCATACAGTGTCAATTTTTATTTTCTGCTTTAACTTTTTAATGGAGTACAGATAACAAAACAGCATACTGACAGTGAGTTACATTGGACAAAACCACCCTTCCAAATAGCCCAAAGCAGGAGACTTGACCTGCGCACACACATACACACTGAGTGTAAGCTCAGGGGGTGTCCCAAGAGAGCACTCCTTTCTCTCCGGGATGAAGTGTGTCTGTCCTGTGGTCCAGCAGGTTTGAGGTGGGTGAAGACTTCCAGCCGTCAGCACACCTGTTCCATAAACCCATTGCCAACTGTAGAACGCTTTAGGCTGCTGTCTGGTTACTTTCCCTAAGCCACATGAGTTAGACCTTTCCTGGAGCTACGCTGCCTACTGGCCACCATAGCTGGAACAGTAGTTTCTGCACATAGGTATTAGTTGACGAAGACCATGCACAATTTTGTTCGCACAGTTAAAAGACAGGTGAGAGTGGAGGGTTGGGACTAGAGGGAATTGCTCTAGAGAAAGTTCAGGATAAGAGAAATTTGCCTCCAAATGGAGAATGTCTCCTGTCTTTAGCAAGGACTCAGATTTTTCCAACTGACCCTGGAATAATATCTGAGTGAGAGTCTACCCCTTTTTGATTGAACTTGACAAAAGCTTGGTAGATAACACTGGAGAAAACACATCACCTCTACTACCACGCCCGACCACAGTGTCTGTATGATGTGCTGTCTGGGTCCCATGGAAGCCATCTTTTCTTTCCATTGCAGGCCAGTATCTGTGACTGACTGGAAGCTCTGTCCATGATGCAGAGTTCAGTGTCCTCCTTCCTCCTCAGAATGGTCCTCAGGGGATTGAGCCAAACATGTTTCTCCCAGTCGGGGGTTTCTGGGTTCTCCTAAGCAGGGCTGACCCCAGCTGACCCCATTGCTTTCTCTGGTTCGTTCATGCTGCGGTTTAATGTAGTACTTCTTTCTCTCTCTGGTTTTTATTTCCCACAGATAAAGTGTTCCCAGATTGTACACTGCCTTTCCTTCTCACACTCAGGCTAAAACCATCGGAAAACAATAAGAATAGCAATAATAAATAAATAAATAAATAAATAAATAAATAAATAGAAGTGAATCCATGGAAACGCCCCATGTCTGTACATCGGAAGTGACGATTTAAGTCAGATGTTTGATTTCCCTTTTTTTCATCCACACCAAAGGCAGGAATACAACAAGGCATTGTTAGTTGTGGTGGGCAAACTGGAGTGTCTGCTGATATAACAAATTACGTTTGTTAAGGCCTTTGTCTATGTACAGTTAACAGGAATACAGAAGCCAGATTGATCAAGGAGGAGGCTGAGGACCGTGAAGCTGGGAAGACAAAAAAAAAAAAAAAAAAAAAAAAAAAAAAAAAAAAAAAAAAAAAAGGAGAAAAGGCAAAAGAAAGAAACAAACCAGAGGAGATGGGAAGAGAGAAAGAGACAATGCCAAAAGCGAGTTAATACTGTCTGTGGATGGAGAAGTGCGCACTGCTCCCCCCTGCCCCCCGAAAGCCGCTCCTTGTCCTATCAGAGCGACAGACAGCAAGGTTGCGACATCAGCGGCAGTTAGGAGGTTCATCGTGTCAGCCAGTCTGAGGAATGCATTGGGAGGGACGATCTGGGGAGAAGGGTCCTAGCCTAGGATGTCCAGGTAGACCGGAGATGCCTTGGCCAAGTTCTGCAGAAGGGTATGAATGCCTTTGATGTTCTTTCTCATGTGTGGTTCCCGCTGCCAGCATCCCAACATTAGCTCATACACCTCCTGGGGGCAAGTGCGAGGCCGCTGCAGGACTCGGCCCTGGGTGATGCATTCTATCACCTGGAGGGGAGACCAGAGGCAGAGTTAGCAGGAGAAGCAAAGTGCCAAGCATGTAGAATTGTCAGTGCAGGAGGAGCAAGGAAGGGACTCTCCTTTCTTTAACTTCTTAAAAAGTCAAGCCAAATCACTGTGCTTATTTCTGGAGAGCAGCATGCAAACTTGTGTTTATACATGTACAGTGTGCTCCGATTGGCTCAGGACAATTGGCATGTGTGTCCGTGTGCCTGCATGGTCACGCTAGCACACCGCTTTCCTCTGAACCCCCACGCCAATCTTCCCCCCAAGGATTTCCAGTGAGAGAGACTGGGGGAAATTCTTAGGACCTGCTATATAGCCCAGGTTGGCCTCGAACTCAGGGTCCTCTTGCCTCAGCCTCAAAGGAAGCTTTTTTACAGGTTTCTCACAAGGAAGAGAGCCACCATGACGTCACAAAACTGGTAAAGGTGCAGTTTATTCAAAAAGGGTTATCTAAATTCCATGCAGAAAGTCTTATGTGTAAGGTTCTGACTGACAGGGACCTCCTTGCAGCAGAACTCATTAGGATCCCTGATATCAGAGCTGAATTAAAAGACAGTCATGGATGTGAGAGACAGGGGAATTGCCTGACTGAGGTGCTGCACCTCAACACAGACACGCAGCTGGCTCCCTGTACCCATGGACTCCTGCTTGTACCCAAACAACAGCCAATTGAAAATGTTGGGGGAAAACGGCAACCATGCCGAACACATGCAGACTTCTTTCTTGTCATTACTCCCTACATACACTGCATGATCGCTATTCGCAATGTATTTGTGTGAACTGTCACTGTAGGTAAGGCTGGAGACAACCCACAGCAAAGGAGACACCCAGGTCACTTGCAAAAACTACATTATTCTGTATTAGGAATTTGAGTGGTCTATATTTTGGTCTCTAGGGGCATTCTTGGTACCAGTTTCTCTGGATTTCAACAGGTAACTATTTGCAAAGGATTTAGAATAGACAAACAAATGCATCAAATGTTCTAGCAAAATCTGAAAAGGGGAAGTGCATTGTAGCTTCCCAGGAACAGTGCATGGACCCTTTTCCAGACCAAGGGGCACGGGTGGCTAAGGCCCTTCCCAGAGCGAGGGGCACGGGTCGATAGGCCCTTCCCAGAGTGAGGGGGATGGGTCGCTAAGGCTGCTCCTAATTTGTTGGATGAGGTGTAAAAAACTATTCCTCAACTCTATCATTAGAGGATGCAAGGAAGGGTCAGCCAACAGCAGTGCCTCTTTTCCCCCCAAAATCAGTAAAGCGAGGCTGTGAGATTCTGAGACACAGCAGGCTCTCTGGGAAAAGCTGCCGACTCAAGCAAAGCCACATATAGCCTATATATCCTATATATCCTGGTTCCAGCTCAGGAGCCCTCAGATCATGGCTGCATCTTAAATTTCAGCTCTGGTTGTGGTGGCGGCAGTGGCGGTGGGGGCTGCAGGCAGGATCTCTCCCCAACCTTTGCATACCTCGTTATTTGACAGCTGATACCAGGGCTGCTTGCCATAGGTGAAGATCTCCCACAACACGACTCCCAGGCTCCAGACGTCACTCTCGGTGGTGAATTTCCGGTACATGATGCTCTCTGGTGGCATCCAGCGGATGGGCAACATGGTGTGGCCACCGACCTGGCGGGGAGGGAATGAACAAGGAGCGTCAGTCATCTGGCACCAGTGCAGAAGGTTGCTGTTGGGGAGATGATTTTTTCCAGGAGCATATGTTTTCTCTATCCCCTCAGGTAATGGAGTCAGAGGGCAGCAGAGACTGCTCAAAACAACACCTTACATATGATTTGCGATTCTCCCATCTTCAAAGCCAGCGAAGAGAAGAGGGCCACCTTGGATTTACAAAAGCACTCGTGTACTTTCTGATGGGAGGACTGACCTGTCTATTAAGAAACATGGTCATTTTGACCAAGATAACAAGCAAAGTGCTCTGCATCCCTGCCTAGTGAGTGGTGCCCAAGACAGAAGGTACTGTTCCCATTTTATTGACAACCAGCCAAGGGGCATGAGCTACGCTTTGGACTCAGAGCTTTAGATTCTCCTCTATGATAGGGTGATGCCACCTAGCTTATTAAGAGCAACAATTAAATACATTTTAAAAAGAAAAGTACCCAGTTTAATGAAAACACAAGCCTCGGCAGCACCAGGAGACAGCATTGGTGTAGTCACGGAAACTAAATTGACGTAGTAGACTTGTGTGTGGTTTTCTACGTCATGAAGGGGGAAAAAAAATGCCATTTCAGGCTGCCTGGTTTTCAAAACATGGTCTGATTCCTGTGCAGTAGGCATGTGGCATGAGGCTCTCATTTTTCATCCTGGCAATGCTCTGGCACTACCAAGGCCACAGGACACACTGACACTCTACAACCTGAAGACGCTTGAGAAGAGATTTCTGGGATTGGACACACCTTGACCTCCCTCTTGCTCCAGGCTGGCTCTTCCCTGTTCCATGGTACCTTAGCCCCACAAATACCCATCCAGTTAAACCTTCCTCTCCATTCTCAGAACACTGATAAAGAGAAGCTGCTAAAGTATATGGAGGGCCTAACATTTTCCATTGCTCACATGGACTTGTGGCCCAAGGGTAAAGGATGCCCCAGGAGCTGGCAGCCTTTACCACGCAAAGCGAAGATGGCTCCATGGATAGCAGAGACTGGCTCTGACTGTACTCAAGTCAGGTATACATCTCCTCTGGCCATTTTCCAGAAAGATGTGAGAAAACTGGCACATGCATTTCCCAGGACTTCCCCACATCCTGTGGCAGTGCTGTCTCCTTGATGCTCCCCAAGGGAGCACTGGGAAAACTCTCCACAGTTTACAGCCATCTTCCCCTCCACCACCTACTTTCATGAACTTACACAGTGCTTCACTGAACTGCAGACAATGAGATTGCATTGCCAGTTAGCATTTGCCCAAGGTAACACCTTGAACATGGGACAGACAAGTCTAAGGTCTTGCTGTCCCCATTGACTCTCTTCATCCACACAGGACACATTCACTGCGGACCTACTAAGCTCCTAAATACAGTACAGCTCTACTTGCGGATGGTGCACACACACACACACACACACACACACACACACACACACACACACACA
>OU015746.1:88519240-88554410 GCA_907169655.1 Acomys percivali | reverse complement strand
ACACACACACACACACACACACACACACACACACACACACACACACAAGGCACAGGCATTCCAGTCCTTAGTCTTGTCTTATCTATTGCAACTTTTCAAAGCATTCCTATCCCATAGTTTATTGTGGCAAGTGGCAAGAGTACAGCTGGCTCCATTGTGTGTCTTGTTCTTGTTACTTCTTCTTACAAAACCCAGATCTCCAGGGGTTAAAGCGAGATTTACACTGGCTCCTAAGAGTACAAGCTGCCTCAGGGCTCTTGGGCCACACATTATCAGCCTGAAGCTTGGCCTTTCTTGGAGACTCAAATTGTAGAGCATATTCAAGCATGTTCAAATGAGAATAATTTAACTTTTCTAGTTTATTAAAGCAATGAGTATACATTTGTGGAAGAGACAACTTGTAGAATCAGATGCCTGTAAACTTTGGGGTGTACTGTCCTCTGAAGACGCCAAGCTTTCCTTTCTGCTTGAGTATCCAAGCAGTGTGCTGTGTTCACCACCAATCTGTGACCAGAGACTCCAGACTCTAAATGCACTCTTGATGGTTTCCAACATAGATAATGTTGACCAGTAGTGACACTGGTCTGTGCCCTAGGTGAATTGTGGGTAAGGATGAGTATGGCCCCAAGCATACATTTGTCTAATCCCTTTACAATCTCAATGCTTAAGTGCTCCTGAGGCATTGGCTCTTCGCTGATGTGTTGTTGGTCTCTTCCTCGAATAGGCATCAGGCATTCTGTGCCCATTGGGGGAGGAATCAACACACGGGGCTCCCATATGCTTCAGCAGGCGGTGAGCTCATGGCTACATTGATTACAGCCCCAAGTGGACCAGAGACTGTTTCAATTTGCTAGTGGCCAAAGAAAAAAAGAAAAAGCTCTTGTTTCCTGACACTCATGTCTTGATTTACACATTTTCCCATCAGGTCATTTATTTTCTGCTTGAGCTCTTTGGGCCAGATTTTTTTTTTTCTCCTTTTTTTTTCCCTCCTTTTTTTTTTTTTTTCCCTTTATTTCTTTCCAGGATTTCTTTGGGAATTTCACATATGTTTTGTAAAGAATGCTTTCTTTCTTCTCTTTTCAAATGTATGAGTGATGGGATAATCTAGCAAGAGTTCATCAGGATTCACAAGTCTAGGCCCAGTTAGAACAAATCTACACAGCCCTTTGTGGCTATTTCCTCAGGGATTTCAGGCTTGCCATAAGAATAGACCCATTAAAGGAACAGTCACAGTGGTAGCAAATTACTGCCATATTTTTGTTATAGACACTCTATGGCTTTCAGGCCGTATAGAACTACACTCTACTCGCAACAGAGTACAAGGAGATGTTTGTTCTGTGCTGTACTGCTTGGCAACCAGCCCTCACATCCTCACTTAAATATTTGTGAGATTGAATGTAATTCCCAAGTATGACCCTGGGAGTTTTTGCCCCTGCTTGCCCTCTGGCTAGTGGTGCTGGGGGATGCTCCAAGAGTTAGGTTGGGGCAAGCTGAGTCTTCACTTTGGCAGGATGATGGAACAAATGGGGACATGGAAATCCATCTAGCAGCAGGGCTCGCTGAGGCCTGTGATTTAGAAACCATTTCTAGTTTCTGGTGTGTCACGAACAACCATCCTGGGCTGGTTCCTGGTGTTCTGCTTGGCTAAATACATATAGTTAGGGTGTCCCTGGGTTACGCCACACCACTGTTTTGCATTGCTAATCATGAATTCCCAGAGAGTATGTCATCCCCCCCCTCCTCACTTCTCCAGTATGTCTGACAGCTAATCTCTGGAGAAGACACCGGCTTGCTTGCCCAGAGCCACATACAATCTGATCTGACTTTCTCCTCATGGGTTTCTCAATGGTCCAACATATGTTCTATGTACAGCCAGAAAGCTGAGTCATGGATCCTCCCCTGGGGAAAACCCAGTCATGCTTCTTACAAGGTTGGATCTCCCTGCAATCCAGGTTCCTTTAAAGGCAGGCCTGTGCTCCACGGCTTTGAGGAAGCCCCCTTTCCCTGGCTCCTTGGCTGTTGGATGCCCTTGTGATGCTATGAGAACACATCAGATGGTGCCATCTGCTAAGGCAGTACCTTCCCGAGGGAAGCACAGTGAATACCGTTGGACTGTGTCTAGCTGATGGGGTTGCTGGTGAGCAAAGGGTGGGTTTTTTTTTTAAGTGGTGCTGCTTTTGCAAAAACCTTCACAGTATGTAGTTTAAGAGGATTGGTATTTGCCACTCTCTGCCCCACCTACAGTGCCTTCTCTTTAACAGGAGACCAAACAGACCCTTAGAGTAGATGCAGGAAAAGTCTCTTTTATTTGTTGCTTGATATAAAGAAGGAGAAAAAGGAGGAGGGGGAGGCAGTGGTGGTGGTGGGGGGTTGGGTTGGAGAGATTGCTCAGTGGTTAAGAATTCATACTGCTCTCGCAGGAGACATAAGTCAGTTCTCAGCACCCACATCATTGCCCGTGACCCAGATCCAGAGGCACTGATGTCTCTGACCTCTGGGGGACAACCATACTCATGTGTATGTGCACATAGGCATGCATGTGTGATCACATACACACACAATTAAAACAAATCTTTTAAAAAAGAATTAATTAATGAGATTTTTTGCTTGTTAAAATAAAACCAGAACCACAGGTCAGCAGGTAGGGGCTCTCTAAGAAATCCCGTTCCTCAGAGCAATGACTTCAGAGTGTGGGGTTGCTCCTGTCTCAGAGTTGGGAGCGCTACACCAGAAAGGAGGCCTAGGGGGAATTTCTTGGTTCAAAATTGTGGGAGTGCTGATCTTAACCTGGTCACTGGGTCCTCACTTCTTCTAAGGCTGGAGAAAAAGGAGAGAGACTACAGAAGGCAGAGAAGTCATGAATAATAGAGAACTTGCTATTAAGGCTGCTAATCTCTTCAGCATGGCTAAACCAACCACGTTAATGAGAACAATGTCTGAGGCCCGAGTACTAAATAAAATAAAGCAAGCAGAGGACAAGGGTTCCATTCGTAAAACATGCCAAGAAAAGCATGGTACCTCATGATTTTGATAGTGATTTACATGGAATATCTGATCAAAATAAAAATTACAGCTATGTTTTGGACCTCCTCGAAAAAGTATTTCAAGAAAAGAAACTCTGGAAAAATAATGAAAGTAAAGCTCTTTTGAATAAGAATTAATTATTTTCACCACTTTAAAATCATGATGGCATACGTAATAACTACAACTAGTTTTTAAACGTATATTTATTTTCCCCTTATGTATATTGGATGTTTTGCTTCCACATATGACTGTGTGCATGAAGTGCCTGTGGAAGCCAGGAGAGGGTGCCAGACCTCCTAAGACAGGATTTACAGATGGTTGTGAGCTGCCTTGTGGGTGCTGGGAACCATACTCAAGACCCCTACAAGAGCAACAGATGTTCCTAACAGTTGAGCCATCTCTCCGGCCTCCATAACTTACTTTTTACCTAAACAATTTGTATTATATATATATCTGTGGTCATTGCATTGTAAATTATAAGAAGGTCTGTGTGGTTAAAACAATTTCTTTCTCTCCATTTAGAAACTAAGATTTGGTGAAATTAAAGAAGTTTATGGTAAAGTAGAAATATAAACTGGTGACCAAAAGCCCTAAAGACTACTCCGTGTCTCTTCTTCATTTTGATAACCCAGGCTCCTTTTCAGTCTTGCTTGTTTTGCATACACACACACAAAGCATCTTTACCCATGACAATAGTTAGTGAGGAATGCACAGCCTCTCTCCCACTGGGAGAGAGAAGGAGTGATGCCGTTGGCTGTTCCCTTCGCTTCTGTTGGCTTCTCCCACAGTGTAGCACCACCCTCTCTGTTCACATGTGCCACTTCCTCTCTTCTCTGCAGCCACTATTCTCAGGAACGCGCTAACTGTCAGCCAGTCCAGGGCTGATTTTGATCCCTGGTGTCTCTCCTAAGATCTCTCTGGTGTGAACCCAGCTCAACTAACCAGGACTGTACTGCTTCTCCCCCAGCTTGCCCCATCTTTCCTGACATGATCACTCTCAGCCCTATAATCCAGTTCCCAGATAGACTGTTCTGTGTTTAATGGAGGCTCACAGGGAGGCAAGTACAGACCAAAGCCAATGCCGAGCTTTGCTCTGGAACCACAGCTGTGTGGAGACAAGCTGTGCTGACCTGAGACCTTCTAAACTTGACCAACAAAGACCAATGATGCCTGGGGGGCCACTTTCAGCTCGTGGTATTTACTCAGCGAGAGAGTGATAACTTGTTTGGAAGCCAGACATTTGACTGCCTCATAAACAAGCTGGCCAAAGGGCAAACTCCATTAAGAGATGATTGCCTGCCAAAGGCTTTTGGTTGCATTAAATATTGAAGGGGCTCCTGGACCTCCAGATCATGGCTGCGCATGATTGCTCTGCTCCCGCAATCTCCTCCAATCTGTTCCTTAAAAATTCATGAAAGCTGTAAACTTTAAGCAACAGCTGGGCCCCATTTGCTCACCATGGATGGCATCTGTAGTAGAAGGTTGAACACAGGAGAGCGAAGCAACAATGACAAGGTCTTCCCCTGAAAAAGAGTCTGAGAGGAACCCTGTGGTTGGACTGTGGGCTGTACCACATCCAGGAGGATAGGGGTCTGACACGAATGATCTGGGGCTCCCACGGGACTGGCATTGAACGGAGGAATACTAGCTGCCAGGAGAGAAACTCAGCCCTTGAAGTGAAGCTGCCCTGCGCATCCAGGGAGAAGTTATGGTGCCAGTATGGCCACCCTACCATCTCCTGTACACCTAAGACTGATTATAGCCAATCCTAAAACCATTGCTATGTAAATTCTCTAACTATCCATGCTTGCTTCTTCACGTTTCCAGAAACAATCTGTTCATAGCGTAGTGGCTTCAAGGCCAAATTCTGTTGTTGGATTAGTCGAAGAGAGGATGTCTTCAGCCTTCTCGCTATCAGTAGTGCTTTACAAATGCCTTCTCACAACTAAGTCATCTCTGTCCTGCCAGAGGGGACAGGTTGGCGCATGGGTTGAAAGCCAGCACAAGCTGTTGCTGCTGTCCTCTGACACTCAAGTGCTGATGAGGCACATTCAATACGACTCCCAAGAAGGATTTGTACAGATGGCAAACTGAGTCTAGCAGTGTCTCCTCACCAGTGCTTCCCCTCAGAGTGCACTCTGGTCCAGAGGAACCTAGCAACTCAGAACCAGAACTGGACAATTATGACTCAGCATCTAAATCTGTGGCCTCTCATAAGATTATCACAGTCCAAGCAGAGGCCTGAGCTACTGAGCCTTCTGACCCAGCTGATCTTGCTGATCCCACTGACCCCGCTGACCCTGCTGACCCTGCTGACCCTGCTGCCATTTCAGATTGAGATCAGATCATTCCCAGTGCAGATGCTAGGCCAGGCTCTGTCCCAGGTTCCTTCACGGCAGCTCACGGAGAGGGGGAAGACCCTGGGATGTCCTAATGAGATAGGAACAAGGCCCAATAGCCTCCTGGGCATCACGTTACCTCAGATAGCCCATGTTCTGGGGCTGAGCAGTGTGCCATGGGCTCTGCTCTGTATACAGTCTACAGAGTCCAAACTTCTTGGTCTGGGTCAATGCTGCGCTCTTGTTTTGCACTTTGTTTTGAGGAGAAGCAGTAAGCCTTCCTCCGCTAGGGTGTACGGCTGCAGTTATG
Organism: Acomys percivali; assembly: GCA_907169655.1. Lineage (NCBI taxonomy): Eukaryota > Metazoa > Chordata > Mammalia > Rodentia > Muridae > Acomys > Acomys percivali. Next base: position 88,548,737 of record OU015746.1, on the reverse strand, counting down.
AGGCTGGCAAGGGGTCACTTTTGGATGTGGAAACAAGAATTCTTCATTTTAAGAAAAAGGAAATCAAGGGCTGGAAAGATGGCTCTGTGGTTGAGCGAACTTGCTATCCTTCCATAGGACCCAGGATCAGTTCCCAACACCCACATGGAGGCTGACAACCATTGGTAACTCCAGTTCTAGGGGATCTGATGTCCCTTTCCGGCCTGTGTGGTCACTGCACACATGTGCACTCAGCATACATTTAAGCAAACATTCTTACACACAATAAAATCTTTTTAAAGGATAAAGTGAAATAAGTTGGCAACAATGTGCTTTCTCCTTCTGCTGCTCTTCCTCCCTAACAATTCAATAAGCTCTGATGGGAAGCTTCCCAAGCACTTAAGTGGAAAGGTGCCCGGCTCTTGACCTGGCTGTCTGCTGGTGACGGCTCTGTTCATGTATCACACAGCAAAAGGATGATATATGCACCCTACAGTATACACTGCCGTAAGATGCTATATGCCCTACAGTATACACTCTGTTAAGAAGCTATATATGCCGCTATAATATACATAGGCACAAGATGCTATATATGTCCCTACAGTATACACAGCCACAGATGCTATATGTCCTACAGTATATACTGCCATAAGGTGCTATATGCCCTACAGTATACACAGCCACAGGATGATATATGCACCCTACAATATACACTCTGTTAAGATGCTATATATGTTGCTACAGTATACACACCCACAAGATGCTATATGCCCTACAGTATACAGTATATGTATACTGTACAGTATACAGTATACAGTATATGCCATAAGATGCTATATATATGCCCTTACAGTATACATTGCCATAAGATGCTATATATATATGCCCTTACAGTATACACTGCCATAAGATGCTATATATGTCCTACAGGACACATTTCATTAAGCCTCATATTTAAATGTTCAATGTTACTAAACTATTTTTGCTTCATGAGCACCATGGTTTCCAACCCAAATGACCAAATGATATTTAGCACACCCCCTTTCATGGTGACAAGCCACAGGGATGGATATGGTGCTAAGAAATGTAGGAAAGCTGCAGAGGCATATACCTGTGGCATTCTCTATATTAAAGTTACTGCATTGTGCTGGTTTGGTGACAAATTTCAATGTGAAATGTAGCTGTGGAAATAATCCAGATAGGGTGACATCTTAGTTAGGCCATCTATTGCTGTGACAAAACACCATGACCAAAAGCATCTCATGGAGAGAATTGATTATTTTATCTTTTAGTTCGTAGCTCATCATCCATGGAGGTCAAAGTGGGAACTCCAGGCAGAATCCTGAAACATCAGCTCAAGAGGCCATGGCAGAATGTTGCTTCCTGGTTTGCTCCTTGTAGCATGCTCAACCTGCTTTCTTATAGAACCAGGACCACTGACATGCCCGGGGCGGGGGGCATCACCCATAGTAATCTGAGTCCTTCTTATCAAACGTTAAGAAAATGCCACTCAGGCTTGCCCACAGATCAATTTTATGAAGTCATTCTCTCAACCTGAGGTTCTCTTCTCTCAGTGACAAAACTTTATCATCACAGATGGTACTCTAGGTAGCTACAGGGAAAGAGATAGCAATGACTGTTGACAGAATGGAAATAGAAAAAAGAAGGAGAAAGTGGAAGGCTTTTCCATGTGAGATGTGCTCCTCAGGGTAACAGACAAGTTTACTGTGATAAACACACCACAGGTGCAGAGACTTGCACCATTAACCAAAGCATTAGCTAATGCCAAAGAGCCAACCAGAATCTACCTTCTGTCAGGAAACCAAGGTGGAGAAAATACACTAGCCCCAATAAAATGGAATACCCTTTCCTTTTAGCTGGGGAAGTCCAATTTGATGTGGAGGTCGAGCCATGACCACATGAGCCCAACTGTAACAAGGGAGCTGTCTCCAGGGAACTCCAATGTCAATGTGGCTTGACTGAGGTCCTCCCATGCTACATCCATACATAGAATGCATAGAGATCAGAGTGCTCAGTACAAGAGCTCATGATGATCATGAGAACTAAGCTTATAACTCAGCCACTAAATACCTGATGTGTGTGTGTGTGTGTGTGTGTGTGTATGTGTGTGTGTGTGTGTGTGTGTGATGCTCTGTGCTGAAGAAATGAGCTACATCTAAAATGCACTTTTCTGTATCTCTCTAGATGTACCCACAGATCAAGTATATCAGTAAAAGGACATATGTTACAAACCTAGCCTTTTCTCTGCCTGAAAACTGGCCTCAGCTTCTGGCAAATAGTTTTTCTGTCCATAGCAGCACCTAGATACTTTTATGGAAAAGCTATGTGGCATCGCTCTCTACCCACCAAGGTGACCCACTACTGGGGAAGAAAAACAAGGAGGAGGAAGCTTATGCATGATGTGGGATTTTAAAACCCTTATATTTTGTTTTTAACATTTTGTGTAATCGTTGCATTAAACTTCATAGTACATCATGAAAAACAGTGTTTCGTCCTTAGGTCCCAATTAAAACTGATGCTCGAGATGTGGGCGCCATGTTTGTCCTTTGTCTTTCTGATAGACTACCTGTGCCCAGACTCTCATGTCTCTTTCTGCAGAAGCACTAACCAGAAGAGAGCAGGCAGGTGCTGTGGGCCCCAGAACTATTTCCTGTCCTGCGGCAGCCACTGTCTAGGTACTGTAACTTGGATCTTAAATGACTGGCAAAGGCCTGTATGTCTCAAGCTTGGCCTTCAACCTGGGATGCTCCTGGGAGGTAGTGGCCTAAAGGTAGAAACCTTTAGGAGGTGGGGCATAGTGGGAGAAAGGTCACTAGGTGTGTGCCTTAATCTACCATAAGGTAATCAGGTTATCTTTACCATGTTCTCCCACCATGATGTACCAGCATACCACAGACCCCAAGCCATGGGACCAAAGGACCATGGACCAAAGCTTCTAAATGGTTATTATGAGCCAAAATCAAACCCTTCCTCATTCTAAGCTGTGTCTGCATATGAGAGGAAAATATAATTAATACACAAGGTGAACGTGAATAATTACTTGAGGTCTTGCGGTATGTTCACTGCCTTTAGAAAGGAACAACCCTGTAAGCCCACATCAAGCTGTAACTCCCTGCTAGGGGGCACTCTAAATGGGGTTTAGTTCCCTTGGAGCATTGGTCAGGACCAAGGCAAGGGACTCACTTAGGGAACCGCTTTGGCATAAACAGCAAACTCTCAACACTTAAACTAGAAAAGTTTACACACAGACACACACAGACACACACAGACACACACACACAGTATAAAGTATTAATTGAGGTTGAACATCAACATTTATGAAATAGCTAATATTCTGTATAATCTTTTAAATAATTTTGCATACAAAACAAAATTTCCACGTATGGAATTTTCCATTTGGCATGTCATATCATCACTTAAAAGTTTTGGATTTCCCACAAGCCAAAAATTCCAGCATGAAGGGAGGAGATGGGAATGAAGTCTGTCTCTAGCTAAGGAGCAATTGGCAATTGACAGCTGCTGGGAGAGCCAGTTTCTTTAAGGGTGTGGCCCTGAGTAGGTCCACTGCACTTGCAATGAATGGCCGTATATCCAAGAGGAGATGGGCAGCACAAATTAGGCTTGGTGGGTCTAATACTGAGAGAGACAGTGAAAGCAAGTGAGAGGGAGCAAGTGAGTGAGAGAAAGACACACACATACATACACCACACACACACACACACACACACACACACACACACACACACACAAACAGAGAGAGATAGAGAGAGACAGAGAGAGACAGAGAGACAGAGAGACAGAGACAGAGACACACAGAGAGCACACAATTTGTATGTAGTATGTAGGGATGGATCTGGGAGGAGTGTGGGAGTATGATTAAAACATATTGTATGAAATTCTCAAAGAACTAATAAAAAATTAGGAAGAGGGTTTTTATCTTAGATTAGGATGTCCAACCAGTATGCATACAAAGCTTGGTGCATCTGGGTAGTATTTAAGGCAAACTACTTAATATTAAGGAATTTCCAGCAAACACCGAGTCTGTGATCTAGTGGACTCACCATGAACAAAGAAGAGGAACCAACACATGGAAACCCAAAATGGCAGCCATTATCAAAAACCAAGCGGGCAAGGGAAGACAGATGTTTTGTATTTCACTAACTTTCCCTTTTACTCTTTCATTTCTGCCTCTCTGCATTCCATTCCTAAATCCACCACATCATGTGAGTAGCTATGCAAGCCAGGGAAAGCCATCATCTGCACATCTGGGCCCTTCTCTGGCCCAGCACTGTCTACAGTCGTATCACTATCCCACACCCATAGCTTGTGTTTTCCTTGGGGAGACATGGCGAGCTCTGGGAGGCAAGGAAGGTTGACTATAGGGCTACCCTCTCTCCCACCCCTGAAAAGAAGAAGGGCTGTAGGGGAAGCCTGTTGCTGTGGAGCCCCCTTCCCCCATTAGCACATGGGTATCTCCTGCTGCCCAGAGGGTTCAGACACAGCTCTGCTCCTCTCCAGCACCGGGTTATGTTAGCATTAATCCTACCATGCTCCCTGCCATTCCGACAGTGCACTAAACCTCTGAATTGTGAGCTAGCCCCAGGGAAATGCTGCCCTTCTAAGAGTTGTCCCAGTCCTGGCATCTGTTCACTAGGATAAAACCCCAAGGAAGACAGTATCGTTTCATTTCTCAGAACTCAGTCTCCTATAAGGCTTTTTTCTGTGATTTGAGCCGATGCTGCTCCAGATTGGGAGGCTCTCCCTGCATCTTGCCTCCTCTTTCCTGCTTATTTCATCCCAATATCCTGCCAGGCATATGATCATAGCTCTACCGAGGCTATCATCTCACCTCCAGTACATTCTGAGCTGACTTTGGAGAAGAAACTCGCCCTTTCTGCATCAGATGGGAAGCAAGGACAGCAGGGTGCTGGGGTCCTTGGAGGCCAGCTGGTGTCTTTCCAAGTGCCCCCTTGTTCCCTGTTCTTATTCCTTCCTCCTTTCCTCTGACCACTTTGCTTTAGCTTCCCCCTCAAGGTCTCCACGCTCTGCCGTCATACATTGCCTCTGCTGAATCTTCTGTTTAGATCCCTGGCATTTCGGATGCTATATTTGCTTGTTAGAGTCTACTTGAATCCATTTACAAAAATAACTTTCATGAAACATATAAAGGTCTTTCAGCACAAGTAGCTCATCTCTGAACATAGACTCAGGGATATAGTTCTTTTCGGCCCTAAATTTGTCTTTGGAGGTGGAGACAAGAACACTCTCAGAATATCAGGCTTGACGGATGCAGCAAGCCATGGCAAATCACCCCAGAACTGTGGGTCAAAGCAGTGGTGATCCTCGATTTAAAATCTAAAAACATGCCACAGTTGAGTAATCTTTTTCCTTTTTCATTGGAGATCTGTCCCCTGTTTATCCAAAGATTAAACTACACACACACACACACACACACACACACACACACACACACACACACACACACTTTGGATTTCTGTGTCTTCCTCTCTTCCTCATACTGTTAAAAACTGTCTCACTAGGACTAAACCCTTGCTCAAGTGGAAACCCTAGAAGCTATCACTACATTTTTATTTTAATTATTTAGTTTATAGATGTTTTGCCTCCATGTATATTTCAGTGCAGCACATGTGTGCCCTGGGCCTTCAGAAGTCAGAAAGAGGGCATTGCATGCCCTGTATATGGAATTGTGAGCTACCATGTGGGGTCTGAGAATCAAACTCAAGTCTCTTGGAAGAACAGCTAGCTCTCTTAACTTCTGAGCCAACTTTCTAGCTACATTATTATATTTTTGTCCCAAAATAATATTACATATCCAGAGACCAAGAGCACAAGGAGAGAGTTGGATAAAAATCAGCAGAACATCCTTAGAACGGCCCAACTACAGGGCAGCCTGGGGAGAGCTGGCAGCCCTTGCTAACCTTCAGATGTAACAGCCAAAAGCCAGGCTCCTAGAGTGACTGACCTCCAAGGCAGTCTTTGCCATGGACAGTCAGACCATCATCTTAGATATAAGTCCAAGCTCAGCTTGGCAGGCAGCCCACTTGAACTCCTTTCCTCCTGGCCTGGCTTGATCTTGAGAGTGTCCTGTGAAGATAGCCCAGCCCTGCCTCAGAAACTGTTCCTGGATGTCTGGTCCAAGCAAGACGGTCAGATTTTTGGTGATTCTGCTGTCCCGGGAAGAATGGTTTGTTGACTGGCACCTCTCTCAGCCCTCAGAACTCAGGATTATGGAAGAATTTTGACATAAATAGCATCAGGTCCTTCCTGCTTAACCATGCAGATGAAGGCGGCTGTGGCATCCAGTGGGTCCTACAGCTCCGAGGTCTTCTACTAAAGCTCAGGGCCCTTTTTATTAGTCTCTAGATTTAGATGTTGGAGCGTTGGCCTGGTTGGGGTGGGTGTGAGAAGAGTCTCGTGTATCTAAGCTTGGAAATGAGTACAGCACCTGCCTGCTGAGTCACACTCCCATCCTTACAATAGTACATACAGCCTCTACCATCACCTGGAATCCGATACTCTTATTTTGGGGGTGTTCTTGGGAAGGAGGAAGAAGAGAAATGGAGCCAGCCATTGGTCTATTGCGGAAATATTCCTGAAGAGAGGTGATTCATGTCTCATTCTTTCTAATCCCCAATACAAACCTGAAACCACACAAGGGACTCCAAGAAAATCCCTTAAAACACCAGAAGTGTCCTCTAAAGGGGGTGTCTGGAGGGACATCACACAGCTGAGCTGTCCCAGTTCCCCCAGGGAACACAAGACCAAGGAGAGAAGAGTGAAGATGAGAAGAGAGGTATTGCATTAGAGAGTGCACAAAAAGGGTGTGAGAACAGAAGGCGGGGGGGGGGCAGAGGGGGACAGGGAGAAAAGCAGTGTCCCACGGTCAGACATGGCTGGACTCTCTGGTGTGTCTGCTGATGGACTCTCTTCTTTCTGTGGCTGTTTCAAGGATGGTGAGCCCATAGTTGGCCACATGAAGGGTCACGTGGGGCCTGGGCATGCTCAGTGCAACAGGCTTGGAGGGTGGTACTTGAGGAGGCAGAACAGATTAAGGAAGGGTATGGGCTAAACTGGGGGTGATTAAGTAACAATGGATTGGAAAGTGTGGGTGGGGCCAGGAGGCTCAGGCTGAAGGGAGTATGACAGAGCCCTCACACCTAAGCATCCCCCTCCTCTGTCTTTCCCTGTGCATAATTTCAGACTGTCTCCAAGACCATTCACCTGTGTGATCTTCTCTAGGCCCTGGTGCATGGGCCAGGGGCATATGCACACACAGGTCCCTGCTCATACTTTATACCTCTCACTTGGTGGCCTGGAACCTTCCTTGGGCTTTTAAATGTGTTCTTCTTTAAAAAAAAAAAATTATTTATTATTATTTAAACAGTGTTCTGCCTGCATGTATACCTGCAGGCCAGAAGAGGGCATCAGATCACATTATAGGTGGCTGTGAGCCACCATGTTGTTGCTGGGAATTGAACTCAGGACCTTTGGGAGAGCAGGTGGCACTCTTGACAACTGAGCCATCTCTCCATGTCTTCAAAGTCAACTGAACCGCACGGGTTTGACTTAGAAATTCAGTGACCTCGTCTTCAAACAGTGGAATCATTAAGCAGTAGGAGACATGAACATGGGCATAAATTATTACTGACTGTCCCCAGCTAACACTGTCGTCTTGGATCAAGTATTCCATATTTCTTCCCAGGGTAGGGCTGTGAGGAAGAGTGGAGCACATGGGTACCAGATGGTGCACAGAGTACCAGCCTTCAAGCCAAGTTGAGGTAGGGCTCCATGCTGACCACCCCGCTCCACTTTATGCCTGCTTTCACTCTTGTTCACCTGCTCTGGGGGTGCCTGGTATGTGTGAAGAACCCCAGTTCATACTTCAACACTCACAGCTCTGTAACATCTCCTGAGAACCCCTCTTGTGGTCCCTGGAATCCATTGCACTCTTACTAGACCACTTGAGTCCTGGGATGCCAGATCTGAGTTTAAACAGTGTTCAGTGCCTGGGTCCCTACTGCTCTTGGAAGAATTTCAATGGAACTTTAGATACTATTTTAACTTCCTGACAGCTCAACCTGGACTAGAGTTAGCTTTAAGCCTACTTCAACCCAGTGCTAACCCCCTTGGCACTGTCTGTACAGGATGGACAAGCATAGATCCCAGGTTAAAAGGCCAGTGGTTTTCAAACTTTATTCCTAGCCTATGTGGCTGCCATGCCCTGTCTGTGACCCCTACAGCAGCCAATCAGATTGTGATAATGCTTGACCCTCCATTGGCTTTCCATGAGTCTCCATGGGCAGGTTGACTCACTAGGTTGTCCTACTGCTACCCTGAACATGAACAGACCCATGTGACTCTTCATGTTGCCAACTGTGAGATCACCATCTTTGAAACAGCTACAGAAAGAAGAGAGTCGGTCAACAGAAGCACCAGAGAAGCCATGTCTGACTGTGGGACACTGTTGTGACATATGACAAACAATGGTGGCAGCTTGTTTATTCTCCCTATCTCCCTCTGATCTGTTCTCATACTCTTTTTGTTTAATCTTTAATGCAATGCCGTGGTATGGTCATACCGTTAAAGGGCTTTGGCACTCTGGCTCCACCTTGCAAAATGGGCTCATGGCACCAGCCTGTCCATCTCCTAGGATTCACACAGCATGCATAGACTCTGAGGTTCAACATGTGGTAAGCTTTCTTCAGTCATATGCTGTAAGGAGACAGGCACAGCAGAGAACTTTCAATAGGAAAGCTAAAAAGGATGTGCCAAGAACACCTGTGTCCCAGACACCAGTGCCCTGGACACCTGTGCCCTGGACACCTGTGCCCTGGACACTTGTGCCCTGTCTGGAATTCACTGTTTCCCAGAAAAGACTTGAATCTTGCTTTCCCACGTCCCTCTCATGAAAGACCTTCAGCTTTGCTTTTTAAAAGACTCATTTTTTTTTTTGTTGTATGTGTGGTGTTTTGCCTGAATGCATGTCTGTGTCCCACACATGTACAGTGCCTGCAGAGACCAGAAGAGGGTGTCAGAATCTCTGGTGGAGTTACTGATAGCTGTGACCTGCCAGGTAGGTGCTGGGAACTGAACCCTTTCGCCCTGCTAGAGTAGCGGGTGCTCAACTGCTGTGGTGTCTTTCTAGCTGCAGCCTTGATCTTGTAAGCTTGCCTGTGGGAGACAATGATGGCGGTCTTGCACTGCTCAGAGCGACACCTTCCAGGCTGAGCAAGCACATTCAGAGGGCGTCATCTCTGGCAGTAACAAGAAGAGGCTTATAGCCTTAGGAATGGAGTTTCCTGAGTTAATATTTCATGCTAAATCTATTCCCTCTTTTGACATCTTTATGACCTGTGTACATCAGTCTCATATGTTCGTAATAATGCTCAAATTGAAAGGGTATGATGATCACTTCACAGTTAAAAACAGTGCTCTTTGTTAAGTCAATTTAAGCATCTTGTTACATTTGGGGCTTGTGGCCAATCAGATATATATTTCTTTTAAAGTTCTCTCTTCCTTACTTTTCCAGGACTGTTCTACTTGGAAAGACTAGAAAGAATCTCTTGGCTTTAACTGAGGGTCTCAAGGGTTCTTTTCATATGTTTCTTGTCCTCTGTTAAAGACTGATTATCTTTGGACAAGTGGGTGTGAGACAGTGAGTTTAAAACTTGGAGTCTGGAATTATTATCCTCAATTTGAGCCTTGCCTGGAGTTTCTGTTTCATTGTCTAGACGAAGGTGGTATGTCTGAGAGCTCGAATTGTGGCTAACATGTGTTCTGGGCCACACACTGGCTTCTTATAGGCATTTGAGTTCATTCTTATAGCAAGCCCGCAAGCTAAATACACTGATAGCTATTACTCGGATTAAGAAGCTGGGACTTGGAGGTGGTGAGAGAGATGGGGCGGAGGGAAAGATGCTTCCCTCCCCTCCCTCTCCACTCATGGCAGGTGGCAGAGATGACACCCAGCTCATGAGAGTGGGAGAACTGGTCATATCCCCCATTGGCTGCAAAACTTGGGAGAACAGGTCCTGCACCTCACCTGAGTGGCCCCTTGTTGCAGGAGATGCAGGTAAGCCAGCCCAAGGGTGTGAGAGTGGAAGAGCCTGACCCAGGGCTTTGAATTGGCCCACCCTAACAACACCTACCGCAATCGGTCAACTGCTAGAGTGCATGGAGAATCCAGTACTACAGATCCAAAACTACAGGATCTCCATGACACAGGCTAATACCTGGATATCGGGAAGGAGTTCCAGGGAGGTTCCAGTAATGACAGAGCAGCAGGAGCCAGAAGCCCCATACCAGACCAACACATCATTGCAATGAACAACTGCAAGCAAAGAAGTGTGAACAAAAGGGTGTACTGTGGGACACACTGTGACACACTACAGCTTCCACACGAGATTTTTTTTCTTTGTTGGAGACAGGGAGGTTTCAAGGGTGGAAGGTGTGTACAAGGGGAGGAAGATGGGGATACATGATGAGAAATTCACAAAGAACCAAGAAAGAGTTTGAAAGAAGGGATAAATAAGGAAGGAAGGGAGGGAGGGATGGACAGATGGTTGGATGAAGGGAGGCAGGAAAACAGGAAGAAACTGGGACTTGGGGAGGATCTGTGGCTTGACCCACAGGGGCAGAACCCACTGAGCAGCCTCTTAGCCCCAGGTCAGAATTCACCCCAATTTGCAAAAATTATCATAATTCTTTAGATTCCATTCAGGGACTACCAAAGCCATGTGCTGGATGTTAGGTAGGGTCAGATCACACACAGTCTGGTAGTCTTGTCGTCTGCTCATCAGGAAAACAAAGCAAGGGATGGAGAGGACTCTCCTGGTTTTACTGACACCCTCCCTGTTCAGAGGTGTGTGTGTCTCTAGCCATTTTTCTTAGGGTGCTGTCTTGAACAGACAGTGCTCTCTGAAGTGTACCTTGACAGGAGACTCAGCCTTTGTAGAACTTAAATGCAGGAAAGGATCTAGAGAATCATATTTTTTTTTCAGAAGTTTTTCAGTCTCTAACAACGCACATGAAGCATTTGGTTCACTTTACTGTTTTAAAATCGCCTCAGCAAGGACAAAGTCACATCTCTGACACAAGGCTGTACCATCTCTGTCACTCGGGGTCCTACACGCTGAAGCATGCCATGTGCCCTGCAAAGGGGTTCTCCGCAGACCCATCCTTACTGTGCATTACTGGTTTGTCTGGGTCTAATTTAGGCCCCAGCACACACTGGGTAGAGACTCTTTCCTTCCACGTTCTCCTCAGTGTTCAGCAGATTTTGTTCACTCAACAAATGTTAAATGCCAGTAGCCAGTGATAACTAACACCTCCCTCTAAATAAAGCTCTGCTTTGAGACAGCATATACATGGCCATTCTGACTTCATCTTTTATTTAGGGAACAGGGAGGGGGAGCCGTACCCCAGCACAGATTCTGTCAGCAGTAGTTGAGTTTCAAAGCCTGAAACTGGGTCACGGTAACAGGATGCAGAAACAGAATGCTAAAGAGCTGCACAGCACTGCAGCAATTGTGATTGTGAGAAGGGGGAGAGTGTTTCCGGAGACTTCTGGAAACATATGACCATTGGCCCACTTGGGCTGCTCAGGCTGAGAGCTGGGCTCTATTGAGACACCCCCAGCCCCCATTCTATGAAGGTGGTACTTCCTTCCTGTGGGACTCAGAGGTGAAATCAGAGGCGACAGAGCAGGGTCTGAGTGCTCACTTCTTCATTTACTGTGTGCACATACATTCAGTCTAGTCTTGTTACATATGAGGAAGTAATGGCAAACATGGCCCTCACCTTAGAGCTGTGCGTGGGGAGATAATGTCTTACAAACACCATTTCACAAATGTATTTTGCTAGTTTCAGAATGCTTCTGAAATCATGAGAACAGCACTGGATAGGAGAGACACCCATAAGCACAGGCAAGATGAACTAACGAGAAGGGTGAGTTCAAGTCTGCCAAGCACAGTCCAACCTCCAGACCCCAAGCCAGAAGGAGAGAATCAAGTCTTAAAAGTTGCTTGTCATAGCATGCACACATGTCATATACACACACTAACAATAGATACGATAAAAATTAAAAGAAATAGGAGAGATGTTAGACAACTGAACAGGCACCAGCCAACAAAGCATGGATAGGGTTGGTCCCTGGAGGTGCCAGTCATTGTGTGGATAGCACATTAGTAGTTGAAGGAAGTGGATCCATAACATTAGTAATTACTAGCATGTGGGGAGATATTTTAATTCTTACAGACAATATTTTAGATGTAGTGGAATGGTCTGTTCTGGGCGGGAAGATTGGCTAAAGGGTCGGGGGTGATAATCAAACAATGAAGAATAAGTAAGAGTTAATTAAGTAAAAAGAAGAGGAAAATCATTCCAGGCTGACCGCAGCATGGGCAAAGGCCCTGTGGGAGGTGGGAGGTGGCAGTGCATTGGAGATGGTTATGGAGTACAACTAGGTTTGTGAGAGTAACTGGGGATAGAATTGGGCTTGATGACCAGGACAAGGACAGTTTTTCATGTCATTTTCATTTCTCTCTTTTTTTTTTTAAGTGTTGTGGGGACTTTTAAGATTTTTTAGCTAGAAACAACTACATTTTAGAAAGAACATTTTGGTTACTGTGTGGAAGGGAGACTGCAACGGGATGGGCTAAAAGCTGCTACCACCATCTCGGGACTCAGAGAGGGAACTGGTGGGGAGTCGGGAGAGGATTTCCTATTTGTTGATCTGGGAGATGTGGGGGTCATTCACTGAGTTAGGAAACACTCAAGAAACCTGGGGCGCATGCTGATGGAAGCCAAGAAAGGCTCTTGAAGGCGACAGTCATCTTATTGAGAGGGAGGGAAGGGATCTTTGCACTGTCTCAGATGAAACTTGGGCATCTAAGAGCAGCCTGGTCCAAAGGTGAACATCTCTGTGTCACCTTTGTAGCAGTGGTCACTAGACCGTGGACTGTGGATGTGACGCCGCAAGGGGAACAGTGAAATTAGGTAGGGCTTGGAGGAAACTAAGGTTGTGAGTAGGTTTGATGAGCATAAGCAAAGTAAGAAAGTGTCAAATGAGAGCTGGATTAAAAATGCTCAGTGGCCTGATCTCCAGAGATCTCAGTGGATGCTGAGTGAGAACCACTGTGCGATTTTTCTATAATTTTTACTTTAAACAAATTATAGCTGCACAAGCAATCACAGTAGGATCCAGAGAGGTCCTGTGTTCCCTTCAGATTAAGGTGACAACATGTTAACCTACACAGGATCATTGCAGGCTTTGCTCCAATAACCAAGTGACAGTCACTCTGGTGGAGCCATAGGGTCTGAAGTCCAGTGAATGCAGGTCTGGCACAGGGTAGTAAAAGATGCAAGAGGGGCCATGGGGACAGTAAATATTACTGCGCTCTGCTCTGAGCCAGGCACTGGGCAGGGTGGTGCCATGGGAAAGGCCTTCACCTCTACAAGAGAGAGGGAATCTGAGAATAAATAAGCTGAAATCTCTGGAAACAGCAGCATCAAAGAGGCCAGAGGAGGCTGGGGACTGGGGACCCCAGCAGCATGGTCATCACTGACATCCAATTAACCCCAGGAGCAGGAAAGGCACACTCCTGTAGTAACAGCAGCATACAGAGACCCTCTCTCAGGGCAGATTTGGGGGGCATTTGTCACCCCAGTGCTTTCTATATTATTTTTTTAATCTACTGTATCAGAGCACAAAATGGATGGCAGCTTAAATTTCATTCTCAAGAATTCCATTTCCCACTCAAATATAGAAGCTCTCATCATACTAGGGGGAGGGGCTGTGGGTGAGACAGTCCTAGCACGCCCATCTCACAGATGGAGCTGTTGACTCCAGGGTCTCTGGGCTTGAGTTCTGACATTCCCTGCTGCCTCAGATGTCCTGCTTACTGAATTGGCCTGGATCCCCAGAAGCAGTCTTCATTGGGGTCGTGGAAACCCACCTCATCGGTGCCTGGGAAGTTTGGTTGGTTTCTTCTTTCCAAGTACCAGGCACCCAACCATATACCGGGACGTGATGCACTTTTGTCATTTGCTGAAGTTGGTAGTTGATAAACAACGCTAAAAATAATTACTTATGTGAGACCCTGAAGGACGCACCTCGCTGCTGCTTCATGTCCCAATTCCTCACCACTGGGGTTATTTTGTGAGGTTCTGTTTTCAAGATAGGGAAGAGCAAAGGACGGAGCTCAGTGAGAGGTGGCACAGGAGCTAGAACCTGGCTGTGCTGGGCTGTGATAGGCCTCCTGAAGAGAGATGCATCCAGACAGGTGCACGGCACAGAGTGCTGCCCTGGGCTCTGGCGGGTCTCACTGGCAGGGATGTGAGGAACAGAGCTGCTCTCCAGTGAGGGAATCTGTGAGGGGCTCTGGTGCTGCATGCTAATTGGCAGACTTTAATGAGTTTTCATCCTCCCTCTTCCCCCTCCTCCTGAACAATCCCCTCATTCTGGCTCTGGGCAGAGGAGGCCCGCTGCCATGGCAACCAAGCCTTCCAAAGCCAGGAAAACTCACCATAGAGATGCAGGGAGGAAAATTTCACTGTTGAATTTCCAAAAGGACTGAAAGGGATGGGGGGGGGGGGAAGAGCCGGTCTTGGGAGTGATGTGATTGAAAACAATGCTTTTGTGGCTGAAGACGCAGATGTATAATGAAATATGCAACGATTCATAAGCCTACATATGTGGGATGTGGCAAGAGGCCTGGGGCTTTTCATCCACGTGTGTGCAGGTCCACAGCACTGCGCCCAGAGGGACCCAGCACAAAATACTGAGCATGTCTGTGATGATGTCCTCTTATTAAGATTTGACCTGTGCACTTAAGGACAATGACAGAGACTGAGTATGTCTTGAGAAAAATGTTAACTTGGTCACCAAGGCCATCTGATTACTGTGGCTACAGTACTCAAAAATCACATGTGAGACAGTGGTGCCTCCTTTGAAGGGGTGGGGTGTGTAAATCCAGTGCACACAATGTGTGTGATTCCCTGCTGCACAGCTTCACTGCTGTACTGGTTTACTGCTGCACTGCTGCACTGGTTCACTGTTGCTCTGCTGCACTGCTGCTCTGCTGCACTGATTCACTGCTGCCCTGCTGGCCTGCTTCACTGCTGCACTGCTGTGCTGCTGCTCTGCTGCACTTTGGCTCTGTTGCACTTCTGCTCTGCTTCACTGCTGCCCTGCTGCTCTGCTGCACGGCTCAGTGGAGAGGGCAGGACTCATCCAGGTGTGCTTGTTGGCTAGTCTGATGAAGTCAACCTGCCACAGTGCGACTCAGGAAGTTTTGATGCTGCCATAAGAAAGATGCCAACAGTACTCAGGGTACTTGTAACAGGACACAGCTGTAATAGACAGTGGGGGTCTGCTGATCCCCTCTAATTCCAGGGAGTACCACAGTATTCTCCTCCTCCTCTACTTCAGTTCATTTCTCTCCTTCAGACCCTTTCTCTCCCTGTTTCTAAAGGAGTCTGAGCTTTTGTGCCATGAGCTCATGGCATCTTTTCTGAACTGCCTGGTGTTAAGTAGCTGGTGCTCAGAATGTCAAAGGGGTGTTTGGTTCTTAAAACCAAAGCAAACACACACACAAGCACACACACACAAATGCTCTCTTTGGGACCAGTGAGGGAGTCTGTAAAGGCAGGCCACAATGCCCCTGACAGTCCTCTTCACTCAGAGCCGTGGACACCGACCACAGGCCTTTATCTGCCCTTGACAGCTCCCAAAAACAAGCCAGGGCTGTCAGATCCCTTACACACCAAGTCAGGGAACTCTGAGAGCCAGAGAGCGTTTGGAGGAAGGACCCAAGCACACAAAACAGAAGCAATTGGTTTTCAGAGGGTGCAAGCCATGCAGATAAAAGCCTCACTTGTTCCTATTGAGTAAGAAACAAAACAATGTCACGGTCACCTTTTTCTCCCTGGTGTCATTTTTCACACAAAGCTTGGTGACATGCTTGACTCCCAAAGCCTGGCTCACCACGTAACATCTACTGAGGCTTCCATTTGCTGCTTTTCAACAGTAGCCATTGAAGAGGCCTGGCTAGAGGCAGCCTACTGCTCAGCACTTGCCTCGCCTTAGCTTAGGAGCCAAGGGAGATAATGGCCCTCCTTACAATTTGCACATGACTTCCTGCTGCCAGTGCACTCTGCTGCATCCAGTCTCGGGACCAGCCTGACAGCCTGCGGATAAGGCTGTTACCTAAGCCTTGGCAAATGGCAGAGACTCAAGCCACACCACCCGGGTCGCCATTAACAACAACTGTACCAAGCGCAATCTCTGGATACAAGGTCCCAAGACGGCCTGGGCTTGGGGACCTGCTCAAGAGATAAAAGACAGTACCCTGCAAAGAAGGTGCTTTGATCACATGTGAAATCTAGATTTTTTTTTTTAAGTGTATGAGTGTAGAAGGAGAGCAGTGAGGATGAAGGTCAGAGAAAGGGTAGGGCAAGTGATGGGGACTAGTTATGATTAGTGCACTTTATGAACATATTCAGAAATGTCACAATGAAAACAATTATTTTATATGATTAATATATATTAATTTAAAACCCCCAAAGAATAAGAGTAACAAATAAATAAACATATATAATGACAAAGAAGAAAAAAACTGAAAGTTGAGGCAACTTATACAAATGGGGGGAGGGGAGTCTTTGGTTTCAAAGAAGTCTGTAGAAAAGAAGACATTTTAAAAACTGATGGCTTAAAGAGCCAGAAACAAACACCTGACAAGGAGTTAAGAGTCTAATACCTGAGCTGCTCTTTTAAAAACTAAGAAAATTAGGGCACATGAGTTCTGCTCTGGCTGGAAGGCCCCGAAATTCACAAGCTGGAAACTTGCTCCTCAGCACAGGGGCTAAGGGGGACTGCATGGCGAGGATTCAACCCTCATAAACCCATCTGTGCTGCTGCCATTAGGTTTGTGGGGGGCTGGGGGAGGTAATGAGAGTGGTTCTTGACTCTGTTTTCCCAGCTGCTCATCTGGCCTCTTGCTAAGACCTTTGGCCATGGGTTGATGCAACAAGAAAAGCCCTGGTGGTGTTGATATGGGACTCAGCACAGAGCTGTGACAATCAGGCTTCTTCTCTTTGTAGATAACTCAGGCGAGGCTGTTGTAATTATAACACAAAGCAGCTGAAGCCGTAGGCCAAAGCTCTTCGTGACTGACCAGGGAGCTATGATATGGTCTGTGCCAATCAGCCAGTCTTGCAAAAAGTGTAACCAACCACAGCTTTAGATAGTTTACTACTGACTATTACTTATATAACTCATTTAATTGAGAAGACCACTTGCCGAGATTGCATTTTCCATGTAAAATTATTTTGAGGTATCCTTTCATGTGTGTTATGGGAATACTGAAGATGGAAAATATTACAGTCGATCCAACTACAACATTCTATAAGCATTAAACAGGCATTTACAAAGATAAGGAAGAATGAATGAAGAGCAAATGGCAAGGATTTTGAGATTGTGACAAATTGGGGACTACAAATACAATTTTGAGAAGTGTTATTAAGCATTTAGTCTCTCAACAACGCTCTATGAAACCAAGAGAGGCTGAGTGGGCGGGTCCAGTGAGGGGAGGGGCTGAGTGGGCGGGTCTGGTGAGGAGGGGCTGAATAGGATCTGGTGAGGAGAGGGGCTGAGTGGGCGGGTTAGCTGTGGAAATTTCAGTCTTACTACACTGGTTTTGCTGTGATTTCCCTGAGGTTACTTTAGTGATTTATGCTGGTTTGGTGCTGTATAGCCACGAAGCCTTGATTGAGTCACCTGTGTTCTGATATAATTTGCATTTAGAACATGATGTCACGCCTATTCTGGCTCCCACAGCACCACGATTCTCTGCAGTATAATAATTTCTAAATCCAGTGTCCCAGTTTATATCACAGTTATTTGTCATCTTATGCCAGTCAGCCAACTTCTCCCAGCCATCTCAGCCCTGTGGGATTTGGGGCTGTCTCAGACAAGATGCCTCCAGAGCCAGCTCTACCTGCTGTGCTGGGCATCTGTGGACATTACTAAATGCCTGCTTTCCAACCCTTTGCCTGGAATGGTCATGTTTAACAGTTTCCTTGGATATTGAAACATTGTATCTTTAAGGGAAGTTCTTTAAGTTTCCTTTGAACAATTCAAAAGAGCTTCAGGAAGTCCCTGAAACTCATCAGACTCCCTAGGCACCTCCTTACCAAAGTTAGCTCTCAAAGTCGAGGGGTCCCCTTCAGGCAAAGGAGGCTGAGCTGCAAAGACTCTCAGGCCAGACCAGCTGCCTAGAAGAAGCAGACACCAGCAGAGCTGTCTGGAGGAAGTTTAGACTGGTGTCACCTGGAAAAGACACTCTCCACCCTGTTGAGCTGTCTTCAGACTGTGCAGCATGCTCAAGGTTTCCCATGCTGGAGTGGGCCTTGATCATACAACTGTCTATGAGTCACTTCTGCTCCTGTAAGTAACCACTCACCCGTGGTCCTGTAAGTAACCCCAATAAAACTCTTTGGTTCACCAAGTTGGATTTGGGTGGAATCCAGTCGTATTTCTCTGCTTTGGGCTATCATGGGTTCACTATTTGGGGTGTGTGTGTGTGTATGTGTGTGTGTGTGTTTGTGTGTGTTTGTGTGTTGTATCTCCCAGGGAAAAGTACACACAGCACATGGGAGGAGGCCAACATCACCCTCATGATAACTCCTCTTCCCACGTTAGGAGCGCCCCTTCCTTCAGGACTTCGGATGACCCTCTAGGCATGCACATAGCTGCAGAATTATTTTCTCTAAATCCACCTCCAAAGGATCAAAACCCCAATTCAAAATTGTGTGCGATTTCCCTTGTGCAGTACTACCCAAACTTGATGAGAATTGATCAAGTCTTTAGGAGTGAGTCTGTAGATGGCAAGGAGGGGGCGTGGAACATATCAAGCTTATAGATTAAGATCCAAGGTGAGCCTGATTTACACCTTTATTCTTCTTCCCTTAATACCCCAGACTTTACATGACTCTGCCTTAACTACTTAGACAAACATTTATGACTTCACACCTTCTAGACTTCTGTGAATGAAGCCGTTGGCTTTGCTCACACTGTTTTGGCTTCTGTGCTCCACCCACCTGCTCTGCCTCTGCTGCTTCTCTCAATCTTGTCAGTTCCCAAATATCCTGGAAGACACACCAAGCTTCTGTGTCACACGGCACAAAAAGTCCCAACTTTTGAGATCATGTGGAAGCCATATTAGCTTCTAGTTTATGTGTCCCTGGCAAGCCCTAGAGGATGAATAAGCCCTGATTGGCTGATTGGTGATAAATAAAGTGACAACCACTTTAAGAAAGTGATTATAACATTTCAGAGTTTCAGTTAGCAATTCACGACTTTGAAGTATATGCATATACACACATGTAAACACCCAGCGACATTAACATTAACAAACAGCATTAATTATATGTAGGTCAGCATTTTAAAGAATAGACAACAAAAGTTCAAGGATTTCATTGTTAAGATTCTTTCCATGAGAATAAATTTGAATTTTGTGTCATCTGCTTTGTCGGTATGAGTTAGCATACTAAGTTGATCAATCATGAAGAAACTGTTTCAGGAGGATGCTGGATGTGGACCATCCATGTGGACCATCCGCTAACTGGTGTGTCTACTCAGAAAAGAAACCATTTTACAGCCATTTCACTTGGGGTAACTGGCTCCTCATCTTAATGTTTCACTGCTCTTTGATTTCTCAAGTGTGGACGTGGATCTTTGCAAGGTTTCTATGAGCTTAGGAGGGGCATCCAAGAAGGGGCCAGAGAGAGGAACGAAAGGAGTTTCAGGTAACAGAAGCAAGCATTGCTTTTCTGCTTTCGTTGAGGGCTGCATTTTCCTACCTTGGAAAGGTAAGTGGGGTTCCTTGCGTATATATTTATAATGCTGTCTTGGAACCCCTGTGTCATCTGTATGTAGCAAGATCATTTCTTCATCCATTCAAAGCCCCCAGTGAACTTAAGCCCAGTGCTCAGCATAAAACTGAAATAATACCCTTTTAGTGGCGTATTAATCAAACGAATAAGAGCATCCATTTGAGTCTTAATCACTCACTTTTTCAGATATAAAGATATCAAATAAGTAATTACCATTTACAAGATAGAGTATGATTCTCCTCCACCAATCTAATCAGAAACAGACTACACTAGTGGGGTTCTAGTTCATGCAGAAAATGGCCTGTGACCCACCCCCCCTTTGAATGTTGCTCTGCTTTGATATGGAGGGTACTTTTGCCTGTTTATTTAGGTATTGTAAGGGGTCCCCAAGCAGGTACAAGGCCATTCTTCTGCTCCCCTCTTCTTCTCTGTAGGATGCTTCTGCCTGCCTTTACCAATGACACATCAAGTGACCACTCAAGATCCAAGTGAGCACCATCTGCCGATGGGGGAGATACCTGGGATGTTCTGAGATTATAATGTGACACAAAGTTCCAGCCACAAGAGAAGCAATTTCTCTAGAAATCTCTTGTGGGGCAGTGAAATGAGAGCTTTGGGACTGCACAGTTTGTATTAGGTTGGGAGGTTTTTCTCAACAGATTGTCAGCCCTGGCTTTCAAGTGCTTGCCAGATAGTGACTATGGTTTAACCTGCTCAGGTCTCCCAGGCTGCGCCATTTTCATGCGGTGAACTGGCTCTAGAGAGCACAGAGGGTGCGCCTGTGCACTCAGAGCTCCAGCTGCAAAGAGAGGACCTGCTCCTTAGAAATTCAGGGTCCTGGAGCCCAGCACCTCCAAGTCTTTCTTGCTCTAGCTTATAGGCTCTCCTGCATCCTTCTCTGCCCTGCTCTGCCCTGCCCTTTCTGGCCTTATCATTGGTCCTTACAACTGCAGAAGGAAACCATGGGAAGCTCTTGCCTTTACTGCTTAGTACTTAAAGGTGCTTCTTATCAGTGTGTCTAATCGCTCTTACACTGAGCATTGGTGTCTACTGAACTAATGGAAATTCCCGTTGCCAATGTGGATGCTGGCCATGGCAGCACTGCCATGTAAATCAATCTCAAGTCAGGGTTAGCTGATTCAAGAAGGGTAGAGGTTGATCTTCAGAAAGACACTACAACCAAGCTTTTTATGTCAACATAGGACACAAGGGTGACTCACAAGTTAGTATCCCCTTTAGTAACCCTTTGGCCAACAGCCATTAGCCTTTTGGAAGGAGTACAGTCAAGACTTCAGGCTGTACTATGAAACTGATGCCTTGAATCTCATGCTGAACACACTTTTCTCTCCCTTGGCAGTACAGCCCAAGGCTGGAGTCCTGAGCTAGATTTTGAAAGTTGTGCTTGCTGTTAAGTGCTCTGAGGGCTTTTTGTCCTCAGCAAAAGCTTAATAAATGTCATGTCAACCACATTCACCTGCTGATCATACCTTCCTCAAGCAGGGAAGTAAATTGCCAGACCTCAGAAAGGGCAAATTTAGTCAGTTTCCATTACAGAAAAGGACCACATAAATAATGTCAAAGGATTGGTTAATATCTGAGCACTGCTCTAGCTCTCATTTCCCTAAATAAACATAATATGTTAACAAAAGAATTAATCACTTCTGCAAATGCCCTTCAAAGGATAGAACTGTGGTTCATTCTTTGTCTTTCTGTCTCTCTTCTGTCTCTCTATCTCTCTTGGTCTCTGTCTCTCTGTGTGTCTGTCTCTCTCTGTGTGTCTGTCTATCTGTCTGGTGTGTGTGTGTGTGTGTGTGTGTGTGTGTGTGTGTGTGTGTGTGCATCCATCTGTCCCTCCCTCCCTCCATCCCTCCTTCTCCCCTCTCAAGAAGACACAGTCTTGTCTTAGTAACTTAGCCAAAGACTTCGGTAGTGGGAAGGCATCATTGTCCTCAGATGTAATTGCAATAACCTTACTCTTTATTGTTTGATATACTACCACTGTTTGAAAATTTGTAATGTTCTTTCATCTTATCTCCAGCTGAAGATACAGAAGGAACTAAGAAACAAACAAACAAAGTCAATAAAGAAGCTGAGGACCTTTCTTTTGATAATGTGAAAAGCTTATGGCAAAGACCAGTCAAGCATCAACTCCCAGGAGCAACTCTTTCTAGCTTATAGCAGGCACTCCTTCATAAACGATGAACAACTCTTCAAAACCTGAGAAAATCTTGTAAATATATTGGTCACAGACAGGAGAGGCTCCCAGATTGCTATCCCAAGAGCAAGAATAGTGGCTTTGAGGCCACCAGAATGATCTTGTTTTCTGTAAACTCTAAGGTACTCCACAAACTTAATAAATCAGAAAGTGTTGAGGTGGAGCCCAGCAGTCTGTTTTAGAGAAGCTGCCAAGCAACTCTGTATGTAAAATTTGACAACTACTGCCCTAGGACACTCAAGGACGCTTGATGTTTCACTTCATCCTCACAACAACCCACAACAGGTAATGGTACAGTTACAGTGTGTGTGTGTGTGTGTGTGTGGTGGGGGGGGGTACCCAGGACTTCTTGTATGCAGCCCTACAATTTCAGAGGTGATGAGACCAAGGCCCTGAAAGAAGAGGCAACATTGCGAGGATAATGTGGTCAGTTTAAGAAACTGAAACCCAACTCTGTGTTGGCAGAGTCTAGAGATCCGATTCCCAAGCCTCTCAACAAATGTTGAGTACCAGAAATGATTTCTTTTCAGAAGGGCTGACCTAGGCTTTCTACCCAAGTAAAGCTTCTTTCTCTGTGCAATGGACCTTTCCATGGGAGACGACAGCTGCCCCAACCCTCCCATCCTGTACTTTAGAGGGTGCTAATGTAGCCATGGTGCACACCCTTCTGAGAGTGGAAATCTGAGCTTCTGGAGCGTTCATCTGAACAGCGAGTTTCATGGACTCAGGTCTTGCGGCAGAGGCACTGTTTACTCCAATTAGTGACACCTGTTCTGTAAGGGATCCTAGTGCAGCTGACCTCAATCCCTAGAAGTAGAGGGGACTCAAGGATTCAGAGAGTTGTTTATAGTCAAAGAAACAAGAGTTAAAGTAATTGTGAAGCCTTGGGTGCCAGAAAAGCTCAAGACAAAAGTGCCGGCAGCTGTCTTTCCAGATCTTTGTCCTCCAGATCTCTGCGGGCTGCGAAGTGCTGCAGATCGTCCTGGGACCAGCAGTAGCCTTGGTGGAAGCTGCAGCCTACTTCACTGGAGGCTGCTTCCACCAGTCTTACCTTGGGATTATTGAATATTCAGGTTACCAAGGGAACAGAACTGATATGAACTTAAGAGTGCAATTTGGTGTCAGATGCTATTAAGGGACACCTCGGTGCAACTATTAAAAACTGGGAGTGGGGACATGTAAGGAGGTGTTTCCTCATTCAGCTCACACACCTGCAAAAGGGGCTCAGTGCATGAAGCATCTTTCCTCACTCCCCTGTCGCCTCACAAAACAGAAGACTATGGAGGGAGAATAGGGAATGAAACAAACCCCATGCCACCATCCACTTTGATCATGACTCTATCTTATTCACACACCTTCTTCTGGACCGAGGATTGACCCAGGTTATAGCAGATCTGTGAAATAATGTCTAATCCCAAACAGTAGCTGCTTCTTTTTAAAGGAAACACCCCCACAAAGGTCAGAGGCATGACTGTAACTGCACATACGTATGTTGGATGATGTGTGCCCCACATTTGACTTGCTCATTCCACACTGGTTTATAGGTAGTAAATGACAGCGGGTCAGCAAGCCTGGATTAAGATCTTGCTACGGAGAGGATAAAGTAGACCTCAGGCAAATCTTTATCATTGCAGTGACTGATTTAGTGAAATGAAGAGAGCAGCCCTGGGTTCCCCTGGGTTTCAGAGACCTCCAGATACAATCAGATACTTGCAGAGGCCACAAGAAAGCTAGGGGAGGGTCTGGGCCCGGAAGTCTGGAGATGTGAGTGCCGCCACAGCTCCTGAGCATGCGGGTATATGCGCCGTCATCAGGAGCACTGGTCATTTAGAGCTGAGGTCGCCGAGAGGGCTGTCTGTTCAACTCTGCTTTGCTAATCCAGAGTCGTTAAGAGTCACCCAAATAGCAGACCCTAAATCTTTGTGGATGTGGCAACACACAGGTTTCATAAATTCAACCTGGATGAAAGGCCAGCAACTCAGTTCTCCTTCCAAATCTCGCATACTAGTGCAGCCTTGAGCCATTCTTCTGGGAGTGTACAATACACAGTTCCATCCAGCAAGATGGAAAACAAGAGGCCATTTAAGTATTACGAGGCTGTACACAATTTACTTTTTCATTAAGCAGAATGCACTCCACTTAAAATCAGCCAATCAAGTAGGCTGATAATTTGTCTTTCAACTAAATTAGCCACTTTCTTGGGTAAGCTATTTTAGTTATTTTCTGCACAGACTTAACTTTAGAATAATTAATAAACACTCAGAAACTATCACTATAAGCAAATCAAAGAATAGTCATTTCAAGTAATTTCTCCCTTGAACTCCTTTCATCTTGTAGATATAGTGACCACATTAAAATGCTATTTATTAGAATAACAATTCTTCACTTAAGGGGGGGAAAAGACATGAAATTATCATTTTTCTCAACTATTTTAAGAAAATGAAAAAACTATCAGGTACCAGTTACTATAAAATTTGAACCGTAGGTTATATAAACTATATTTTGCTCTGAAAATAAAATGGGAGATGACAGTTAGGAAAATCATTTCCCTAATTATGTGTACATATATGAACAAAAATCTACCCGCTATAAATCTATCTCCATATAGTCTAAGCATTATTCACTTACAAAAAATTCTAAAGTCAATAGTTAGGTAGGTATATTCCTATAGTCTCAGCCCTTAGGGGTTTGAGGCAGGATCATGAGTTCAAGGCCAGCCTGAGATACTTATTGCAACTTTGCCTCAAAAGAATAAAAGAAAAAAATTGATAGTAAAACACATAAAAGAAAGTGTGACTAAAACGGCAAAGTCTAGGTGCCAAGACTGAGACGTGGTGTTTTCACCCTTTATTCTTGTCAGGCCCTTTCAGATGTGTTCACATGGCCATGACGGTATCTCTACACTGCTGTGAGCAGCCAGCATGGGTGACTGGAGTGATCATTTTGGACTGAGTGCCCATAAGTCCTGCTCTCATCCCCGACCAGCTTCATCTATTTCTTACTTTGAGGTTCACACTCAGTGTTTGAACCCGGATGCCTCATTCTGAACTCGCTATCCAAGCCCCACCTGGGACACCCCAAGCCGAGACCTCTGCCCTAGGCTGGGATAATGGTTGAGTCCCACTCATGGAAAAGCCTTGAAGCTGGACAAAGAACAAGAGGCTCTACACCAACCCCTGCCCAACCTCCACTGCCATCTAGAAATCTAATGACAAAGAAAATTCAGACCAGTGATGTGCTACTTAACCAGGTGGAATGAAGATATTTGTTATTAAAATAAAATGATGATTCATTGTACTGAGGGAAGAAAAGACATCAGGCAGGGCCAGGCACAAAACCTGAGTGATGGTTGTGAGTGTGATGATAAGGACAGAGTGTGTGTGCATGTGCCATGTGTCAGATTCAAAGCAGTAAAGCCTTTGATACTCACCAGTTGTGCATTTGAAGATTTTTTTTCCTACTTCATAAAACTGCCTTGTAACCTCCAAATCAATAGTCACCATGCTTTTCCAGGCATTCACAGCCGTGCACGGGACAATTAAAGGTTGGATTGCCTGCCGCATGCATTCTAGTGAAGCTCAGAGACGCCCAGAGACAGTGAGGCTCTTCTCTGCTTTCCACTGTAAGTGTTCCTTTCAAGAACTACTTAGTACCATCCACTCTGTATTATTTCAGATCCCATTAGTGACTTTGCTGTTTTATACGGTCTCCATGGAGAAGTGCTGCCTCTAGTTCCTAAGGCCAAGAAGGCTGGGGTAGACCTTATGGAGAAAGTATGTGCATTAAATATACTTTGTTCTGGTGTGATCTGTGCTCAGCCTGTTGGCCCTGAGTTCAGTGTTAATGATCTGCAACCCAGAGGTGGTCCTTGTCTTAGGTCATAGCAAACTCGTTACCTGTAAATACACAATGCATTCAATGTCCCCAACCTTCAGGACAGCCTAGTACAGTAATGTGGGTAATTTCCTCCAGTGGGCACATGGCTGATTGAGAAACGACAGCTCTCTGCCAATGCCCAGCATCCTATGAGGACTGGACTTGGTATCTCCAGCCTGGGAAAAGACTCAGTTCAAAATGTGAAATGATATGGTTTCTACTAAGTGAATATTCCTTTTGTACCAACCACTGTAAAGTTGAAAAATTATGTTCAGCTATCATAAATTAAAGACAAGCTTATATTAAATAAAAAGCTTTTAAACAGAAGGACCACAAATTTGTTACACTTGGAGATTAGTTGACAAAAACGTGGAGACCAGGGTTGACAGTTTAGCCTGCACTTAATCCAGATGGAATTTCAGATTTGTTACCTCCATTTTCAGTGACTTTGTGGAACTCAGGTGCTGTGAATAACAAGAGCTTTTGTTTATGCATATGCATGTGCCAGCGTTCATATGTGCCTATATTTACATCAATAGTTGCACATACACTTATGAGAAAATAACTCGTACAAATACACAGATCTGCAGCCACACGGGTTTAGGGATGATTTAATTTCCTTCTTTGAGTCTCAGAGTGTTTTTACAAGATTACTTTTACCATGAAAACATTTAAGGTGGACAAAAGCCAAGGCAACCTCGTGGGTTGATAACAGTCCTCTGGATACGCGTAGAGTGCTTTGGAAACCACTGGCTTTAATTCTTCTTTTTACAAAGCTTGGCCAGCATGCGTCCTTCATGGCTATTCCCTAGACAAGTCAACTGACATCTCAATGTTTTAGTTGGATGTAAGAAGTTAGGATAACATCAGGCCTTGCACAAATGTGTCAATTAAAATGCTGCAATCAGTTTTCCAGGGAGATGGTCCCCTTAGGCTCCTACAACTGTGGCCTTTCAGAGTATTGACTTGGAACTGAGTTATATCCAGATCAAATTCATATCTGAAGCTGTAACTCCCTGTATGACTGCATGGCCGATGGCCCATCTAAAGACTATGGATGGATGAGGTCTTAGGGTAGAACCCGATCCAATACAGCTCTTTCCAAAAGAGATGGCAGTCTGCGTGGGGACACAAAAAGGTGGCCATCATCAGTAAGTCATGAAGATAACCCTCAACTGTATTGGCAACCTGATCTTGACCCTCCAGACTGCGACAAGGGACACTTCTGCAGTTTAAGCCACCCAGCCCATGGTATTTTGTTATGGCAATCTGAGCTAATACAATTGGTTCAGTCCATTTATCCCCTGGCTGCCTACTGGTAGCCACTGCCTGTCCTTGTGCCATCCTCAGACCAAGGAGGAAGAGGGTCCTGCTCCTTGTACCTTTCCTTAAACCCTGCTACACCCCAGCGGGAGTCTTTCATCCAAATGTGCTTCCATCACACAACTTTATTGCACTACCTGTCTACTAAGCCACTGACAGGATTCAACAAAAATGAGACTTTTTTTTTTTTAAGAGCATTTCAAAAGCCTGATAATGCAAGACCTTGTTGTACTCACAGAAACATAGATTGCCAAGACTCAGAACGGACCGGTTATGACGTCACGCTCTCACGGTCATCGTCCTAACAAGTGGAATTAGAATGGCTGTCACATTGCTGGTTTCATTTGGCTCTGTTGACACCATGGCCACTTTAGTAAGGTGAAATCTCTTTCGGTCTGCTCAGAACAAAACCTATCAATATTATGTTTTCTTTTCGTACTCCAAGAAGCTGGTCTCTGTAATGTCTGATTCAACTTTATTTTTGTCATGTCTTTTCTCCCATCTTGATTCCATTTGCTGAAAAGTCTTCATTGTTCCAGGGGTCAGGAAAAAATGGGCAAAGGGTGTGTGTGTGTGTGTGTGTGTGTGTGTGTGTGTGTTTAGAAATAATTGCCTAGCAACCCATCTTCATTATTCCAAGGACAAGAGCCAATTTGCATTTTGGGAAAGAGGAAGGAGAGAAGCTTCACTCCTTCCCAGCGCTGGGCTGGGAGGATTTGGTTGACCACTCCTCAGTGGTGCCTGCCTTCCTCTGAGAACTGCCCCTGGGTGGCCAGTCTTTGCAGGCAGCCCTCTGCATGCTTCCTTGGGAGGGGGCGCCCTCTTTCAAGGTGTTCTCAAAGTGCCTGGGGCAGTGACTGGCTCCTGGCACTGCCAAGATGCAGCCCCAAGCAGCTGGAGGACTGAGTTCAGGACATCCTGGTCTCATTCAAAGGAGTGTTTCTTTCCCACACTGTTCTCTCCCTTTGTAGTGTTCTTTCCTGGACATGTGCCACACCCCGGCCATGTCCAGGCCCGCTTCCCTTAACCCCCAAGCTCCTGGTGGGTTCTCAAGCCTGCTTTGGGAAAGCCCAAGCCAGTAGGCATATGACAAAGGCAAAAGACAGACCCTCTACTCTGGTATTCGTAGCTGGCTTACAAAACATGGAGGCCAGAGGAAGAGAGGGCGTTTTCTAAGTCTAGTGGGACACTCAAGGGGGGATGATGTGTGGGAATAGCACCACCACCCCAAACCACCAAACTCTGCCCTCAAACACCTTCCCTTCCGTCCCTCAGTTTCCATGCTGGTGTGATAGAGGGTCGACACTTTAAGTAAGAGTTGTGGAAAGCAGAAGGATTATATATAGTCCCGAATGCTTCTACGTGGCAAAAAAGAAGGGGAAAGGGGAAGAAGAGAAAGAGGATGACGTGGTGGAGCAGGAAGAGAAGGAGAAGAGAAGAGGGGAAGAGGAGAAGGGAGAGGTACTTCTTGAGCTTTCAGAGGACAGGAGATTGAATGTAAATTACAGCCACTAAGACCGACCACACCAGCACTGTTTAGCTAACTTTGAATACTGCCAAGTAACAAGAAGACACACACCCTCTGGTCTATGGTTTAGTAGACAGCAGTGTCACAACGGAGGCCCTGCTGAGCATCGGCAACTCCGAT
This sequence comes from Acomys percivali, assembly GCA_907169655.1. NCBI lineage: Eukaryota > Metazoa > Chordata > Mammalia > Rodentia > Muridae > Acomys > Acomys percivali. The sequence continues at coordinate 88,519,761 of OU015746.1, read as the reverse complement.
CTGCATGTGGTAGCAGAAGTGGCTGTCATTGGAGAGGTGTGGTTGAGACACCTTGTCATCCCTTTGTTGAGTTGTATCCCTCCATGTATGTGCATGGGCACCTAAAATAAAGTAATCCCCGAATGCCTGGCTCATGACTAAATAAATTTCTTTGGCTGATGCGGGGATGTGTTCTGATAGGAAAAGATGGAAGATAAGAAACACCATGTAACATCCTCTTAGTGTGTGGCTGGAGACAAAATGAAACTGGAAGAGAAACTTGGAATCACGTGTGGGGCTTGCTCATGCACAGGAGGCAAAGACCTGAGGGGCTAGCACTGTTAGTGAGCAGGACTCTGCCTTCTGCTGGACACACTTTACAGCTTCCCCTCCTCTCTCTTCTCTTTCTCCCTCCCTCCTTCCCTCCCTCCCCCTCTCTCCAGCTTTGTAAATTTTCTAAATTCTCTAAGAATTGATCTCAAGTCTTTTCTGTGAAGAAAAGAGGTGTGTGTGTGTGTGTGTGTGTGTGTGTGTGTGTGTGT
>OU015746.1:88501089-88519230 GCA_907169655.1 Acomys percivali | reverse complement strand
GTGTGTGTGTGTGTGTGTGTGTGTGTGTGTGTGTGTGTGTGTTCGCATTGAATTAGTGGAATCAAGATTAGCTTGGAATTGTAGAGCCAAATCACACAAACACTGTGTGTGTTTTATTAGTAAAGCCTCTGAAATGGAGTCCCAGAGAGGCCCCTGTTTTTCCAGGTCAGCTGGGTGGCACTTAATGCTTAGAAATCCTGATGTACCACACTTGGTGATCACATTACCACAGGGGGTTGACCTTATTGAGGATGGGAAGACTGGGCTTGTTAGCAAGCCTGCTTTGTTTTTTTTTTTATTTGAAATGTGTTTTTGGGTGGGGGCTGTTTGGAAATGAGGAGCCTGGAATGCAACATCAGGGTTGACACAGACCACCTGTCTTAATTTCTTCAGTGTTGCTGGGACAAGCTGCCTGGTAGAAGATGTTCAATGCGAGGAGATTGTTTTGGTTAACAGTCACATTTCAAAGGGTCTCAGTCCATCTTAGCAAGGAAGGCATAGAGCACCGCTTACGGTGGTGGCTGCTCGTGCGCACACACCAGTCGGGGAAGGCTGTAGATAAAACCAGAGGTCTATACCGAGTGATCGATTTTGTAATCAAAAGAGCATCCTAAGCTGGGGACTGAGCACTCAGAATGCTCATCCCTACACAGGACACTTCAGAGCCACCTGGAACAGGGGCACATGCCCATATCTTTCTTGTGTGTTTCTGAAGGAGAATGTGAGGTCTTTCAGTTAAGAGTGAGCAACAAGGAAAGACCACCATGGTCAAATGCAATTTGGGATGAAGGATGCCTCTGTGGTTAAGTGGGAGAGTTTTGCTATGAGCTTGGAGACTAGAGCATCGTCACCTGGTGAAAGGCTGACACAAGTGTTACCTTGACTACCATTTGCTCATTTCCTATAATCTTTGCACTTCAGGACTCATAGCCATGTGCAGTTCAAAGCAGTCAAAACTAGGGCATTCTCTTCTCTGGGCGTGGTCCTTGAACTACTTAAGCACTCAGGTCATAAACTAGTGAGATGCTAACACTGTTTAGAGCAGCCCAGGCGGCTGGAGGCCCCGAGGGAGTTTGGCAAGTCTGAAACAAGCATGAGGAATGTGCAGCCATGGCTCCTCCGTGCAGAGCGAGTTGGGACCACAGAATCTATCCAACGTCCCTGTTCCCAAAAGAGCAGCAGCTGGTATCACTGCTGTTTGCGCTGACATAAATTTAAAGAAATGAGAATATGGCAGCTAATTTTAATGATCAGAATGAAACCCACAGAACTGTGTGGCTATGAGAGTTTAAAATCTAAATCACATATGATCCCCCCAATTAAAGAAAAGCACATCGTAACAATATAAGTTTGTTTTAAATATTCACATTGGTAGTAGTTATACATTATGAAATGAGATCAGGAAAATGTAGTAAGGTCTTCCTGTGTTGGCATTATATATCGCATATCTTAGTCTGGTGGTTTTCATTGTATGGTTTCCTTGACATTAGTGGCTGCAGGACACACACAAGCAGATGTCCCCGGGACTACCTGCTTATAGCAGTGATCACTGGGTCTCTTCACAGTCTCTAGGCTCCTGGGAAATAGTCCATGGAGCATGGACCCCTTTCTACACCAGCCTATGCCACTTAGTGATAGGGCTCCTCCATCCCATGGAGCTCTCACGCCCAGGCAATTCCTCTTTCTTTTGTGTGGAATCTGCCAGGCAAGGGAAGACAGTGACACAACTGCAGTTCAGCACACTGGAATCGCAGCCCTCCCTGTGGCAGAAGTCAGCCTTTGCGTTCCCCTGTAGACTTTCCTTGTATGTAGCACCCCTGTTCTCCTCAGCCCTCTCGCCTCTGCCTGGTTCCAACCTTGCTGGTCACTCTCCTTAGAGTGTTTACTTGCTTGTTAAAGACACTTTTGAAACTGCAAAAAGGCTTAAAATTCTCCTTAAATTTAACATATTCTCAAGTGGATTCCTGGTCTCCTCCCAGCCCAGCCCAGAACCAGGGTACAGAATATACACCGCTGCCCTCATAGATGGTAAGATCTAGTTCATGCTTTTGAAGTCTTCATCTGCTTTCTCCTTTCTGTACCCAGCCTGCCCTCCAGGGCCTATGGCTTTGCCTTTCCAAACAGCTCTGCCCTGTCTCCACTACTGCCACGGCATGAGTCTCCAGTCCTTTCCAAAGTACTAAGGACCTGAGCCCTGTTCTTTATTACCAAAAATCTAGCATATTCTAGTACGTGTGTGGCTTATCCTGTGATGGCTTCATTTTGTGATATGTGTTTCATACTCAGACAAATTGTTACGACTCACAGTAGCTGACAAAGGTAAGCAAGTGATGATAGTTCAAGGCCAACCTCAAAGAGCAAGAATGTGAAGTGTGTTTTTAGTTAAGCTGGTGGGATGACTCAGCAGTAAAGAGCAGTAGTTGCTCTTGCAGAGGACCAGGGTTCAGTTTCCAGCATGCACGTGGTTGCCTACAACCGTTCCAGGGCATCTGATGCCCTCTTCTGGCTTCCACAGGCACTACATATATGCGGTGCACATACATGCATGCACACAAACACGTGTGCATGTAAATAAAAAGAAATGCATCTTAAAAATCGTTTTTTTTTAAATATGTGTTTGTAGTGGTGGTGGCTGAGGTTGCCAGGAAGGCCACGCTGGAAGAAGCATGAAGCAGCAGGCAGTTTAGTTCTTTCATGTTGCTGAAAACCTCCCTCAGCACTGTAGCCAGAGAGAACAAACCAATATCACATAAGAGTAGGTGCAAAGCCATAGTGGGGTGCTATAGCATAGACACTGGGGACGCAAAGGGAAGCTAAATATGGTTAGCCAAGAACGCTTCTGGAATCTTTGGATAGGACTGAAGTCAGCGCTCCTACTCCTGGGAACCCACCCTCCACTGGGAGCAGGTTAGCTGAAGAGAGCTACATTCTAACCCTGAGGCTGGAGCCCAGGACAAGGCCCCCTGCCACCCACCAATGATGGAGTCCTGAGAAAGGGCACACATTCACACGTTGTATTCGCCATGGTGCCCTCACGACAGCATGAGGCAGTGGGCTTAACAGATGTTTCCACTTTAGCAAGGTGGGCAGTAAGGGTCAGGAAAGTTGATCCAATGAGTCAAAGCCACATCATGCTGTGTATACACAGCAGAGGGGTGCAGAGCCCGGGTCTTTGAGTGATGGCTCCTGTATAGGATTTAGAAATGACCCAAGTCACCTTGCTATGACCTTGAAGCCAGAGCTGAGAATATAGGAACTAACCCTTTTCGGATGTGGGGTCACCTCAACAGGTGCCAGGACACCTTGCAGGCGGAGGCGACTTCCTCTCTCTGGATATTATTTTCTTTGTCTGCATCATCAAACCATGAGTGGAGGAGGGGGCTACACATGTGTAATTCCAGCCCTCGGATGCTGAGGCAAGACACTGAAGAACTGAAGGCTAGCTTGGCTACATGGCAAGACTCTCTCAAAATTCAAAGCCACCAAAACTAAAAACAGGTGGTTGAGATGGCTCCATTTCAAGCTGAGATATTAAAGTGGAATGGGCACTCTTCCTTCCAAGATCCAGAATCAGCCCTGAGACACTAAAAAGAGTCTTCTCAGGGCACAACTGTTTATTACAATGAAGTCAACTGAGTTTTCCAGAGAGAGCCTGCTACACGCTGGAAGAGAGCTGTGAAGAATTTAGTCATCCAGCTGAAGGAGGTCAAAGGAATATCCACTGGCAACAGGCTTAGCTGGCTGGGGTTTCTCCTTACCCTTTCACACAGGGCATCCATCCCTCAAAACCCATTCAAAACAGGAAGGTTCCGGGGCTGTGTGCAAAGGCGCGCAGGAGGCCCCATCCTCCGCAGCAGCACCCGGCGGCTGTATCCCGTCACCAGCAACATGTGAATGAACCAAATTATCTCCAGAGCTCAGGGCGTGGGCCACATAGCCAGGCTCCACCGTCAAAGGATCCAGCCAGCGTCATGTTCTCCGCCCCCTTATGAGAAGGCTGGTGCTGTCGTAGGGTGCTGAGGGAGGCAGCCAGCCTGGAAGTGCCGTGTAAGGAAGAAACTGTTCCGTTTCGGTGTTCGGCTTCTAAAATAGCTGCTAATAAAAAGCCTTCGTACTGTGACACTTCAATACAGACACCCACAAGGATACCTTGACAGGCTGTTTCACTCCTCACAAGCCTTTTCTTGCGCAAGGCCCCACCAGTCACCCACACAGACAAACCCTGCAGAGACAGAGACGGCCAGCAGGGGTCTGCCTAGACCGCTGGGCAGGGAGCTCAGGCCCTGCTGCTTTCTCTCTATTGGAAGCATCTGCATCCTTTTCAACCCGCAGTTTAAGGTGTGTCTCACTACACTCAGGATGTCTAGAACAATGCCTACCTAGACAATGAGCCAAGCACACTACGACAGGGGTGTGTGGTGGCGGTGGTGGTGGGGCTCAAGTGATATTCATTCACAAACTGATCACAAATAGATTAGGGCTTTACTGAAAATCAGCACTGTTTAAAAAAAATATATATATCTGATAGACGGCAGGGTGTGGTTGAATGGTTCTGACTAAAAGCCAAAGACCTTTCTCATTAGAAGTCCTAAAACTGCGTTATGACTGTAATGCCATCTCCACTAGGAAAAGAACAGATTACATTTGAGAGAATGTTTAACAGCATGTAGCCTTTTCCCGCCCATGTGGTACTGGTTGGTGCATGCTAGGCTACTGCTCCACAAAGCTATATAGCCCTAGTGGTTTTCTTTTTTTTTTAAAAAATCTTATTTTGAGGCAGGTTCTCATTAAGTTGTGTGGCTAGAGCTGACCTCCCCGGGTAACCCAGGCAGGCCTTGACCTTCCAATCCTCCCACTTTGGTTTTCCAAGTAGCGGAGATTAGAAGCCTGTGACGCAGAGCCTGGCTTCCCTGGCCAACTTCTGAAGCCTGATAATTAATTGCATAGTTACTATTTAAGTCAAGTCATGGAGGTTCAGGAGGAGTTTTTCAAAAGAAACGAAGAAACAAACTGCCAAGTATTTCATGAGTGGGCAAGGTTGAAAGTTTATCTGTGGGAAGGACCAGGTAAGGTGTGTGTGTGCGCGCGCACGCATGCGTACATACATGCATGTGTGTCTGTCCATCTTCATGTTCTCATCCATGTGGCAGCCAGGGGTCAATTTTAAATGTTGTGCCTCAAGCACACAGCCCACCCTTTGCTGTTGCTGTTTGGCTGGCCAGGGGTCTCCGGCTTCCCAGTCCATGCTTTATGCCCAGCTCTCCCCTTCTTTCTTTTCTTTAAACACAGAATCTGGGGATCAGAGTCCGCTCCTCATACCTATCTGACAAGCCCCTCAACAACTGTGCTGTCCTTTGGCTTCTGATAAATATTTTATTGGAGCCCAATGTACTCGTCCCTTTGTCTAGAAAGGGAAAAACTCCTCAGACTGTCTATACATGCCTCTGCTAAGCTGTGCTCACCGAAGGAGCGCCCGCATGTAGAGCTACTGTCACACGGCACAGGATCAATTCTGGCGTTTCAATGTTGTCACCTGTATCCAGCGCTAGGATTGGCTGTTGTGATTGTCTCTGGTGATTTCATAGCTTCTGACAGGTGGACAGACAGAGCAAGGGCGGCTTTGAAATTACCTCTAGAGGACCAGTGTTTACAAGCCTTGGGAGAACAGAGGGGCCGACTCACCAAACGGCGGGACTCCATGGCTTCCAGCTGGTGCGCATGTGCAGTGGGCAGTTTCCGTGGCCAGTGCGCATGTGCAGGGGGCAGCATTCGTGACTTGAAAGGATATGGAACGCTGTCTTCTGAAAGGCCTGTTTAGTGTGACCAGCAAGAAGCTGGTACATACATGTCACTGTGCAAGACAGTTGGGGAGTCTGACATCAGAATATGTGTGCTGCACACACATAGCCTTTGGAATGAGGTCTGGGTCATCGCTCCAGCCATAGGAAACTGTCTTTAAGATTCCTAACAACCCTGCCTGAGCGCTTCCTCCCTTCACTGCGCAGGTCAAGCCCAATCTGTTTCTGCATAGAATTTTATGGATCTCCTCCCTCCCCTCCCCAAATTCAACGTTCACTCTACAGTATGCAATTCACTGATTAGTATCAGACAGAACTTTCTCGTGTTTTCTCCCAAGGTGATTTTCTTTAGGGTACAGAACATGTCTTGAAGAAGCACGGTTAGCAAGTGTATGGGAAATACTATCTCAAATTAATCCAGCCAGCCATCTGCACAAAGGTTCCCAGGCCTGAGCATAGAGCAGAAACCGAGAGACTTTGAGACTCAGGGAGCACTAGCGATATTTCTGCCCACACGGTTTCCCAAAGCCTCCTTGAACTAGTTCACATTTAACCCTGAGAAATTTCTCAGAGTAACAAAGAAGCAGAGATAATTCCCCCTGTTCACTACTTGCTGGAGATGGAGACAATCTCTCCTACTTAAGTAATAAGCCTGTGTAGGCAGAAAAAAAAACTTTAATTGTGAAAGTATTATGTAAATGTAAGTTATTTAATTAAAAAGGAGGGGGAAAGCCTTCACAGGAAGTAGCTGTTTTAAGAAAAGATGAGAGAACTTGTTTCTTTTTACTGCGGGTTGTAAGTAGCTCACTGAGGAGCCTTGAGATGATGCATCCATCACAGAGAGGTGGCGACTAGCCTTCTGCTTCGAGGAAAGGTGAAGTAAGAGAGAGGAGCCCTCCTCACTCAAGGCAACTGAAATATAAACCGTTTCTAGGGGACTCAATAAATATGCTGATGGTTGGTGCTTCTGGGAGATTAGCAGACACAGGGAGTCAAGCCAAGCAACTGCTGCTCGTGTCACTTCATTGAATGTTCCGCACGATGGTTGATCTTGACCATCAACTTGACTGTACTGGGGGCTGCCAAGGAGATTGGTGGAGCAGGACTGTGGGTGTGCCTGTGGGGACTTAGATGAGAGACTAGCTAAGGCCAGAAAAGGTCAGCTCTGAATGTGAGCAGTATCTTTCTGAAGGCTTGAGTCCTGGGGTCCTCGATGAAATAAAGGGGAGGGGAGGGAAGGAAAACCAGACTATTCCCCCGCCTCTTTGCTTCTCTCTGTCTCTCTCTCTCACTCCCACTCTTTCCTTGCATTGTTTTCTGTCATGCTGTGCGCCAGTGTGTCACGAGCTCCCCACCAAGATGGACTGAAGTCTCTGAAGCATGGGGCTGCACAAGAAAACACAACCCACAACTGGGGAAGGATTGCCACATGACCGGAGGCCACAGCACCAGGTGCTAATGGCCTGGGGGGTGGGGTGGGGGATGGGGTGGGGGGTGGGATGGGGGGATGGACTCAAGGAGAAATGCTGGCTCCCATGAGGCAGGGTGGAGACTCCACCTCTCCCGAGTCTGCAGTAGGCCCTAAAGCTTCCAATGCTCTAGCCTTGCCCAGGAAATTTCAAAAAATCAACACATTAAAATATAAAACTCATCCCCATGAAACGTAGCTGCGTTCCTGAACAAAGGTCAGAAATATTTATGGAAACACAAGACCACTGAGCATTCAGTGAGGAAAAGTCACGACGGCTGGCCTCCCATCTAAAATGAGGAAGAGACAGAGTTCACGTAGAGTCTCAGGGGGAAAAACATCCAAAATACTCACTCTGACTCTGTTTCCTATTGTAAGATGCTAGAGACGTGGGTGAGACAAGAGAGGCTCCTGCTGAACTCTTAGAAAGGCAGCCAGGAAGGATGTGAGAGTGATGGGGACAAAAATCAGATCCTGCAGGAGAGTCTACCAAGACAGCAGACGCAGCAGCAGAAACCTTCCAGAGCAGAACGATCAGGGAAAGCCAGGTACAAGTGGTGCTCAGTTAATCATGGCGCTGGGGAGGAGCACCAGAAGTGTCTGACCAGACACAGACCCAAGCGATGAGAACCTTAAGGCTCAAAATCCAAGAAGTCAGTGATGAAGGACCAGGAGGCACATCACTGTCAAACTGTCCGAGGCCGGAGGAATTCTAGACTTCAGAGGAAAAGCCTCTGCAAGAAGAACCAAAGACTCCCAGGACTTTTGTCTTAACCTATGGGGCTACTAACTACTTGGATGTATTTCTCCCCCAAACATTTCCAAGGCGAGAACTCCTGGCAAAGAAGGAAACAGGGGCTGTCGCAGATCATAAGGTCAGGTGACAGTTTTCTTACACCAAAGTCACTTATTTTTGCCCTCCCCCCCACTTTCCTCAATTTCAGATCCCAATTTTTTCCCATTTTTTGTTTGTTTGTTGTTTGTTTGTTTGTTTTGCAAGTGAGCTGAACCCTTCATTTTAACCTGCCTCTGGCCAACAGGATGTCAAATAAAAATCTTGAAGTAAGGTGTTTGGGGGAAGATTATTTCTGGAGGTCACAGGTTTATGTTTTCCTATAAGGCCCCCAACTTCCTCCTCAGGCCTCACCTTTGATGTTTGCAGTCACAGTAGCCAACTAGAGGCAGGACTAAGGAACTACTGCGAGTCACTAGTTCTGAGATTAGAAGGTTCTCTGAGTCAGTCAGAACTACTCACCTGTCAGTTTCTCTTTCATGAGCAAAACGGCCCCCTACCTGCTTTGCTACCAGTAGAAACAAACTGATGTCTTTGGTCAAATAAATTTATTTTGTTTGTTTGGTGTTTTTTTTTTTTTTTTTTTTTTTTGTTTTTTCAAGGCAAGGTTTCTCTGTGTAGCCTTGGGTGTTCTGGATTCACTTTGTAGACCAGGCTGGCCTTGAACTCACAGCGATCTGCCTGCCTCTGCCTCCCGAGTGCTGGGATTAAAGGCCTGCACCACCCCTGATCACAAGGTTAGAAACTAGAGATGTGAATCTTTGTCTTAAGGTTGTAATACTGATGTTCCTTCCTTTACAGCCTCTCTGGCTCTTGCTGTTAGCTCATAGTAGTGTGGACTAGGTGATGTCACGCAGATCACCACACAGAGGGCTGAGGCCTCATTGCTTCAGACATGGAGTGCAGGAATAGAAAACACCTCCTAGGACTCATCAGAGACCTCCGACCTGTCCAAGAAGCTGGGAGAAACCTACTGTACCTGCATCTCTCCTACCTAGGAGCATGCTTCATATTTGAACACAGTATCTCCGGGAGGAGTTCCTTCCATATGGAAAATGACCTGTGATCATTGATCTTGCTCACTGAAGCTATTTGTCAGCTCATAGACAAAATTTAAGAGATGTTATCAGGCAGAACAAGGAGCTAGAGGTGGGGATGTTGGCCTTTGCTGGGAGGCTGTTTTCATAAATGCAAGGATGTAGTGAGAATTTTGGTTTCTTAAAAAAAAAAAAACCAGTTATGTTATGTGAACATGTTTTTGTTTTGATCCTAGGTGTGGGATATAAGGATGCTTCAGATTGTCCACAGCCACTAACTATGATTGTCTTGTGCTCTGGGAAGGGGCATATTATTTTTTGCCAGCTCCAAATAGTTTAATTCTGGGGACTCTGGAGAGGATATAAGTGGGAGAGCCCTGAGAGGGCCTGTGGTGGCTGCTGCTCCCACTGCTGCCTGGCCCCTGCTGATGCATTTGCTATTGCTGGTTTGTTGTTTGGAGGTATTCTGACAACAAAGATTGGACTTGCCCCAAGGAACTCAATACTCCTAATTACTAGGTCTATACCCCTTTTCCCCTCTAACCTTTTTTTCTCTCCTACCTAGTGTTGGGGCGGGGGTGGTTGAAAGGGATTGGGGTGGAAGGGTGGTAGATATAAGAACCTAATAAAGGAGACAAAAAAAAAAAGTACACTCACACAAGGATATATCAGAATATATCTCCTGGTGTATTCACGCCCATTGGTCTTTTTGAGCTCAAAAGATGAGTATAAAGCTATAGGTATGACCAACAGACACTTATGGAATTTGGTAGCAGCCCAAATACCATTAGGGGCATGGCAAAGGAATTTATGCTCCCTGGCTGCACCCACGATGTCTACCCTGCCATCTCTCCTTATATTGTATTGCATGTCTCCTCTATCCTTTTCCTGCTTGAAGCCTTCTAGACAACAGAACTACTGGGGACTTATATCTTACATCCCAGGTTGAAGGCTTCTCTGTGAACTCCACTCTGATTTTCTAAGTCTTCTTCCCTGGGGTCCCCAGGGCACATCTCCAGTGTGGAACTTGTCTCATTGGGATAGGATATCCAAGAAGAGCCCATGTGTCTTCTCCCTGGGATCCTGTTGCAGTCAGTGTACTGTGTAATACTTGTTTCTTAAATGTGTGTTGAACAAATAATGGTTATTGAATAAACAAATGAGTGGATGGATGAATGAATGAGAGGACTCTTGTTCTTACCCCACTAAAGTTCAAAATTGTAAGTAAAAGGTTCTCGGGAAAGCTTAGATTCAAACTAAACCAACTTAAGAAACTTGAAATAATTTATGCAAATCTCCTTTAATACAGAATTAGCCTGAACTCAGTGTTCTGATCTCTCTCTGGCAGACAGTTCCTCCGAACTATGCTCTAAGTGTTGAGAGAACAGAGTGAAGATGATTTCAAAGAATAGACAATATCTTATTTTTTTCTGAAGCCACTTTAAGAAAAAGAGCCAACCAGAAGGATCTATAATTGTTCATGTGAGAGTCAGGAGTCATTGTGTAAGTCTTTTATAGTGGCAAAGAAAATAGGGAGGTGACACATACACATGAGAGCTGATAGCACAAAGGACATCTTGCTCTCAGGGAGGTATTTAGTTTTCCCTTGAAATGAACATTGGGCTTGGTTCCAAGTGTTCTGGATGTATGTCTATACAGGAAGTCATTCTATGACGGAGCTCCCTGGAAGCAGTCTGAGAAGGGACATCTCACACCCCCAGTTTCACCTCCCGAGGTCAGCAGTCCTGGCATTCAAGCCACCCAAATCTGAGCCAGGCAAACACAAACCCAACTCACTGACAGAGTTAAAGTGACACAGTCCTCCCAATGTTTATCTTCATCGACAATGGGATCCCGCACTGAGCCAGTCTGTACACACAGCCAGAGGCAGAAGACCTGCTCTCTGCCCCTTCATATTAGGAGAAAGAAGTATATAGGAACTAATGTTGGTGGTGCCAGGTACTCTGGATTGTAGTACCTATTAGTATGAACCAATGAGGGAATCACAGATTTTCAAGCAACTTCCCTGTTTGTGGAAAGCAAGAGAGTAGGAAAATTTACCTCTTGAGCTGCCTCTCAGAGAGGGAATAGTGTTGGTGCACCACATAATAAGAAACTAAGAACATCTTAAGAATGAATTTATCAACCTACCTACCTATTCTTCTATCTAAAAATGTTTGCATTAGGTAAAAATATTCCTCAAACCCATTTTTTAAAGAACCAAGGTATAATAGCTACCCAAGTTTTAAAAACATTTGAAGACTTTATTTTATGTGTATTTTTCCTGTGTGTATGTATATGTATTGTATGCATGCCTGATGCCTACAGAGGCCAGGATAAGGGAACGAATCTCCTGAAACAGGAGTTAGGATTGAGTGTTTCCACACTGGAGGGAACCACACCAGGATCCGCTGCAAGAGGAGCAACTACTCTTAACCTTAACCACTAGCCATTTCTCCAGCCCATCTTGATTAGGATTTTCATCTGCTTGTTCATTTCTTAAGTTATCTAGGCTCTTCCTCCATGCTGTGTCAGGTCTAGTTCATTAGCCTTTTCACTCTATCATGGGCAAATAAGGCAGAAAGACGCCAAGCTGGTTCACTGGTTGGCTGTACGCTGGATGCCCACTTGCTGTATCAGCTGGGGTTTTTAGCACAGCATATTGCCCCCTTCTATTAGACAGTGGACTGCTGCTGAGCATCCACTAGTGATTTCTTAGTTTGTTGTTGATAACAGCTTGACATGTGGGGTTCTGCACAAGGCCTTGCTTAGATAATTTACACCCATTTACCTCCTTAAGTCTGGTCCAAGAATAGTGGTATTTACAATGAACTGATCAGTTACCACTTTAAATGCCCACCACAAATCAACTCATTCTTCCCTTTATTTTCTCACTGTTAAGTAGAGCTGGATTAAAGAACAGGATTTCTTGTCACTTCTACATAAAGCTTAAAGCCCAAGGCAGAACACTCTTTAAAAGCTACGATCTCAGATGTTTGGGCCTCTCAAGTTACCAGCAGATTATGTTAATTTTACACTCAAGTTAGACCCAAACATAGAAAACTACCAAAGTGCAAATTAAAAAAAAAAAAAAAAGAAAAAAAAAAGAATTCAATGAATTCACAGTGGCAGAGTAATGACCAAGCAGGGTGATGTCCTAGCACAACGTGACACAAATCTGCTTCTCATCATCCCTGAATGTCGGGCTTTGCCAGTGGAGAGGAGGAACAAAAAAACAAAATAGAAGGCTGGTGCAGAGAGCTGCTAATTAGAACAATCTAGAAAACAAAAATGCTAGAGTAATTTTGGGCCCGCCATGCAGGGCTAGTTTAGATGCAAACTCGGTGTTCTGATTTCTCTCTTCATTGGGAGGGTGTAATTAACTCAGCTGCAACCAGCTTAAGGCTTGGGCTTCCTGGTGCTGCCAGCTCCCTCGTGACCAGGAACAGCTGCCACCAGCTACTCCCATCAGCACAGATCTAGGGCCACCTCATAAAGCTATGCACTGGCCACCCTACAAGGCCATGACCTGGCCACCCTACAGGGCTGTGTCCTGGCCACCCAACAATTATTTGCACTTCCACCCCATAATGCTGTACACTGGCTACCCCACATAGGCATGCACTAGCCACCCCAAAATGCTGTGCACTCCCACCCCACAACTCCACAAGGCTGTGCGCAGGTCACTGTGAGCAGAAGATTCGGGCACTTAATAGGGTTAGATCTTTTTCAAAGATGAGTGATCTGTTACTTTCCAAGCTAGTCAATCTATTCCCAGGTTTTCCCTTTTTCCCATGGAAGATAACCCAGGTGTGGCAGTTTAAGTGAGAAATGCCACCTATAGGCTCATGAATTTGAATATTTCAGTTGGTGGCTCTGTCTGGGGGAGGATATGGGACTTTAGGAAGGGGGATATTGATGGAAGAATTACGTCACTGGGGCCAGGCTGTGAGACTTTGCAGCCCCCCCCCCCACTTCCAGTTCGCTCTCTCTGCTTCCTGTGTGTGCAGTTAAGATATAGTCATTCAGCTTCCAGCTCCGGCTACCATTCTTGCTACCAGGAACCATGAGGCAACATAAGCTCTTCCTCCTCTAAAAGGATTTCGGTCATTGTATTTTATCACAGCAGCAGAAAAGTAACTAGCACACTAGGGTTACCCAGCCTTCTCCCTGGCTATTGTGGCTGAAAGGGTTTCTGACATTGGTGAGGACTCAAATGCGGTATGGGCTGTTAAAGCAGATAGGAAGAAAATGATGAGAAAATACCCATGGGAGATTCTGGGGAAAGAGAAACATCAACCAGAGGCAAACCTTATGACCCAGAGATGGTGGTAGGGCACCCTGGGGGACACCAGGAGACACTGATGGTGGGACAAAGATGAAGCTTACAGACAGGTGCACTCTGTGTGGAGGTAAGGGTATGTGGTGCCTCAGGAGGATGTGCTCTGGCATCCCCCTGAAAAAAACCAAGTGGTGATTCCTCCTTACCCATTCGACAGACTCAGCGGGCGTTATATGCATTACTATTTCGATAAGCAAAAAAATATTCCCCAAGCCAGTTGTTTGGTGACGCTTTCATGAAGCCAAAAGGTGAGCTAACATTTTGAGATATTAGAAAGGGCTAAATGCAACACCTAACTCACTTCCCAAGCTTCCTCTCCCGTCCTGTCTTCCATTGTTACTTACCTCTTTCTTCTGCCTGCTCATTTCTACCTATGGCAATGTGAAGCTAGTGCCTCTTCCCTGTTTTATGTGAGTCAAACAACAGTCCTACAACAGTACAATATTTGCAACTACAGTTGAGTAGTAGCCATGAGTAAGGGGGACAGAGTTAACGATGTTTTATAGATATATTATTGTTTTTAAATGTATGTGTGTGTATGTCACATGCCTGTAGATGACCTTGACAGCAGGAGAAGGCTTAGATCCCCTGTTGTTGGAGTTACAGGTGGTTGTGAGCTGTCAGATCAAATCTGGGTCTACTACAGGAGTTGTAAGTGCTCTTAGCCACTGAGCCACATCCACAGCCTCCAATCTTCTAAAACATAGTCATAACTGGGAGAACGCAAAGAACATTTAATACATGAAGAACTGGGAATAACAAGTTCCTATAGTCAACATGGCAGGAAGTACTTTTTAATAGGTGTATTATTACTTTTAAGTATATGTGCATGTGTGTGCACCTGTGTGAGATCATGTACAACACATGCATGTAGGTGCCCTTGAAGGCAGAAGAATGGATTTCCCTAGCATTGGGTCTGATGTCCCAAGTGGAAGGTTTTTTTAGCACATGACAATAAAAGATGGTGGGCCACAAATGCCACTGTTTAAATAATTCATACATGTTCAAGATTAATTTATGTATGTAATGGCAGCTACTATTTTATTATTTTTTTCAAGTTTTCTTTTATTAAAAGTTCACAAGGCTGTTGAATTTCAAGTCTACTTATAATGTTGCATCTTAAACCACTACATAATTCTTAAACTATATCCTCCACATCTCACACTGTGCACCCAGCAGCAGTCACTCTTTGATAGTTTAGCCCTCAAGCCCTTGGAAACCCAATCTTCTTGTCCCTAGATTTTCTCATTCTAGACATTCCTGGTAAATATAGTCACATCATACTGGCCTTTTGTGCCTGGCTTACTTCTCTTAATATCCTTTTTTCTTAATTTTTTAAGCCTTATTTTGTTTAGTTTATGTGTATGAATGTTTGTCTGCATGTATGTATATGTGCGTGTGTGTGCGTGTGTGTGTGTGTGTGTGTGTGTGTGTGTGTGTGTGTGTGTGGTACCTACAGACCTCAGAAGAAGACATCATATCCCCTGGAGCTGGAGTTATAGTTGGGTGTGAGACACTAGGTGTGTGCTGAGAACCAAACCCAGGTCCTGAGCAAGAGCAGCAAGTGCTATTAATCACTGCACCATCTGTCTCATCAGATCCTTAATATGATGTTTTAAAATGTTATCTGTGTTGTGCCACGGCTGGATCTTGTTCCCTTTTATTGCTGAATAACGTTCCGCTGACTCACCATGTTGTTTTTTATTCATTTAACAGTCGATTGATACATAAGTTGCTTGTTCTCTTTAGACATCATAAATAACTCTCCTAGCAGTTTTGCATAAATAGAACTTCAGTTCTTTCTGGTATGTTCCCAGGAGTAGAGTTGTTGGGTTATATTGTGGCTTTATGTTGAAATGTTAAACAATTGCTAAGCTGGATTCCAAAGCACCTGCACAGTTTTGTTTTCCCATGAGCAACGGATGAGAATTTTAATTTCACCACATCCTTGCCAGCACACACTACTGTCTGTCTGTCTTTATTACAGCATCCCGGTGGTGTGAGGTGACATCTAATTGTCTTTTTCCTTTGCAGTCCCCTAATGACTGCGATGCTCAGCATCTCTCTGTGTGCTTCTCGACCCTTTCATATCATCTTTCTAACAACATCTGTTCAAATATTTTGCTTAGTTTTGAACTGAGTGGCTGATCTTTTTACTATTGAGATTTTCAATATCTGTTCTCTGAATTACCTTCCTATAGATGCTGCTGAGAAGGCTGGTTTTCACCTACTTCAGTCCTGGCGCTGGGATGAAGTACACCCTTACTATTTGCATAATAATTAAATCAAAACTTTTATTGAGTTATTTCTTTGTTCTAAGTCCTTTACAACTTTTATTTTAAAAAAAAAAGTTGTTGCTTAGACCATGTGTCTCTTCTTCACAAACTTATGAAGACCAGCAAAACCTCATCTCAGAGAAGCACCCACTTGTTTCTTCTGGAACTGGGAGATACTTGTTCCCACCTTGCACGTAGGAAAATAAACCTAATAAAGCCCCTATGTCTACAAAATACCATCTGTATGTCGCATGCCTGGAAAAGCCAACCACTTACAGACTTGAGGCCAGTGCTCCTTCCAAGGCCTGCTTTAGAACCTGAGATTAAGACTTCTCATGTCTCCTGCAAACACCAAGAGACCCCAACCTGACTTCTGTTCACTCTCCACACACCAGATGCGAGCAGTGCGCATGAACACCATGAAGGAAAACCCACCACAAAACAGCTGCCTGAAGAGCATGGAGCAAGGTGTAGGTTCATGTCTTTAAACCAAGGGTAGCACAGGTGGCAGCAGGAAAGAACATCGGATATGAACTGAGAACGTTCATCGTCAACACAAATAATCGTGAGCTGCGCAAAGGCCAAGAGTGACACTGCCTCCACCAGCCCTACCCTGCTCAGGAAGGTGCAGGCAACACAAACAATAAACGAATGAAGATTTCGAGGCCATGCTAAAAATCTCTTGTCTGCTGTGACCTCTGGGTATCCAGAAATGTCGCCATTCATCACGTCCAAGTTCCAAGACCTCCTGGCATACTCAGTGTGTGCCAGCCACAAGTAGCCAGTGGACGTGAAGCACTGTGGGTAAGCCTGCCCTGTCGTGACGGGACTCTTCTAGAACAGGCTAGCAGAGCCCCTCCCACTGCACCCATGTGAATGAATGCCCTGCTACTCTCACCCAGTGTGCTTCTGTGAGGGAGCTGCCAAGGTCTCCAGGACAATGATTTATATAAACAAATACATGTTCAATCCTCAACGTGTCTACCTATCATTTCCCGGCATCAAAAGGAAGTTCCCGGCTAAATCCTTGATCCTTGTGCCCCCAAGCAACACCTGGAAAAGCTGATGCATTTTCTCCTGGTGGTGTGACACAGCAGTCTGAAAAAGAAAGGTTTGCCCTAAAGTGTATGTGCAGGTCATATACATGCCATAGGTCATGACTGTGTCCCAAGCAGCACTTTAAAGACATGACAGAAAATGGGACCAATAGGGTAGGCTTTAATCCAGTCTGGCTGGTGTCTGAATTGGAAGAGGAGATTTACAAGTGAGCTTTCCTATTAAAGCTCAATCCTGTAAAACTAAGTAAAAGTAAAGATAGTGGAGGGCACGGAAAGATGACAGCCACCTGAGTTCTGACAAGGAAGCCTGGGATGAAGTCACACCCACTCCATCATGATCTAGGTCTCCAGTACTGTAAGGAGTAAACTTCCATGAACCAGTGATAACTTTCACGCACAAACCCACACATATGAATATGTGGAGCTTCCCCGACTAAGAGGGGCTCCTTGGTGGGACACTACTCACCCTATAGTAGTCTGTGCTGTACACGTCCCGGGACATGCCGAAGTCCCCAATTTTCACCAGCAGGTTCTCTCCCACCAGGCAGTTCCGGGTGGCCAGGTCACGGTGCACAAAGTGCTGGGATGCCAGATAGACCATGCCCGCCGCAATTTGTTGCGCGATGTGCAGCATCTGCGACTGTGTCAGCTCAGTAGGCGGGTTCCCCTCTGCCATCAGCACCGCGTCGGGCCCATGTGCCCTGTGGGAGAAGACAAGGGGCTGGAGCCTCACCTGGAAGACTGGAAGGGCCCTTAGTCTCCACTCAGGCCAAGATTTTCCATTCCACCCATGGCTTTATATCCACAGCCAAGAGAGCACCCGGCAGCTTCATGCCTCTGGAGTGGAATCCCAGGGCTGAGTGGGCTGGAACGGTGAGCCTCCGCACCAACACATCAACGGACTTGTGTTTCAGGGAATTCAGAACTCTGTTAACATCAGACATCGCTTCAAACTCTGAGAAGCATAACCTGACTGGGATGAAGGAAAAGCGCTTCACCGAGGTTGGCTCTGCTAGCGATATACCGGGTCCTAACACTGTTGGGGTCCCATCCCTCCTCCAAGCAGTGCCTCTGCCATTCGTCTCCACAAGCCTACAACAATGACGTCAGTGATCCTTGTGTCCTGATAGGGCGCTACAAGATGTAATGAAAAGTTTGCCCTGAAAGGCAAGGACTCAATAAATGTTTGCTATTATAGATTTTGATTAATTTCCACAAGGAGTTTTTGAACCACTATTACAGTCACGGACCTAACATGTTCAAGTGGATTCAAGACCCTAGAGGGAAGGGGCTAACATAGAATGTCTGTCTTTATGTTTCCCCTGCTTTGTAGATATTATTCAGGCTAATACTAACACTTGCATCCTAG
>OU015746.1:88479052-88491089 GCA_907169655.1 Acomys percivali | reverse complement strand
AAGAAAGAAAGAAAGAAAGAAAGAAAGAAAGAAAGAGGGGGAAAAGGAGGAAGGGAGAGAGAAGAGAGGAGAGGAGAGGAGAGGAGAGGAGAGGAGAGGAGAGGAGGGGAGAGGAGGGGAGGGGACAAGAAGAACAGAATCTTCTTTGGGAAAGAAACAACCTGAAAACTTTAATAAATACCCCACACCTCCATGCTCCTAGTGGGGACTCTTATTGCGATGTCAGAAACTTCAGTCACATTATTGGAATCAAAAGCGATTTTACTATTCATGGGCCACATGCATCCTGCAAACCTGGCATCCCCCCTGTGTGCCCATCCATTTTTGCATGGTGGGCCCGTTTTAAAAATTATGATTCAATTCTATTTTAAGAGATTTGGAAAATGTGTTGGTAACAACTTGGGCAAAATCCTGAATTTGGCACTAAGAGGATAGAATTTTTGTAAGGACAAAATCAGGGCCAGACTGCAATCAGAAGCTAGAAATTTCTGCCCTGTCCCTGTTTATAAATATCATCTCTGTTTCGGTACCGTATCTGATTGTCATTTTACTCAATTACAGGAGGCTTGGCTGGTAGCAGAGCTTCTGTCAACAAGAGTCCAGGAGAGTGGGGCTGGCTCAGCCTTTGGGGTCCTCTCCACTTCACCCTCATTTGTTCAGTCATGCATTCCTATCCCCTTGCTCTTGTCTGCCTTGCAGTTTTGTTTCTTCTTCTTGGCGTTTTTTGTTTTGTTTTGCTTGGGGGGGTTGTTTGTTTGTTTGTTTTGTTTTGTTTGTTTTGTTTTGTTTATTTTGTTTTGTTTGTTTATTTATTTATTTTTGTACACTAAGGCTGGGGTCATCTCTGTCTGACTCCAGCAAGAGGCTTCATTCAGGGCTGAGGCAAGACTCTGCCTGATGTATGTGCAGATTAGAGCTGAGAGAGTGGCACAACAGGCAAAGTATTTTCACACAGAAATGTGAAGCCAGTGAAGTGAAATATAAGTGAAGGATAAAGGAGGAGATGAAAACTCATTTTAAATGATGAAGCAAAACCTTTAAACCAATGAGAAGTTAGTTAGAGAGTAGGCGGGCCTCGCCAGACTAAATGATGGTGTACTTCAAGGTATAGGTGGCTTAAGAAAAGACAAGATAAAACAGACCTTTTAACAACATAGATCACAAATTCTTCTCAGACTTGAGAGATCACAGAAAACAGCATGTTTTTGGTAAAGACAGGATATGGGAGAGACTATTATTCTCAGTGCCCTGTTACAATGCTTGAAACACAGAGAGAGATAAGGCCATGCCCATGATGAACAAACGGAGGTCATGGGATGTTTGGTTAATGTGCTAAAGGTCCTTGGGTCAAGACCTACTGTTAACAGAAAGCCTTTGCTTTGCCAGTGTCTTCTAGCACAGCCTTATCTGAAACAGCAGACAATAGCATCATGCCACGTTAAATGCTGTGATTCCAAATTGTGATGTGCTTTAGTTGAAAACAAACACATAATTTTGGAAACTTGACACAAATAAAATCTGAAAGATCTTGTTGATATTTCATCTTAATATGCTGATATGATGTTATATGTTTAATTAATAAACTATACTAATATAATAAGATTAATCTTTTTATTTTTACTTTTCTAATGTGTGTGTGTGTGTGTGTGTAAATTCAAGTTATGACACAGATTTATTTGTGGCTTATATTATCCTGCTAGAATTGTACTGTTTTACAAAGCCACCTCTGCAGCCTATTGAGAGGTTACCAATGTCTTGGGAACATAAGAAGGTATTTATGAGATGTAAAGTTGAAATGAAATTAAGGCAGACACCTTTCTTGTAGGGTTGTCACAGCTAACAGCAAATCAAATGTTCAAGTCTTGGCCATGATTTAAAATGAACAAACACACACAACAAAACAAAATAAACCAAAAACAAACAAAAAAGCAAAATAGGTCTTCTCTAAAAAGAAGGGTAAAGGAAGCTTCCGTCAAATTCATACTCAGGGACCCATAGAGATGCATGTTTTAATGCACTCAGAGAAAGAAAGAGCTCATACAAATAAAATCTTAGCAATATCAGAGTAGCAGGTAGGTCCCAGACATTTGTAGGAATAAGAAATCAAATAATTATCCAAGGGTGATAACGTTCACTATAAAATGTGCTCCCTGTACTAGAAGCCAACACATACGTCAACCCTATTGACTATCTGTAACTGGCCTCTGTCTGAACTAATGTGTCTAGTGGCAGCCTCACACACAAGAGTCATGGCCAGCTTGTTGATTGTTGCTGACATTACCTTCAGAGCGACACTGTAATTGCAGCCCTGACATGACAAACAGGCATAAAGTAGCTTTCAGTTCACATACTTTAAAAGACTTAGTAATCTAGGGGATAAAATTGGTGTTTGCCTGGCACATCAAGTTGCATAATAGGAAATGTTGACCTATGAAGACAGGAAAGCAAGCTTAGGGACAGTCATAGGAAAGAAACAAGCGTCAATTGGAAGATAAAATCAAACGTTGAGTGCAGTATGGTCAACTCAATGTGTGTGCAGGCTCCGAGAACACTAGTGTGTCACTGTGAGTCAGGTCCCCAGACATGAAGGAGCTGGTGGCTCAGCATGGACCCTGGCTTGCCTGTGGGTTAGTCTGTCTGGTAGCAGTAAATTAAAAGGGCACGTGGCTGTTTCAATTCATACATCCAAAAGATACAGAGGGGTGAAGTGAATCCTCAAGCTGTATTTGATGCTGGAGGTGTTCTCTTTAGTAAAAGATACCTGGAACCCTGCTCTCTCTCTCTCTCTCTCTCTCTCTCTCTCTCTCTCTCTCTCTCT
The DNA here is from genome assembly GCA_907169655.1 of Acomys percivali. Classification (NCBI taxonomy): domain Eukaryota; kingdom Metazoa; phylum Chordata; class Mammalia; order Rodentia; family Muridae; genus Acomys; species Acomys percivali. The sequence goes on along the minus strand of OU015746.1, from coordinate 88,488,271 downwards.
CTCCCACCCCCTCTCTCATGCGCGCGCGCGCGCGCGCGTGTGTGTGTGTGTGTGTGTGTGTGTGTGTGTGTGTGTGTGTGTGTGTGAAGTTGGAATTTAATGTTCTTTATGCCACGGCCCAAGTTTGATTCCCAACTAGAATGAAGTGTCCTGTTTTGATTTTTAGTGTCACTGAGAATATATGAATAAACTAGAGATCACCCAGAAAACAGCAACAGGATGAAACTAGGTCTAATCAATGGGTTAGAAATAGAACTTTCTGGGAAACATATCTTAGTGGATCTATCCAGCAACTGGAGGAGCACAGAAGGGCTGTTACAATGAAACCCTGCTCTGTATCTTATGACTGCATAGGATCATATACACACACACACACACACACACACACACACACACACACACACACACACGAAAGAGCAATAGAGAACTACTGAGTAATGCCTGGACAACAAAGATGGTCAAGCTTTCAGTGTCATTAAAAGTAATGTGGTTTCTATTGCAAGAGTCCAGTGAAGGACAGGTAAACAGTGTTCTCTCCGGCCTGAGTCCTAGTAAAACACAGGCGATCGTTAAGGAAACATTGACAAATGTCCTTAAATGCAATAGTTTATCAATTTCTACCTCGTGGCGACAAGGATTTCACACGTCCATGTAAATGGAATGGGTAGAAAAGGACCCCAGGGAGAGAGGGGGGAGGATGGGAGTCAGGGTGCACAGGATGGTGTTGGGACTGAGGCAAGGAAGGAGGCAGAGAAGGAGGGAGGTTCTGGAAATGAGTTTGCTAGGGAAGAAAATGGTGTCTATGGACTCTCTGTGTTCTCTCACTTACGAATCTTTCTACGGCTTCAGGGTGGAAGCGAATGGCCTTAGTCCCTCTCTTTCACCAATTATTTATACATATTCAGAGACGGGTAACCCTAGCTGCTTCCTTTCCTGAAAGTGACATTCTTGGTACCCACAGCCACCTTAGATGACTAAACTGTAGGTAGGTGTTGTGGCATCTGTAGATGACTGACTGGGACAACTGACCCCATATTACTCTTCCCAAGAAGTCCTAGAGGCAATGGACGCAGTTGGTGTGTTTCTATCAGTCGAACATCAATGAGCAACTGAGACAAGCAAGCTGAGCATGTTACTGGAAGCCAAGAGGGGTCATGGTGTCTCCTCCTGACAAGCTAAAGAAAGATAGTCACAAGGGCTTCTCTGGATCTTGAGCAAGCTCAGGGATCCCAAATGGCCCAGTCATAGTAAAGAATGACTTTCACTTCCTGTTTGAGATGACCATCTTTTGTGTTTTGCCCAGTAGAGCTTTTATCTTTTTAAGACTGTAGTCCAGTATCTCTGATATTTTCACAGCTAAATGCATTTTCTCATGTTTAGTCTATGTGCACTGTAAGGCTGGCTTCATGGCCCAATTCCATAGATGAGTGTGACTTGTCCCTGGGGAAATCAGAATACTTCATTATGACATAACTCAAGGCAAGCCAATAAAAAGATCAGTCTTCACTACAGCATGAAGAGAACCTGACTGAAAAATGAAGTCAGTGTTAAAGAAAGCAAGCCAAGAGAGGAGATGGAGGCATGATGAGGTGCCAGTTGACTTTCTGAAGCCAGCAGTGCCTAAAGCTAGGTTAATGACAGTGGCAAGGCTTTCTAGCTGAGTGGCCTTCTTACGTCAGTCTGACTTGGGTTCAGTGATCCTTGCTCTCCTTTCAGGAAAGTCAGTTGTGAGGTATAAGGTCTGCACTCATTTCCCTGAAGTCAAAACTCTCTTGGGAATCCAATTTTTCTACCCTTATTATTTCCTGATATTAAACTCTTGTTTGTATAGATAAGAAAGTGCCTCCCGTCCTTGCATACAAAAATCTACTCCTTTGTGCTTGCTTAGAAGTGGTCGTATGTTGAGTTTTCTCAGTTGGCCTGCCAGAATGCACATGAAATTTAATGAAAATGTGGTCACAATGAGCACAGAGATGGGCTTGAGTCCTAGTCTGATATTAAATGACCTCAGGCAAGCTGTCTGACTTTGGGTGGGTTGCTAATCTCTGGACTTCTGGGTTTTTCCTTGTTAGTTTGTTTTTATTTTCTTTTAATTATTTTACTTAGATTAGATTTGCTTGTTTTTATTTTATGTGTGCAGTGCCTTGGAGCCCAGACCAGGGTGTTGTATCTCCTGAGACTGGAGTTACAGATGATTGTGAGATGCCATGTAGGTGCTGGGGTTGGAGCTCAGGGCTGGTGTTCTTAAGTGTTGAGCCACTTCTCAAGTCCTCTGATTTCTGGTTTATTTTTAAATGTTAACTAAAAACATTAATAACTGCCATCTATATCTATGTAACCATTCATTCCTCCCTTTTCTTTCATGTGGAGACAGGGTGTCATGCATCCCATTTGGTTTCCGAATCCCTGTGTAGCTGAAGGTGACCTTCAGTGTTGGGTCTTTTTGTTGCGCCCATCTGTCAAGTGCTGGCACTGTAAGTGTGAGCCACTATGCCTAGCTTATTCAACAATTTCTAAAACAGTTTCTCAGTATATTAGAGTATTAATATTACATATCATCTTTATGGTTTCTCTTAGCTGTGACTATCAGTGTTTTGTGAAGCCACTTTGTTGTCAACACTAGTGCATCAGATTTCTATTATTTCCATTGTCTGTGCCCATCCGCTCACCTACTATCATCTCTTCATTCATTCAGTAAGCATTTCTCTTTTGTATCAGACTACATATTAGGCAATGTGCTAAAAGTCATGGTGCCCCCTGCCCCCAGGGAGTATGACTGACATCCTAAAAGAGGTCACGACGCGCAGTGTCACTCATTAAGTAAACATATTAATACATAATTTAAGAACTTTGACAGTGCTGTATGGGCCAATTAAAGATGCCTTGACAGCCTATAGAGTCTGATCTGGTTGAGGGACAAGAAAAGAGCACCCTTCAAAAGAGACAACTAGAACTGAAACACATCAGCCGATGTTGCCTGCACTGAGGGGCTGGGTGAGGACTAGACACTGTGACAGGTATTGTGCTGCACATGGGTGACAAGATAGTTTGTAAGTTAGCTTTTCCAAACTCTTGGGGGGAGAAAACCACCATTATTTCCTCCGTGGGAAAGAAGGAATTCAGAAACTTTAAAAATGAAAAAACTTAAATCTGCTCTCAGCAAACCGTCTGTTGAATCCAGCCAGCACACCTCTGGCTCTGCTAAGACTTCAGCTGTGCCCTGTCTTGGACCCTTAGCACATTGAGAGAGTCGCCTGACTGCCTGGGTCTCAAATTTCTCATCCATAAAATACGAGGCTGGGATTTTATTCCTATGGTTTTAGAAGTCTCTCTCATAGTCAGCATTCCTTGTTTCTAGAAATAAACCGGAGTTAGTCAGGGAGGGACATAGTTCCTACAGAACCGGCTTGCGGCGTTATTTGAAAATCCAACAATCAGCTTGCATTCATAGTACAAAAAAATGTTGTAGGAAGGGTAGTTATTGAAATGCATGTTGGATGGAGCCAAAAATAGCTAAGGCATGGACAGTTAATGCAGGGAGAGTGCGATAGAGCGTTCCCTTGGCAACTGAGTAACTCAAACGTAAAGTACCTGGGTTTGATCAAAGACTGATGTCTTCTCTTCTCTCCTTGCTATGGGATTTTTTCTTTTTAATTTAGTGTAAAGGAATAAATGGTTGACAAATCCAATTCACTGAAAAAAAAAGAAAGTCATCCAAAAAAAAAAAATCAAGAAAAGGGCAATTCAGCTGAATCCAAATAAACAGCTCCTCCAGTGGAGGAGGTATGATCAAGCCTGTGTGTCCTTGAAGACACGCATGTGGCCTAGAATACTGGATCCTTCAACCCACTAAATTATCTGAGAGCATCAACACCAGAATTCACCTGAGTCTGACATCTGCCAATCTGCACAGAACGCTTTGGATTTCAAACCAGAGTCAGCTCTTTCCAGAAAAGGAGAAAGGACAATGTCTGCAGTTTCTTAACAAGCATAGTCAATGCTGCAGGGGTTGCTAGGCAACCGCAGAAAGGCTGTCAAACATCCCTGGGTGCATCCAATGGAGTGGGAACAATCCAAGCTACTCCAGAGAGGTGAGAGGCTATGCAGTCCTGGCAGATATGTTCAGTTTAGCATTGCTTAAAAACTGAAATGCAAAACATAAATCATTTTGCTATGGTCAGAGTGGAATGCTGGATGTTTTACTCCAAGATTAGATTGGTCCTGGATACGTTCTTCCAAAGCCCTGCAAATGAGCCTGCCCAGGATGCAGAGAGGCTGTGTGCAAAGTCTGTTACAGTTATTCTGACCTGACTCACCCTGGAGCTCAGGAAGGTACAACCTCTGAACTCCAGAGAGCTGACATGGTCCCTGGCTGAAGCTCGAGCTGTAGTGAGTAAACCTGTGATTTAACAAACATTCATCCTCAAGGTTGTTGCTAGGTAACACCTTAATCCTCAAGGTCATTGCTAAGTAACGCCTTAGGCCTCTGGTCCATGAGGTAAGAGTGAAATTTTCATCTATAGTTTCTTTGTTCTTCTTATTTGAGATGACAATTTCATTTTAAATCCAAGAAAATCAGCAAAGAGAAGTCAGGATTTGACAAAGGGGCAAATATCCCCACCCTCTCCCCTCCCACATACACACACATGAGAAGCAGCACTGTTTAATGAGCAAACATTTATCTAAGATTATTAATTTGCAGAAATATACTTGACAAAACCAGAAGGAACACAAGGAATGAATGTTAGGTCTGATTCAAAGAATTTAAGCTATAATTGGGACTTAATCAAGAGGAGGGTCTGACTGACAATGCTAAGGGGGGACAGACCCACAGCCAAGTATGCTGTAAACAGAGCCGCAGAAAGATAAATGATGTTCTAATGCCCGGCCGAGACTGGTCAGGGGTGGGCCAAGACCTCAGTAAGCTTCATTACTGTCGACTCATCCCTCACTGTTGGTAGACTAGGCCAGGCACTTTTAGTGCTTGCTCAAAGTGGATCTGAATATACAAGCTGCAAATATCCTGAATTTAGCCATACAGTACCTGTTCCTTAAGGGCAATGTATGAGTACAGAAAAGCCAGCACAGGGCAGGGATCAGAGGCTACAGCTACTGAAAACATTGTTGGCTGCACACATATCTGGCCAAGGCTTCTTCGCTATTTCCACACAGTCATCTGGAACACCCTGGCCGTCCAGGATTTTCACATACTTGCGGGGTCACATGCACACCAGTGTGAAGTGAACTCAGAGGCTGAAGCCTTGACTAATTAGGCTTTCTGACTGGCCTCCAAATAGTGTGTAAGATGTGCACCCAACATGGATCTAGGTCTTTGTTTTGTTGGGTTGATACAAATGGTCTGGCTAGGGGTAGACATCCCTGTGATTTTTTTTCCAGCTTGAACAGATGTTCATATGTAAAATTGCAAAAGTAGCAACACCAGCGATTAAAGAAGACTGAAGAAAAAGCACAAACTAGAGATAAGACACTTCCAAATGTCCTGAATGTGATGCTCTGGAAAAAAAATAGGGAAACTTCATCAACAGATGGAAGAAAAGAAGTAAGGACAAGAATGGGGATTGGTCCCTCCAGCCACTGCAGGGCCTTGCTGCAGCAGCATCTAACCTGGCCTCAGGGCTCTTTAGGAGAGGCCTGTTCTCCCTCTTCTCTCTCAAGCTCCCACCCCTTCCCCTGTGTTGGAGAGGTAATGTGTATTTGACAGCTGATAATTCCTAGACCCATTGGTCCTTTAGTCATTGGAACCTGTAGCTCGAAAGGGTTTTCCGGGAGCTTATAAGAATCCTGTCACTGTGGACAGGGCTTTTTAAAATTTCAGATTATGAAGGGAAAAAATATGCAGTTTTTTAAAAATCTGGAATAACTTTTAAAAAACTGACTGTTTATTTTTTAGAATGGGTGACTTTAAGAATGGTTTTATTCTCTTAGCTATTCATGTGTGTATAATATAATAAACCTGGTCTTACAGTAGAATACACACTGGACTTCTTAAAGGAATAAAATGTTGCCTTGGTTATGATGCCTAGATAAATATGATTCATGCAATGGTCCCTGTTTAGCAGAAACATAATTCTACAACAACGATAACTCAACCATCTAATCTAAGATGTTAAATTTTATTATATTACCCACATCCACATTCATTTGCCACTTAACTCATTTTACAATTGTATGACCTTTTAAATGTTTTATATCCATTTATCAAAATACCTTGGTGAGTTTTCAAAAAAAATTATAATGTGTGTTTCAAAGATCTACTCAAGTTCATCCTGATATTTTTCTTAAGCGCTACAAAGCTCAGTAGCAAATTATTCCTTGTTGTTGTTTATCTTATTGAAGAACAGAACTCATTTTAGTTGGAGGGAACATGACTATGCTGAAGGACATTCAGGTCTTTTATTTTGTAGAACCCCCTACATTCATTGTGATGGTGAAATCTGTGGTCGATGTCATCCAACTCTTGGTGAGGCCATGTCTATGTTCTCAAACTATCCTGTGGATTCAGAAAGTCTAGAAGGGACACTTTGGATGGGACAGAGAAAAACTCAGTGAGTCGAAGTCAACATCTCTTCCTTCTAGAATCTAGCAAATGCAACATGTCCCAGGGAGTGGAGTCACTAGACGCCAGACTCTGAAGAGAGAAGCTGGCACTGTAGCTTAGCTGACTGAATTCCATTTGTTCCCATTGGCCTGGGTCTAGAATTTGGTTAGTATAACTTTAAAAGGTAGCCTGGAGCTTGTCGTGGCCTGCAAATTGGAGGATTGTCGGAGAGAAGCACTTCTGACGGACAGTTAAGTGTGCCCTCAACGTCCTCCTGACACTCGTTTAGGCAGAAGAGTCTAAACATGTGCCCCACTGAAGACACAAGGTACCCCCTGGATTGGTTACTAAAATACAACAAAATCAACTCTCCTCAAACAAGGAGATATGCTGGAATGTTCTCTTACCTTCACGGCCACCAGGATCTTGTCCTGCTCTGGACAGAGGTTATAGCACTCTGCTAGGAAAACTTTCCCGAAGGCTCCTTCACCAAGCTCCCTCTTCAGAACGATGTTGTGTCTTTTGATGTGCTGAACAACTGCAAAGCAAAGTCACCTGTCACTCAAGAGAGTCCATAAGATTTACCACATAGTTTGATAGGGCCATTCCCATCCCTCTGCCATTTTACAGTGCTCTGTGGAGGAACTGCACATTCTGCACTGTGTGCTGTATATAGTAGGATCATATACATACATACATACATACATACACATACAATTACACACACATGTACATATACATATACAGCTTCTTTGTAGATGTAGCAGCTTCTCATAAAATTCGAGTGGTGATCAAAGCGTTAAAGGATATGATGGGAATTACCCTCCCTGACAATTCGTGTACCTCTGATCTCCATGAGCCTCGGGGATCCCTGAGCAACACTGTTCATGGATATAAAGCATGTTGACATCCTATGCTCTAGTATGCTGGATTCCAGAGGTGGGGACTGCTCTGAAGAGTCAAAGGTGATTCCTACCCACCCACAGACTACCCAGCTTACATCTGGGATTTAACTCCTTGGCCGCCACATACTCATTGGGAGCTAAGTTGCTACTTAATTCACTTCGCACTCCAATAAAACCCAGGCAAGAGTTTAACTTGTTTTTGTTTTTCTGTGGGTACTTTTTCTTTTTTGACATTTAATTAACACATGAATATTTCTTTTTTCCAAACTGGAAGGGTAGTTTAAGCCATGGTTGATTTCATCATCTTCGAAACTACAGTTAAGAACAGTTTTCCCACATTGAAACTGGAAGCAGAAGATAGATCTTTTATTTATGAAATTGGGCTGTTGGCATTTTTTGACTCATTGGTGATTTGGGCCACAGATTATCTGAAAATGTCCTTGGCCACCATATAACTATCAAACATAGTAAAATTCTCTTTTCTGCCTCAGGTCACCAATACGAGTTTTGTGATTGTATTTCTGACAGGGCCTGAGGATAGTCTACATACTAAGTTGATGCTGGATAAATACGACTGAAAGCTCTTGTTTCACAGGTTTGATGGTGCCCTGTAAGCTAACTGAAGCAATCCTACCAAGCACATAAGCAACAAAGCAGCCCAGTTCTCTGAAAATTCAGGAAAAACAAAGCAAAAATCACAACAAAACCACAGCCTGAAGTTTCCACACAATAGAGCTAGTAAGAAATTGTTACGATTTTCCTCCATGAAAACACCAGGGAATACTGTGATTTGCTTCAGTTTCTGTTTCTCTTGGACAGGCCACGAAGCCCCTCCCATCACGCCTGTCACACAGCAGTGCTCTCAAACCCTTCAAGTTCCCAGCAGTCTTGGATCAGTCTCTGCAATTGCACAAGCCCCCAAAGCAGGCAGACTTTGTAGCTTTCTGAGGGAAGGCCACACCCAGCCCTGACCTCTCCCTCACATCTGCGTTATCCTCCTCCTGCCCAAGCCCCAGCTATTGTGACACTTCCCTTAGGGATCCTGTACCCTCTCTGCCCTGTCCTTGCTGCCATCTTGGATTCTCCCATCACCCAGCCAAACACCCACCTCACATTTTCTCTCTCAGTATCTTGGGTTTCCTGACGCCTTCCTTCTCAGAGCTCAGGTAACAGAGAGTCCCAGGGACTTACCTGAGCTCCACACACACCTGTTGTCAGCCCTTTGGGTTTGGGGAGTGAAGAGGCAACAGGCATAAGGGGACCTGGCTTGCCTGTTGGCAAGACTCTAAGCTGAATGTTCCTGGGAGAGAGATCTCAGAGAGGGAAGTGCTTCACCTGGGTTCCATTCTCCTTTCACCCTATTCTCTTAAAGGGCACCATAATCATTTGGTGCACTTCCTTTAAAATACTCCAGCGGGGTAAGCCTAAGGACTCCACAGTGAAGAAGAAAGTCTCGCCTGATTTCTTAATCTAAATCAGTTACCCCAAGCTTTAAACTTTGGAAATGAACAAAATCTTTGCAAATTCAAGATTAAAAATTAAATTAGGATCAGCAAGATGCCCTCAGAGGCTAACGACAAACCCCAGAAGCTGAATCAAGCCCTGCATGCCACACGATGGAAGGAGAGACCTAGCTCCCTCAATGTTGATCCCTGGCCTATACACACACACACACACACACACACACACACACAGAGAGAGAGAGAGAGAGAGAGAGAGAGAGAGAGAGAGAGAGAGAGAGAGAGAGAGAGAGAG
>OU015746.1:88465976-88479042 GCA_907169655.1 Acomys percivali | reverse complement strand
GAGAGAGAGAGAGAGAGAGAGAGAGAGAGAGAGAGAGAGAGAGAGAGGAGAGAGAGAGAAAGAGAGAGAGAGAGAGAGAGAGAAGTAAATAAATAAATAAATGTAAAATATAAATGATTAGGATTCCCAGCTTGACATAAATTGCTTCCTCTGTTTGAAGGAATACTCAAGACAGCAGCTGGCTTTGCAAAAGTTTTATGGAAAAAAGTTTTCTTTGAAATTTATCCTATTACTGGGCCTCCACTCTCCTGCCCCCAAGGAGAGATCATTGAGGGAATTATCCAGACTGGAAATGTGGTGTCCTTGGTCATTTGCCTCATGAGCAGAAGAAAGGAGCTGGTTGTCAGCATTATGTTCCAGTCATATTATCATCAATGAAAATAGTGCAATTGGGCCACAAAGTGATTGTCCCACCTTGATTTGCCGCTTGCCTCGGAACATTTAAACTCAATTCTTGCTATAGATTTCCCTCCAGAAGTAAAAATATTATACACATACAAAGGCAATAAAGTATCAATTCATGTCCATATCCATTATTACTGAATCTAAAACTAATAAAGATATAAATAACTATAGCTCTGTCCACTTAAGGTCTCAAGGAGGAAATGTGTCTTTCCATTTCCAGGATAATGACATTTCACAGAAGCCTTGGCCCCATGGGCACAGCCTGCCCAGCACATGGGCCTTAAAGTGAGCACTATTGAGTGCCCTGCTTAAGCCAAGGACTGAGTGAGTTACCAACCTTCCTTCCTTCCCCACCCCCTGTCCCTGTCTGTCTCTCTCTCTCCGTGTCTCTTTGTCTGTCTGTCTGTCTGTCTGTCTGTCTTCTGTCTCTTTCTGTCTGTCTGTCTATCTGTCTGTCTGTCTCTCTTTCTCTCTCTTGTATTTATAGTTTTGAGGAGGAAGATGCCAAACAGGAGTGGGGGCTTGTATTAGGGCACTTATCCCTCCTATTTCTGCAGTCCTAGGTGCCGGTCTGCCCAGCAGTGGCATTTGTAGACTCCTTTGTGATAAGAGGCAGACTTTACCACTGTCAAAACCACCCCGTACTGACACTGAAGTGAAATAGACATTTCACTGCGACTGCTCTCTCTACTGCACATACTTTAGACCGCCATTCTGATCATCTGTAAGTCTGAACATCTCAAAATGAACAATTTTATTTTATTTTTTTAGAAAATTGCCAAAACCTACAAAACATGAAAGTGAAAAATAGAATATACAGTCATATGAATGACAATAATCATGCTATCTCAGTGTGTGGCAGAATATGGAATCAGGCTAATGCACACAACTTTTGGAAGTTTGTGTGAAGCATGAAAATGGTATTTTAGATTTTCATCTGCATTTTTATTCTGGTACAAACTGGTACTAAATTGAAAGTAAATATCTAAGGTCACAGACACGAAGCATCTAGACAACAAAAGACTAAATATTTGTAGATTATTCTATTGCTGAAACAGGACACATACCAATACTGAGTCATCCTCAAGGAGTTTTTAACAAAACTAAAAACCCCAATGAGCATTACCATCAATTAATTTTCATAAGCCGCAGTTAGGTCAAAAGCCACATCTATTTTACAGATGACGTCACAATTAATTGTGGTCATCCAGAATGCACTTGCTCATGCTTTTCCAAGCACAGCTCCCACTGAAAAGAGGGAAGGGGCGCCTGCCACGTGCTGACTGCTATGATGGGCCAGGTGATGTATGGAGACCCAGGAGGGCCATCTTCAGGACAGTCTGTGAGGGCATTCTTACCTCTACTTCCACATTAAACAGAAAGAAAGAGCCCTGACAAGCTAAGAAACTCATCCAAGATCCAAGTTAAGAGCCAGAAGGTTTGCATTCTTTTCACCAGGACACTGACTGTCTTCAATCTTCCTATTAAGAACAAATTTGAAAGAAACAGCACGAGCTTTGAGTTGCCTTCTTGCAGAACCACAGGCCTCTTTTTGTTAATTTAACTCAACAGGCTGTTATTAAACACCTACTAGAGGCGCCTGGCATTTCCCTAGCACCAAGAAAAGGGGTGGGTATATTTTATTGCTCACAAAATACCCATACTACACAACACAAAATTCACCCTTGTCCCCGAGGAGCCCACAGGCCAAGTGTATACATGCCTATGGTGCCATCTACTTATATCTTTGCTTTGTTCACAAACTACTCTATGTGTTGAATTAGGCCTGAGGAAAGACAAAACTCAGGGAGCAGACACTGTAAGGTGAAACAGGATCAAAAGCTAAGACTGGGTGCTAAACAAAATGAAACCTGACAATTCTGAGGGCCCACGTGGTGAGTCAGCTGAAGGCAAAACTTGACTCCAACTTTCATGGCTGAAGAAGACCAAAGACCAGCATAATTGTAAAAGCTTAGGCTTGATAAAGTAAAAGGCACAGACACTCCTTCTTGTGAAGTAAAATTCTTATGACAGTCAATTTTCAAAGGAATAAGCCAAGGTGATTTTATAAGGGATTATCCAATGAATGAAGCCCCTGACTCTGTTCGCAAGGTAAGTAGTGCGGTTACCCTAAGAAGAGCCCTCATGCAAGAGATCAGTGGAGAAAAATGAACATTTGGATCTGGAAAGAAGCTCAATGGTTAGGGGCACTTACTTCCCTTTCAGAGGACCCTGGTTCAAATCCCAGCTCTCACATGGCAGCTCACAACCATCTTTAATACTAGTTCCTGTAAATCTAACACCCTTTTTTGGCCTCCTCAGGCATGTATGTGGTGAACATACATACACACACACGCGCGCACACACACACAGGAAAAACACCTATATATTTTTTTAAAAATAAAAAATTTAAATAAAGTAAATATACAACACAAAAGTCACCCTTGGTCTGAACTTTGTGCAGGGAATCCACATGGCCTCAATAGTATAGTCAATGAAGCACGAGCCTGTGAGTACACACAAGAAAGCTTTGGGCACAAAGTTGACCAATGGATGTGATTTCCTAGATCCCATTGATGAGCATAGATCACACTGTGGGATCAAATCCTTATATGAATAAGTAAGGGCATGAGCATGTGGAAATGGGCAAGTTACTGAGAAGAGAAAATAGTGGTGGAAACAGCATGCAAGTGGAGGAAGGAAGAGGATGGGTAAGAAGGAGGAAGAGGCAAGTCTGGGTGTGTTGAAGAAGTCATGACTGCTCATGCCGCCCCCCAAGAAGCAGCAGGTGCTACAGTACAAAAGGAGATTGGACAGGGGCGTGGTGCACCCAAATAGCTCCCAAAGCCTGGATGGACTCTCACACTAAGAAACAAGAACTTGAGGATAAATGACTTCATTGTGCTGTGCCTTCATTTCCTCTTTAAATGATTGATTTGGGGTTAAGTGGCATCTTGGGATTTCTCCAGGACATGCATTCAACAATCAATCTATGATTTATGATTATCTATCAATCCATCAGTAATATATCTAGCATGTATCTATCTGTCTGTCTATCTATCTGTCTATCTATCTATCTACCTATATACACACACACACACACAATCATCTCTCCATCCATCTACCTACCTACCTATCCATCCATCCACCATTTCACTCGCCTATACATCCATCATCTCAGTCCTGTGGAGCTAAAGCAAGTCTTTGAACATAGGGAGGAAGCAACGTGCACACCATTAACAAGCTATTGTGGAGGCATGGGAGCTCACTAGGGAGCTCTGCAGAGCTCACTGCCTTGAGGCTGGGGAAAGGCTGAGGTGGCTCTATTACCCATCGTTCCTTGCTAGGTCCTTTGTCCTTCATGGACACAGAGCTCAGTGGTATGGGCCGTCATTGGTTCTGTTCTCTACCCATCCCAAATGGAGCAGAGAATGTCACCAAGGATTAATTCTCAAAGAATGTGACGAAAGACAAAGACAGAGGAGACCCAAGTGTATTCATCAGAGGTAGGATATGGGCTATGGGTGATGCACAGCAGAGAAGAAGGCAGACAAGCCAAGATGGAGTGGTGAAGAAGGAGATGTGCAGACTGCTCTATGAGGGTTTGGGGTAGCAGAAGGCAGGATCAGAGGCAGACAGATCAATCCAGAGGTGTCATGGCGATGCCAGGGGTGGGAGCCAGGAGGGATCTTAAGGTTTAAGGTGTGTGCAAGAAGGGTGAAAAATTAAGTGGACACCACAACAAAAAGAAAAGATGAAAGGACAGAAGGGAAGGGATGAAACAGTTGTGGGAGATAACGGGCGCTTCCCAGAACAGGTGCCGGGAGTACGGGAGAGAGGCTTACTGAAAATAGAGGTTTTTGAATGAACCACCCTCTGAGGGATTCTGCCTTAAGTCCCACTACATAAGGAGCAGGCGTGGAGGAGTGAACAGAAAGTCAGGGCTCCCAAAGCTCATTAAACACAAGCCACCTCAATTCCTTGAGCCAACATTACATTAGGTGCAGTAAAAGGTAACACAGACTCTTGAAATGGTTTAACCTTCCAGAGAGGGCATCTGGCATCTGGCTGGATGCAACAGTCACCACCAGTCGCAAAGCAACTTTCATCCCAGACCGAACGCCAGCACGTTGGAGGAGGGCAGAGTGGCAGCGGTAGAGGGGGCTGCGTTTCATGGAACCGGAGCATCCCAGCAGGTGAAGTAATGGAGTCATTTGAAGTTAAATGCAGTTTCTTGGCAGAAATAGGCAAGGGTGGGGGAGAGCCCCAGAAATCTTTCAAGCTGTTAGACTGAAAGGAACACCACACTTCAAAATACACAGACGGTACATCCTTCGCTTTGACATCACCGAACAGCCAAAATTATATCTGTTCCACACACTGGCATGTGGCAGAATTGGATTGATTTGCCCTGACAGCTCTCCCTGCTGGGACAATACTTGTCAGTCAGCCCCGGCAATGTTTGTATTTTCAAAAATCATTATGCAGAATGATCGTACAGAATGCTGGCAGGTAGGCCAGACAGTCTTCTCTGCATAGTCCTCTGACTCTGTATCCTGGAACTCTAAAGTGCTTCCTGCTCTCAAGGCTCCCAAACCTTCTGTGACACCCTGCTCACTGCTTCCTCCTAGGCTGCACACACCAGCCTCCATTTGTGACTTTGCACTGCCGTCTGTTTTGCTTCTAGCTCCATCCACTCCCGTGCCTCTGAAAGCTTTCTGAGTAGCTTTTGCGAAAGAGTGGTCCTTTGCCAAAGTACCTACAGGAGGATTATGGGGAACGTTTTAACTCTACCACATGATCAGTCGAGAGCAACCCAATGAACAGTGTACCGTGATGTAAATATTCCAGCATCTTCTTCATGTGCACTCACTGCAGTGAAGGTGAGGAGATAGGCAAGCTGTACTCCTTGTCACACACCTCACATTTCAGAATGTGGCGGGTGGAGGAGGGACAGCAAAATGCTGTGTAACTGGGTGTTCAGGAAAGACTTAGTGGGTCCCCAGAGCTGACCCTGGACCATCAGATTGGAACCCTCATGATGAAAGGCCTAACCACAGTAGAAAGGGACAAATACTTAGCTTAAAAACAGAGAAACCATGGGATTCCCCAGGCCTCTCCTGCATGGTTCTCTCTCACCGTTGACTCTGCAACAACTTCACAAGAAGGTAGCTAAACGGTGCTCATACCCAGCGACACATGGCCAATTACTGAAATATGGATTGTCACTGATATTCAAATGTATCCTGGGTGTTTCCTAACTCAGTATGGCCAGTTTTCTGTTCAGTTAACATGTGAAGCAGCGGAGTTGATTAATAGATCTTTAACGTGCTTATGTGATGACTTGTGTTTGAAGATGTCACATCCTTGAAAGAGTTTGACAAAACTTCCAGAATCTTTCAATCCAACATTCTTACTGGGCCCTGCCATTCACCATTTAAACATCTGTGTAAACAGGACAGTGGTCAAAGTTGTGGAAGATTAAAGAGCGAGGAAGAGGAAGGGGCTTGAGTAGCATTTGATGTGCACCAACAGTGTGCTGGGCACTGTGATAAACATTGTCATCTACATTATCATATTTAAACCTCCTGAGTGACCTGGGGAGAAACTCCAGTCTCCATTTGTAGTACCCCATTGGTAGTAAAGGGATGGGGAAGACTGTCAGTTAACTTGGCTGAAGCCACACCTGGAAAGTGAGCAAAGATGCTAGATTTGGCTTCAAAGTCCAAGCAAATACATTCTTCCTCTCACAGACTATAATTCTTTTCTTCAGTGAATATGCTTTAATTGGGAAATGATTAGAACACAAATAACAGGTATACAAAGCGTGTCATGACAGATGTAAAAAAAAAATACAGGGTTAAGAGTTTTCAGAGGCTTGAAAACCGGCCTTTCAGTACAGGGTTGAGGGTGAGTGGATGCATCAGCCGGGTTCTCTATTGTAAGCTGTGCAGGATTGAAGTATTTGTCAAAAGAAGTGCACTGTTGGCTGTAACAAATTATGACATTTCCAGAATGCCAGGACAGCACTGACTTGATCACATGCTGGACTTTTCATGTGCAGAGCTGAAAACTATTTAGGTCAAAACAAATGAAATTTCCATCCACGCAGGCCAAAGCAGACAGATATTCGTTATTTGATCTTCCTCAGCTGAATCTATCACGATGTCTTCTTTTCTAAATGGAACTTCTGAATTTAAAGTAATATGTGCTCATGGCAACAAATTAAACCAAAGGGCCTGGGTGAAAACCACTAGAGACTTCCACACCTTTCCCTGATTTTGATCTCACTGACCTGGCAACCACTGAAAACCAATTTGATTACTATTTCCTGGGGGGGTCTTCTCCTTGGCTCTAATTGGTCTTCTTGTGTTTGGCTTTCGTCTCCCAGTGCAAGGCACTCTCTACTTCCCTTCCACACACACCTGAGTCTGCTCACACTCTTCCTGCCTCCTCCCCACACTGGAGAGCTGTGCTGCTTTTAGTTCTTACAATGACTTTCTCACTCTCTATTCTGGCCAGGCCTGAGGTGCTTCTGTATATGATGGAGATATCATCGTCTCTATGTTCACTTCATTCCAACAGCTGCCATTTCCTTGTTTCACCATTACTGTATCTTTGCCAAAATTGTCACAATGGTATCCTAATTATAATATGATACAACAAGTGTCTTACGATTCTAAAAGGCAAACTTACCCTCTCCCTGACTTTCTCCTTCAAGATCCCAGTGTCAGGTGATCTCAAGTCCTACTTAAACTTGAGAACTAAAGGTTGGATGATTTAACAATCATAAAAACAAACAAACAGAAAGTAGGATGATTGATGCAGCTTCTTGTGCTCTGACGTCAGTTATGGAGCCTCTGTGACCCGAATTGAGTCATTGCGTGTGGATAGGCCTTGCTTTAGAACGGGCAAATTTACACAACTAAACTAAAGACTAAAGAGAATGATTTTCCGAGGCTCTGAGGTGCATTAAGCATGCATCACTTAGAGCGATTTGAGAGAGGGAAGCCATTTACCCCCAAGAATAAATATTGACTGTTGTTAAACCCCTCTGGTTTCACTTACTGGTGTCAATCCAGAGTCACTCCACATCCCACCAAGCCTGACAAGCCCATGAGGATCTCCAGATTCTGAGCTGAGCACATTCCATGCACATGGTGCCTTGTTTCAAGAAGTGAGGAGATCCACTTGCCTCGACAGCATGGCAGTGTCACAAATAGTCACACTCTGCTAAGCAACCCGAACCTCCCTGTCTTCATCCTTTTTCTAAGTTTGTGCTGATGGAAGCTTCCACAGAAGGTGGAATGCTCTCTGAGTTCAGACAGGCTCCGGGCCTGAAGGCCTTAAGCAGCCCACTCATTTAGTAAGTAAAGACAGGAAAGCACCAAGTGTAAGTTCCAAAGCTGAGGTCTTGAGATGCATCTGGCCACCTTTAATTTGAACCGTTTTCATTGTACTCTGATCCTTCTCACTAGGAAGAAACATTTACTAAACAAACACAGTGATGCACAACTTAGATGTGTGAGAGTGAGCGAGAAAATGGCTCTATGAACTCAGTGGAACATTCTAGAGTCTATTATGAGGAGGAAAAGCACCTTGCCTCTGCAGGCGGCATAGTTATTCCTGTGGTCCCTTGCCCATTCACACCATCTACCTCATTTTAAAAAGATTTATTTTTATTTTTAATGTATATTGATGCTTTGCTTATATGTACATTTATGTACAACATTTGTGCAGTGTCCACAGGGGCAGGGAGAAGGGATCAGATTTCCTAGAACTGGAGTGACAGATAGTGACAAGACACCATGTGGGTGCTGGGAGCCAAACCTCTGTCTCCTACAAGAGCTTCAAGTGCTCTTAACCACTGAACCATCTCCCCAACCCCATATATCCTCTATCATGATGAAGTGCAAAGCTTTGAGTATAAACTGCTGTGTTAAATCCTGAGTGATAAAGGCACTTTCTCTCATTTTATTGTTGACAATTTCATACTTATATACTGTGTTTTGATAAAGCCCCTTTACCCATACCTTCTCTTTTAACTCCTCCCTCAGCCTCATACTGTCATTCTTTTCCACATACATGCTTGGTTGCTATTTCTTTAAAACACTTGGCAGTGCCAGTGTGTGTGTGTGTGTGTGTGTGTGTGTGTGTGTGTGTGTGTGTGTGAACAGGGACACTGAGTCCACTTGGCACTGCCAGTGTGTGTGTGGGCACAGGGACACTGAAGGCCACTTGGCACCACCAGTGAGTGCATGGGCACAAGGACACTGAGTCCACTTGGCAGTGCTAGTGTGAACATGGGCACAGGACACTGAGACCACTTGACACTGCCAGTGTGTGTGCAGGCACAGGGACACTGAGTCTAGTTAACAGTCCCAGTGTGTGTGGGCACAGGGACACTGAGTCCACTTGGCACTGCCAGGGTGCACATGGGCACAGGGACACTCAGACCACTTGGCAGTGCCAGTGCATGTACAGGCACAGGGACAGCCACTGTTTCTGAGCCAGTATGGTACCCAGGTGCTTTCCTGTGTGTCTCATGATAATTGCTATTGTCCTCTGGACTATGCAGTCAGCATCACAAATTCTACCCAGAAGGATGAAAATAAAAAGTAAAGTGAACAGCTAAGACAGAACGGTCTCAGCACACAGGTTCAGCAAAGAGCATAAGTCTATCCACAGGGCTCTGGGTGCTTGTTGGGGATTCTGTAGAGGGTCAAACCAACTAGCTCCTCCAAGTTCCTTAGTTTGTGACAGAAACTCTGTCCTCCTGCGAGCATTCTTGTGAAGGGAGCAGTTCAGCCCAGAGATTAAGATTCTGCCCTTTCATTTTAGTGTGAATTTAGGACTGAGGTGGCTTAAAGCATTGAAATTCTATCAGCTAGGGTGAACAGAAGAAGGATTGAGGAAACTCACTCAACAGCAAGCTACTGTTGAAGTGTTCCGGACGGCTGAAGCAGAAATCACTAGCTGAAGGCTGTGGCTCCACAGTCTCCGTGCCGCACCTCGGAATACAGTGGGCTTCACCCCGGTGAGGCAAACATATGTGTTCGCCCCTGAATCAAAACTGGCAGTGAGCCCAAGGCAGGCATGCGTTCCAGGGGGTGAGACTCCTCTGCAGATTTCAAAGCACGCTGCCGCAGGGTTCCCGAGCTGCTGTGTGAAATATGAGTGAGGAATGTCGCTTTCCGATGGTCTGGGAGGAGAGTGAGATGGAGACACACTGACTCGCCAGTGCTGTGGATCCTGAAGTGGCTGCATGAATGGTGGGGCCAGCCAGAACAGCGGTGTGGAAAGGAAAGGCATGAGAAGGGGTTAAACAAAGGAGGAATGGCAGACGGGGCTCTGCACCTCCCCACCTTCCGTCTAGCAGGGGACCAAACAACTCATCATTTATCCCAATCACACAGTGGGCCTCAATCCTGCTGGGGTCCTACACAAAACAGCATTTTCTGCCACAGGCTCCCACCCAGAAGTTTGTTGGCCAACCAATTGTACAGTCTTCTGCCACAAATGACCTTTTAGCTGCTAATTGACTGACATGTTACTGACCCTGTATGGTTGTAAATTAGGTAGTGTTCTACTCCTTGTCAGCAAGGTTCACTCTCCCACTTCTAGAGGAAGGTTGCTGAGAAGTAGCCCGTCATGTTATGCTGGCAGTAGCCTCATGTATCTTGTGCCCAGCTTGGCTTTTGACCACATTAGGAGGCTACACTGTGGGAGGATGCCTTCCTCAGAGTATGTTCCTGCCATTACTGAGACACAACGTGCTCCTAAGGTGTGCCTCCAGTAGGGTTGTGCACGTGAGGCAACAGAAAGGGGGGATGAGAACCATGGAGGGGGGGGCATCCTTCGGGCAGGCCCCAGGCCCAGGTGGTGATAGGAAAGTGAAGAATGAACAAGATGGAAACCTCAGGCCATTCATAACCATCAGCTGACCGCAGGGCTCTCGGCACTGCACTTTTGTGTTTGTCCCCTCTGATTTCTTTCCTGCCCCTGAAACTCTGCAAGCTCATGGGGTGCTACAGAGAACAAACCATATTCTAAATAAAAAGCACTCAGAACAATGAAATGTTCCGTAAGTGTTATATGGCATGACCACTGCTATTGAGCAATTTGGCACTCAAGATTCTACAGTGCCTTATGGATACATTTTATTGGTTCCATTTAATGTTAAATATCACAGACAAGCCACAATAATAACGGGGCCTTCTGTTCTTGGAGCACTTCAAAGCTCATAAAGAACTCTCCCATGCTATTTTATTTGAACAGTAAAACAACTTTGTGAAGCATGCTGTGAAAAATCTCCAGAGCTCCACTTTACAGCTGAGGAAATGGAGGTTTAGAGAGGTCACGGGCTCATCTCTACCACCATAGCCTGACCTCCAGCCTGGCTGGAGAGTTCAATGTTCAATGTCCTTTACATGAAAGTGGCATGGTAGATAATTCTGAAGATCAAGATCATGATTGCAAAACAATCAAAACATTCTTTCTGGAGACAAAACATTGAGCTCCTAGTGCGGGGATCACACCAAGTGTGTGCCTCCTGGAGGGATGTCAACTCAAGGAAGAAATTACCTATCCGGATGGTAAGTGCTAAAAAGATTCTGTGAATAAAAAAGCACCTTGGCTGGGGTGTGATAGCACTAATTTGAAGAGGTGGAAGTCCCTAGGTGGTGGGGCAAAGTATGACAAAGTGTGTGGTCACATAGCTGAGAAAGAACAGATTCCAGGGAGAGCCACATCCGCATGAGTAGTAATGATTGCATCACACAGGTAAATGAGAGCCATCAAAGGCTCGTGTGTGACCAGGGGGAGTTTGCATTGGCAGCGATGAGCACAAGGTGTTTAATGAAAGCAATGACAGGCAGGGCAAGTGGCAGAGATGTGGCTGCTTTAGCAAGAGTGTAGTTACGATGTTCTAGATTACCATGGTAGCAAGGAAGACACAGGGGCGCTATAAATCCTGTGAGCCATATTAATCAATAATAGCCTGAGCAAAATAATGACTGGTTCAGCCATGATATTTCACATAACTTCCAGAAACAAATCACTTCTTACAACAATTTCCTCTCCATCACACTGCCAAATGGGACGACGCAGAGTTATCAAAGAGTTTGTTAAATTTCACATAAGTTTAACATCAAAGATCCTTAGTTCGTCCCTTCATTTTCTATCTAAGAAGACATCTCAGAAATAAAGGCATGGTAAGCCATGTTTGCATAAATACCTGTGCAAGTAATTATGAACTCGTGACAAAGAAATCGCTGTCCCAGAAGTCAGAGGTTATCAAGCAGCACCCTTCTCCAGAGTCATGCCAGCTTCTTGAGATGGAGGTGGGGATGGGATGAGAGCCGATGCAGAGAAGACCACAGAGTGGAGCAGAGGTAGGTAGAGGTGCCGGGCAGTGGAGGAGGGTACTATGGTTGGAGTAGACTCTGGCCAATGTTAGTGTGTGTGGAAGAGAGCCTTGGAAGGTAGCATTACATGAGATGATGAGGGTGGACTCCCGTGATATCATTAGTAATGTTAGTTTTTAAATGGGAAAGAGATCAAAACTGGCCACTTGGTTTCTCACACTCTGTCTGGGGAGCAGGAGGACTCTTGAGTGAAGATATGCTGTTGCCATGGGCATGGCCCTGTCAAGAACCCCAACGCCTCAGCCCTGGGGGGAAGGGCAATGCCTTCCCCAGGTGCAGCTCAGAGGGATGCCAAAGGCTTCTTCTAATTCAAGTGCAGATGTTGACAGTGTGAGCAAAAATGTCCTCCATAGCCTTCTCTCCCTGGATGTTCATGACCTGAAGACTGCTCCCCTACAGAGATGGTTGCCACAGACATTAGCGAAGCCTGCCTCCTGTTTAGCCATGTTCATAATCTGCCTCCTGTTCTCTGCATGTGATAACCCACTCCATGTTCACCTGTATGCAAACATCCTACTTTCTCGTTCAACCATACATAGTGAGCACCCTGTGTCTCTAGGGCACTGTGGCATCTCCATCTGAGAGCCCAGCGTACCATCCCAGCTTCTCTGTGCATATGTCTGTTATGTCTTCAGTCCCTCACAGCCCCTCTCTTGGTAGATCCCTGAAAAGATACAAGGACGCGAATTGCCCTTGCCAGATTGTAATGCAGCAAGAGGCCCTCAGTAGGTGAAAAGGGGTAGGTCCTAATATGTGGCTGCACAGCCTCTGCAGCCAAGGTTCTTGATGCTGCCTTTCCAGTCCCCATTGTTTCCCACTGTCCCAAAGCAAGAAGGCAATCCCTGAGCTAGTCACCGCCTTTGGCATGACCAGTGGGCTTGTCATGATCATACCAGGATTGTTTCTATACCTTTAGTTTTTGTAATTTGTTTTAACTTGGGATTTTAATTAAGGCCTATTTCCCCTCCCCCTTTAAATTTCAACAGCTGGGCTGTACTTTCCACTGGTTCTTTAGCATGTGGGCATCACACCCACCCACAACCACAACCACATCCCCTACCCACCTCACTTGACTTTGGCATGTGGGCATCACACACACATGCAGACACACACAGACACGCAGACAGACAGACAGACACACACACACCACCCTCACCTGACTTGACTTTGGCATGTGGGCATCACACATACACACACACACACACACACACACACACACACACACACACACACAC
>OU015746.1:88433106-88449296 GCA_907169655.1 Acomys percivali | reverse complement strand
CCTCTTGCATTTTACATTCTGGAATTTACATAAACGGCAAATCTGCCTCATAGATCCAGATCCATGTATGAGAGAAATATCTCCCATACTCTCAAACACAATCTCGAAATTTGGTATTTGATATAACTTGCATGGAATAGGCACAAAAATTCAAACACCTTTCCCAAGAAGCAACCTCCACTTCTCCCCAGCCTGGTGTCTGTCTACATGTGTGCAATGGAGAGAAAAGATTCAAAGGGAAGGACAGGAGGAGAGAGGTGAGGAAGAAATGAAGAGAAGAGAGATAAGAGGCAACAGAGAATAAGGCGAGAGAGGAAGGAAGGAAGGAAGGAAGGAAGGAAGGAAGGAAGGAAGGAAGGAAGGAAGGAAGGACCTGCTCGTCTTCTATGGCCTCCTGTCTCAGATGAGACTTCAACACACTTAGGTGAAGGATGCCATCCACTTTAACTGAGAGCCAGTAGACACTTCCACCCAGGGTGATCGTGACATGGGAACCAGAAGCAAGGCCATGGATGAAGCTCTGGGGAATGCTCCATTCCCAAGGCTCCTTCTTTGAGTGTCGCCTTGTAGCCACCACACCAGCCCTGCATGCCAGCTGCCTCCAAGCAAAGCTTTTTTTTCTCGAGGCTTTGCTGACATCTCATTGGTCACCACTGTCCAATCAACTTTCTGCAGAGACTTTTCTGTGGCCACTTCAAAGGAGAAACTGAAATTTTAGTTTTATTGGATTTTAACCACTTTAAATTAGAAAATTTCATGTAAAGATTTTTTTCAGCTGCCCAGATGGCAAAGTTGGAAATTCCTTCTCCCAAAGTTCCATATTAACTAAAAACATTTTTAAACTTAATTATTCAACCTGTAATTAACATCTCCTTTGAGGAAACACTGCCTCCCTTTGCAGTTTTATTTTGGGCCATTTGTGCACAGCTTATGCACAGTGCAGAAACACAGCTGATCCTTGCCACTGGTGCTTCCCCCAGTAGTTTTCTGATCTGTTGCTTTTTCATGCTGCCCTCAAGAAAGGAGGAAAGAAGTTTTCTGCTTAAATTGATGGATGTTTCCAACTGTTGAAAGTTTTTCCATTGAGACTCAGAAGAAAGACTCTTCAGCAAGTCAATAAACAATGTGTCTAAGTTGGTGTCTGCTCAGCCAGTCCTTGTCACCTCTGAGGCATGAAGGAGCTTCTCTGCCCCCTGGGGGACTAGAAAGAGGGCTGTTGCTAATGCAATTATGGAAAAGGCTGGCAACTTACATCTAGACTCATAAATGCCAATATTTCTGAGGAGCGTGGATGAGCTCCCCAAAGCCTCTGCAGAAGGGCAGACTGGCTTCAGCTGTGATGTCACCATTTCCGAGTGGCTTTCTTTATTATCCTCAGCCCCCCAACCATCTCCGAAGCATCTTTCAGCCTCATGCCTACCACGCTCCAAGCACACAGCTCTACAGGCCACCAGACACAAACTCAGAAACTCACTGAAAATTTCCTAAGGTCCTTTGCTCTGCAATTTTCTTGAGCTTGATGTCTAGGTTTTTAAGTGTGCGCTTTGTCCATGACAATGTTGAGTCATATCAAGACAAAAGGTCCGATGTTCCTGTGGTGGAGGGTGAGCACAGTTAGACCCACCCAGGAGAAGACAGAATGGGCTCCCGTCTCCTGCTACTTGTGACGAGCGTGGCCCTGAGCCCATAATGCTCTAACGTGGTGGCTTATCTGCTGTGGGAAGAGGTGGGTTGCTTGATTTCTAAGGTCCTGAGCAGAACTGAGATTCCAGCTGTTGTCCAGGCTCTTGGGGGACCCCAGCTTCCTTTCTCATCACTGATGGAGCAGGTCTGATTTGCAGCAGGAACAAGTATGTCCCTTGCTCTTCTAGGCAGAGATGAACCACGGCATGTTTCTTTCGTGTGAGATGTCTCCAAAGTAAGCAGCTGGGCATGGTAAAAGATGAAATTCTGTTGTTTGTGGAAAAATAGAACTAGAGGTTTTCCTGTCGGGCGAAGTATGCCAGACCAGGAAAGACAAGAGGTCAGGTTTTTATCTCTTTCATGGAAGCTAGAGAAAAATGTGAAAACAAAAGGAAATACAAGGGTGAAGGGAATGGGTTAAGAAGAGGATAAGAAGCTCAAGGAAACCACAGCACATATGAACTCACAATTATGACAGTGTGCACAAGACCCCCTGCAAGCCGGATAGAATCCAGTGGGGAGACCGGAAGGTGGGCGCAAGTCCACCTGCAGCTGGGAAGCTATTGGCAGCTGACAGTGGCTGGGAAAGGGAGGGTCAGTTTTCATTAAGGATGTGACCCCAGGTAGGTCCACCACACCAGTGGATGGCATATGGACATATGGACAAGCATATGGACAGGACAAAATGGACTGAGTGGATTTAAAAGATTAAAAAAAACCAAAAGGACACCAAGTTGGTGGGTAGGGAAGGGGTGGGGCTCGGAAAAGCTGGGGAAGAAGGTATGACTAAAACACAATATTTGAAATTATCAAAGAGTTGATGAAGACACATTTAACCAAGTAAAAGAAGGGGTGTGGTTAAAGGCTTGCATACCAGACTGTCATAGAGACATGTCTCTCTTGTATATTGAGTATGTCATAAATTTTAAAGGACTTTACCCACAGACCAAGGAATTGAGCATCTGGAGAGCTGAGCTCCACACCCCAGAGAGCTGGGCTCCTGGCTTTTCTGGCATGTCTGCTTCACTAGGCTGCTGGCTCACCTCCAAACACATTCTTTTCTCAGCTTTTATCTCTCTCCTTCTTTCTTTCTTTTCTTCTCTCCTTTATTCCCCCTCTTCCCTCTATCCCTTTACTATTAGCAATAGGAATAAAAATTCACTCTTACATCTCAAGCAGAGTGCTATGGTGTGACACTGGAAAAACTCAGCCTGCTGCAAGAACTCCAATACTTTCATATATGTCAACTAGACAGTACCCATTGGCTTTCAAAGATATAGCAACCAGGATAGGAACATGAGTCAGGAGAAGGAGCTCGGCTGATAGGGAGGCAGGCGTTCTCCAGACTTTCCAGACAGAGAGAAAACTAAGAGAGTTATCTTCCTGGAAAATGACAGGGTTGGTCAAAGGCCTGTTGACTCTCAAGGCACAAACTTAAAACCATCACTGCCAAGTCTAAGGTCTTGAACGTGCCCAGTTAGATAAGTGCAGTTCATTCAGCCTGTGTTTTATCCTAAAACACACAGTTTCATCGGGGAGTTACTGTACTATAGAACTTTCTGGTGAGACTCAGCTCCTCTCTGCCCTTAATGAAAACATATTTAGTGTTTGCCAGTGTGAGATAAGAAAGGTCTACCTCACAAGTGTGGTGTGGCCAGCCACAGGCAGGCAGGTAGCATCATCGCTTGGAAAGCCACCAGCATCCAGTGCAATGGAGCCATGCTTATGAAAACTGGGATGACAGCTTGGATTGGTCTACCACACAGAAGGAAGGGGGGGAGATAGAAAAGGAGGTGGGAGAGAGGGTGCTGTGGGCAGAGAGCAGAGCCCCATCTTCCTGGGCCTTCCCTTCCTTCAAGCTGTGGGGACAGAGGGGGCCGAGTGAATAGTTAAAATGCAGGAGGCATACCCTCACCCTCTTGAGGGAGCATCCCACAACATTTAAAGTAACCACACAGCTTCATTAAGAGGTGCATCTGCCTGCATAACCAAATAGGCCAGTATCTGAAGGAGGAGGAGGAGAAAGAGGAGGAGGAGGAGAAAGAGGAGGAGGAGGAATATGTGATTTGTTTCCTAAAGATCTCATCTGAACAAAATAATTGAAGTACATGCTCAGGAAGTGGAGAGAGAGAGAGAAAGGAGAGAGGAGGGATACGGATACGGGGGAAGGATGCAGGGAGGGGCCTGGTAAAGGGATGGGAGAGAGGTTCAAATGAGGGCAACCTAGTAACCATCCTAGAAAAATGTTACCCAGAAACTAAGACTTCATTAAAGGTTTCAGACAGATTTTGTCATTGGGTAACAGTTTCTCCAACACCTTCCACCCACTAACCAAAGCCATCCACTGCAGCCTTCTACCATAGCAGCAAGTCAGGAGAAAGGAGCAAGCCCTGGGAAGGCAGGCCTGGAGAGCCTTCTCCCCTGCAGAAGTCCCCAAAGATGGAGGCATTTTATAATCCTGACTATCACTGAAAATCATCAGAGATCCAAGAGGCTTCTCTCACTAACATTTAAAGAGACAACGAGCATCAGTTTAAAGGGCATAAACTTTAACCACGGAGGGGCCCAGGCTTTGTGACTTCACTTTTTTTCCTTGTGTTTTCAGGCAACTGTGGAGAAAACTCCCTGCTCCCCACCCACTCAGGAAAAACTGCAGGAAGGGAGGAGAGCTGCTTGGGGCCCCCATCCTTGCAGGGAAAAGCAATTTGTAAAGTCCGCTACTCTAAGGCGAATCATGATAACAGACCCAGGAGCCCCCAGATCTTCTTCCAGGAGTTTTTCTGGGCAGCTCCCCAGAGGCAGCCAGGGGCAGTTTCTACCCAAACAGCTGTTTTAGAGTTAGGGTCCTTCACAAAGCAGGCCAAGAAGAGCATAAAATCCTAGCCTCCTGTCCTTTGGTTTGCTTCATTGTCAATGTCCCACGTGTGGAGTCTTCTGTAGGTTATTGTTTCCATTGGTTAGATTCAAACCTCTGCCCCCATCATAACCTGGATAAGCTAGAATCATAGACATCTATATTTTCCTGTGGTTTTTATCCCAGCAGATCCGAATGCTTACGTGCTGTCACCTCTGATGCCTGTTCGATTTCCCTCCCCGCCCCTATCTGTTAAGTGCTGTCTGGAGCCAATTAGAGGAAAAGCCCTATGAATTACATCCCTGGTTCTGTGTGGCATTTTTGAAATTGTCACAGATAATATTATAGAAGATTGATCGTTATCTGCTATTTTGAAATACATATGGCCATTTATTAATTTGATGTCTGCCACTCTCATGTTTAAGTAAAATTTGAGATTTAGTTTCACAGGGAAATTGATATAGATGAACTGTTGCTTGAATGGTCATTTTACATGACTTCCATATTTCCACATTAGCCCTGGTTCTTGGCCAGCCTTGAATCTGAACATACAGGCTGGATATTTCTGGGGAGATTGGGGGAGGGTTGAACAGTGAATCTGCCCATTATTGACTGAATAGAGTCTAACTGGGCCATGTAATGAGACAGAGCAGAAAACCGGGGAAGCTGAAATGCAATAAACTAAGGGAGTGTTCAGCCTCACTCCAGCAGAGCAGCTGCTGTCCCACTAACATGCAACACTCAGGAGAGTGAGCTGCTGGGGCAGGGGGGGGGCAGGGGGGGGGCTGAGCATGACCGCCCCAGTCTGGTTACCCAAACTGTGTCCCAGCAAATGAAGTACCTAAAAAATGTGAAACAGAGTCCGCTCACTGCTGGAGCGCGTTCAAGGCTGCGGTTCCAGCGCGCTGTGCCAGCTTTCCTGGATCTCCTCTTCCGTGCAGTCTGTGCTGGGGACCCTTTCGTGGTGGATCGGGACCGACCACTGCCTGTGCTCAGGCAGGTCTGGCTCTGGGGAGACTTTTGCTTATCTGGATCCCACCGGGACTCAGCACTGTCATTGCGCAGTGCAACCACGTGATGATGTCTCAGCACAGGGCTTGGTTTGAGAGTCCTCCTGGGGTACATCTCTAATTTACCCTCCTTTCCTTCCTTGAGTGTAAAGCACCTGTCTTGGAAAATGACAGCAAAGTGTCTTGTTTCCTGTTGTCCATGGAGCTTTGTAGATTTGGGAAATGGGTAATTAAAACTCCTATGTGTTGGAGTCAGGATGGCAGCGTCCGCCTGGTTGGCTGGGAGTATTCCACCCTGCCCCTGCTATGTGCTTGCCATTGTCCCCTCCAAGTCACACACTGCTTTGAAAGGAACGATTCCATCCTTTGTCTCAAGGAACAATCAGAATATTATCACTAATACAGAGTCCGACTGGACTCGCAGACACAAAGACAGGCTTGCCAGTAAACACTGTATCTCTATCTGTGGTGTCTGCACAGGCGTGCCGCCCTGGCCAGCTGGGTCATGCGCTGATCTGCACGTCCACAGTCATATTGTCAGTGAGAAGCAGGACAGTGGGTTGGACACAGCACTGATTAACTTCCAAACTGCTGAGCAGTCAGGGGGCGGCTGCCGCAGCAACCGCTCTTATGCAGGAATTCACACAAAGAAGCATTCTGGGCTTTGATTTGTAAAAACACATTAAAGAAAGTCAGTTGTCACACCCAATATATCACACGCACTGCAGGGTTCCATGCATATGATGCTGCCGAGCTGGCACCGTGCCTCTACAGCTTAAAAAGCGTAGAGCCCTGGCTGTCTTTCCTGCAGGGTGAGTGGAGAGATTGAGGGGACAGCCACAAAAGAGACCTCTTTGGAGGGAGAGGGAGTGCTCCAGGTCTTGATGGGGTTTGTTTGGGTTGTACAGGAAAATACCCTGCCCAAAGTTCATAGAATTGTCTGCTTAAGGCTGATGTGTTTCCTTGCATGTAAATAAATCTAATCTCCACAAAGAAAAGGGAGGAGGAAATGTGTTTGCGGAGGGGGTGGGGGGTGGGGGGGTGGAGAGGAAAGAGGGAAAGGAAAGGAGACAGGGAGAGAGGGACTGGGGGTGTAGGGAAAGAGAAAGACAGACAGAGAAAGAGAGAGAGAGAGAGAGAGAGAGAGAGAGAGAGAGAGAGAGAACAAAAGGGTATGGAGAAGATGATGGAGATGGAAAAGATGAAAAGAAGAAAAGGAGAGAAAATAGAGGGAACAAGATGAAGGAAAGGAAAAGAAGGAGGGAAGGAAAGAAGAAGGAAGGAGGAAGGGGAAGGGGGGAAGAAAGGACAACAGTTATTAAACTCTCTAGCTGTCTTCTGCTCATTTGGAAATGCCTCTAGAAGCAGCTAGGCTAGGGGCTGAGAGGCAGTGCTTAACAATAGAGTCCAGGCAAGTATGCAGATGCTCACAGCTCGGTCCAGGTTCCAGAACCTCTAGTTTTTCCACATTCAAAAATGTTGGGTTATTAAGTATGAAGAGCAGAAAACTCCATCCCTGTCTTAGAAATTGAGCTTCAGAGTTGATGTTAACTTGGAGTTCATGCCTGGTAGAACCTCATACTGTGAAGTAGAAGCTGTCAGAAGCAAGTGATGGCTGAGGACTCCTCTCTGCCTACCCTGGGTCTCTCCCACAGAACCAACCTGCCCCACAGCAGAGCTCAGTGAACTTCAAGCAAGAGAACTGTCCTGTGGATAATTTGCAGACTTTGACCTGAAACAAGGGCAAATGCATTCAGATACATGATTTGTTTTCTGGCTGCTGCACGATTTCAAAGTAGTCTTGACTTCTTAGGGTGGAAACCTCCTCCACCATCCGGGAAATGAACCAGACTGGGTTACAGACCGTCTCTTCTGCTCCCAGCTGATAGCCATCTCCTAGCATGATGGTCAAAGCGTGCCTCTTTAAAAATAGGTTTAATGTGGCACACGGGAGTAAAGATTTATTTTTTTTATTTTTGAATATGACATATTGTCTGGATCAAACAAATTAAGTTACAGCCTTGGACATCTTAAGAAAATAGTGTCCTTTTATGTTTCTGCTAATTTATAACATCCAATCCTGTAGTCTAATGGATGAAAACACAGACAGGAACATCAATAAAAATAGCTTTGGGATTCAGTCACTGATATATACTGAGTGAGATAAATGCATAGGCTGGCTAACACTCAAAGCTGTGTGTGACTCCCCTCCTGGCTAGCTCAGCCCTGGACTCCCACGATACAATCTGAGAGCTGAGAGAACATTCTGGAACTTACTTCCCAAGTGACGCTCATGACAGAGTTCATTTTATTTTATTGTTGTAAGGAGTGAATACGGTTTTATATTAAAATAAAACAGATGTATTCTGGGAAAACGTACACAACCTCCGTACTACAATCACCTATCACTTGTGTGACAGCCCATAAACCAGGCATCCTTGCTCTCATGCCCTTGTGTGATCTTATCACTTGAGAGCCACTGTGAGTCTTCCATGATGTTTATGTGGAGAAGATCCCATGGAAGAGATCACAGCTGAATTCTGAGCCAACCATCCTCAGATGCAGGAGAACACTGTAAGCCTCCTAGGGCCCGGACAGGTTGGATCCATGTGGATCTTGGGGACCAAGATTAAAACCCTTGTCATCCGAGGACCCTGTCTTGATTCCAGCAAAGATGGCACATAGAGTTTTCCCTTATGGCTGAATCCTGTTTGCTATCATTCCAATACGGTCAACCTTCACTCCGTGCTGAAATTTAAACCCCATTGTAAGTGGATGGAACTTAATCTGATCATGTGTAGCCATGAAATCAGGATTAGATAGCCATCTGATACCCCACCACAGAATCCTGGTAAGCTTCCCTAGTGTCCGAACAGGTAAGATCCATGTGAAGCTTCCAGGCCAATCCACAGCACTGCGGGAAATAATAAATCATCCCTTGGGTGGCTTGCTATGCAGAGTTGGGTGTGCATGGCATATGCTAATAAATTCTGTGATCTCGGGAACATTGAACAGTAGAGGCAGCATCTTGGGGCTATCCTCTGACCTCTGTCTTACTCTGAGTATTTCACTGACAAAGAAGAAGCCCCTGCCCAGGAGCATAATTCAAAAGAACCGTCCTTGTGAATGTATTTCCAGTTTGTTATATGATCAAGAGGAATTTGGTGTTGGCTGTAAGCATCTTTTAATCACGTCTATCAATACCAAGGGATTTCTAATATGAAATAATAATATGAAAACATTATGGAAGTTAGACTTTTATTTATATCTGCCTCATCTTAGTGCAAACACAGGCACAGGCACTGAGTTGGTTAATATCCATTGACAACTTGGCTGGCTTACAATCACACAGGGACTGCATCTCTGGGATCATTTGTGAGTGTCTTTTCAGACAGGATTAGCAAAGGAGGGGAGACTCACCTTGAATGTGAGTGGCATGTTGGTTTGGGGGACAAAAGAAAAGCAGATGAGTCCAGAGCACCAAGTTCACAGAGGTATGGGTAGGCATGCTCACATACTGTCACTAATGGCTTGAATCACCATCCTGCCTGCCTGACCTTGATGAGATGTATCCCCTATTACTGTGAGCCAAGACAAATCCTCCCTTAAGATGCGTCTTGTAATGAGTTTGACCACAGTGACATGAACAGACAGCAGCACAAATGCAGGGTGATTAGCACAGCAGCAGGCTACCAGAAAAGCCCCAAGAGCAGCCATTAGTCAAAGTAGAATCTGAGAGTGACTGAGACTATACAACTCACCTAGTTCCACATGGGAGTAGAATTTGGGGACCAAGATCAGAACTCTTGTCATCCAAGGACCCTATCTCGATTCTAGCAAGGATGGCACATACAGTTTTCCCTTATGGCTGAATCCTGTTTGCTATCATTCCAATATGGTCAACCTTCACTCCGTGCTGAAATTTAATCCCCATTGTAAGCGGATGGAACTTAATCTGATCCTGTGTAGCCATGAAATCAGGACTAGATAGCCATCTGACATCCCACGACAGAATCCTGGTAGTGTGATGAGAAAGAATAAAACCAACCAACAAACACACATACAAGGATCTCTTGCTGTTGACCCACAGCATCACCTTAGGTTTGTGAGAGTCTCTGAACTACAGGCTAAATAAATCTTTCTCTATAACTCCCTGAGTCTACTGTACTGTGTTATGGGCAATTTAAAAATGGACTAAGGGCCGGATCTGGCAGTGTACACGTTTCATCGCAGCATTTGGGTAGCAGGGGCAGGTGAGTCTCTGCGAGTTACAGGTCCTCTTGGTTTACACAGTGAGTTTCGGGCCAGCTGAGACTACACTATGAGATCCTGTCTTTTTAAAAAAACTGTCTACTATGGGCTGGAGATATGGCTCAGTAGACAAGAGCATGTGCTACCCTTTCTGAAGTCCTGATGTCAGATCCCAGTACCTCAGCCAGGCAGCTCACAACCACCAGTTATCGAGGCCCCGAACAGATTCAGCACCCGTGGCCTCTGTGGTCATGCACACACACACAGACACAATTAAAGTGATAAAAGTAAATACTTTAAAACTGACTAATATTCGGCTGGCTAAGAAAATTGTGCTGCTGTATAGATTGTCAATAACATATGGAAGCTATATCCAGGTTTACAAAAGGACTTTTGAGTTCTGCTAAGAGCATCAAGGGCATTTGAGAAGTATAGAAGGCAGGATATTTTGTTGGCTTGTTTGTTTTCTTACGGAAATGGGGAGAAACACAGAACCTTAGACACGCTGGCAAAGCGTGCTGCTGTCCAGCAGGACATCCGCTACAGCCTGAGAGGTTTTTGTTGTCTTTTG
This sequence comes from Acomys percivali, assembly GCA_907169655.1. NCBI lineage: Eukaryota > Metazoa > Chordata > Mammalia > Rodentia > Muridae > Acomys > Acomys percivali. The sequence continues at coordinate 88,438,927 of OU015746.1, read as the reverse complement.
CTTTGCTTTTAGCAAATGTTTTGCCTGCATGTGTGCGTGTGACACAACATGCGTGCAGTTCCCATGGAGGCCCAAACGGGGCATCAGATTGTCTGGGGCTGGAGTTATAGACGGTTGTGAACAGTGAGTGCTGGGAACAGAAACTGGGGCCTCTGCAGGAGCAGCAAGTGCTCTTAACTGCTGAGCCATCTCTCCAGCCACCTAAAAGGTTTTGTAACTGTTACACAAAAACCAGAGAAGTCATTGCTGGAGCTGGAACTTGGTTTACAGCTCAGTGGTAGAGCATTTGCCTGTCACGGATAAGGTTACAGGTTCCACCATCCAACGCTGCAAACAAGAAACAAAAAAGCAACCAACCGAACAACAACAACAACAAAATGTTGCATTAACGCTGAGCACTACGGTGCGTGGGGACTGCTCATCAGTGAGGTGGCCAGCCAAAGGGTGAAGGGATCAAACACAAAGAAAGTTCTGTAGCCTGTGAGCTGTCTCAGTACAGACTTGGCCCCTCTGCTGTTGTGGCTTAAGAGGCTGTTGAGGGTGAGGTCAGCTTCACAGTGTGTGGATTCGCCTCCTTGAGTTTCCAAGATTTTGGCACCCAGAGCACCCGTCTGCCAGGCAGAGAGCCTCTGATGTGAAGCTGGAGCACTTGGGTCTGAGTCCTTTTCTACTTGTTTGTGGTCTGTTACATGAACTTTGCAAGTATCACATTGTCATGAGAAATTACTGGAAGGTAAAATGTGGCTGAGATAGTGTGTGTGTGCAAATAGCATGTTTAAGCCTGAAAATAGATGATAAATGTCACATTGGGAGTAAGAGCCTTTCTCTGACTTCCTCTACAAGTTACAGTCTGTTAGCTGTGTCTCTCACACACAAACCATGACCAACAGGTTTTTTTTGCACATTCTTGATCCTATTGGATGTTTGTGGTGTTTATGACTTGAAAAGCAATGAGGCTGCCTTGTGCCCTTCAGTGTTCTCTGTACCTTGTCAAGAAGCTGCCTATCTTTAAAGCAAACAAACAAACAATGTTTTGTTATTCCTTCTATCATTTACTTACATTTTAATTAAATAAGATAGAAAACAAGCCCAGGTGTCCCCTTTGTCCCTCTAATATTAAGAAAATAAACTGAACCCACTCTGACACTAACAGAGAAGCTTTCTTTTAAGGGGAAAAAAAAATCAACCCAGCTCTTCCAGGGTTCCACATTTTAAGAACATGTTTCTGCTAAGGCCTGAGGGAGAAAGCAGACACCATAATGACCAAACAGAGTGCAGTTTGGCTTGATCATGAGCTGATGGCATTGCTGAGGTGGACCCTCTAACAGACAGGCCCCCTTTTAAGAGGGAATTAGGTAAAGGACAGTATGAATAAAATATTGGCACCATGCCCCCTCCTCTGTCTCTGTTCCCTTCCTATCTTCCATGAGAGGGCCAGTTCAGTTCTATCATGCCATTGACTCCGCCTCCCCTCAAGCTTAGGTTTAGCAGAGCCACATGACCACAGGCTGAAACATGTAGAAAAATGAGCTTTTCTTCCTTTGATATTGGTCATCTCAGATGTGTTGCCCTTCTGGGAGAAAGCTGCAGAGAGCAGAATAGCTGAGTTGGAAGGCCTGGGAGGGAGGCCAAGACTGCACTGATGGCCAAGGCAGCCAACAGCATCTGGGCTGCTCCCTGAACTTGAACTGAGTGCTGCAAGGAGTCAGCATGGCTTCCACTCAGGTTTCAGCAAGACCTTAGCTTCATGTGTTTGGTCGTGAAACTTCTCGGAATCTGTATGTAGCCTTAGGCCCTAAGGGCTCCACTCACTGTCACAAATGCTGCTAGGATTTTAGTGTTCTCAATCCCTTGCATTCTGCAGGAAGACCCTTCCTCCAGGGGCTGCTTAAGCTCTTGCTGTTTTCTTGGAGGTGAGTAAGTCTCAAGGCCTCAGGCCAGACTCACATCACCAGGGAGGGTGCTGGCTGATGAGAGATAACCTTGTCACCTCCTCAAATTCCTTGACCCCGCCAACTGACCTACACTAAGTGCCTAGCTTGAGGGGATGAGAGGAAGGAAGCAATATTCTACAGTTGGTTTTGAAATGCCAACTTAGGCCTTTGCAAAATTCCTTGCTCTCCCTGAATGATAACCCTTGAAATAAAATACAGAAAGTGCCATAAACCACCGGTTTGTCTTTTTGATGTTTCTTTGTTTGGCTCTGTTTCTGAGCCATGTATTTCCACCCAAGCAAAGCTTATTCCTGGGAGTGGAGTTCAAGCCCACGCTGAATCTTACCTTTTGTTCCAACCCCACTCTTGTTTTACCTTCTGTGTGTTTCAGTAGGAACCGATAGCTATTGCTTTTCATTAAAACCAGTCAAGAAAACTCAGTCTCCAGGTTTCACTGATTCATCAGCCTAATTATAGCCATTCACTGCTCCTTTCATAGGAAGGATTCGAATTCCATCTCTTGAAGACACACACTACCAGAGATACATCTGCTTCCTGTCTCCTTTTTTATCTTATTCAGTGAAAAGTACTCAGTGGTCCAGGAAGTACAAACTAAGCAAAATCTAGAAAGAAGAGCTCTTATTGAGCTAGTGAAAAGAGGTCGAGCCAAGGAGAAAAACCTTCAGAGCATGGTAACAGGAGATGGTGGGGTAAAAGGATGGAAAAAGATCTCATCACTCAAAATATCTAGAGAAAGCACTTGGCACGCATGCCTTAGAGACAGCCCTGGTGTGCTATTGGCATTGACAGAGCAAAAATAAACAAACTTAAGAATAGAATGTGAACTCATTGTCAAGGCAGGATGGCCAAAGGAGTTTGAGGCACCAGGTCGGGAGTGGTGACATCAAGCCTGTCAAGGGGTCTCAGGTTGGGATGATGATTAATAGGTAGATTTAATGCCCCAGGCCAGGCAGTGTCTGGGTAGCAATTACAGTCTCCAAACCAACAAACTTTGGGCATGAAGGAGGCATGTCACTTGCTTCCTGAATTATGGAAGCAAATTCCCTTGAGCTCATGATCTAACCTAACTCTGCTCTCAGCTGAACCTTTGCTCTCAAAGGAAAGCAGAGGAACATAGCTCCTGACTCAACAACAGCCACCACAGTTGCTTTTCTCTGAAGCAAATTCTTCATGCAGGAGCGACGGTTTTCACAGGGAGTCCCTTTCTATGGTCACTGGTCTCTATGGGAACACAAAGTCTATCTGAAAGCTGATGTCTTATATTTAAGGCATGTGGGGTTTTTTTGTTTGTTTGTTTGTTTGTTTGTTTTTTGAGTTCTCTGAAGCTCTTTCTGCTCTTGGGTGTGCCATGGGAGCCTTGACAAGGAAGCATATAGTTATTTAAGGCCGCTGAGGTTGCAAAATTAGTCTTGAACAGCTATGCCAGTAAGTCTCCCAGGAGAGCAAGCATCCCTCCTGACGCTCCCTGGCTTGAATGTTTCCTACACTAATCTGCTTCTAGTCCCACTTCAGGGCTTTCTTCCTTGCTTCACGAGATGGAAGAAAGGGGAATCTCTTCTGTTGTGCTTCAAGGTCATTCCACACATGCTCGATTTGCCTCGAGACAACGAACATCAGATGTGGTTCACAGTTCAAGCGTTTTTCGTGCAAAGATCCATGGCTTCTGAAATCATTGTGATGCTGCCAAACTTTGTTCCAGTGGTTAGCAGCCATGTCTCAAGATCTGGAAACACGTTAGCCACGTGTTCCCAAGTCTTTATTAGGTGAATCATTTGAACCCAGTTTTAAGGGATTATCAGGAAAATCACTTTCTGATCTTTGGGATTGCCAAGTAGCAAGTAATTAAATATGATACATTTCAATCATAAGGTACAGAACGAAGTTGACAGAAAGGGGTGTAGTGCCTATCTCTACTCAAAAGAGCCATAAAGTGCTTGTGCACCTAGCTAAGACCCTCTGGGCCAAGCAATGCATTATTTCTCCCTACGGCTCTGGGTGGACTTAAGAATAAAGAGATGGACTTTTCCATTCAGTCCTCTGTTCTTGAAAATATCCAGCTCTTAACTTATATTTTCTATCTTTAGCTGTGGTGGCTTTTGGATCACATTTGGAAAACAAGCATGGATTCCAAGAAACACAAATAGAACGGTTGCAAAATACCTTGACTGTAATAGAAGACGTTGAATAAAGGAAGTATCTAAGATCATTTCCTGGCTCAGTGTATGGTGTGATCAGTGTTCAGGGTCTGTGATAAGTCGTGCCTAATAAATTGCTGGTGCCCTCTAAGCACTATGAGAAAACCATGCTTATAGTAACTATGAAAAGCTGTACTTCCCCCTGGCTGCAGAGTAAGATAATGAACTGTACAAGTGGCTGCAGAGATGCAAATTCAACTTTTCACAAGACTCACAAACACAGCCATATATTATTCTGGTGGAGACAGAGCCTTCGTCTAGACAAAATGCAAAAATCTCATGTTCAGTAAACGTGTATAATTAGGAAAATATGAAGAAAGCTAATCATTAGTCTTGCATGCACGCCTGCATCTTAAATCTTTTTTTTTTTTTTTTTTTAAATTTAGTTGGAAGTTGGAGCTCACTCCCCGGTGTTCAAATTTCACTTCTTCAATATTCAAAAAGGGCACTGGCATTTCTGCAACAAAGATCAAGAATATCCACAGGGTGACATGCCAGGCTGGTAATTGATAAGAACAGGTCTTATTATACAAATAAGCAGACACTGTCTGGGGACAAAATTGAAAGGACTCTGATGGTTTTATTAATTTATTTGATTTACTTCTGGCTTCTCTTACCCAATCTTATTTATGTCAAAGTAAGTTGAACCAGAATTCATTATGTAGTGAAATGTAATTTGAACACTTTTTATTGGTACACAGTGATTCAATCATTTCTGTCCATAAGCCCCATTATCTCCTCTTGTATTATTTCTCACAGATCAAATCACAGTAGAGGAAATTTCCAAAGAAACTGAAGAATTTGTGGGGAAGGAGGAAAGAGCGTGTTGATAACTTTTTGTACCGTGAGGAGGCCACACCACATTCTGATCATTTGCTGTCACCCACTAGTGCATTTTTCCTGTGGGAAATCAACAGTGTTACAGAACTTGACTTTTCTTTCTTTCTTATTGTTTTTAATGTGCCTGCAAGTGTTGATTGGCACAATGAGCCTTGCCTGACCACCTGAGCATCTCTGCCTTTTGTCCAGGATGTGCACATTGCATGGTCTCCTTCTCCCCTCGAAGACTGGTTTAGAAGTGGCTGCACTGCAGTGACTTTATAGTGTTACATGGGAGAATCTTGTCTGTTACTTTGGCTCCTTTTCTTGAATCAGTTCCATTGTTGGTGCATAGAGGGCCCTGAGCTTGTAAACGGATCAAATCCCCAAAGTCCTTTTTCAGGCTGAGTGCTGAGAAGTGAGAGGCGTACTTCATGGAAATGCTACAGTTGTGCCTAGAGTGACAACTGTCTCCCACACCCTGTTCCTACACATCGTACCCTCCTGATCCTATTTCCTATGTGATGATCATCACCAGTGAAATCATATCACATTTGGAAACCTGAATAAGAATGCAGACCGAAGAGTACACCAAAATATCAGCAAAGGAGAAATTAGTCCAGTTAAAACACATCTCCTAACAGAGGAGCTTTCTCATCCCAGGGAGCCTTCCAACCTGTCGCACCCAGCATCATGGGCTCCCACCTTCTACAGTACCCATGGCCTGGAACAGACATCTCAATCTCTGAAAAACATCTGGGTCACCAGGGGATTTGCAACAATATGGATAATTAATAAACATGGGTTCGAATGCAAGGACTTGATTCTTGAAAGACTCTTCAGGACTGCATG
>OU015746.1:88411348-88433006 GCA_907169655.1 Acomys percivali | reverse complement strand
CATCCTTACTCATTTGAGTTTCATTCTAAAATCATCTATGTTCCTCCTGCTGTGCCTGGGTGTCCTCCAGATGAGAGTCACACATGGACCATCAAGATAAAGCCTCTGAGAAATCTATCTCTCTTACGCAAAACAGATTGAAACCCAACTCACAGAGCTAGAAAGGAGAACTGCCAAAATGCCAGTGGCTTGGGGGACATAACAGAAAGAGTAGGGAAACATAGCTTCACACTCAGCTGTGAACAGCATGGCCGCAGCAGCAGTTAATATGCAACTCCACAGGGAAGGTGGTCTAGCCTCTGCTGCTATTGCTGGAGTCATAGGCTATCCATGCCTGAAGACCAGGGAGGTAGAGACAGCTCCTCCACCCCCCAACACTGCAGCAAAATGAAAAGCATGGATGGACCACCTATGCATCGTTCACCTGCTTACTAGGTGCTATTCTAGGAGCCAAAGTTGTCAAAGCCCTCGTCTGCTCATTGAACAGCCTGTGACTGTGGACTTACAAAGCTGTCGCTAAATGTTTATTTTATTCTACAGTTTCAATATGGCCCAGTGAGTCCTGCTACTGAATTACTGATAAGACACAACTTCCTGACTGTACAGCCGTCATCCAGCATATGCGTGACTCCACACACTGAGCCTCATCTGAGCTTCCATCCTCAGAGGCTCCTGTCTCCTCCTCATCCTGCCATTTTGTTGTTAAAGGTCCCACAGTCTTATTATTCAGAGATGTCTTTGTTCCATCTCACTAGGAACATTTTCTGTCCTGGCAAATGTATCAGGGTCCAGACAAACACACGGCCCCACCCACCCGTGTCGTCGGGGAGCTTATCAGGGTCTCTCTTTGGAATCTTTCAGCCCTTTTCCTCTGAAGCCTCATTTTAAGCAGTCTGTGCCAGCCGCTCTCTACTCTCCGCTCTCTGGCTGCACCTCCACAACCTCAGAGGCAGCACTAAGTGTGTAGTGTCGTGCTGTAGACGCACAGGGTCCAAGGGACTGGGATTCTCCAATAAACAGATCTCTACTGCATTTGTACTTGTCTCGGTGAGCTTTGAGCTGGAATTGAGTAATTCAGATCCCAGTGCTGGCATTGCAAAGATATCAGCATAAATACAAGAGTACACTCTGGGTCGGAAAATAATCTTCCATTTTGGTTAACCTTGACAGCATGATGCAGCTGCACTTTCCAAGCCCAGAAGCCACTTGGGAGATGATAGGTTTTGGAGGAAGCATGTTGCTCTAACTATCCAAAGACAAAGGCAAAGTAGAAGTCACATGCAGGGGTCTGAACATGCATGCATATGTCAACGTAGAGCTGCTTAGACTACTAACTCCTCACTGTCCCCTAGCTTTATGGAGTCCCTAGTGGCATTTATCAATGCCAACTCATGTTTTTGCAGAGACTCCCTAAAGATTTACAAAATAGTGTATGCCTTTCAGTAAGCCAGCTGGGGATGGGAGAGGATGAGACACAGAGGGCCCGCGACCCACTGGCCCAGACACTTGGAAGCCATTCTGTCCACAAAGCAGGGCTGAGAAGGCCTAGCTCCTCCCTTCCCTTGGCTGCCTGGAGAGGTCCAGTCTAAACAGGTGTTGTGGTGCTTAGGCCATCGTGGCATTGCCTAGGGAAACTCTATGGCCCAGGCAGCTCAAAATGTCCTGCAAACACACGATTCTGGAAAGATGGATCTCAAGCTGACCTAGGAAATGGGGCATCATTGTTACAAAGGACTAAAGTCACTTGGGAAAGTTTTTCCTTTTTTTTTTTTTTTTCAGAAGAAAAACAATGGCAAAAATTTCAGAATGGGTTTTATACAAAAAATAAAAAGAATGGGAAGATCGCATGATTTTAATTGGCAGAAAGCAGAACTAAGGACTTGCTATTTGTGGTACTTTAGGACTTCTAGTATAGACACTAGTGCAGCAGTTCTCAACCTGTGAGTCGTGACCTTTTAGGGGTTGAATGACCCTCTCATAAGGGTCACCCGAAGTCATCAGAAAACACAGATATTTACATTATGATTCAGAAGAGTAGTAAAGTTATAGCTATGAAATGCAACAAAAATATTTTATGGCTAGGGATCACCACGACGTGAGGACTTATATTAAAAGGTCACAGCATCAGGAAGGTTGAGAACCGCTGTTCTGGTGAGAGAGAAAGCATCATTGCTTGGCAGGAAAACTGTGCCCGCTGTTTCACAACAGGGTCCTCAGACCTGACTACTGAGGGCCCTGTCCTCCAGTGTCAAGTTGATTACCTGACAAGGAGGCACCCATACCTCAGCCTTCCTATTTGGAGGTGAGTATCATCCAGTGTGTCTCTATAAACTCATGTGAATGGGCAGCATCAATGCTGCAGTTCCTCAGGCAGAGTTAGAAACTTCTAGGATTTAGTTTTACACAGGATGAGCAAAGCCAGAAAGAGTCTGACTTCTGGAGTCTTGGGACAGTAGCTCTCCTGCATATGTGGGACATCTCTTGAGACCTTTCTCCTAACCTTCTGAACTTCAATTTTCTCATCTGTTGTATGGGTGAAAAGACCTGTCCTGAGGCACTGAGTGATTATTTTTTTAAATGTGAAAATATCGCCTATTGAGCCTGGGAAAGGGAAGGCAGGGTATGCATTAGATGCAGGTGGTTTAAAAGTAGTAAATACACACATTACAAAAGAGCTTATAGGTGGAAGGGGGAGCCAGGGTGAATATAGGATAACCTAAAATTCAACATTGCATCTTCAACCTGGCACGTGTAACACTGGGTGTCAGTCTCCAAATGTGTGGAAACAAGACAAGCTCCTGTGTCCTTAAAGAATCCCCCCTCCTGGTCCTTTTCATTGATTTGTCTCCAAATTTAGTGGGAAGCTTCTCTAACCTATGTTCCCAGTTTTTATCCTTTGTAAAAAGCTTGCTCTCTCTGTCTCCATCTCTGTCTGTCTCTCTGTCTGTCTGTCTCTCTCTATCTCTCTGTCACACTCTGTCTTTATCTCTATCTCTGTGTCTGTCTTTCTATGTCTGTCTCTCTGTCTCTGTCTCTTTCTATCTGTCTGTCTCTCTGTCTCTGTCTCTTTCTCTCTCTCTCTCCCTCTCTCTCTCTCTCTCTCTCTCTCTCTCTCTCTCTCTCTCTCTCTCTCTCTCTCCTCCCCTCCCTGTCACTGTGGAGGGTCACATTGTTTAAACACAGTGAGATAAGTCCACAGGTCCACAGACACTGTAGTAAACATTGGAGGATGGGTCCTGCTGCAGATGCCAACCCCGGCTGAGCAAAGGCACATCAGGGAATCTACTCCAAGGGCTGACCAAAGGAAGTGGGGTGAGTGGGGAAGAACAATTGGACCAAGAGCACAGGAAGGGAGAGAAGGCTGGGGGACAATCAGCTGAGCAGCTTGTGTATACAAAATGGGGCTTTGCAGAATACAGAGGTTTACATAAGACCCAGGCCACGGGAGGAACTGAGATTCCAACATACAAGATGCAAGGACGCCAACGCTTCTCCAGTCACTGAAGTGAGCGGTTGTTCCACACAGTACTAACAAGTGCAAGTGAGTGCAAATGTCAAGAATGAAAATAACCAGACGTGTCCAGGAAGATGAGATCTGCCCCTGATCCTATAGAAATCTCCCTCCCGGCCCCAGCCCCATGGATGCCTCAGTTACGATTCTGGTATTTGTAGCCCAGACTTTTTCTTTTTTCATCTCATTCTTTTAAATATGACCTGGAGATAGAATTTCTTGAGCGTAGAGATTCTTGGCAACCTCTAAACTCCAAGCTTCGGGTGGCAGTTTCCTCCCCCCTCCCCCACCCCCTCCACTTACCGCCAGGGCTGGTCTTATCTAAAGGGAGGCAGGAAACTGCAAGAAATCTGGAGAGATTGTGTAGGACAACTCTGTCACCAATAGGGACAACACTTTTAGGGGATTTTATGTGGGGTGTTTTCAGGAATCCCAAGACTGAATTTCTCAAGCCTATGTAAGAAAGGTGACAAAACCAGACACTGAAAGCTACACCTGACACACTTGTCTTTATTCATATATAGGTTTGGCTCTGTAAGATCAACAACATTACAAATTCCAGTAGAACAGTTCTCATGTTCATAAACATGTCAAGATGGGAAAATATTCCAAGTCCCACTGATCACGCACACATACATGTGGACCAGCAATGGAGTTTCTCAACAGAGTAAGATAGTACATGTTGCTTTTTGAGTGCACTCTGTTGCATGAGCTATGAGAGCTGAAATAAAGTCAAGGAACATTCAGCCATGTCAGTGTCCCACCCACACCCCACCCATACCCCATCTCACCAGAACCTGTGTAGTCTCAGAGGCCAGACCTACAAAGTAGCTGGGGATGCTAAGGAAGCACAGGCTTCTTGCCTACACTGAGGAGACAGTGTTGCCCAGATTCAGTCCAGTGAGCAAGAGTGTTTCATGAAGGAACATGCACCCACATGACCCACTCAAAACTCTTTATCTCCAAATGTGAACATTGAACACAGAAACCAAGCCCATTCCACACACCGAAGCTTTCTCATACTAGGGTGAAACTGCTGCAAAGCCCTCCTGTGGGACGGAAGGTGTGGGTTTTGTCACAGGGAATAAAATCGGCTCACTCTAGGATCTTAGCATGAATGACAATTCCAGTTTACCAACTATTAGAGCCAAATGGAGTTAAGATCCACACTGACAAAAACTGGGGGGGGGGGGGGGGTATAGATAGCAAAGTACACACAAACACAGAGAAGGAAAATTCAGGAAGTTGGGGATAATGTTATTCCCCTTCCCACTTGGCCACTGCCTCCCTTCCCAAAGTTTGGAGTTCAGAATGCTAAGACTTAGGTAGTCATTGTCAACATCATCATAACATGATCACTTCCTGTTTCAAAACCAGGACCTATCTGTGAAGGTGCTGAGAAATGGAAGGCCTTACAAGTAAGGCAAGGCCACACCTACTCACAGTTGCTTCTACAGACACAAGGTAACAGCATAGATGGAGGTAGGGACCAGGAAGAAATAAAATTGAAGCCTCATGGACCCTAAGACAGGACAAGGAGGGAGGACGAAAGACATTTGTGTTCGTGGAAGCAAATTCAGGGAGGAGAAATGTGAGACCTGCCGGCTCAGCTGAGCAGGACCCTGGGGAGAAAGCAAGACACTCTGTCCTGCCCCCGGACACACCCCTGCTTTCCTTGCAAGTAGACCGGAGGCCTAGTCACTCTAACAGCAAAGCATTGTGGTGAGGGTGAGAAACCAGAAAGGAAAGAATAAACTGACCTGGAAATCTATCACTCTATATGAACCTCTGTAGACACATCTTATAATCTCCTCTCATTAAAAAAAAAATCCCTAATTTGAGGACTTGCTGTTTTGCCAAAGTTGCAGAGCATAGGGCTCTGTCCTGGGACATTGGGAATACAGGGGGACTCAGTTGAAAACAACCATCGTCTAATAATGATCGTTTCAATGCATAGGAAAAGTCAGGGGCATGGCCAAGTAAGTATGCTAAGTAAGAGCAACAGAAGAACACCTATATTGACATCTACTCACTGCAGCAGCTGGCAACCCAGGAATGAGGCTTAGGTCCTAGGGTCCTGACCCTCCCCCACTTCTAAACCACACAGATCCAGCCTCTTATACATGATGAGAACATGCATGTTCTGAACTTAGGTTGTTATGAAAGTCTCAATAGCTAACACCTTTGTGTGCCTCACTTCTGACCACAGCTCTCACTGCTAGAACCCCAACCTGAGAGCAGACTCCCAAAGAATTGTAAGAGAAAACCTTGAGTGATGAAAAATCTGGAAATCTGAACAGCCAGCTCCATTAAATGTAGGGAACCCAGACTGACCAGACTAGAGACCCCAGCCTACTGGAGGTCCTTTCTCAACTTGGGGATCCGGAGGGGAAGGCAAAAATCCCCAGATACTGGAATGTAAGCAGCCTGGCCATTTAAAGTTCTGTAGGCTTGGCCTCATGAAGGAGCCAGCCAGCTACCTGGAGAATTAGATGGAGAATAGGACACCATGGTGCCCGTGAGCCTCAGCTAAGGGACAAACAGCACTGGGCGTCCATTTCGTCTTGTTGTTGACCCTAAAGGTGGGCTCTTGGTCTGCCTTTTCAGGACAGGAGAACCCCTTGTTTAGAGAGATTTCCCAGCCCACAACCAAAAGCCCACATCTTCTGTGGCACTCATCATCGAGATAGCAACCTTCCCTGAACTGTAGGACCCCTCCCTACCTGATATGTCAGCCATGTGCAGTTCCCTGTCCTGTCAATCATCTGTATTATACCCAGGTGCTTCTTCTGAACTTGCCAGCCAACCCACTCTATGCATGTATTAACAATGTCCACTGTGGATAAAGGTGGCAGCACATCCCATAGTGACAGGGCAGTCACAAGGCCAGGCATCCTCGTGCTTAGGCACCTCAGTGGTTACTTCTGATAGGATTACAGGTGACTGAAAATGTCACCTTTGCTCCTTGTGTCTTTCAAGGTTTTTTTACTGTATCAGTTCTACTATATTTTTAATTTTTAATTCAAATGATCTTGTTTTAGGGCAATTGGGATGATTAAGACATAATTGTATCTCACTAGGAAAAAAAAATCAGGTTTTTATCAACTATGGTGGTCAAGTCACTGTGGCTTGCCTGGGACTCTCCTGATTTAAAATTGAACTTGTCACACTGAAAGAAGTGCAGCAGTCCTGAGCTGCCAGGATAGGTAGTCACCCTGACACTTATATTCCTTTTCACTTTCTTACATATACTATCTTCTAATCATTTCTTCCACGTGGGAAGCCAAGCGCTTACAGCCAACAAAACATGGAGCATTTCTCCAGCTTCAGAGCTTCAGAGAACAGATCACACTGAGCACCACGCTAGGCCACTGCCCGGGCCTCAGGAAAGACTAAACCCACGGGTAAAACTGCCTCTGTGTTCATGGTGGTCTGAGTGCACAATGAAGTCCTCGTCTTCCCACGCTTTTCCCTCCTGTGGGACATTGCAAAGTCTGTTCACCTGTTTAGGAAAGAAGTTACAACGTCCAAAAGGAAACCAAAGCATCCAGGAAAAGCACGGCTGCAACTTGGCTGAGCACAAAGGCTGACAGTTTGTCTCCTCAGGAAGTGAAGTGGGTACCAAGAGGACATGATCCCAGAAGCAGCCCAGCATGGTGAGCAACCTCTTAAGCTTGAAGAATCAGTAAGGCAGAGACAACTGTATTTTACAGTGAGGAAACCTAGGCTTCAAGGACAGCTCATGGAGCATTGAGCCTCATAACCTCCGACAGCGTCACTATCTACTTAAGGAACACGCAACCGCCCAGAGACGCTGGGTAACAGGTGCTCCTTAGCAACAAGAAGCAGGCTGCTGGTTGGTGTTTTTTGTGTTTTCATGGCTGGTTCTAGCCCATGATTTGCTGGCACGTGCAAGAAATGCAGCTCAATTGGGCTCATGTTGCAGATGCAGATGCTCCAGCCAGGCTCTGTCTTGGTAAATCAGGTGCATCCGTAGCCTAACTGTCAGGATACCCCAGAGCATCACTCACCAGTGATTTGGACATTTCAGGCTGACAGTGCTGATGTGTTCAGGTGCCAATGGGTTTATCTTGGCAGGCTGCTGCTGCTGCTGGGGTAAAAGCAGAACCTCTCAACCTAGATCCATAATCATTGTTGGTTTTGTTTCTTAGCTACCAAGTATAGGGTTGGGGTGTTTTCAGCAGGAGACCTAAGTATCTATCCTCAAATGGGTATTCCCCCCCCTCTCTCTCTCTTATTTTTTTTTACAGCAGTACCACCCAGTGGGAAAAAGCCAAGAACACAACTTGACTTAGTTGCAAATGTGCTTGAAGGTGCTCTGCTAAGAAGTCTTCATCTACTGCAGTTTGTGATATGGCTCACACTTGAGATGTAATTATGCAGCATGTAAATTCATTTCCTTTCCTCTAGGGGATGCAAGGTGCTTTTTAAAAGCATTATTTGATAGCTTCTTACTATCTCCTTTGGAGTTGAGAGTAAATATAATAAAGGAATTGTTGTACTTAGTGATGGCGGTCCATGGCACCAGGAGGGAGGGAGAATTGTATCGGGACCTACAGAATGCAGCAGTGTGCCATGGCGCCCCATCCCCACCAGGATGAGTTGTCAGCCTAAGATACCATGAACAAAGCAACCTCTAAGCATCCTAAAATATATATTCTTTCATCTACCCTAGCTTTGTGATGAACAGAAGAGACTTAGCTTCTGCTTAAAGTGCAGGCTATGGCCTTCGAGAACACAAGGCCAGTTTTCAAAGCAGCTCTTGTCTGGCCAATTAAATACTTAGAAGAAAATGTTGTTTTTAAAGAAAAAAAGGGGGCAAAAGATAAGCTCTGAATCAATAGTCTCTACCTACTATATCCTAGTCCTGACCACTGAGGCAACCTCAGTCATGTGACTGCACTGAAGTCTGACATGGCCCCGCACAGCTCCCAGAGCCACCGTTCTCTGTGTCATGAGCTTCTGGAGTCCTGAATAGATTTCAGAACTTTTTGCTCATGTGGACTCAAAGCAGTTTTTCAAATGTGTTGAAAACCTCTGTAGTTTTGTGAAAGCGCCCTCTTGCCTTTGTTGGCAGTAGAATGACAAAGTGGACATAGCAGTTAAGAGGGATAGGATGTGGACTCTCTGTGACATTTCCAACTCCTGTTCAAATGTCCACTCTCTTCAGAAGTCCCTCTGTGCTCTGCACCATTGCTGGCCGGTGAGCCTGTGGTTATCTATGCAATAAGCGCATGGTCAGTGGGAAAGCACACAACTATACCTGAAGAAACATGGGACGCACACTGTAGGGAGGTGTAAGTGTCCATTTTGTTAAAAATAAATGCAATTTTCAAAATAAATTGAAAAAAAAAAAAAAGACCTTCAAAGCTTTTGCTATGCATCTGCCTCTGAGAGTGGCTCACCCTAACTGTCCAGAGAGGGCAGGCCCTTTGAGACAAACAGATGAGGGTGTGTATTAAAAACAACCATAATAGGACCCTAGAAAAGTTACAAGGCTGCTATGAAAGAAAACGTGACTTTAGGAATGACAGTAAGTCTATGGATAAAATGCATCCCCACCCATCAATTCAAGACACGATTTGGGAGTTTTGCTGGTTAATATGCTTTGTTTCTGTTTTTCATCTCAGGAGAGCTTCCATCGCACCCTATCAAAATCTCTCTCAACAGGCAAGGCAAGGAGACGATAACAACACAGCTGCCCTTGGGCCAAGTTTGCAAATCCTACTGGTCAACCACCATATGCTGTAAGACACTGTGGTTTTTCAGACTAGTTGAATAAAGACCAACTCCAGACTTGATGTTGCTGAGCCCCTCAGCTCCATCTTGCCATCCTGATTGATCGAGGAGATGGCCTATAGTTTAAGTGACACAGCACTTTGAGGGGTTAGTCATTAGAGCACTCTGCTTTGTCCTGGGAAGGCAACTTCTTGCTTGGCTAGTTATGGAAGCTAAGGAGTGACTTCAAGATGCTGTCTGGCCAGAATTTGCAGATAACCATAGAACTCTTCTCCTCCAGCAGGCCTGGATTTAGCCTCCTTTGGTTCCTGCGATGACGCAGGAGCCTCCAAATACCAAATTATTATCAGGCGGTCTTGGGGGAACCTCTGGGCCCTGCAATAAAGTAGACAGACTTTCTATTGGAAAGTGCTCAGGAGCAATTCAGCCCTGTTCACATCGCTCTAAAAATCTTGCAAACCATCTCTGGAGTGGTAAATGAAAATTGCTGCATAGCTTCTGATAGTGCAAAAGTTAGCCAAAGGGCAAGATTGTTTATTACTCCTCACTGAGGCAACTGTATGCATTATTTAAAGAGCCCTAACCTAATGGTGGCATTTGCTTGTTGTTGTTTTAAGCAAAGCTAGGCAAGCAAGGGCAGCCATATCACTTTGGTCAAACCATCTCCAAGCATTGCCTACTGAATGAGGTGTATGCAGCAGGGGCCCTTAAGGTTCTACTCAGAGAGGCACTAGCAGTCCTTAAGCCTGATACACACTCTTACTTGACCCACTTAGCATTTGAAATCTTGAGCCATTCAAATAAAAAATAATCGCCCACTTTCTTTAGGAAATTTGGAGCATTTGACCATACCAGACCCATGCCCCAATATGGTCTTTATTATTTCATAATGCTTTTCCATGATAGCCTGTTCTTCCTATTGACTTGCCAGATTCCTAAAAATGGGATGTAAAACCTTTCTGTAACACAGCCTATCTCAGCGCTCATCATGGCTCGTTGTGCTGCATTCGATCATGTGATGATCCAACTGGGCCTCTCTGGTGAGTCTCACTGTAGTCAGGGAGCAAGCCATCATTTCCACCAAGCCTCTATCTCCTACATCATAAAAGTACTACATCTAATAAAAATTAGTTAAGATTTTGAAATCCATTGTCCAGAATGTACTCTCACACTTCAGTGAAAGGAAACTGAGTTCACTCTTAGTGACATAAGATGTGTAGTCTAAACTCAATATCTTTGAATTTAACATACAGTCTCAGGAAAGGTCAGTAGACATAGTAGCATGTGGTCCAGGCTGGTGATAGATTCAGACGGTGGTGGTGTTACTTGTTCCAGAGATATTTGCTTTAAGAGCACAAGGCAAATGCTAAGCTGTCTTCAAAGCCTTTGTAATAAATTTTGTCACCATCTATGCATCTTTTAAGAAAGGTCCTCCTTGAGGTGTTGTTAGAAGTTGGTTCATTTAGGATATTCAATAAAAATCTTTCAGACTATCATGGACCTAAAGCAAGGTATACCACTGCATGTCCAGTCTCTGTGCATGAGCTTTGAAATGGCTTAATTGGGGCTATTGTGATGTTTTAGTCAAAGAATTTTTCATAAATCTTCTTTTCCTAGAATTGTTTAAATCTAGTTAAATTGTCTAACATTTTGTTAAAAAGCATATCCAATAAAAACAACATGTACACAAGTTTGGTAAGAAAAAAAGGACTGTGAAGGATTTTTGTTATAGATCCATTGGTAGCTAATACTTCAGCAATAGATATCCATATCTGGGCAGCATCTAGTTGACATCAAAACCCACTATGTCCTGTGCTAGGACATTGTTAGCAGATGAAATTGCTGCTTCCCAGAGCTGAGGTCTAACTTAAGCAGGGCTGCAGAGACACACAGTCAAATGTGACCACACTCAGAGCACAGGGCAACACAGACCTAAGCAAAGTGGAATGAAGCATGACATTTGCGTGGGGATGCAGGAGGCAAACAAGGGTAATTTCTTCCTCATTCCCACTTCTTTGATAAAGTATCAATGGAAGATATGTGATTTAAAAAAAATAACTGTTTTCAAAAATCATCAGAGATAATGTCTGGGAGAAAAAGCAGCTTCAGGTTCTGTAAGGTAAGACATGTCTGAGAATGCTAAGCCTGGGACGGTGTTCGGGTGGAAGGAGGCTCACTGAGGCATTGTAAGGAAGGAATAGCCAGAGACACTTGGAGCCTTACAGCCAGAGGCTGGAAGCTGAGGAGAAGCTGTTCCTTCCAAGTATAGGTGACACATCATAGCTGAGCCACAAGACCAAAAAGCCTCCAGAAATAACCGAAATATTTTCTGAAATCTCTGCAGATTCTAGATTGAAGAGATGAGTTTTGCAAACTTCCTTTTAGGACTCTGAGGGAAGACTCTCAGTGGGGTCACGGACTCTGCAGACATCCACCTACTTCTTCTACATAAGGGAAATTTTCTTTTTAAAAACTATTTCTTTTATTTTTCAGGATATAACATAAATTACCATTTACCCTTTCTTTTCTTCCCTATAAACCCTCCCAGATTCATGGCCTCTTTTTTCATTAATTGTGTTATATATATGCATTATATATATAATATATAATAGGCAGATAGACAGACAGACAGATAGATAGATAGATAATAGATGATGATGATAGACAGATACAGATAGATGGATGATAGATAGATAAATAGATAGATAGATAGATGAATGACAGTATGTTTTCAGTGCTGATCATTTGGTATTGTATAATCAATTTGTGTGCTTTTCCTTGGGGAAGACTAGTTCTCCCACTCTCAGCATGCCTTTGTTGTGTAAGGTTGAGGTCTTTGTGCTTTCTTCCATCCACATTAGTGGTTTTGCTCATTTGTTCTTATTGTACATGTTGGACCAATGGTCTCTGTTTGTGACCCAGCCTTCTCTCCTCCATTGAAAAGGAAAGTAAACTTTGTATTAACTTTAGTCAACCTTGACTCTCCAGCCTTGGGCTGCTGGAAGTTCACCACACAGCCTAGTCTTGATGAAGACCATGGTGTCAAGATAAAATATTCCTGAGGACAACAATGGGAAAGAGCACAGATTCTTTTACCTTGTTATTTCTTCACACGTGACTGTCACTTGAGATGTCTACCATACAGACATTTCAAAGATCCTTAGAGATGCTATCTGCCACACAGAGTGCCTAATTCTAAGCAATATCTCCTCTTATCTTGGTCTTACCACAGTTGTTAGAATTAATAACACCATGACTTTGAGCAAAACTTAATGTTCAAGGAGTTTACTAATCTTTAGGCATCCTTTTATACTTGTCATGTCCTATAACAAATTCAGCTAAACTTTGGCCCAGTCTCACACATCACAAACTTATAATAATGTTAATTCTAAAACTTAGTTCTAACTCCAATCTTAAACATACCTCGAGATAAATGTAAATGAATAGAAAGATGTGACAAATGTTTCTTATCTACAGAGAGATCCCATTGCTAAGCCCTCTCATCCAATGAGTTTTCAGCAAACATTAGTCTCTAAAACTAACATTATAATTGTCCTCCTTAGCCTCCAAGACAGCACAGGAGAGCAGCACCTAAGGTGGGATATAGTAATGTAGCTAGACAGGGGATGGCTGCCTCATCGGTGCCAAGGAGTCCCTGGATCAGGGCCACCTGATGTCCCAGCGCCCAAGGCCTCCTATTCATGTATAAGAGAAGGCCTGTATTCCAATGGAAAAAGTGTGCACCTGCGTTCATTATGCCTTGAATTTTCTGATGCTCTTAACGTCTTGCCCCATGTTTTCTATCTGGTCAGTGGCCCAGAAGATAGGAAAAGGGGCCCACACTTGCCAGTAAAGGCTGATGGAGTAACCAAATTATTAAAAGCCAAAGTCATCCTCCTTCTTATGCTCACACTAGTTGAGGTAACTGTTGTAACATCGCAAGGCCTCATGCTAGAAGTTAGGATGAGAAAAGAAAACAGAACTACCAAAAAATCAATACCACCAGTAAAAAAACAAAACACAAAAAACCCAGAGCCTTCCTGACTGCCTAGAGTGCATGCTTTAATTGCTCTCAATAAGCCAGACTTAAGTTCCATCAATTGCCTGTCAACTGTAAATGATGTATGTGCATTCTAACGACACTTCTGCTTTTTGTCTCCATCCCTGTCCAGATAAGCATGCTTGATTACAACTTCATGTTGACAAATGATTGTGGAAAATGGGTTCCAAGAGAAGTCCATATCTGCCCACAGTTCCCAGCCCAGCAGGAGACAAACCCTGAGAATTCCCTAAGTGACAAATGAAAGAATCTAGCCTACAGGCCAAAAGAGTGCAAGAATCCTCAAATCTTCCACTGCCCTCAGCCCCCGGCTAGCCTCGTCAGAGGCTCTGATAAACATAATCACCGAAACAGCTATGCAGGAAATGGGTCAATAAGTATAAACAGCTGTACTTACATGTGTCTGGCTTGAGCTGACTGTTGGTGATGCCAAAATACTGGGGGTTTTCAATAACAGGAATCTTGGTCATTCCAATAATGACAGCATCAGGACCGCCCTCTGATGAGGATGGAGTGTTACTCCCATTGGAGATGTGGTGGAGGGGGCTGGCAGAGTCATCGTCATTGCTGATGACCGAAGCTGGGCCTGGAGTTGGAAGAAGCATAAGCATTCTGTAATGCAACGTCAGCTGAACTTTAACTCACGTACAGCCCAAACGTGTAGCTTCAGTGGGTTTTGGTCTGTTCAGAGTATTGCAGTTATTACTACAATCTAGTTTAAGATGGTTCTCTTGCCCCACTTAGTACTTATCTCCCATTTCCCCCACTCCTAGTCCCAGACATCCACAAATTTACTTTCCCACTCTGAGTTAACAAATCTCGGCATTCCACATAAGTCAGCCAATGTAATTTGTGCCTTTTACTTGGCACTGTGCTTTGAGGTTAACTTCCATTGCATATGTCCATATTTCCTTCCCATTGTATAATGATCCTAAGTTGTACAGGCATGGCATGCACTCTTTATCTGCCCCCTCTGCCCATCGAAGGACATGTGCTCATTTTTGTGGGGATACACACTTCCATCGCTTTTGTGTAAGATTGGTAACTCCTAGGAGAGGCCTGTGCTTAACGTTTTCAGAGTCTACCAAACTGTTTTAACAAAGTGGTTGCACAATGCTGTTAGTCAATTACCAACAACATATGAGAGTTCCAATATTTTCATTTTCATTTTCTGTAACCATATGTGCAGCTCCCAGGATGCCTGGGTTCTATGTACACCTTAAGAGCACTCTGTCACTGAAGTCCTGGCACAAACCCAGGTCACTTGCTTCTCTGGGGGACTGAAAAGGATGTTGCAAATTTGGAGATCAGAGTTTCCTGTCTTCACATTTTTACTCACCTTCTTAGTGCCTCACATCTGCTCACAATTGGGTCTGGAATACTCTACAGAATACCCAGATGTCATTTTATGGGATTGGAGTGCGATTAGGCATATGAAAATGCATTACCAACTTAACTGGATTGAGTGCATGACATTATTGAGATTCCTTTATATTATAGAAATGGCTACAGTATTTTCCATACAAGAGTTAATTTTCAATCCAATGCCTCAGAATACATGCCCCTAGATTCACTGCACTACATTTTGCCCAACCAATATATCTACTGACTACTCAAGGCAACCGGAGTAGGTTTACAGAGATAAAAATGTATGAGGCGACTTCAGACTATTGAATACCACATGGATAGGCACTTCACACATGGGAAGCCAAGTCTTTTAGACATATATCACACATGCCTGTGAAATGTACAGAATGCACACACTGTCCCTAGAGAAGGTGGGAAGGAAAGAACAAGGGTAAAGCAAGGCAGAGCAGAAGGGCAGAATCAGACACCCAGGCAAGACACAGTTGCTGAGGAAGAGAAGTCTGTGCTGCACTCCTGCCAAGGGCACGTGTGTTTCCAACCCCCACCCTAGCATGCTTCAGTACCTCTGTGCATTCTCCACTTTCTCCTCATTCTTAATTACTTCCATGTAAAGCAATTACAAAAACAAAAGTTGTCTTTTCAGAGTCTGATACAGTCTGAATCCCTATTCAATATAATGATAATCCACCTGCCAAACTCCAAGATTCATTCCCCCCCACCTCCACCCCCATGGGGATTAGTGTAGTTTGTGCTGATAACAGTTGGACATTCCCCAGCTAGCTGTGTCTTAAACAAAGTATGCAGGGGGATGGGGGGGTGGAACCTACTGCTATTACCGGTAATTTTTAAAGCAATCTCTCAATGAGAGTACATTTAAGTCGTGTTTAATAAGACACTCTGGCTTGATTCTGCAAACATGTCCTTGCACAGCCAACTTAGAAGCTACACAACACTCAAAGCCAAGGCAAGCTTGCCGGTTATGCTCATCTTGTGCCTTGCTCATTTGTGTGCACAAACAGTGGAAACGCTGCCAAGAATAGCTGTGAGGACAAGTCCTTACTAATATCCTCAGCCATCTCTATTCTGTGATCTTCCTGACAAGCACCTAGGCAGTGATGGAAATGGAGATGTGTTATGCTTGAATTTCTGTACTCTGTCAGGAAAGTTTGCCTGCCCCTGGTTCCCTTGCTAGGTCCCCAGAGCAGCTGTTTCCTTCTGTAGAGCTACCAGCTACCAAAGCTTGCTACCCTCAGAACCGCCCCCCCGCCAATGGAGGTGCAGTCACATAGTTCTCAAAAGATTCTAGGCTCCAACTTGACCCAGAAAGATGGAGAAGTTGTCATCTTCAAATACTCCATGTGCTGTGACAAAACTCCTCCTGGTGCCTCAGGAGTAATCAGAAACACCTTGACTTTGGTTGTTCTCGGGCCCCAGTTAGGCTGTGAGACTCACAGAAGTGCTGTGCTTTGAATAGAAGACAATGAGGATTTCTCCAAGAACCCCGCTCTGGCTTGCCTGCTAGCTACACCCTGGAGCCCTTGTTTACAGTGACCCCCTGTTTGTATCAGAACAAAGAATTCACCTTCTCCTCCATGCTTGTACCCCCACCCACTAGCTAAGAGTCAGCCCCTCATGTAATTCAGTGCAACCGGAACAGAGCCGAGGACACGGTGACCATGCACACAGAAGAGTCTAGATTCCAGCCTGGCACTGCTGAGGGAGTAAGACAATTTTTCAAAAGCCTTCTTCACTTTGCAGAAAGTCACCGTTAACAAATGGAGCATCACAAACCTTGACAAATTCATCAGAGGAATATTAATTCAACTGCTGTTCCCTTCATTAGTGATGCCCCAAAGCCTGGAAGATTGATATAGCTGGCAAGGTTGTGGGAATTACCACCATTTTTCTATGAACATCTTAATATAATGGAACACAGAGCACAGCAAGGTTGGGAGGGGAAAGAAGCTCCCGATGGGGACAATGAGTGTCTATATAATTTGACAGCAGCCTGTCTGCACATTTTATGATTTGTGTCTTTGTGTGTCTGTGCACGTAGTTGAGCAGACATCACAAAAAAAAAGGAGACAGAAGTGAGAGGCACATCACAGTGTGTTATAAGAAGCTCATATGAGAACTTGAAAACTGAGTATAACATTAATACAAAGCTTTCAAGGAGTGTACACAGTTACTGAATTTGGAGTAGTTAGTTCTGATTACAAGGCTGATAAACAGGAGGCAGAATACATGGAAACATGTTAGCTCATTTTTATTTCAATATAAAACATGTTTTTTTTTTTAAAAAAAGAAGTACAGAGAGACCACTTTCTCTCATTAGAGCTACATGATAACATATCTTATATATTTGATTTTGTAGATGTTTCTAACTCTAGCTGAACATATTTTCCAGCGATTAAAATGGCCATCTGGGAAATGTTTCCTTCTCAATATCAACAATGCCTTCAGAGGAGGGAGGGAGGCATCTCTGCTCTTAAGCAACTGAAATGTCTTGCCTGTGCCCTCTGTTTTCTGTGGGCTGACGCTTTGGCCACTGCTACCTGGTCCCTAGATGGAGTAAGTGCCCTGCCCGTAAGTTCATCTTCCATAGAGACCAACCCAGCCTACATCTCTAGCCTTCACATTCCAGGCCACTGTCCAGTTGTCCTATCACCCTAAGGGTAGATGCCAGAGAACTCCAGAGAATATGAAAGTCCAGAGCCTGTGGAGATACTGCAATCAGCCAGTGCCAGAACTGCCTCCTCTGTCTCCTTGGTTCCTCCCCATGAAAACAGTAAGAAAGGCTTCTGCCCTCATTTCCATGGTCCATCTACCTCCTGAATGACCATGGGTGAGGGCGCAGGGGGGCGCTTTCCTTGTGCAGCCACATGCCGTGGCATGACATGTTTCCTCCTGGAAACATAAGCTCTTCATTGTGGTCCTGTCTCCTAAAACGCCGGCCTCCGCACACTTGAGGAGTACAACAGACACCTCTGGTGGGCCACGCCTGGGACATTCAAAAGAACATTCTATGCTGCCATTGAGGGAAAAACACACTTTTGAGTGTCCCTAAGGGCAAGCACCTTTTTGTACTCAAAGGTGTCTTGAGAGTGTTGAGGCAGTTCAGCGGTTTGCTGTTTAGGGGAGGGACATACCATCTTCTGGTGCTATAGAGAGAGATCGGCTCACCTTACCCTGCACACATATCTCTGTAACCTGGGGAACCCTGTGGACCACACTAGAAGGGAAAAACCCATTGATGTCTCTGGCTTTTCTGAAATGTGTCCTTTGGGAGCTTCCTAGAGCCCTGGGTCTCCAGAGCTTGGCAATCCAACTTGGTCCTGTGTCTACTTTCCTTCCAGTTGGTAACAGGTTTTGCATTAGAATCTCAGAGGCCGGTGAAGGACTTTTCCCCTTCTGGGATTTTTCTGGATGCTCTGTCTCAGCTTGAGCTCAGTTCCCTGGTCATTTGTTGATCACTGGGTGGACGCTGCTAGAGAATATTTGACTGTACAATGGCCCAAGTCAAGGTCAAAAGATAAAGGAAAGAGGCTTCCTTGTGTGGCTGGGCTAAGCAGATGCAAGATGGACAGCTCAGAAATGGGTGCTCCTTACAAGTGCACACTACTTAGACATTTTACCTACAGCCAGCCTTGCTACCGACAGGAGCAGCAACCAAGAGTCTGTCTGAGATGGTCAAATCTCAGAAATCCACACGAGCAATCGGAAGCTGTCTCTCCATACTTTCCACCCACTTTCCATTCTTTGTCTTTGTACCCACAGAAAACTCGCAGCAGAGTAGAAGTCCTGCTGGATCACACCTGATCTGCGTCCCAGTCAGGAGCAATGCCATCTGCATTCCCTCCGCCAGCTACATGTCTGCTTTTCAATTGTCTGCCTTTGGTTTGAATGCAAGAAACAGAATGCAATCAAGCACAAATCACAGCGTCTGGATGTGG
Source organism: Acomys percivali (assembly GCA_907169655.1). NCBI lineage: Eukaryota > Metazoa > Chordata > Mammalia > Rodentia > Muridae > Acomys > Acomys percivali. Next base: position 88,414,354 of record OU015746.1, on the reverse strand, counting down.
AAGTCTGTTTCCGAAGGGGGGGGGCGAGAAATCATCATAAATGAACAGCTAATTTACTGCTTCAGACTTCTATTGCACCACAGTCAACGGAACAAAGTTAAGAGCCAAACAAAGTCCAAGCTTGCCGGTCAGCTCACTGTGCAATGGGACCCTGATGTAGTTTTAGTCTGTGCCTTTGACCTTCAAAACTCACCGGTGCCTAGAACAGAGACAGCAGCTGACACGCCCATCAGATTAAAACCAGTCAGTTTCACGTGTGCAAACCTACGTACTACATGGTTTTCAAAAAGTAATGCCTTTCCTAGAAGAAAACACGCTAAGTATTTTGCTTCAACAAATCAAAAACTGTGAGGATAAGTCAAAGACGGATGGCTAGAGAGAGAACCTGAGTGAGGCGCTGCCATGTCGAGCGGCATGAGCTGGGGGAAGCCCACAGCAGCGTGACTGCTTCCCCACATCTTCTCTTGACTTTACTTTCTCCCGATTCCAAACCCTGAGACATCTGAAAAACTCACAACAGAACATAAAATAAACGTTGAATGAGAAGTGGAAACTGCAGACCATCAGCTGTGTTTAGTGCTAGCATTCATTAGCATGTCCCCAAAACAGGTTTAAAGAAATAAGAATCATGCCAGACTGAGACTTCCTCCCAGACATCTAAAGCTGGGCTTCAGAATTCTGTGCAAACCTTGTCTTTCATCTGGAGAACATGAAGGTTCAAATCTGATAAGAAGAGGCAGCAACCTGTTTCCCAAAGACATGGCCCAAACCCCGGGGTTAACAGCTCTGAGCTGCTGCTCTTCTTTCTCACTTTCTTCCTTCTCCCTAAGTGGAGAAATCCTTCCGGATCATCTAGCAGGCCAGGTGAAGACACACAATGCAGTTGACAAATGCGCCACAGCTTTGCAGCAATTTGGGAAAATAATTCAGGAGCTGAGAGAGGCAATGCAATAAAAAGCCAATGCAAAATTCCTGGGTAGGAGGAGCTGACCCCTAGGCTAGGGTATTGTAATGCTATATGCCTTAGTGTTTGAAGTATTTTCTGTACAACAGAAAAATCTAAGGTTGTGAGTGAGGCCAGTAAAGGGGAGGAGTCTACATGGAAGTCATACGCTTCCTTGCTTTGGCCTCTGTAGTGATCATCATCGTCAGTTAAGGTCCCAAATAGGTTGGAGAACTAAGATAAGTGAAACAGTGCAGGTGAAATCCCCCTCCACCCTCCACGAATCTTCAAGAAGTTACTGCTCTGACTGTTTCAGGCTCCGGCTTAGGCTTTGCTTTCTCGGTATCCTCCTTGCTGGGCTTGCACCCTAAGCTGACAGTTATTTATTCGGCTAGATATCCAGCTAGCTAGTTAGTGTTACCGAGATGCAGGAAAGTAAATCCTAGGGCCTTAAGCAAGTACTGCGCTAAGGCCTTGGCACAAAGCCAACTTTTGATAATGGTTGTTCTTCTTCATCTAAACACTTCCTGCCAGTTTTTAGAAACCTGAATGAAAGCTTGGCTTCGATGCAAAGCCAAATAAATATCTTTTGCACATGACACAATGAGCTTCACTCATTAGAGTGAGTCTGGCCCAGCAGTGTCTTGCTTATGGAGTTACTATGCCCAACCTTACTAAGACGGTTCATCTTCCTACTGGTCACTTTTGGCATGTTCTATGTATTTGCTTCTTTGACAGTTCTGAGGATCAAATCCTGGGCTCCACACACGCTAGACAAATGTTCTACCACCAAGCTACTCCCTCTGCCCCTAGATATTTGTTTGACTATTTTTATTAAAAATAAGATAATAGATTGTATTTTCCAAGACTTTCCTTTTTCATTTGAGTAATTTTCCAGTTCCCTTTCTTTCTTTTTTCTTGTTTTTTTTTTTCCCACAGAGAGCCCACTAAAGGTCAACATTTATCCTTCTCTGACTCTACATTTCCAATTATTTCTATCCACTAATTTACAATTAATCTGGCAGCATTAAACATCTTATACCTCTGAGGCACTCATCTCCTTTCCACGCATCTGTGCTATAGGGTAAATCCTGTTAATAGACTTGCTACTGATTGGAAGAACTTAGTAAGAACGGCTTTGAGCTGCATCGAATCTCACTTTTACCAACAATGCATGTAGTGAGGCATCTACAGTTGAGCTTCAGCCCTCCGTGAAGTGAGAGGGGAGCCACTTCCTACTTCCACTCTGCCATTCATGCGGCTCCACCTTACTGAGCAGAGACTCCACAATCTGTCTCCCTTTATCTGCACCCCTGAAATCCTTACTACAGTGCTTCTCGTATGATGTTGCATTGCATGTGTGCATCAAAGAACATTGGTGATAAGAAAAGTGTAGGAATGCCTCTTATGCAGCCCCTGTGATAGCTCTGATGTCCCTTGCTCTCCATCCATATGTTTTCTGGATTACAAATCAACCTGAAGTTGCTCAGAGAGGCCAATAGTGCCAGACAGGAAATGGCTATGCGAACCAGGTTTCCTTCTGGCTTTTTAAATTGCCTTCCCTATACCCAGGGTTGCCAAAATTCATCAAATTTCAGAACATTATAATTAATTGAGTTTTCTATAGAGTCAAAGAGTATTAGTCAAATACTCGATGGGCAGAACAGAAGAGGAAGTAGGAGGACTCAGCAGTGGGCAGAGGTCAAAGAGACATCAGGAGAAGAGATGGAGCAAGGAAAGCTACAAAGCACAAGTATCTCTGGGATGTTTTCTGGGAAGAAACCAAGTTAGTTTAGAGGGTTAGGAGACCTGCGACATGGTAAGATCCAGGGAGGATGTGGGGGTGTTTTTAGCTAGCCTCCTAGCAGCTGGGGACATGAGACTGAGGAAGCCACCTTCTAGCCAGCAGGGCCTATAATGGTGGGAGGGAAGCACCAATCCACCTACAAAGCCTTTGAACCAAAATTTACCCTGCCTACAAGATGTGCACAGATAAAGATATGGTAGTCAGAGGGAATGACCAACCAATGCCTGGCCTAGCCTGAGACCCTCCCCATGACCAA
>OU015746.1:88395324-88407466 GCA_907169655.1 Acomys percivali | reverse complement strand
AAAAAAAAAAAAAAAAAAAAGGATTGCTCTCATCAATTTCAAGAGAACCGCCAGCTCTGGGGACAGCGGTAAGCTACACAGGCAGGCTCCTCATAGCAGAGACTCTTGGTGTTCCAGTCGGTCTCTCACTTGCCACTGTCCCTGTAGAACTTGAACATCTCCTTCCAAAAATGCTTAACTGCTTAGAGTTTGGCTTTTATTTTTCAATTTTGGGACATTTGCATACTTATAACGAGGTATCTTGGAGATGGAGCCTAATTCCAAACACAGAACTTATTTATCAGTCACATACATTATATACACAGAGTCTGAAGGTAATTTTATCCATTGTTTTTGGTGTGCCTGCATTTAGGCTATTATTTAGCCTGAATGTGGCATCATATGTAGGTACTGAAGAGTCTCACTGTTTAAAGCAGGAATACACAGGAGCCTGCACTCCAGGCCGTGATATGGAATAAAGAGACTGCCTAGATCCCACGGAGGATTGGCTCTCTCCAGACACCGTAAAAAGTGACCAGCATGATCTTGAGCGAGCCTCAGCCCCTGTCCTAGGCTGGCTTTTCCTCCATAGAGAAAAACATTGTGAAATGAAGTCTACCAATTTCTAGTGTCCTATAACATCAGGGACACACACTAAGAACACTGAGAGGTGGCTTTTCTTTTCCTGAGCCTGGTGTCTGGGAAATGTGAGCTGACATGAAACTTAAAGAAAAGCACCCATTTAATTGGCCTAGATTTTCCCTGGAACAATAACCCTTGGATTCTTGTAGGTCACTTTTTTCATCTTAAAAATAGAGCCCTAGCCAGGCATGGTGGCACACACCTTTAATCCTGGCACTCAGGGAGGCAGTAGCAGGTGGATCTCTGTGAGTTCCAGTCCAGCCTGGTCTACAGATCAGGTCCAGGACAGCCAGGGCTAAAACAGAGAAATCAATCCTGTCTCAAAACACAGAAACAAAAAACCAGACAAACCAACAAACAAAAGAGTAGAGCCTTGCTCTGCAGAAGCAATCTTCAAAATCGAGCTTATTAATACTTGCTACGTGACAGGCACTTAGTAGAGATTAGATACTGCTTTAATTAGGGGAACTTCATTTCAGCACTTATTGCTACGTTAAAAAAAAAAAAAAGTTGAAACCAAAGCCTAGGAGCCCATAGATTTAAGGTCCAGAAGTCTCAAGTGGGAAGAGATGAAATCAGTCTTGTTTGAAGCACAGCAAGGCGTCCCAATCCTATATTTTATACAATTAATTTTGAAGAAAGATGGCCGGCAGCTATTTTCTCTTTCATTTTGAACACATGGACTATTTCAGAAAAAAAAAAATTTTTTTTTTCAGCAGGCCTCACCTCTTCATCGCTCACGATGAAGTTATACAAAGTGCTGGGTTTTTCAAGTCAACTGCAAATTCCAGGGCTCCTTAACAAAGGCCACAGTCTTCCACGATTAGTGAAAGGTGGGACCTCAGCTCTGTTTCCTTATTCTCCAGGCTTTGGCTTGGAGCAAGACAGGGTCAGGCCTCGCCTAAATAATAGGCTTTGACAGACATGAGAGAGCAAAATCAAAGCTTTGCCTCTCTTCTCTACCTCCCCATTGAGAGCTCAGAGCATTCTGAAAACATTTTCTCAGCTGCCACAAGCTCTCCTAGGGAAGGCAGGTGACGTCTGTCTGCACACACACATTTTCCTGCTGACCCCATCTTAATGCTGGCTTCACACACGCTCCAATTCCCTTCCCTTCAAAGCAGCGCTGATGAGTAATTCAGAGCAAAGTCTTCACAAAGGACTCGCTTTACAAGAGATGCTAGTGGTCCTCAAAGAGAATGGCAAGCCCATGGTGCCTGGCAAACAGTTTATGACAAATTCCCTTGGGACTTGGTTTCCATGGAGAACCCAAACAGTGACTCAGACCTGGAGGACTTGTTCAGGCCGGTCCATTGTGCCCTGACACTGAGCGAGACCCAAAGGAAGGAAGGTCCCTGCACAGTGCTCCTTACAGCACTGCTTGCTGCCTTACAGTCTTGCTGTATCGTCTACGCCATGTTGATACTTGTGATTTTATTATTGAGATTGTACATACAGCATAGAAATTCGTTTCAGTTCTTCTGGATGACCATGCGCTGCAGCTAATACAGGCCGCCTCCTGGGGAGCTTTCTGTGGTGTGTAGGATTTCACAGGAGAAGGCTGTACTCAGTGAGGTATCCAGCCGTTACAAGACATATTGCTTGTTGAATCTAGCCAAGGTCAGGAAATGTGTGAGACTGACACAACAGCCAAGAAGGAATGTTATTGCTCTATACTCTTTATGTATTTGGAAGTCTCCACTGTGAAACAGAATAGAAATACATGCTCTGATAAGGCAAAGTGTTGTATAAAACAGTAAAAAATAAAAACAAAAACAAAACCTATCATTTAAAACAAAATGCCAGCTAAACAGGCTAGCTATCCTGCTGGATCACTTGAGGAGGCTACACAGGGTGGGTGAAAGAAGGCCAGACCCACGAAAGGAGATTTATTTTCTGCTTTGCTCTTCCCCATTAGATGGCCAAGGTGTTCTTTAGGGTTCATGGATTTCCTGAAGAATTGTCAAAATTGACAGTTCAGGTCAGCAAGTCTCAGAATGGGGTGCTTTTGCCTCCAGAGGAAAACCATCAGTATCTGGAGACATTTGGGTTGTCTCATGCTGGACTGAAGAGGAGGGCAGATGTTTTGAACAGCCAGTGGTTTGAAGGCAGAAATGCTGCCAAATCACAACGATGCCTAGAGAAATCCCCTGGTACAGAGCCTGAGATCACAATGCCTGGAACAGACCCGCAAGCCGAGAACCCGAGATCCAAAATGCACTGAACAGGCCACACCAGGCAGAGCTAAAACTCTAGGATGATAATGATAACCATGCTGGGAAGCCAGACCTAGGTTAGAGTGTAGAAAGGTTGGAACTTACTCTAAATAATGTGGGATCTATTTAAAACAAAGCTCAGACTGCCGTGCAAAGGCATGCCAATGTCTTCCTCTCCTAGTTTTTCTGACACTCTTGACCATGTCCTTTAAAATACAAAGTCATCGTTGTCATCATTGTTGCCATCATCATCATCATCATCATCATCATCATCATCATCATCATCACCACCACCATTACCATCAGCATCTTGGGACTAAGTCATAGATCCACCATTTCTTCACGAACACACTGCAATTGCTTAGGCTGTCTCTGAACCTTCCCTCTGGCTCCAGTAGAACTACCCTGTGGCCTGTGAGTGGATGTGTTCATGACACTGAAGAGGAAGAGGAGAATGAGGTCCCATACCATCAAAGACTCTCAAAATCATCCCCTGGCCCCACAATCTGACTCCAGTGTGTCAGCTGTGACTTCTGCTAAAGCACCTCAGATTCTAGTCTGCACTCTCCAAATAAACATGCCATGACTCTTCCTATTTATTATTAATCTGCTCAAAACCTGCCCATTGACTGCCTGATAGGTGCCAAACAGCACGTAAATGTACTGAGAATCGAACAACCTCATCGCCACTCTGTCTGGTAAATTTGGTGTCTTTATTCTTGAAATGTGACCTTCAAGCTCTGTCTTTGATCATTAAGTTCCACTCTTTCAGACAAAGGCACCTGAAAATTTACTTCAATAAATAGCTAATTAAAAGAAAAGAAAAGACATTTGAACTCCAAGCAGCACCTCACAGTATTCAGTGAAAAGCCAGATTCAGCAAGAGTGGCCCACGGTTGGGTTAGCTCCCCAACTGCCCACCTCTCTTCTCTGCAGAGACCAGGACTCCCTCACCTCCCAACCCTGCTGTTCGGCTCTGCTTACGCAAAGTGGGCAGACAGGGCACACGGTCAGGCAGAAACGTAAACACTAAGCAGGGTGGTTCACTTCCTCTTGCCCCTGCCAGGGTGAACCACAAAGCCTCATGTACAGAGAGAAGCAGCACAAGTTTCTGCCTCCAGAGGCAGCACCGTGAACACAGCCCTTCTGCCGATGTGCATTGTACAGGAGGAGGAGAAATGATCTTTCATGCTTTAGAAGCTATGGCTTCTTCAATAGTGAAGCTCCAAGTAAATCATCTTAAAATTATTCATATCTGTAGAAATGGAGGGATTTTTGTAGTAACCAACCATTGGTTTTGAGGCCAGCTTTCCAAAATGGAATCCATTCTTTATGCTATCAATGAGGCTAAGAACCTTGAGGCTAGAGCACCCATGGACCCAAGGAGAAAACCTAATACAAATATTCTGCTAAATTAACATAGCAATAAGATATAATATTTTCTTGTTGGCATATTACTATATCCATAGATATCTTCGAGATGTCTGTATCTATGGATTATTATATCCATATAGTAGCATTCTCCTAATGAAATATTATTATCACTATATCCATAGATCAGTATGCATCACTCAACAGGCATCAGGGAAGCTTCTTCAGAGACTTAGAACTGGCCAGCATGCAGAGAGTGAGGGACTTTGGAATGCTCAGCCTGGACCTGGACTGCCTATGCCACTCCCCCTCTTCAAGTCTCAGGGATCCAAGCAGAAGAGATAAAAGACTGTCAGAGCCAGAGGTGACTTCAAATTTTCCAGACACAGCATGCACAAGGCTTGCAAAAGCCAAGCCAGACAAAATCCCAGCATGGAGAAGGGGCTACCTGAGGGGCTACTGGCATTTGATTGCTGCTGGTAGAAGCAAAGTCAATCTTCTTCAATGGTGTGACTCCTGGTGCACCCTACCACACTCCAAGACAGGCCTCATGCCCAAAATCAGCCATCCAATACAAACTGGACTTGGTGGGGGAAAGGGAGAAAAGTGGGGAGCATGGAGAGGGAGTGTGTGTGCATGGATTTGGGGAGATAGAGATGATAGAGATAGAGGAAGAGATAGAGAGAGAGAGAGAGAGAGAGAGAGAGAGAGAGAGAGAGAGAGAGAGAGAGAGAGATGGAACTGGGAGGAATTAGGAGAGGGGTAAATAGGACCAAAATATATTGTATGAGATTCTCGAAAAAACCCACATTATTTTAAAAACTCATACTAGAAAGCGAATATTGTAGACCATCCATGCCATGCAGCGAGAGACCATGCCTTTCTCTGATGTGTTGGCCATTTTCTCCTGAGCTTTTCTTCTGATATGGTCTTGGAAGTAATACAATAGAATCTATTAACTATATATCTTATTATTTGAAGACAATTTGATGGGTTTTAAGTCAGAGATGGCTTGGATGCAAAAACTGGGTAACTGAACTGTTGCTGCAGTTTACAGTGTCCAGGGTCTGACTCCAGTTCAGGTCTTTGGCTTTCTTGAAAATCTCTCAACTTTTCATTAACTCTCTACCAAAATCAGTGTTCTAAGAAGGCTATTGCCAGGTGATTTTCAATAGTAAACCCCAAAACCAAATGTCATTCTCAGTGGGACTTTCTGGTCCTCCAGTTCATATCATTAAGTAGATACAGTATGATGGGTGCATGGATGCATGTTCCTCAGTGTCTGTTAGAAGCTACTTAAACACATTTATTCTCAGAGGGAAAAACCATTGGTCTAAAATCTTACCCAAATAGGATTAATTAGAAATGCTAGGATTACATCTTTGTTGGTTATCATGGAATGCACTCTTTTTGCATGCATAAAATCATGTTGAAAGTGTCACCTCTAAGATGACTGTATTTGGAGATAAAGGATCACTGGAGTTACTACTAGTTCAGTAGGGTTGAGGGCCCTTATATGAGAAAACGCCAGAGCGCCTTGGTTGGCAAACTGAAACTCCACAACCACAGAAGCTTAGGAGGAAGCCAGTGCTGCTCAGGCGTCCAGAATGGTACAAGTCCATCTTGGGCAGGAAGCATGGGAGCAAGCTGCAGAGGTGACCACCAGGTATGGACACTGTGATTTCACATCCTCAGTGCAAGCATGAAGCAAGTTCTGCACAGGAAGTGGGGTGAAGCTGTAAACATGGACCCTCACTCATGCTGACGTACTTCCTCCAGCAGGTCTACCTCCCAGAGGTCCTCCAGTCTATGCTAACAGCGCCTCCAACTGTGGACCAAGTCTTCATCTATCTGAGCCTGTGGGGGACATTTCTCATTCAAACCACATCAGAAGCCACGGAGAACAGGCCACATGAGGACACAGCAAGAAGGTGGCCATCTGCAAGCCAGGTTGAAGACTGAAGTGGCAAGTGCTTCAGTGCAGTGGGAAGTAGTCTCCAGAGTCACAGGAGAGCAAACATCTGGTGTTTAGCTGCCTGTGCGTCTCCCTTCTGTTACAGCAGCTGGAAGAGAGTGCTCTTTTGGTTTTGTTTTTGGTTTTCTTGTTTTGAGACAGATGTAATAGAACCCAGGCTGTCTTCAGATTCACCATGTAGCCCAGGAAGACCGTCTTAGTTAGGGTTCTATTGCTGTGAAGAGATGCCATGACCATGACAACTCTTATAAAGGGAGAGTATTTCATTGGGGCTGGCCTACAGCTCAGAGGTTCAGTCCATTGTCATCATGGTAGGAAGCATGGTGGCACACAGACAGACACAGTATTGGAGAAGGAGCTGACTGTTGCTGACTGTTGTACCTCTGGATAGACAGGCAGCAGGAAGAGACACTGGGCCTGGCTTGAGCATCTGAAACATCAAAACCCACCCCCCAGTGACATACTTCCTCCAACAAAGCCACACCTCCTCCAACAAGGCCACACCTACTCCAACAAGGCATGCTTAATAAAATAATAGTGCCACACCTTGGTGACCAAGCATTCAAATCTTTGAGTCCATGGAGCCCACTCTTATTCAAATCACCATGATGACCTTGAATCTCTTCTGTCTCCACCTCCCTCCAAGTACTGGGAATACAGTTGTGAGCTGACTTGCACCGCTTATCCAGGGCTGCCAACTGACCCAGAGCTTCATCCATGTCAGGGAAGCACTCTAGCCACCAAGCTGCATCCCAGCCCTGCTGCTATGATCGCCACCCTACGGCTACTTCCTCCTCAGTAGCTAATGACTTTCATCTGCTTACTGCCCACAAACAGCCAGTATGATTCAGGGTAGAACAAATGGCTTCTTCAGAAATAATAGATCAGCTTAATCCCATCTCCACCCACAGGGTTGACAAATGGGCCTATGAGTAAAGTTGACCTGACAGAAACACAGCCTTGGAAGTGTGAAGTGTGAAGGCTGATGCCAGTGATGTGCACTTCCGGGGATGGACACATGAAGGTAGGAAACAGGAAGTAGATGCAAGTCCTCGGGTTTGTCTCCATGTTGAGGCAATCAATGAAAAGGAGCCAAAAGACATATCCTGGCCTCGGGGCTTTGGCCTTGGGTCAAGTCAAGTCCAAAGCTTGATATTTTTGCCTTGACAATATATTTATGTGAAGCAATAAATCCTCATTATTGTTAAAGCCAATTGTAACTGCAAGATGTCAAACTAATAGAGAGGCAATGCAATAGCTATCTTATTTTCAGAGAATTACTTCTCCACCACCCCCTGAGGCCAGAGTAAATGGGTGCCATATTCTGGAGTTCCTCTGTGGACCCACACTTTATTAGCACTAGTGCTGGCCTGGACTGTTACAGAGACATAAATGTCCTGTATTTCAACAGCACTGAGTTTTCAACAACTCTGAGTCCTCTGGAGATGGAAGGACAGCTTATTTTAGTAATTTCCATGGGGATGAATAGGCATATACTCCAGCTATTCAAATATTTAACTAGCTCTTTTGTTGTTGTTGTGAATCCTAACAAGCTGCAGCTGTCTGTTTTGTGTGTGCTGTGCCTTTAAGGGACTTGCTGATTCAGTAGGATCCCATGAATGCATTAATTAGCCTCCTCTCATTTTCCCAGCCTGGGCCTATGAAGAAATGAGTGCTGGCACCTCCGATTGCTGGGAACCATGTGAGTGTTGAGGTTACGCGATAAATGGAGGCTCAGAATTGCCTGCCTTTTGATGGGCAGTTCCACACTGGCAGCAGCTTGGACTGTACACACAGGCTAGGGCTTGTGTGGCTGCGTGATTAATTTATTGGCTATCACCACTGGCAGGCAAATGAAACCTAGGCACTGGATTAAAGTGTAAGAGGGGGAGACAGGCCACTAATCAGCTAGGTACATGAGTTAGAAGAGGGAAAGGAGCCAGAGAGAAGACGGTGTGATCGAAGGGTGGAACATGATTTATCATCTTTAATATGTACCATCTAAGCGCAATCTTCAGAAGTGCTGTAGGCCTGTGTGTTATGAGGACTTTGGCAGTAAACACTTCTTCCTTAAAACACTAAAGTGAAGGGTGCTTCTGGGTGAAATAAAGAATCATGAAAAATGAACTGACTTCAAAGGAAAATAAAAGTATTTGGCTTGAAATTAAATTCCCACTTGTTTCTTTTTAAATGACTTAGAAATACAGCTTTTGCTGGAAAAAAAGGTTGCTCTCCACCCATCAGATGGAGAGGAAGAAGAGCTAAAAATTTTTCAGACCATTTTTGAAATTATAAAAATATAGGAAAATGCCCTTTCAGGTAAGAAAAGACTGTGCCTTTTAAATAACCATTCAGTAGGAATCCTTGAGCCTTGTACGCTTGTGTCTCTGAAGTGAGACGCCAGTAACTTTAGAGTTAGAAGGGGTAAAGTCAGCCATTAAGCTGGGAGTTGTATAGAATAAGACATTCTTTCTTCTCTTAGTATTTAATCTTCGTGCAACTTTTTTTTTCAGTCCAAGATATTGCAAATATCATTTTTAGGAACGTTTCCCTTTTAGTGTCACAACCTTTCCTGTTTTGTCAGGTGTGGTGCCATCTAACTGCAGCCATGTTCTTCAGTGCCTGCTCAGTAATCCAGATGTTTACAGCAAATGGGCAAAGGGAAAGAGCGATCCAAAGCTTAGCCAGCTTTAGACAACACACTGAGATAGGAGTCAGGGGTCAGGGGTTAGAGGTCAGGGGTCGGGGGAAGGTCATTTTCTTCCCTCCTTCATTTCTCCTCTGCAAGGCTTCTCTGATTTATGACACATGTGGGAGAAATCTACAGTATGCTCATTAAGAGAAACTGCCTGCCATGGTTATTTTTGACTGACAATTTGATTGCATTAAAAAATAGGCAGGGAATTAGTGATGGCCCAGATTATATCCTGAGACCTCTAACCTAATCAGTGGATTCACCCCTTGACAGGTTCTTGGTTTGCTAGCACTACTGGGACATGGCGGAGGATTGGAGGTGGGGTCTAGCTCAGAGCAAGGTCACAGAGGCATCTCCTCTGGGCTGACATCTTGCCCTGACCCTTTATGTGTCTTTATTCTCTGTCTCTCTGCTTCCCATGTTCCCAGAAGGGAAGAAAGACCCTCTACAAGGCTCCTGCTGCCATGATGTTCTGTTCACAAATGGGCCCACATGAGCAGGGATGGACCCTCCAACACATGCCTGAGCCAAGTTAAATCCTTTCTCCCTTAAGATCTTTCTTTTAGGCATTTTGATCACAGCAACCTAAACGTGACCAACATAGAGAAGTTAATTTTAATCTAAGCTGGTTCACTTCTGCTGTGGCGCAAGCCACTGCTCTGATGAGGCCTTCCAGATCTCACATTTGCTGCCCGGGCCTAGTCTGCCTTTTCCCTACCTCCCCTCCCTGCGTCTACTCCATCTTTCTCGAAGATGGGGAGAAATAGACTTTCTGGAATGCTGCTGAGACATAGCCCATTTATAGGCATGTGGACCAATGGCCTCTCATCACAGCCTTAGATCTTAACCAGCTCGCATCTTCCCTTTTCCCTGGTCCGTGTCCTAGCAACTGAAGCTGTGGATGGCAAATCCTCCCATGATGCTGTAGCCTACCTCTGTGTCTTGTCAATGCCAGGCCTCTTCCTAGTTCTCTCTCTCTCTCTCTCTCTCTCTCTCTCTCTCTCTCTCTCTCTCTCTCTCTCTCTTTCTCTCTCATCTTTTATTCTCTGGAGTCACCTTCAGAAGGTGTATCCTGATCCCTTCAGATAAGGATGCTTCTCTTCTCTTCTTCTCATAGGAAAACTCATGGCAGATCTCAGTTTTAATCACATTTATAACAGTCTGTTCACATTTCTGTGTTCCCGACGAGATATTTCATGACAAGAAGCTTCTGGCATTTATCTTATCCCTCTGCATAGGAAAAAAAAAACAAAACACCCCTCTTTCCTGAAATAGCCCTGCCCAGTGCTGCTGCCCTGCAGCCTCGGCTGGTGCACCCAAAAGCTGTTCACTTCAGGCGAGGCAAGGTCGCACGTAAAGCACCACTGGAGACACACTCCAGGGAGATCTAGCATTCCACCTTTGACACTCTCTAGGGAGAATGCTACCGGCTCTGACAAAGAGAATGTGACACGCCATCATAACCATAAGGCCATGCAATGCTCAGTTAAGCAGCTGGCCCAACTTTCAGTCAGGCCCTGAGAGGAAAGGGCAACACACACTACCTCACCTCTAAGGGGCAGGAACCGAAGCTCCCAGAGGCCTAGAATAAAGCCAGCCAGCTGTTTTCTGGTACATTCCCAATTGTCTACCTCCTCTCAAAGTCAGCTTTAAAAACTGCGGGTTTCAGTGCCCAAGGGTTTCTTCATCTTGGAAGAGCTGCATGCCTGGCAGCCAGACCAACAGTCAGTCAGTTACTGGGCCTAAGAACTGCCATGGCACAGAAGATTGGCTGTGAGTGGAAACACGGATTACGACGCATTCCGGTCACCAAATTAGTTTTCTAGAAACAAATTTCTGGAAAAAGGCTAGGCAGTTCTGCCCAGCGTGTCTATGTCTTGCCTAGGGGATGTGGCATACCTCATACAGAAAGAGCTAGGCGTACAGTTTTCACCTTCGATGGAATGCTTCTCCCCACATAGCTCATGCTGCAACCTGTACTCAACCCGGGGCAGTCATTGTTTAATTCGTTTACCTAATACATATCAATACTACAGCAAACTCCTTTAAGATGGGTAGAGAAAATGGCTAGCATTCACCATCCATCAGTGAAGCTTACATTTTGTAGGAGAGACAGACAACTGACCACACAGTAGTGACAAACCAGCATTTCTTGGGGGCTGTATACAGGCTTCAAAGATAAGCAAGGTAAGAGGGACAGGAATGTAAGTGAGACAGAGCACGTACTATAAAGGGGAGTGTATGGTCGGGGAAGTCTTCCTGGAGAAAGCTGTGTTGGAACAACCTCCTAAAAGAAATGAAGAAAACATTCTAGAAAGAATACCCTACAGAGGCAGAGGATGCTGGGACAGTGTGGGACAGAATGTGTATAGGGTGAGCTCCACAGTGTGGAACAATCTGGAAACAAAGCCAAGGAAGTCTAGACTAGGTTAGCGACTCTGGTGGTGACACGGAACAACTGGGGCTAGCAGACTTTTGAGGTAATAGATGAGGGGGCAGGTGTGAAGATCATGAGCGTCCATTGTGGGATGAGGCAGGGTCATGTCTCATGAGGCGACTCCAGGCTCTAATGTGGCCATGCTGAAGGTCAGGTGCTCACTGAACATGCTTGGAACCATTTTATGCCCAAATCTGAAGTCCAGAAATGAGGTCTCTGCTGCAGACCAGAGGTAGGCCCAGCTAGCTAGCCTGGATATGGCTTCAGAGCCATGTGGCTTGATAGCATGCCTCCAAGAAGGAGTACAGCTAGGGAGCACAGGGGGTCAGCCACCAAAGTGCCAAGCAAAGAAGAATAGAAACATCTAGAAGCAAAATAAAGAAGGTGTGTGGAAAAACAAACAAACAAACAACAACACAAAGCTGAGTCAGTATTCCCTGCAGGCCAAGGAGAGAAGTGCAGAGATTGAACTTCTGACTTAGGAGGATCCTGGTGACTTGGAGTAAAATCTTGGTTTGGATGAATTTGAGGATGGGAGGTGGGTGAAGAGGAGAGAGAACAACATCTGTTTCCAGGAGAGGCCTATAGAGGCAAAGCGGAGGAGGGACGTTTTCAGGCCAGCAGTTTGTGTTTTTAGATGGGAGAATATAAGTGTGCACTGATTTAGTAATGTATGAGAAACATCCTGTAGAGAAACAACAGGAGGCAGAATTTAGTGCCCAAGTGCAGGACTGTGCTGGAAGGGCTTGGGTGATGGGTCTTAGGTGGTGGAGCTTGAGTGGTATGGCTTGGGTGGTGGGGCTTAGGTGGTGGAGCTTGGGTGGTGG
>OU015746.1:88373415-88385194 GCA_907169655.1 Acomys percivali | reverse complement strand
CCTCCCCATGAGAAAGAGCCAACCCCTGACACCATTACTCTGCTATGCTTACAGAAAGGAGCCTAACCTAACTGCTCTTTGAGAGGCCCCATCCAGAAGCTGATTGAATCAGATGCTGAGATTCACAGCCAAGCATTGGGCAGAACTTGGGGAGTCCTGTGGAAGAGTCAGGGGAAGGATAGAAGGGCTTGGAGAAGACAATAACATTGCAAGAAGACCAACAGAGTCAACTAGCATAGGTCCATGGGGGCTTACAGAGATGGAAGCACCAACCAAAGAGCACATATGGACTGGACCTAGACACCCTACACATATGTAATCAACGGGCAATTTGACCTCCATGTGAGTCCCCTAGTAAGATGAATGGGTGCTGTCTATGACATGGACTCTATTACCTGCTTTCAATCACTTTGCCCTAACTGGGCTGCCTTGCCTGGCCTCAGAGGATGAGGAAGAGCTCAGTCCTGATTTGGCTTGATATGCTGGGGTGGATTGGTGGGGGCAGTCTCCCTTTTCTGAAGAGAAGGGGAGGGGTATAAGGGGAAGATGGTGGGACAGAGGGACCAGGAGGAGATGAGGGAAGAGGCTATGATTGGGATGTAAAGTGAATATATAAATTAAAAATATAAAAAAAAAGAATAGAGTAGTAACTGCTCAGTTGTTGTGTTGTGAAGCTTATTATTAAACAAATATAAATGAGTCTCGGTTATTTGTGTGATAGCCAGGTTAAGAGAGAAATTGAGAAACAAACACGGTTTTATAGGGGACTGTGAATGTACCATCCGTGCTCTTTAGAGCACTGCATTGCCAACAGATTTGGACATTAGACTTGAAACAAGACAAAATTGTCAGCAATCTCAGGCCAAGAAGACACAGGATCA
Organism: Acomys percivali; assembly: GCA_907169655.1. Lineage (NCBI taxonomy): Eukaryota > Metazoa > Chordata > Mammalia > Rodentia > Muridae > Acomys > Acomys percivali. The sequence goes on along the minus strand of OU015746.1, from coordinate 88,384,313 downwards.
GTTAATCTCAGACAGGTTGTCTTGGCTGCAGGATGAAGTCAGAATTATGGAAGAGGAAGGTGAAGAGCAAGAGACTGGCCTAGATGTTTAAAGAGAAATGATGGTTGAGTAAACCATAGAGTGGAGCAATGAAGAGGTGATGGGCAGAGTGAGGGAGCCAGTGGTCGACTACAAGTTGAGGGGGCCCTGAGGAGGGAATCACGAAGCTTCCAGCTGAAGACAATGCAGTGTGTGATGGTACTGTCCATATGGTCCTGAAGGAACTTAGAACAGAAACAACTTTACTGCTCTCAATAGAAGCTTCTTATGCACAAATCCCAGATAAGGCATTTCAGACAAAACTCCCTACTTTGGTGTTTGGGAAGAAATGAGAGGGGACTTCTTTACTTTGGATTTTAATGTCTCAAAGGCCGATTATGTGTTCATAGTGTCCCTGTGCGTCCATGGGGTCCCTGTGTGTCCAAAGGCGTGCTCCCCAAAGTAGGGCTACTAAGAGCTGGCAGAGCCATTAAGAGGCCGAGCCTAATGCTAGAACTTTAGGTGATTTGTGAGCATGTCCTTAGAGGATTGTGAGACCCAGGGTGAACAGTTTTGCTCAGCCATGCGCTCTTGATGAGCTGTGCTGCGCAAAGTCCACCCACGAGCCATGGAGGACCGAACCATAGGGAGGTGACAGGACAATGCCACAGGCAACAGCTATGAGTCACAGCCAACCTATTCTAAACTGACCGCTCTGCGACTTTGTTATGGAGACGGAAAGCTGACTAACACAGACACGCCAGGATGGCAGGACGGTCTGAAGCTCAGCACGGTCAAGTGCCCATGTTCTGGGCCCTTAGGGAACCAGAGAAGGGAAGTGGGGTCTGGACAGAACTTAGTCACTCATCTTTTTTATTTTTTTCCATAAATACAAATAAGGATATCCAAGGAGGCTAACTCTCTGGGTGAGCTTATTCCTGACTTGCCCTTTAGAAAGGGCACTGTCACAACGAAGAAGAGAACATAAACTTTGGGGCCTCTGAGGTCAGAGAAGTACAAGAGCTTCAGAGGGATGAAGTGGCTGCCACTCTCCTGGAAGCTCAGGCCATCTAACACTCCCTTCTGATGGACAGAAGCAGTCATCTCATCACAGAAGAAAACAACTTTCTCCTTGGTGGCTCATCCTTGGGCATTGGGGTTTAATGAGACATTTTACTCACAGCAAAGTGAAGAGTTCCCTCAAAGTGTAGGTGCATTCAGAATAAAGACCCAGTCTTTTTTTTTTTTTTTTTTTTTTTTATTCCATTAGGAAATTAACCTGCTAAACCTTAATGATTTTGGAAAAAAAGCTGACCAGAAATAGGAAGGTAATATAAATTCTCAGCAACTCCGAGACAAGACTGAAGTAAAATAAATAGCAGGAAATATTGTTTTTTCTTTTTTAAAAAAACATCTCTCCAAGGAAGCAGGATTTAGTGAGTTGAAAAGGAAGTACTCATAACCAAAGTGAGAGTCCGAGAGAGGAGCCAGAAATGGGCAAATGGAAGAAACTTGATTGTCCCTGAGGATCCGGGCCACACAAACCCTCTGCATCAGCTTTCCAAGGGTCTCTGACCTCAAGACACCCCAGTTCTCAGATTGCCTTTTATATTTCAGAAAAATCACACTTGTATGTGGAGAGAAAAATGACTAGTTTCCAGTACTTCTAACTCTGCAGAAACTAAAATTTGCAAATGTTGTTATCTCCTCATCCTACATCCCCTAGAATAACAGACCCACCACCGTAGGAAGGGGGCAGATGAAGGCTCTACTCTGCAGCAAAAGTGTCCCTCACCTCCGCTTCCCGAGGTTGTGTCTGCTCCCAGAGGGCACCTGAAGGAGACAGCTCCAGGCTGCTTTGCCACAGGGGGATGGTGCTGTGTACAGTGCAGGCACCTCACGGTGCATGAGCTGACTACTTCCAAACACGGGACTGCTGCCACTGGTGTGGAGGAGAGGGGAGCTTAGGGTCACCCTGTTGACAGTTTCCTTTCTGGCTGATCTGCAATCGACTAACTAAAAGCTGACTTCAAATTAATTCCAGTTCCACCAGTCTCGGGGCCAAGTTTCCACTCCAGTTCCACCTTGTTTTGAACTTCTAGACATAAGCTTTATAAATAAATGCCCCATCCTACACGCGGCAGAAGGCTTGCGTTGAGCTGAACTGATTGAGCATCTCAGCTTAAAGAGCACTTCCTCCTCAGCGGCCTTCACTTGGTCTATCTCTTCCCTTTCCTTTGGTTTCACTTATTCCCACTGTTCTCTAAGAAAAACATCACTCAACAGTTCCTAGGGTTGAAGATGTGTCTCAGTGGTTAAGAGCACTGGCTGCTCTTCCAGAGGACCCAGGTTCAGTTCCCAGCTCCTACATGGCAGCTCACAAACTTCTATAACTCCAATGTCAGGCCATCTGACACCCTCTTCCGGTCTCCAAAGGCACTTCATGCACATGGTGCACATACTTACATGCAGGCAAAACATACATACACATAAAATACCTTTTTAAAGTGTCTCTGTGGGAAAAAAAGGTATTATTTATGACCAAAACCCTTGAGATCAACATTTTCCCCTTATTCCTGCTCCTTAGACTATGTCTCTCAGCTGCCCTTGCAGTTAATTACAACTATGTAAATCAATTTCTAGCCAGTGGAAGGCCTGGCCACCCGAAGTCCCCACACTTGCCACCTGTCCCATTTGGCCTTTAACCTGGCCAGAATGCAGAACACACAGGATGACTAGATACTTATGACTTGAAGACCACTTTGGGCTTTTCCAAGCAAGAGCTACATGTGAGTATGAACAGAAGAGAAAAAGGCTCAGAGCTTTCCAGGAGGAAATCACACACACCGAACACACATACACACACATACACACACATACACAGACACACAACACACATACACATACACACACAACACACACACACACACACATACCACCACCACCACTCTCTCTCTCTTTCACACACACACACACACCACCACCACCACCACCACCACGACCACCATTGACAGATGAGAAACAAAACACTGTCAAATCTTGTAAGGGGAAAAGACCTTTGCTATCTCCTGAGGAAAGTCAGCAGCAATTCAGGAGTCCCCAGACAAAAGAAAAATATGGGGTTTAGTAAAGAGTAGTAAGTGATCCCATCCATCAAATACAAAATGTGAGTGCCATAAATCCTTGTGCGGCCCCAAAAGGCGGCCAGTAGACCTACCATCTATCTTGAATGTCAGGGAAGAGCTCATGAGACTGAGGCATGGCCCATCACAGCTTCCTCTCACACATGGTCTGACGGCCCGATGGCTATCCTGCATGTACACCGATGGGGCATTACCTCCCTCGAGGCCAACAAAACGGACATGATCGAGTCAGAGCCTGAGAAGACCTGGATGGGCGAAATCACTGGCTTGGCTGTTTCATTTAGAGAAGCAAAGCCACTCTAAACTGCAGCCTCCCTAAGGGCAAAAACACTCCCGGAAAACCAAGGAGGGAGCCTGACATTAAATGTGCTTTGTTTTACCTCATTTAAAAAAAAAATCAAGCAGAACATAAAACTCTTCCCATGACCTGCTGGCATTTAAAACCAGAACAGTTTACATAAAAATACGGATTTTAAGTTCTACTTCTCTTTAGAAAGAAAAAGATAATCTTTGTAGGGGCCACATTCCATCAGCAAAATACAGCCAGCCCCTCCAGACCCTAACCTGCAGGGTTAGTCTCTGAAGTCCTTGCTTTAATTCAGGTCTCTGACATTGTGATTGACAGGTCACATTGTGACAGGTCATGAGGTGACAGGTCACATGGCTTGCAGGCATTTGCATCCTGCCTCTGCTCTAGACTATTTGTACCAGTTAAAACAAACAAGTGAGAAGTTTTTTTTTTTTTTTTTGAAAATTTTTAAGAAATAAAATAATATTCAACTGTATATGGGAGATGCCTTTTTGGTATTAATGAGTCTATTTGAGTTCTTTTAGGAATAGATTAAAAGGTTCATCTATAGGTAATCTGAAAGGTAAGAGGTTCATCAGCAGCCTGGTTCTCCCCAAAGACAAGCAGAATTAGAGAAAAGCAGCATATTTATGGAAATTCAAAATTTTCCTTGTCATGAGAATAAATCCAAAAAGATAAATTTTTAGCTTCAACATAAAATGAAGTTATAGTTCTTTGACAAATGATATTCTTTGTTGTCATGACAACGGAGCCTGCTAGAGGTGTGCATCGAGAAGCCTGCCCATAAATCAGATGTTTTAGGAAGGGGCTATAGCAAACATTTCTAGACTGTTCCCCAGATATAGTGCCAAAAATGTAATTATAGACATTTGTATCAGTCTACCGTATAGCATGACAGCTCCAATTTCACAAAATGTTAATTAAAAAATCCATTATGTCTATGCTCCTTGGAGAGAAATTAATATCACACCTAAGGTTGGAAGTCAACGCAGCTCAGTGGCTGTGAAAATTGGGCTGGTGGAGTCAGAAAACAGTGCAAATCTGTAAGTGCTGCTGGGATGAGGGTGGGGTAGACCCTGCTACCCAGAGAAGAAAGGCTGGGGGGTCTCATGATGCTTAGCAGTACCTGTAGCTCAAATAACGTGGAGAAGTAATCAAAGATGTTAAGGTCAGGGTTGGAGTTGGAGAGGAAAAGCCGGAAGGCTAAAGCTAGTGCATCAAGCCCAGAGAGAAACTATCAGTAGCCTCCAATGAGGTCAGGGGAAAAAAAAGATAATTAGCTTAAAACTCAGACATCAGAAAACTATTTCTGAAGGCCAAAGCCATGGCATTCCACTCCAAGGCCACAGCTACAGGCCTGTAGCTTTCTTTTCCAAATGTGAGTTTGTCGGACAACACTTGAAAAGAAAAATCGCATTTCACATAGAACCCAGCTGCTTCTCTTTGAAAAGCAGGTGATGTCAGAAGCAGTCCCTTGTATTCTGGACACCTGGAGCTGGAACTGAGATCTGAAAACGAAGCTCGTGAAGACAGGGCCCAGCACCTCAGTCAAAGCATGAAGAGGAGGCGGGATGAATGAAGGAGCCACGGCCACCTGTCTATTCTGCCACCTGTCTGCTCACTGAAGCCATTTTCTCAGTTGCTTTGTGATGCCCTGTGATGTGGGGCACATATGTTGCCTCTCAATGTGAATTTCCACAAAATCCACTCTGATGGCCACAAGAGTAAGCCACTGAAGAGAGTGGAAGTTCTCTCGCATTCTTTAAAGACTGTTAAGTATAGTCCCTCCAGACTGAAGTTCCTTACCCTCATTATTCGCACTAGAGGTGTGATGCTGTATAAAATAATTTTGCAAAGGCCCTGGAGTGCCCAGAATGACATAGAGGCTTCAGATCTGATGGTCTCTGCCATGTGAACACACTCAGGTGCTGCGTGTTGACAGTGGTCTCCAGAAAGATGCTTCCAGGGCTTTATCCTCGGGACCCGTGATGCTGGTCTATTCAGAAGGCAGCTATTCTAAATCTGTCCCTAGGCCCAATGACAAGCCACTCCGAAAGGAGGAGAGAAGGATACAGAGTCCCTGAGAAGACATGAGGAGGGAGCCAGAGAGTGTGGTGACATGTCTATAAGCCAAGGGATGCCAACAATTGCCAGCAGTGACCAGAAACCCAGGGACCCCTAGACTTCAGAAGAAGCCAACACCTCCATTTCAGTTTCTGGCCTCCAGGGTGGATAAATTTTTCTAACCAGCATCACCAGGATTGTAGCCATGTGTTACTATGACCCGGGGAGACTGATTTGAACATATTCCTACCCGTGTGTCAGAGAGGGTCCCCCTAAAATATTGCTTAATTGTTCTTTAGGCAGGTTCTTAAAACTTGTCATTACTGTGACCTCTTGCTGAAGAAATGCCTTACTTCTAACCAAGCCTTTTGGACTGAGGTCCCACACAGCCCCAGACATAAATGTTCCCACATCACAACCAAAGTGACTCAGTTGAGGGCTCACGTATGCTTCACTGACTGGTTTTGAAACCTCATAATGATATGGAGCAAGGTGTGCTTCTGAGCCATGCAACTGAGTGAAGATGCTGAGGGTCGGGGGTGGGGGTTGGGGGGCCTGTTTGTCACCTGATCAGACATGCAAGGTGCTAATCCAGTGGAGACAAGGCTTTGCTCTGAACGTGGAGCAGCTCGGTGGCAGCTCCTGGGGGGCAGGTGAGAATCAAGCTGATCATCAAAGTCCCTGTCACCACTCCCTCTGCAGCTATACTTCACGTACTGCCAGATGGCTTATCAAACTAGTTCCCACTTAGCTTTCCAGGTCACCCAACATCATAGATATTTGCCACCTCATTTTATGGGAAAGAACTCATAGGCATGGAGAATCAAGGCCCAAGGCCAGAGGTTTTCTATGACTAAATGACAGGACTCTGACTAGACAATCTACCCAGCGGAGGGGAGGGAGGAAGAGTTAAGCCTACCTGAGTGCTTAGCACGGGAAAGTGAAACAGTGGAATGGGTGAAGGTTTGTGTGAGGAGTAAAAACTTGGGGCTGGAGAGATGGCGCAGCAGTTAAGAGCTCTGGTTGCTCCTGCAGAGGAGCCAGGTTCAGTCCCCAGCATCCACACACTGACTCACAACCATTTGGTACTCCACTTCCAGGGGATCTGATGCCCTCTTCTGAGACACCAGGCACACCCAGGGTGCACAGATATATAGGCAGGCAAAATGCTCAGAGACATAAAAAAAAAATCAACAAGCAGATCCTTTACAGCAGTGTCACCGTCCTTGCAGTTGATCTAGTTACATGTTCAAGTTGCTGTCGTGCCAAGTGTACGTTACTGCTTGGGTCTGCATGCAGGTCTATACCCTGGGAAGCCAATGTGGGGCTCAGTGAATAGACACGTGGAAAGAGGTGGGGCGAGAGATGAGTTTCACCCCCAAATGCAGGTGTCATGGAGAAAATCTGAGGTGAGGTATTTGGAGGCGGGGAAAGTGGGAGGTTTGAAGGACATCAGGGAGGAAACTTTGGTTTGAGTTCCAGGAGGGTAAGCCATCCTGGCTAACCCAGAAGGATAGATGGGAGGAGAGCACAGGGCAACCGCTGTGGTGGCAGACATGATAAACTCAGTTGAGGAGACGTGATCTCTGTGCCTCTGGGAGCTGGAGTCCAGGGATGCTCAGCTGGCAGGCAGTGATGCATCTTTTGCCTCCTTTCCTGACCTCGGGTGGACTTCCTCCTGGGACATTATTTAGGGGGTAGAAGGTAAAACTTAAAGACTGAAGAGTTTTAAACTCAGAAGGTACTTGTGTGCTGGGGAACACTATGCAAGATGCAGATGTTGCTAGCCTCCATAGTCAGATGGCCTCGCCTCCCAGCACCAGAAGGTCGGCACTGGGGCACACAGCACCGGGGAAACACTGCTTGCATCACAGATAGGACATTCTGGACTCAGAGAAAAGCAGCTGAGAATGGGGAGTTACAGAGAGCTTTCTCGGGAGTTTGTACAGGCCTGTCTGGAATGTTAATGGTCCTAAGGCCTCTATTGGGTCCCATTGGGCTCCCCCTGGCTCCCCTCAAGATCCAGGGTACCCTCTCTTCTTGATCTCCTAAAGGCAGGGGGTGAAAGTCTGGGGCTAACATGCTAATAATTAAGGTCCAGGATCATCTGAGCTCTGTGTGTTCATCTCATTAAAAGGCTGATAGTTCAGTTGACGGATTGCTCATCCAAAGCCTTCCGTCCTGTCACTATCAGTGCTTAATAAACAAGCATTAAGAGGCAGATGCAGAAAGATCAGAAGTTCAAGGTTACCCCCAGCTACACAGCATACTGGAGGTTAGCCTGGGCTACATGAGACCCTTTCTTTTAAAAAAAAAAAAAAAAGACACTGGAGAAGACACCAGCAAACACTGGTTACATATTCAGATGCCTTGGCCTATTATTGCCCTAGGGACTTTGGAAAGTCATGAATTTCTGGGCTTGGGCTCTATTTAGTCCCTCAGTTCCACTACTGCTGTGTTCTGTGACTTGCCCACGGCCAGGTCACACATGTACCTTCTCTGCCCCAGAGCCATACAGCTGGCATCTGCTTATTGCAACCCCCCAGCCACTGTCAGGCAGGTACATGGCCAGGAAGACTCTCTCCCTAGCTAAGGAAACCCTGAGAGGCATCTTATACTCTGGAGTCTCCCAGATCATCAGATCAAAGCCACCTCCACAGGCTCTCACTTCACATCCATTTCTCTGCCCTGGTTCCCTTTCCCAGGCACTCTCTACTAAAGTACTAGGATGTGACTTCCCACCTCAACATCAGCACTCAAGAAGTCTGACCTGAGACACTCATCTATCAGCTCACGCTATGGGGAAGGCACCGGGCCTAGAGGGCACATGCCGACTGTCCAGCAAAGGTTACAACAACCATGATTTAGTGTAAAGATGGCTTTGTTTGGCTGCTGGGGATTTTGCAAAATGCAGTGGGCCCTGCCAACGTTTAGAAACTGGGAAAACTCACACCAAATCCCAGATCACCCTGCAGCTTGAAAACCCTAACTTATTTCTCCCAAGCCTGTATTCCTATACTAAAAATAGGGCTGGAGCTGGAACGGCTCTGCCCTGGGCACTGAACCAGCTTTTACCAGTCTTCTACATATGCTCAGGGCCCCTCCAAGTCTCTCGAGTCCCTTGCCTCTACCGCCATCACTCTAGCACATAGAAAGCATTCAGTCCAGCTTACAGACTCTGAACAAGGCATCATTTCTGTTTAAAACCATATACTGGAGGGAGGGCTGCTGCAGAGCTGGGCAGGGTTAAGGTCTCAGAAGATGTCTAGGTCTACTCCTGTCCATCTCTCTCACCTGCCCGGCAAGATATTGACATGCATCTCTGTAGACACTCTCCCGAATGAATATGAATCAATAGGAAGGGTGGCTGCGATGGGAAATGTGTTTGAAAGAAAATCACTTGTGGTTTTAGCAAGGTGGTAAAACAGAGGCAGGTCTCCATGTGTTAGCTGTTTCAGGTTATCATAAATAAGAGGTGGCAACAGCTCGAGGCTGACAGGTTAAACAGTTCATCTAGTGACTCTTCCAAACCATGTGTGTGGTACAAGACGGCTTTGGCTGATGCTGTTGTAACCACTGAACTTGACAGTGGGTCACCAAAGGAAGCAGGGATTCCAGGGTGCACTGGGACCAAAGGTCCAACCTGGAAGATGCGGGTGCTGTCAGGACATGAGAGCTGTAGACGGACAGCTCAGCTGAGGGGAGCTCAGATAAGTCAGCATCGTCAACACCTTTAGGGGTGTCCCTCACAGGAGTCTGAGCGGCTGTACTCCCTGTCAGTCCCTTATCTGAAGAACCTAAGCTTTCCCCAGGCTGCTTCCATGCCAGTGATAGGAATAAGATCAAAGAGCATCCTGGCAAACAAGGAAGTCTGGAGGTGACTCATTTGGGGACCTCCCTGGAGGCCATAGTGAATGGCTTGCCACCAGCCTAACCTCTTACCCTCTCTCAAGCTCTGGGCGGCTTTCCCAGTTTGCAGTCTGGGCCTCTCGCAGATTTCCTTGGCTTCCCATATCCCCTGCCCCCACCTCAAGTTTCTCCTGGTGAAAATCTGAACGGATCCGACTGTATCTTGGTGTCAGCCTCAGAGAAGACACATTTTGCCCTTGGACGGAGCTCATGATCAGGCCAGGTGCAGTGGTTCACACCTGTAGTCCCAGCACGTTTGGGGGGAGGCCTGTGGATTGCTGTGAGCTGCAAGCTATCCTGGGCTTCAAAGTGAGACAGAAAAAAAAGAAAAAAGCAATGTCCGTTGTGTATGCTTGGCAAATCCATCTGCTCCACCCCATCATGGAGGCACCGACTTTAACATGGTTACTAGACAGAATGCAAAGAGGGCCACTCTCCAAAGGAGAACAAGTAGGTAAGTGGACTTCATAGGAGCAGGGATGGGATTAAGGGAAAAAGAGGAAAAGGAGAGCGAGGAGCAAAGGGAGAAGAAGACAGTCCCTTAATTGTCCTACAGAAGAGTGGACTGGGGAGCTGCCATCGCCTGTTCATGATGTTGGGAAGCTCTCTGACAGGTTCTGTGCCTTCTGTCCTCAAACCAGCAGGTAGGAGGGTGGCAGGTAGTCCCTGGAGAACTTCCGGTCAAGAAGTGCTTTGTGACGACAGTGAGGGCTGTAGAACTGTCATCACTTCTGGCTTAACCCTCAACATTTCCAGTTTTTCATTTTGTCGGGGGACACAAAAAGAGGGCTTCCGGTATGAAATAATTTCATACCAAGACACATAAAAATACAGAGATGACCGCTCTCTCTCTCTCTCTCTCTCTCTCTCTCTCTCTCTCTCTCTCTCTCTCTTTCTCTCTCTCGTTAACATTAAAAGGAAGTCTTCAGCCTGGTTATTTCATAATTCACATGAAGATAGAAAGGGAGACGAGATCAGCAGCATCATTTATAAGCCCTGGGAAGTGGAAGCTTCCAAGCGGCCATAAATAAGAACAGGAGTATCTGCCAAGTCAGACGCTTTGCCAAATTTGAAATCCACTCAATCTTTACATTTTGGAATCCAGACCAGAACACCAACCTTGTGGGATTTATAATAATTTCTTCTCAGCAAAATTTCTTGCTATTTATAAGAAAGAAAAAACAAAAAGTAAAAAAAAAAAAAAAAGAAAGAAAGAAAGAAAAAAGAAAAAAAATAAAAAGAAAAAACATGACATGGAAAGATTTTTATTTTATTTTATTTTTAGCCATCTGAGAGCATTCTGGGTAGTGAACGCTGTGGAGACAATTAGGTGGAATGGTTTAGGCACTGTTTTCAAACCCAATTTAGTCAAACAATACTAGTATGCAAGAGCAGTGTGTGTGTGTGGTGTGTGTGTGTGTGTGTGTGTGTGTGTGTGTGTGTGTGTGTGTGTG
>OU015746.1:88358176-88371870 GCA_907169655.1 Acomys percivali | reverse complement strand
TGTGTGTGTGTGTGTGTGTGTGTGTGTGTGTGTGTGTGTGTGTGTGTGTGTGTGTGTGTGTCAGTTCCCCATGTGACTGCACCCTGGGAGACTTCTCTGCCTCTCAGCTCAGCAGAGGCTAAGAGCAGCAGCTTAGGCATTTTGTGCCACTTTGTTTTGCTGTCTGGATCCTGTCCATGGAGGTAGCTGGACACATCTTTAATATCCGTCCCACCACACTGGAGCCCCGCTGGGGTGACTTCTTGGGATTACTTGGTAGTGAAAACAACTCTAGGCAAGTGAGAAGGGCTGAACACCAAGAGCAAGAGCAATGGACAAATGTGCTCAATGACATTGGTTGAAAGCAGCAAATCCACCATTGGTTACAATGCACAATGCAAACACGTTCTGGATTCTCACAAGGTGATTGGCTCCAAAAGCTCTTGACACAACCTGCTTCATAAGGTAAAATCTAAAAGCAAGTGCTAGTTTTACCACCAGGCTACACACTCACATGCCATGATCTGCAAGGGGGGTCTTTGATGACACAAACACCTGATAACTTCTGGAGACTGGGAGCAGACACTTTCTCAGTGACTGGTTAACCTGACGATTCACCTTGGTCACAAATAATCTCTGCTCAATTGCCGGGGCCAGAAGGGGTGAGCAATTTAAACTATGGAAACTGTCCTGTTTGGATAAGCTCCGTAGAGCTGTTAGGAGACCTACAAAGCATGTGGAATGTTGCTTGGCACATATTTACAAAACCAATACTCCTTAACTCTCATCACCACCCTTTAAATCCAAGGTAGCCCCACTTTTGATTATAAGGTAAAATTACCCCCAAGTTAAACACTGCTCAGACAATACCAATAATCCCTTCCGGGTGACCAGAAGGTGGTGATAGGCTCAAATAAGTCTAAGATGCAGTCGTTTAAATCTTTTTCTTTGGTCTGTGACCAAAGGGGAAAATGAGGAAAGGGAGGTCTGATGAGACTATCATGGAGACAAAGGGACATGAAGTGTGGGCAGACAGCCCATATCTGCTCACGTCTCTCCAGTCACTGCCATCCTTATATCCTCCTTCCTATGCCATACAAGCTGCTCTGAGCACAAGTCACTTAGCATATAAACTGACAGGATACTGAGTGCCCTCTTCCTGCAGTCAACATCCAGAGTCTTCTCTAAAGTATGTAAGAGTTTCTTTGGGAAAAAACAAAAAAACAAAAAACAAAACAAAACAAACAAACAAACAAAACACAAAGCTCCCTTATGTACTGTGTACTGAATACCTTTTAACCAATGAAAATAATTCTAACAAGAGAATCACAAACCACACCTCCTGTGTGTGCAATTCTTACTGACAGGAGCTTCCAAAGCTGTTCCCAAGCAAAGACTTGCTCTAAAGCCTGCAGAGGATGAGACTGCCCACCAGATGACATTTCTTACTCCCGTCCGTCCCCCCCCCCCAAGACCTTCAGCCCTGACTACCATCAATGACATGGGGGTGATGATATGTGTCTGGGGACAGGAATGGGGGCATGATCTACAGAGAACACAGGACACATGGAAGATGAATTATAAAACTTTATTGGCTTGTTAAAGAAATGGATGAATTCAGCAAGTACATTTATAGTCTAGCCACATTGTTAAAACAGTACTTAAAAGTAAAATCTTTTTTTAAAAAAAATGAGATGCATTGTTTACAGGATATGTGAAAAAGGAGACTTGAAAACCCAGAATATTATAGGGGGAAAAAACAGGCATGGAAGTGAGTCACAGGCTGCCTCTGGATTCCAGCAAACGCATTTGAACCTGTTAGGGATGAAACCCGGGGGCATGGTTTTCTTGGGCATCTCTTGTTTGTAAGTTAGTTCATGGATGCATTGGCTAAAATTAAGTTGGTTTGAAAATTCTGGTTCTTTGTTTCTTATACACCCCACTCCTTCCCCTCCCCCTCCCCCTCCCACCCTGCAGAAAACTAAGACTCCAAACACAAACAGTGGTTGTAGTGGGGAGTTGGGAGTTGCTTCAATATCACTGGCAATCCTAAAATATGAGTCCAGATTAAACTCAGAGGCAATGATCTTGTGTCCTGTTCAAACAGCTGGGCTGTACCTTTATCCAGAAAACCATAACAAGGAAATGCTTAGCTACACTGGGAAGCTGCCTCTGTAGCAAAAATCACCATGTACCTTTCTGGACTGGAAATTCTGTCAACCTAATTTAAGCCTGGCAGTACTCACCCCAAAGCAATTTAAATTCAGGAGAGACCTCAGCTGCCCCAGGTGCCCTTAGGTAAACTGGACAGATGGCCAAGTATTGAGGGTATGTGGAGGGAGGGCAGAGTGCTCTGTACCAGAGTCCTGGGAGATCTTCAGGATCTCAGGAGCTCTGTCATCCTAAAGCAGAAGGGCTGGGTCAGCCCACACAGCCAGGGGCAGCCATCTCCTGAGCTCCGGTGTTGTACGGAATCACTCCCCTTCACCAGAGCCCACCCCAGGAACCTAGAGTCTAGACCAAACAAGATGAAGTGAGTTTCAATTAGAAGGAGATCAGGACAAAGGGAGGAATTCTAGACAGCGCGAATCAAAGCGGGTGGAGGTGTGAATCACCCCTTACAGAGACAGGAGTCAGCACAGGACTAAGAGACTAGCTTGCAAGAGAGAGAAAAAAAAAAAGTTGAGTGTGTTATAATTATGCAAAGCAGCCAGTAAAACCAGAAACCATTCTAGCTTTATCTTGGGGGTCAGATGAGGAAGGTGAGGAGAGGGTAGCGGGAGCAAGCAAGGGCCCTCTGTCCTGTTCTCTCTTACACCCAGCATGTCCTGAAACTGCCTGACAGGCACATGCTCTATCAGTTACTCTGCATAAGTGTGGTCTCTGAGAACAGGCTTCAAGAACCTAGCTCTTCTGAGGACCCAGAAGGGTAAGGAGCTCACAGAAGAATGTGCTGTTTTTCTTTGCTGTGGGGAGGGCTGTAACTGAGGTGGAGGTTGGGGGGCAGTGGAGAGGGAGAACTCCTGAACTGATGATTCTCTCTAAGGCATACTGGGGTTCGTATCCCCTGTTGAGAGACATCCCTCTTCAGCCTTAGGACTGTTTGTGTGTTGGCTGTTGTCACACCTTGAGTTGATACCTTGTGTTGTCAAGAAGATGCTTCTTACTCTATCTCAGCTGCCTAAGAGGGCCTCAGAGACACTCCCCACCCCCCACCCCACCACCATGTTGGGTCAACAAACTAAGGTACCATATCTCTTTGAGGTGATGTGTCTGTTTTCTAGTTACCAAGGGCCATATCAGTCCACAAAGGACACCATGAAGATGGAGTGGGGTGGGGGAACACTCTCTCATCTCACTCTGTTCTCTTGAGAGCTTAGAAGACTTGAGGCCTAAACAGAATGGATTTGCGTCAGATAAGGCAGGAGGAGGCACTCTCTAGGACCTAGGATGTCTCTGTGCTTGGAGAATGAGGAGGAGACATTGTTGTAAGAACAGCCCAGCAAGGTGACATGGCCTGAGGTCCCAGCTAGGTGCCAGTCACAGAGTGACAGACAGGTGGGCAGCTTTGGGCCACCAAAGTTCATGTCACAACTTGCTTAATGCAGCTGTCAGTGGAAGGCAGGGGGAAAGTGAGTTTACAGAGAAAGACAGACAGATACAGTGAGGAACAGTGACTCTGTCTAAGACAGAAGGAACAAACTGGCAGCCCACAGGCAGGCTTTGTTGGCCTACATAATGTTTTAAAAATAACTGAGCCACCTTTTTAAAAATAGGGATGTTTCACATAAAAATCCAGGTTTCACATCTTTCCTTACAGAATAAGAAGATTTGGAAACTTGGGTTCTTGTTCCATGGGACACGGTTGGCTGGGTGACAGCTGCTCCTGGGGTAGGCAGATGCTAGCTCACCTGGACCACTGTGAGTGTGTAGGAGACTTGCCTGGCACTGCAGTGCTCAATTCCTGTCAGAGAGCCACAGACCTAATTCCAGCAAAAATGGCCCCTCTCCCTTCCTAATGCTGTAAAAATAAAACACACACCATTGTGAATCCTCAAAGACCAGGTTTCTTCAGGGGGACCAAAGAAAGCCAAGGATAAAAGGAAAAGTATAGAAAAGAAAATCTGTGCTACTGATGGCAGTCTTCGGGGTTAAAAAAAGAAAAAAGCAAAGAACACAGGAGCCATATGAAACAATTTTCTAGCTGCTGCTTTTGTGTCCCTGGAAGATGCAGGTATCTTCTAGATATTAAATCACCTTATCTGTCCATTTCTTTATATCTTAAAACAAAACAAAAAAATTACTCTGCATTTCCCCTAGTTGTTAATTGAAATTATTGCTTTCTTTTTTTTTTTTCTTTCTGATCTGAGAAACTTATAAAATAATCTTTAAATAATCCATTATCCTTTTATGGCTTCATGAAATAACATAAAAGCTTAAGGACTTTTTTTTTTTTTGTGCCAAATGGCTGCTATTTAAGTGTTTGCTACACTGAGCCCCTGCCTAGCTGGCAGTTTGAGTTTCATTTTTCCTTTCAGGGGTCAAGATTTCTGCTATTAGCTGGCCTCTTGGTAAATCAACACCTTTGGGAAAGACAGAAATCTCAGCAGTGACAGGAGCTGTCACTTAGCAGCAGCACACTGGGCGGTGGGAGTGCCTAGGACACAGAGCCTTTTGTACTGAGACCCACTGTGCACCTGGAAACAAAGCCTTTGGGGTCTGTGGAAGCCACTGGCCCTCTTGGGCACAGGCATGGATGGCCAAGGCAACCCTCATAACCCACAGACTCACAAAAGGCCTAAGTTGAGCAATACCATAGTGGCTCAGTATAAAACACCACAGGATTCACCTTATCAAGTGGGGTCTAAATGGGTTCTGTTTTATTAAGTTCAATGCCGTGCTAACAGAGGATTCAAAATAGTTTCCAAACATGCTGGGATTGTTAAAACAAAAAACAAAAAAACTCTAAATTGTTAAAGATAAGCTACCTTAAAAAAAAAAAAAAAAAAAAGGGAACGTTAATAAGTTTCCACTCTAGCCATGCCCTATATGTGGACACGTAATAGAGCTGAGTGAGGTTTTAAGATGAAATGTCTCAGCCTGGTTATGAAGGGGACCTAAAGAGAACGGAGTGTGGAGGGGGTGGGGAGAGCTACCACCTGGTGCAGATGGGACAGAGCCCACAAAAGCCACAGCGATGACAAAGTCAGTGAAGGAGGGGTGTATAGGTCAGAATAAAGTGGGGCATGGTTGGGGCAGCAGCGATTGGTAGCTGGAAGGCTGTCTTCTCAGCACTGAGAAAGGACACTATAAAGCACGATTCATTAGCAGCCCACCACCTCTCTGCTGCCCGGGTCAGGACAAGCTTTCCTGGCCTTGGAAGCAGCACAGCAGTAGGGCAGTGTGCTCCAGGGAGACTGTCCTTAGTGCTCTCCTGCTCACAGCAGGCCAGCATTCTGCTTGCAGGCCTATTCACACTAGAAAAACTGCAGTTCTGTAAAGCAGGTAGCATGAGGCGTGAGGCCCTCTCACTAGGCAAACTTCTAAAAGGCAGGTGGTTCGCAGAGGGCGATGAAAAGGGTCAAGATTATTATTCCCTATATGCATATATTTCACCATTAGTTATTCTCAGACTGCGGTTAATCTGAGCCAGCATGCTTGGCCGCATAGTCCCTGCTGCGGCTTCATTCTTCCAGCCGGTGGTCTCTAAAGCAACCATTAGCGTTATGTGTTCTAACACCTAAGCTAAAAGTTTGGATCTTTGCTGCCAGCAAAACAAAGAATCTTTTAATGACACCACAAAGTCCCCAAAGCAGTGGTGTATGTGCCCTTAACACTTTTAGTCATTAAGGTTGTAATGGAAATAAATCACAGAAGTCAGTAAGGATTAGTGAACAGAAAATGTTGCTGAAATAGGTGTTACACATGGATTAGTCTTTTAGTGTGCACTTCAACCTAGTTATGATTTTAGATGATAGATAGATAGATAGATAGATAGATAGATAGATAGATAGATATACAGATGATAGATTATGGATAGAAGATAGATATATGACACAAAAATAGAGAGAGAGAGATGATAGATGAGAAGGAGATAAGAGATGAGAGATAGATACGTAGTATTTTAAATTTGCAAATCACCTTTAATAAACAGAAGCAATTAATGTCAGCACATTTCCAGTATAGTCAAACAGCACACTTTTCAGAAGAGAGACATAATCCAGTGAGATTTCACTTCGATTCTATATTTGAACTATTGTAAGAACAGAAGATGGATCTAAGTGCGTTCTTCTGCTGCTTCTTAGCTGCCTGAGACCTGCCTCTGCCTTGGGGTTCCCCAATCACAGCTCACAACAAGCAGGCTGCAGACATCCTCCGAGAATACCCATTTCCACCAGACACCCCAAGATAAGCGGCACTTCCTGGGATAAGCAACAGCAGTGCCAAGAGTCCAGCTTACAGGGCATCAAGCAACAAGCACCACAGCCCCTTCCTTTGTCTTTTCCTTTATTTCAGCTACCCATCCAGTGGGATCTTATGAAACAAAACAAAACCTAAAAGAAACACAAAATGAAACAGAAGTCATGCTCAAAAGAAAAATCAACAGACATTCACATGCAAACATAGTCACTTTTAAAAGAACATATTGAATCAAAATAAAACACAGCATGGAATATGCTTTCAAATATAGGGCAATACATAACAACAACACAAACTGGGGTAATATTAGCATCACATTATTGAGCGACTTAGTTTTAAACTCAAAATCAATTTATATGATACATAAAATGTGAGAAAGCAATGTAAAAGATTTCTGTGCACAGATCTGCCCACAATTCTAACAGACATTAGCAGATTAATGTAAAGAGGAGAAATCTGAACACAGTATAAACAATCCTTGGCAAATTGACAAATATTTTCTTATGAGGGCAATTAGATTAAGCGACATCTCTATTCAACCCTTTATTCTCTTTACTTTCTTGGTTTCATGAAACTATTTCAAAGTTAACTAACTGATTACTCAATAACGGAGCCAAAACTCATAGGGCTTTAAATCATAAAATGTTGGGCAACACAACAATCTCAATATTTTACTCAGGAATTCTAATACCACCTAAATGTAAGTATGAATCATACTATAAGTAATGATATACATATAAATGTAATGTTCATTATATGACCTAACATATCGCATTGGAGCATGCAAAACATTGCATATATAATGGAAAACATTATATATGAATATATGACATAGAAAAACCATAGCTATATGTATATATTATATATGCCATATCATTATTAGCTAATAAAGAATAATTATTGAACACAAATGGAAATGTCAACCCTATAATAGATGATAGAAAATAAGGAATGTTGAGTTCCTTGACTTCAGACACCTCATTTCCCTCTACAGCTGGAGAAAGACTGTGAACAGTATTTAACAGGTAGTGTTCGCCATACCAGCTTCTCTCCTAAACACTGTGATCCAATTATCCTGTTGAATTTACCAATATGGCCAATAAAACAGGTTCTGCTATCATGGCCTCTTTACTGACAAGGAAACTGAAGCCTAGAGAGTTAAGCAATTTGCCCAAGGCACTATAGCATCCTGTAGTACAGCTCCTGCCCAGCCCAGGAATTCTGAAATCCACACCACCATGTAAGAAAGCAACAACAGTGCAGAGTCTCTCTGAACATGGTGGTTGGAAGCCAGCAACAACTTGGAGAGTTCTAAGAAACTCTGTGTGTCATTTGCATGAATTCTCGTCAGAGTCCTGAGTGGCAAAGTAGATGACACATCACTAGAGGCCCTCAAGACATTTTCAAGCTCATCCCTGGAAGAATCCTTAAAGCCCAACCTTCCACACACTCCATCTTCCTCCAGCAAATGTCTGGTCTGCCAAGTGTGGGTGTAAGATGCTTCCAGAGTAGTAATTACCACCATGGTGTGTAGCATTATTTAAAACAACGCTGAAGACTCTACAGAGCCTAACTTCTACGGCATCCATTGCTCATGCCCTTCCAGTGGGGAAAGAACCAGGCCCCGACATCAAGCACCATTCATAGGGTTATTCGCCGGCAACCCTGAAGTTAGGGGGTGGTGTGGGATGATAGGCCTCCTTTCTACCAGTCTCATCTTATTTCTACTGGTTTTGCCTCCAGGCAAACACTAATGAAGCTCAGTTAAGAGTAAACTATGGCTCAGAGCATGAGCTGGCCAAATTGGCAACCAAGCTCCTCGGTTACTCCTGCAAGTCTGGAAGAGGGCAGGTCTTGAATTCCTTCCCACCATAGGATTAATGTAAGGATGTCAGGCTTGCCAATAAAAACATGGGAGACTGGAGGATCCGAATAGAAGGTTTATCCCCAAATAAAAGAAGGTTGTTGACTCAAGTTACTCATTCTCCCAAACATTCAGTGCGGAGGACATTCGCTATTATACGTCAGGGCAGACTACCAGTGTGGCCCTTCCTCTTTGCGGGTTGATGACACAGACACTCAAGAGTGAGCTGACACCAGAGTGCTTGCTGAAGGAACCAAGATGCCTGTCATCTTCCTGGCCAAGCGTCTTCATGCTTCTGAATCCTAACCATCAGGAGTTGGGAGTTATTCCTCTATAAGCCGTCTCTACCCACTGGCAATTGCTCAGACCTCGGCCACCTTTGCCCCTTTCTACTCAACCTCAAGTGCCCTCTGTCGTCTTCTGCTTGCCTTTTGGGATGTTCTTCACACACACACACACACACACACACACACACACACACACACACACACACACACACACACACAGTATTTAACTCCACACTCCACGAAATAAAAATAAGTGAAATGAACACCAAGCTGCTATAGTATCGAGCCACGAGTAGGATCTCAACCCCTGATTTCCGTCAGCCTACACCTCTAAGAATGCGGGTCAGTTGTCAGTCTCCCTTTTTCTCCTGTTCTACTGATGGACTAGAGAGATTCTACCCAATTACAGACTTGGTTTCATATATAGATCTTCATAGGAAGCGGGCCTTGTCTTCTAAGGGCTGACAGTAAAATAAGAGAGGTCCAGTGCGCCACACAGGACCTCCTGACTTCTACTCTAGCATGTTTAAAAAAAAGAAATTGAAGAAAGGAACTTTAAGATGATATGAAACAATAGATGATTATTTTCTTCCAGCAAGGGGAAAAGTTTTTAGACCACAACAAATGGCTGAACATCTTGTGGGTTTAGCAGCCAAACGAGCTGTCTAGCTTGTGAGCCCGAAATATAGATATTTTGACAATGTGACATTCTGAAGCATTTTGCAGTACTCCCGTGGGGCATGGTGGTGACGGCGAAATTAGCCCCTTCACCAAAAACAACTTAGGGAAACTTTGTCAGCACTGTATACTAGCGGCGCTAAGCAGGACGAGAGGAAGGCGGCTCCCACCTCAGAAGTGAGAAAGGAAAAGCTGATAGACCTGAGCACCCAACCTCTGCTGTTTGCCGACTTAAGAATCTTCACCTTGGCCTCATCCAAAGGGGCTTGGAAGGGCAGGGAAGCACTCTGCGTTTCTGCCATGGGGCTTACAACCCACTTTGATGTACTCCCAGTCAAGCATGCTCCTCCTATCACTCAGAAGCAATCAGCCATGAAGTGGCAAGGATCTGCAGTACATTTAAATCGACTGCAATTTATTCCGGTGGTGGGGGATGGGGGGTTGGGGGAGCGGACAAAAAGGAAAAGTGCTGAGTCCAGAGGAAGCAGAGGGAGTGGAGGAAAGCTCCAGCTGCCACCTCGAAAAGCAAATCCTATCACAGTTGTCATGTGGGGAGTTTAAGCAGAAGACCCTCAACTTGGGCATCTGTGAACGCGGTGACACTTGGGTGACCGTGTGGTGCTTGGGGGCTCCCAGGGAGCACATACTTGCACTAAATGGAAAAAAAAGAATGCTTTCTGAACATTTAGGAAAATGTTTACTAAGTAAAGCCAAACAACAAGTTCTCGAGTGTTTATATTAGAGCATAGAAAATCAGGGCTCTGAGCTGGCCTTGAAGTGGTACCAGCCTGTGCACTTACACCTGGGCTTCAACATCAGTTATTCAAGTCTGGCATGTGTGGTGCATGGTATCCATGGGTTACAGCGGCAACTATTGCCCATCTGTCTTCCCTACTTTTTACAGGTAACATGGTGGGAGTAAGTGTCCATTACCACCTAAGAGAGGAGAACTGAAAACCAAACACGAGCATCTCTAGATCATTGGATTGTCTTTTACAACGGTACTAAGAACTTTCTGTGTGTGTGTGTGTTAGGGCCCTGGCATCTTCCCTGAGCTCAGCCCAGAAGGGGCTTAAACATCACTCAAAACCATGTTTGTGTCCTAATAATGGTGGGCTTTGTTCATACACCAAGTCTTCCTCAGACTTCCTTCCATCTCGCTCCTTCCAGCTTCAATCTGCTTCATATTCTGCAGAGAAGCTCCTCCTAGCTCTCCCAGCTCTTAACTCTATGGCCTGTGCCCCTGTCTATGTGGCTTTTTGCACCTCTGAAGACTCATATTTGTTTTGTTGTGATTGACCACATGCTAGGCTGCCTCCCACAGGAGGGCAGGGAGGGAAGAGCTACACATCTCCTGTGTCCAGCACTGCATCACACAAGTGCCTGCCAGAGGACACACGGGGATTCAGCACAGTACTGTGTGAACTGCATGGCCGAGGAGGCAGCGCACCCACTGCATGGCTGAGGAGGCAGCAGCAGTAATCACAACTGCATATCTGAGCAGGGAAATATGGCTGTGGTGTATTGGGCATTCTATGTTTGTTCTGGTTGCATCTGAAACAAAATTCTTCCACGGTCAGAAGATATTGAAGCCTCAGAGCTGGACCCATGGACACCCAGTGGGCATCTCCTTTTAAGCTTCCAGGGAAAACATGCTGGCCTTGGTCTATTCTAATCCCCACAGTGACCAGCATGACTATGTGGGAGTGGGACAGAAGAAAAAACTGCTGTCCACTTCCCAGCTGGAAAAAAAAAAACTATAGAGCCATGTCAGAAGGTTCTCAGCAGGAAAGCAGCCTGCTTTAAGTGTGCAAAATAAAGCTCATTCAGCTCATAACTAGCTGAAAATTAAAGTAAGAAACAGAAAGTTCTTGGCAAAGTGAGCTTGCATGAGGAAGGCCAGATTGGTTGCACAACTCAAATCCAGTAGTTTTAAGGAGGTTGTGGCCTCCTGACAAGTGTCCAAGCATGTGGCAAAGTTCACATAGGGTGGACAACACAGATAGAGACAGATACTGTCACTTAGAGTGACTGACTCACCCCCAAACACCTTAAGTGAACAGAAAAGAAAAAGAAAAGATAGGTGCTCAAAATGTCCCATGATGGCCAAACAAAGATGCCCAAGTTGGTGCAGCCTTTTGTCGTGTGTGGGTGGCCTTCTCGATGTCAGTAAGTATTTACAAATGTCCCTCTACATCTCAGGGCATTGGTTTCCAGACACCCATGGAGACAAATACCCTCTGGCACTCCGGCCCTTCGCATAAAGTAGCATATTACCTGCATATAACCTACACCCACCATCCTGTATGCTTTAAATCATCTCCAGATAGCTGACAATACCAAGGCAACATAATGACATATGAGTAGTAACCTGGATGTATTTTTTAGAGAACAATAACAGAAAAAAAAAATCATCTGTGTTCTGTGCCAATTCATCCTTCTCCCCCCAAAACACTCTTGATCCACAAGTGTAAAGCACAAGGGTACAAGGATCGACTGTTGGTGCTTGCTGCCATCACCAAGGCTTTCATGGCTACACTGAATTTTACCGAACTACTCCAGCTAGTGGTTTACTATAAAATGTGAAGCTGCATGGGAAAGAAATGATTCCAATCCTTACATCCACTAAGAATGTAACTTCACAAAATCGATTCAGATCCTTACATGAGCACCCAGTTGTTTGGCTCTGAGAACTTGTGTCTACAGTTACAGACCGTGGGCCACAGTGGATCTGGGGATGAATTTCCAGAATAGCAAATAACACAACACAGTGTGCAAAATAAGAAGGTGACAGAGAAAACCGGTGCCTGTCTGAGGATGATATTACCTGTTGTGGTGGAGACAAAACTCAGGAGACGGAGGTTGAAAGGTAAAGGAGAAAGAAGAGGAAGCAGAAGTAAGTGGTCATCACTGGTCTACTGCAAGCCAAGTAAAATGTGAGCACTTGTCTTAATCAGAGGAACCAGAAGGCTCCAAAATGGGAATATAAGCCCAGGTCCAGGCTCAAACCGATGTCAAGAGCAGAATAAATAAAAGCGAGATTGCATGCAGTAGTTCAGGTCCAAAGACCTGCAGTCCTGTGAGTATTGTTCTCTTGCTAAGAAGGTGACAATCAGGGATCGCTACAGCCCAGCCATCACAGCGCTGCTGGTTTCATCTGACCCAGGAAAGGTCACACGCACTTCCTCGAGCATATCCTAACTTGGATAACATAAAATAGCTTATACATCCAACCTCTACTTAAACTAGCTAAGTGGAAGGGACGGACGGCGAAACCTTAGCTGAGTGCCCACAACTCCAGAGCACAAAGCAAAGACAGGAACGTTCTGTCCTGCAAACTGACTACAAGAAGAACGTTACCCAGATCCACTGCAGGAAAGCAGACAGAGCAGACCTTCCTCCTGCTCAGGGCTGTCTTGAAAGTGAAGTTTGATGTCACCCTGTGACCTGGAACTGATGAAATGACACTGTAAACCCTTGCTCTGAGGTCTGAGCTGCGCTGCCCCAGGCTGACAATGGTGTTGGTTCCCCTACACACTGATGATGTATGGAGGCCCCTTGCTTCTTGTGTTCAGCCCTCACAAGCAAAGACACTAACCATCCACTTCCCAGGTCCCAGACCAGTGTAAGGCAACTGATCTGCTCCCTTCGTTGTTGGGCACTGGTTGGGGACATGGAGGGACAAGAACATCAAAGATTGTTCTCTGGCTGTCATCTTTATCAGAGAAGTTGATCTGCCTAAGCCCAGAGACGGAAGATGGTGTAGAAAATGGGAGGTCCTTCAGCCAAGCACAACGTTTGTCTCTGGTACCCTCCCCAGAGCAGATGCTGGCAGGGTAGTCATCATTTCAGCTGTCACCCAGCCCAAAAAAGAGCTGAGATGTACCTTAGGATCTGAAGAAGGTGACCATCCTGTGCTTGCTTTATCAGTCTACCAGGATTTAATGGCTCTCTGTGAGAAGAAACTGAAAATTCCAGGTGACCCTGGAGAGGCATTGGCAGCCTCAACGTCCCCCCCCCCATGGCTGTCCATCATCCTGGCAAGGCTTGGGAGGACAGAACCCTGCCCTCATCATTAATCTGGACTATCCACTCTCTTGTACCAGCAAGAATGAGATTTGTGCTCTGAAGGTGTTTGTCTCAAGAGGAACCTGCAGGATTCTGACTAGTCACTAGGCACAGCCCATTTGCAGAGCAGGCAGCTGGTTGCCAAACCTTCATTAAAGACCACCAGTGGGAAACTCCGAGTGCAATGTGAACTCAGAGCCACAGCTTTCAGTCAGGCTGAGGGAGCCATAGAGATCTTGGCTTGGTCTAAATCAAGCTACTGCTCCAGAAGTCTCTTCTGCCAGGGACAATTTCTCAAAGCATTCATTTGGAAGGAGCCCACTGTGCCGTACCATGCCACCACAGGCTTCCTGGCACCCAGCAGCATTGCACAGCACTAGATGCTGTCAACACCAGCA
>OU015746.1:88322200-88350010 GCA_907169655.1 Acomys percivali | reverse complement strand
CACACACACACACACACACACACACACACACACACACACACACACACCACATTCTTTTTTATCTCATTATGTATTATATGTACACAGCCTTGACCAAGTAGGACCCTGAATGCCACTGCTGATGAGGGTGATAATATTGATAGTGGCAGTAGTGGCCACTGGTTTGCAGAGCATTCATACATAGTGAGCACCATGGAAAACACTTTATAGTCGACATGCCAAATCCTCAAAGCATTTCTGAAATTTGGGGGAGTTGTGTTTTATTTTCCAGAGACATCTTGGTCACAAGAGACATTTGGGTCTAAAGCTACATCGTTCTGGTTTTCAACACTGGCTCTCTCAGCCTTGTATAAAGCTTGATGTCATTTGTAAGTGGTGATAATTGTATTTTCCTTGAGACTGTGTTGAAAGGACCAAGTGAGATCATATCTGCAAAGCTCTCAGAAAGATGTGTCAGCACACATATTCGACTGAATCACTCAACCTAGGAAAATGGGAATTCCATATGGCCCCGACTCTTAAGTGCTCAGAAAGTGGTGTGTGTTGTTCCTATTGCCTGGTGTCCTTGTTGCCCAAGGACAAGAGTAGTCAAAGAAAGGACTTGAAACTGAAGATGGTTGATACTAAAGGCCAAAGCTTCTTGCACTGACTTCCAGAAATTCCATGATCTTTTTAAAATCTTTTTAAAAATGTCTCTTTATAAACTGAAACTAAAACCAGGAAGTCAACAGCACTGGTTCTTCTTGTCTTATTACCAGCATTTTTTGAGCAAAGAAAAGTCCATTTTATCGCCAGCTCAGTAGTAAAGTACCAAACTTGTATGAAGCATATTAAGCAAATGCCAGTAGAATAAAAAATGTAACTTGTCTTTCTTCCTCCATATCTTAAGGGTCATGATTTACTGAAAATTGGGGCCTGCCTCATCAAGAAGGTGTAATTAACTCTAGTCACTACATACCACAGTGGAACTGCTGAAGAAGGGTAATTCAGCAACAGTAAATGAAGGAGTAATCATATTTCCTCTTTTGCATCCCAAGGTAGGAACTAGGGGGTAAAAATATCTTTTCTTCCCAGGCTAGGGATAAAGATACTCCCCCTCAAAGCCTGTCTGTTCCCCCAACAAGCCTGAAAGAAATGTCTTCTCATCAGAAACTAAGATATGCTTTGTGCTGTCTTGTTCCCAGTGGCTACAGATGTTGAATGAGTCTAGACAATTTTCAAGCTTGAGTTGAATTTTAGTCGATGTCTTTCAAATCAGAGCTCTCTTGATGAAAAGCCTTCCTTTCCCTCTACATTGTGAAAGTCTGGTCTCCGAGGTGCAGTTTCTTAAGCCTGTAACATCCAGTCAGAAAGAATTTTTGTACTTACTTTTTCTTTAAGGAAATAGCAAATATTCCATGTAGCTTATATGAAGTAGATCCCATAGTCAGGAAACCATCTGAGGTTGAGGTAGCCGGACATGCCTGAGATCCCAGCACTTGATGAATTGAAACAGGAAGGTTCTGAGTTCTTGGACAGGCTGGGGTATGTAGCATGTTCCAGACACCAGGGATACATAACAAGCCCTTGTCTTAATACAAGACTGGCCAACCAACCAACCAACCCTTGAAAAATATGTGCCTGGCACTTTGGCTGGAACGCGATGCAGTCTCTGGAACTCCTCAGAGTGTCTGTCCGAGTGTGGCCACATCCAAGAGGACTATATGCAACTGTTGCCAAACATCTGTTATCAATTTGGGGTTCTGTCAGCCTTTGCCTCTGCATGGAGCCAAGACTTGCTTTATAATGTTGCAGAGATAACAGTAAGTTATTTCAGCTTTTTTTTTTTTTTAGTCTGATTGAGATGCAAGAATGTAAGGAAATGTGAGGGCACAGGCAGTTAAAATACTCCCAAAGCCCACAGGGCCCTTCTGGTCAAAGTCCTCAAATAACAAGATGATCAAAACAAACACGCCCTACAGTGGGATGAGCGGGTCATAGGACAGGTCCTCTTTCATCTGCTGGCCACCTCTGAATTTGTATTGAGTAACCACCAAAGCTCATTTCAAGGGAGAATGCAACATCCCTTTGGGTCAATGCAGAGGTGACAACTCACATCTCTGACATTAGTTAGTAAAAGTCTTCACTTTGGCCAACACATACAATGGCAACTCACAGAATACCAACCAGGGCACTTAGACAAGTCCAGGAGGTCAATGTCACATTTGAAAAGGAAAAGCCAGTGAAACAGGACACAGCAGTCACTGATGAGGGAAAACACTGCTTAACATTTTTCAAAATCCACCTTACAACCCGGGTTCATTTTTGTACTAATAACCTCCCTATGAGAGCAGATTGGCAACCCCAGAGCTGGCATGCTCCCCTAGATTCTCTGCTAAAGTAAACTCAGACACTTTGCTGTAGATTTCCTTCTAGATCCTCAACTGAGCTTCCTCCTTCCTCCTCTCTGTCAGGGCACAGGGCACAGCAACCCCTTATCTCCTGCACTGAGACAAACTCCACTGTACCATGGCAGGGCATGGTTTCCAAAGCTCTGAAAAAGACCAGCTGACATAGCACATGCCACGAGTGACCTTGAGAATATTGATCAAACGTCCTCTGCCTCTGTTTCAGAGGTAGGGAAATTAAATAGTCTGCTAAATCATTAATGGATTCCCTTTATGTTCCTCTCTATGAAATACCCGTCCCCTAATCCAAGCTGGAAATCTCTTCCCTCAACTTGGTGGGAAACAACAAAGTGTCTCTTGTCAAAAAGAAAAAAGGCTCAATTTTCTTTCTCTTGCTACTACTTAGAACATCCAAAGAAAATTCACCCACAATCAACTGAATAATTGCCTTGGAAAGATATACACATTTTTCCTACCTAGGGAGGGTTGATAAATCTGTCTTTAAAATATATTGAAAAGTTAATGACAAAGAAAAAGCTTTAGTGACAACTTCAATTTTTAAACTAAAAGTCAGTTTGACTTTATCTTTCTCACAGAAAGTTTCTGAGTTTTGAAAACTGTGTTTTGGACCTAGAATCAGTCTACCAGTGGTGAGAGAAAGAAGAATTCAAAACCATCCTATCCTAAGTTACTTCCTGTATCAACAAAACCTTGGCACTTAGAATGAGACCAGAAAACCTGGAGCCCATTTGAATGGAAATACAACAAGAAGGCACCTTGTTAAGTGCACAAAATTGCTTTGCTCCAAGGCAGGGATAACAGTTGGTTGTTTCAACGTTTCTTTTTTCTTTTAATCTGTTTGAGGTGCAAGAGGAAATGTGAGGGCCCCTGGACAGTTAAGACACTCCCAAAGCACACAGAGCTCTTCTGGTCAAAGTCCTCAAAAAACAAGGTGATCAAAACAAACAGGCTCTCAGTGCTAGGACAGGTCCTATGTTGCCTGGGAGGACAGAGTCCTATCTAAACACTGTCCTCATCTTTAAACATTTTAGATCCCTCTGGCTAGCCTGCAGAGGGGAGAGGGAGAAGATAGAAATGCTATAAGAAAGACTCAAATGGTATATACTCACTTATATCTGCATACTAGCCCAATGGGCATGTCCCATGAAAGCCTTCCCTTACCAGGAAACTGAGACCGAGGGGAGGACATCCTATTGGGACTCTAGATGAGAGAACAATGGGAGAATAGCAATGTAGAAGGATCCAGTGGGTCCTAGAAACCTACAAGTAGAACATTATGATAGGCAGATTTGGGTCATGGGGTCCCACTCAAACTAAGGCCCTAGCCAAGGATAATACAGGCGGTAAAATTTAAACCCCTACCCTGATCTAGTCCATGGACAGGACAGTCTCCACACTTGAGTGGAGAGAGGGATTTGACTTTCTCACGTACTCTGGTGCCTCACATTTGACTATGTCCCCTGGCGGGGGAAACCTAGTGGCACTCAGAGGAAGGACAGCAGGTCACTGAGAAGAGACTTGATACCCTATGAGCATATACAGAGGGAGGTAATCCCTCTGAGGAACAGTCATAGGGGAGGGGAATAAGGGGAAAATGGGAAGGAGGGGAGAATGGGAGGATACAAGGGATGGGATAACCATAGAGATGTAACAAGAATAAATTAATTAAAAAAAAAAATTTAAAAAAAAAAAAAAAAGAAAGCTTAGGGTTAAAGATGGGCTCAGATGATAGCCTCTGTGGCTGGATGACAAAAACAAGACTGAGCAAAGAGAAGGACAAGAGGGAAGGCTGTGAGGAGTAGGCAGTGTCAGAAGCCCCAGCCCTCTAGGACTTGAATCAGTCACTAAACTCAGATTGACCTCAGTAAGTCTATGGATTGCTTCCTCCCCCGCCCCCAAGGAAGTTGCAGTCGGTAGTACCATCACTTTCTGTCCAAGCGTAGCACCCAAACCTGTTCCTTTGCTGTATCTAGCCCAATGTATCTCTTCTTAGATTATCCTTGCTGCCTGGGAGATGCTGCCTAGGTTAGGAGGAGCAGAGCCTTGTACCCAATCTCATCGAAGCTCAGAGCTGACCATGTCTTCTCCTCTCTGACACTATCTCTGGGCCATTTGGGTACTCCAACCTCCCTCCCACTCTGTCATCGGTGGATCCTCCATGTGCTGGTTTGAATATGAACGGCCCCCCGTAGATTCATATATGCTTAGGGAGTGGCATGGATTAGGACTGTGGCCCTGCTGGAGGAAGAGTGTCACTGCTTGGTGTGCTTTGAGCTTCCAAAAGCTCAAGCCAGGCTCAGTGGCTCTCTCTTCCTGCTGCCTGTGGATCCCAATGTAGAACTCTTAGCATCATGTCTGCCTGCGTGCTGGCATGCTGACAGCAGACTAGACCTCTGAAACCATAAGCCAGCCCCAATTAAATTCTTCCCTTTATGAGAGTCACTGCCACAGAGTCTAGTCACAGAGATAGGAGACAGACCAAGACACTCCTCATTCTTCCTGGGCTGTCGTAAGACATTCCTCCTGCAAACACCCCACCTTCTCAGCCTGCTCAACCTATAGTGCACAAACAGAAAACTCCAATCCCTTGATACTGCCTAGGAGCTGGTGCCTTGAACTCCTTCCCATTGAGCCAGCCACAGGGTACCTCTGAAGTCCTTGGAAGAGAGAGTGACGACAGAACATGTCACCTTGCTCCTTAATGTTTGCTTTCAGCAAATACATGAGAACTTTTGGGGGGCATCCTACTCCTCTCTGCAGCCCTGGCACCCAGAACAGACATTGAACCCGGTCTCTGAAAAATGACAGACTCCAATAAATCTGACCTGGGTCTGCTAAATCTGGTTTTAAGTGTAATCTTCACTATACTCCCATTTTCTCCTATTTTTGAAAATTACATTTTCCTTTTACTACCTGATCTATTATTACCAGTCTCTATAAGTTACTTATTTTAGATCCTCAAGATACATGGTAATTATGATGTAATAATCATGATAATTAAAATACATTTGTTAAATGTTATTCTAAAACCATGCATATAATAATAGCAGCTAATAATAAATGGCAGTACCCATATGCCAAGTTCCCATCTGAGTATTTTGTACTTAATAATTCATTGAATCCTCAGTCCAGAGGTAAGAAAAATGAAAGTAGAGAGAAGAAAAAGATAGCCAAAGTTACAAAGTTGGTAGATGCTCCACAGTGACCATTCAAACTCAAGCTGTCTGGCTGCACAGTTGACATCTTTGCAGGAAGCTAGATCATCCAGACTCTCTGCCTGGGACATGGCTGTGCTGGCCAGTTTATCTCAACTTGACATAAGCTAGTCATCATTGGAGAGGAGGGAGCCTCAGCTGAGAAAATGCTTCCACAAGATCTGGTTAATAGGCAAGCCTGAAGGATATTTTCTTAATCAGTTACTGATGGGAGAGGGCCCCGCCCATTGTGGGTGGGGCCATTCCTGGGCTGGTGGTCCTGGGTTCTATAAGAAAGCAAGTTGAACAAGTCATGAGGAGCAAGCCAGTAAGCAGCACCCCTCCATGGCCTCTGCATCAGCTCCAGGTCCCTGCCCTGCTCAAGTCCCTGCCCTGACTTTCTCCAATGATGAGCAGCAATAGAAAAGTATAATCCACACAAACCTAACCTTTCCTTCCCAAGCTGCTTTGCTGATGGAGTTCTATTACAGCAATAGATACACCCTAACTAGGACAGTGGCCCAACAAGGACAGTGGCCCAACATCATAGGGACTTACAGCTACTGTTTTCTTTCACTCTCCACACAGCTCTACAGATCATGACCATCACATTTACCACAGATAAGTGGTAATTCATCAGGTGGGTTTGAAGGCTGAAACCTCAGTGCTTACCCCAACTCCTTAGTGTGACAAGATGGACTCACTCAGAGCTGAGGGAGATGAACTCATCCACCTAGTCCGCAGAGAGTGTGAAAACGTTCTGCCATCACCCAGTTCTCCAGAGCCCACGGAGCAGCTCATATCCTCCGTGTTGTACAGGTAAACAAAGAGCCACTGACTAACTCAGTCCATAACCCACATCTCTTGCGTCCAGAGTCTCTTAAGATGACCTCATTCAGTCGTAGGTGACATATTTAATATGTACTCTTTAGTGCATCCCTAGAAGCTTCCAGAGATCCAACCAGTGTGGAAATGTTAGTGCTTCCAGGACAATGCAAGGCCAATTAAAAGAATATGTGGATAGTGGCTTCCCATGTGATTTTTAAAGAACACCAGTCCATAATTCTCAAGCTAGAGCTGCCTCTCCATCTATATTTTCTTTCTTTCTTTCTTCCTTTCTTTCTCTCTTTCTTTCTTTTTTGCTTGTTTGTTGGTTGGTTTGGTTTAGCTTTTCAGGAAAGGTTTTCTGTGTGTAGCCTTCACTGTCCTAGACTTGATTTGTCAACCAGGCTGGCCTTGAACTCACAGAGATCCACCTGCCTCTGCCTCCCTGAGTGCTGGGGATTACAGGTGTACACCACTGCACCAGACATACATCTCATTTCTAAAAGCAAGCAGCAGTATTTGTGATCTTCTACATCTGTGTGGACCCTCAGAGATGGAAGACCATACTCTGAATATTTACAACATAACAAAACTTCTTCACATAGTCCCCTGTTTCAGTGTGAGATGATATCTCTTTTTCCACAAAGTTTTTCTTTATTCTTTTAAATACTAAGCTAGGATTAAAAGGTTCATTTGCAAAGATTTGCTTTTTAATTCTATTTTGGAAAAAATAAAACAGTAAAAACACAATACAAAACAAAAGACAGAAGTGGAGACAGGTGAGCCAACATACGGGAAAAAAAAAATGAAAGAAAAGAAAGGAGAAAGGAAGGACATAAAAATCCTGAAAATGTATGGAGAGGCCAACCTTGAGTTCATGTCAGCAGCATTACTTGCTACCTATACAGAGTGGCCCCAGGCAACATAATTCATATGTTGGAAACTCCATCCACAAAATCATATGCTACTTGTGTGAGGAGGTTGGACCCTTAGCAGGTGTTTAGAGGAAGGTCATAGAGAAGAGTTGGCATGTGCCCTCCCTGATGCAAGTAGAAGGCAGTCGCCAATGTGGGCCCTCATTCCCAACTCTATAAGCCAAACACAGCAAACTGTTGTTACTCACTGTTTACCAGCCGAGGATACCGTGTTCAGCAGCAACAATGGCCGGAGCTATCACCTAACTGGCAAGGTTGTTAAGGGCATTCAGTGAACTAATCAATGTAAAGTATTTAGACAATTGACTGTAACAAAACCAAACCACAAACAATATGCATTTTTTTGTTGTTGTTTTGTTTGCTTTTCAAGACGGGGTTTCTCTGTGTATCCTTGGTTGTCCTGGACTCGCTTTTGTAGACCAGGTTGGCCTCAAACTCACAGAGATCTGCCTGCCTCTGCCTCCCGAGTTCTGGGATTAAAGGTGTGAGCCACCACTGCCCAACAATAATAACTTTTAAAGAACTTGGTGAGTGACACGGGACTCTGGAATGGGAGCCCTAGAAAAGACAGGGTTGGTAGGGTCCAAGAAGGCAAGGGCAACAGCGAACACAGGCATGTGTGACACTGGAGACTTCCAGGTGAGTTTCTAAAGGGCTTCTAAGCTCTGTTCACAGCAGCGCTGTGTAACTCACAGTGTGTGGTGACTGGAGAGGAGCTGTAGTGGCGTGGTGGCGCCTGTGTGCCAGTCACTGGCTCTGCTGGGAATAAAGGGAACTGCAGGTCATCCTCTGTCTGCTTTGACTGGCTCCTCCTGGCCCCCTCCAAATTGATAATCTGAGAACAGTTCATCCAATGAGCCAAGCCTCCAAGAACATTCTTTGAATATGGTTTAAGTTATTAAAGAATGAGTTTTTAAAAAAGAACTCATTAAGGCACAACATACAATGTTAAAAACATACACCATAAATACTAGTGTTAGCAGGGACTTCTCACACTAGAAGATTCTACAGGCCAGGATTTTGGAAGCTTCATCTGAAAGCAAATCCAGTGTAGATTGTTTAACTAGCCACAAGTAGCCCTTCTCTTAGAACCACCATACACCATTTCTTCCGGAAAGTGGTCTGTGCTGTCCCATCGGCAACACAAGAACACAGTGTGACAAGGGCTCCCTACGCCATAGGCTCACAGCCACACTTCTCTCCCCATGTACCCATAACACAGCCCCGAACAACACCGAGCCAGTCTTTAAAGCCACTCATTAGATTCAGAAACCAGGTCTCAGTTTTCCAGCCAGCATGGATGAGGCAGTCTGCTGGACCAGCACGACAGTGCTCCCTGCCCAGCCCCACCCCCAGCATAAATGCTAGTTTTGGGTTTAACTGCTCCTGTTGTGCAGGTGAGGGAAGGGTGGCAGAGGGGGACAATCCTTTACAGAACTTCTGTGATATGATTTGCATTTTCAAATTGCCACTAACATCATCTGTTTATAGGTCTCAGGGGAAATACAAAGAGAGGATTAAGGAGTAGCTTCTTTCATGAGCTGCATGAGCTTGAGTTAGGATTTATGGCTGTCTGTATTCCTCCAGCCTCCTAGAGAAAACGGCCTCTACAGTGCAAATGGGCTCTGGAAAAATCATTGCCATAAACAAGCAGTTATGAGAGAAACTAAGTGGTGAAGGAGAACACAGACATTACAGGTCAAATTTACTCACAAGGGGCTTACCTTTCCTTACAGATCTAAAGTGCAATAACTCAGAGACAGTGTTTTCCAGTACTCGGATTCTTATTGCACAGCAGACACTTTAGCATATGTGGACACCAATTAGTGGATGAACATTAAGTTATTAAACATATTCTACCCTGTCCCTTGAGGAAATGACATGGAAAGGAACAGACTCCTTCAATGGTGTCTTCCGTATGGATACCATTCGAGAAATATCTGTTGGTGTGGGGTGTACAATGTACAGTTGCAAGTAAGCATGCAGAATGTGTACACCTCAGGACACACACGCACACACTCACACACCTCACTAGGTCGCTCTCTGTCTCTCACACTCTCTTTCCTTCATTATAAGACTATCTATGCACACATCTTTAAAGAGTAATTATCAAACGCTAAGCATGTCACATGCAGTCTCACATGCCACTCCTGAAATCCTGTGGAGAAGGAAGACACGTTGCGGCAAAGAGGTGGAAACCCCACGAAAGAGAGAAACAATCCCCTGCGCTCCAATGACCAGGGCAAAGGTCTGAACCCAGGTCTGCCTGCCTCAGCCTCAGCCTTCCCACAAGAACCTATCACTTCCTTTGACAATGATATTTGCTCATAATATTTTAAGAATTCATTTGATTTTTACACTTGGAACACATTTTTAAACATCACCATTAGGGGTTGGCTGGCACGATGACATTGTGTTTGTTGGACTTGGTCGAGCTTGCTCTGATGCCCATCTAGCCGCCCACCCAGCTCTCCAGTGTAGCTTCCTGTCCGCAACTATAAGTTAGTTCTGCAAATGCACTTACTGTGGATGCTCCCCTCCCTGCCCCAGGAGGGAGGCCTTAGGAATCAATTCTCATCCACACCTTCACCAGGGACTCTGACTTGCCCCAGCTCTTCTGACCTGCATCTTCATTCTGTGTTCTAGTCAGAGCAAACGTGGCAGTAATGTGTGAATGTCACAGGCTTTCTCCTAGTTCATGATTTGCTGCATGAAATTCCTACTGAAATCTTTCCTTCTTCCTTGTCCTTCCCTTCCCCCAACACTCACACCACCAGCTCCAGAGCCCCCTGCATGCCCATCTCTTAGGCTGCTTTTGCAAACTATATCTAAAGTGTTTTCTGCCTGTGTGTTTCCCCCACTAAAGTACATTGCCCTGGGAGATGAGATGATCTAACTCAGTGCCTAATACAGAAGTATGTTTGCAAATGAACAGATGTATACAGAAAAGATGACAGTAAATAACCAACATATGAGGGTGACAATGGGATTTATTTAGGGCTAAGTTGACTAAATAATGTGACCATCTCATTAACATCTCAAAACACATCACACTGAAGAATACGATGAAGAAGGGGAAGTCAATCCCTAGTCATCCAAAATGCCCTGGTCTCGAATGCTCACCTGGGAGAAGGAATGGCGTCAGAAGCACGTGATGGCGTGGGAGCCTACCTGCCTGTAGAGGAGATGTGTGGAGAGAGGCCTGGGTTTCTCCTCCTGGACCAACAGCCTGGGGAAACTTGAGGTGTCTCCTTTGCTCTCTCAAGTATGGCCTACATCCTCACACCTGAGGGTGTCCAGTTCATATAGCCCACCCTCCTCAGGCAGGACTTAAGCTTACAGTCTGCATTCGCAGAAGCATTACCATTGGAGCAAGGCAGAGCTCACACTTGCCATCATCTGGAACTTAAGGACGGCCGGACAGTTCATGGGTGACTTTGGTCTGAATTGTTCAAACCCCAGAGTGCGAATCTTTAGAAGTGCCTTTGGAAATGTGTCATTCAGTGACATGACATCAGTGCTCCTCACACAGCTTAACTCATCTGAAGAGGGAAAGGAGTTTCGGCTTTTTGTGTATGCAGAACATCAGTTTCCAATGTGGATGGCCCCTAGGTAGGTTTTTGTATCCAAAGGATCCAAGTGGGAAAATGTAGAAGAGAAAAGAAGCCACCGCCTTCCTGTTATAGCTACAGTCTCAGAAGAGCCAGGGCTGACAGCACAGAGGGGAGAGCCACCAAGCATGCCCACAGGTCTGCCTGTCTCTGTCTGCTCCTGGTGCAGCAGCCGCGGCCCCATGCAGAGTTGTTTTGTCTTTTCTCTGCTTCTTTGTAAATGGCTTTTTATGAAATCTAGATTCTAGCTATGTTTGAAGCTTCCCACAAGACCAAGAGCCCAGCCAGCCCACACCCTCAGCTTGAGCAGCATTCCCTACTGAATAGAAGATGAACTGGCTGGCAGTTACTGAGACAAATGACCTGACATTGTCATTTGGAGAGGCTTAAACCCCAGACTCTGCTCCTCCCTCCCTCCCACCCACGGACTTGTTTCTTTCTGGGAGGCTGGCCATCTTATAAGCCTTTAAACACTTCTCTCCAATTCAACCATTTAGTCTTAAAACACCCTCCAAGGCATTATCCGGAAAGCCCTCCATTAAAGAATCATTACCAAAGGCCTGCTATGAATGAGTTTACCAGATAAGAAATCCCCAGGTTAACAGCAGCGATGTTGGGAGGATTGTCAGTAAGAGTTAGTTAGCTCCTCGCTGACTGTCACCACTCACTGTTGGCTTCTATTTACAGCATTTAAATGAAGGATTGTGGAGCAATAGACTCTAAGCTTCATCCATTAGGTACCTATGTTGTCCTATCATCATATAATTGTACCTAATCTATTTCTTCAAGTTGCCATTGTCCCCTCAAAAAAGCTTTGCTATTGTTTCCAACAAGGTGCATTCAGTTCACTAAACACAATGCTTTTAATGCTCTGTTAAATTCACTATACTAAAATACATATTTTATTTATTAATCTAGAATTTTTTTTATCTTACTTGGTATCTTTATGCTCAGAAAGGCATGATATGCTAGGTGATGTGGGTACAACCCACATCTTCCAGAAGCATCAACAAAACGAGCTTTAAGATGCACCCTGCTCTGATTAGGGACGGCTGAGTGGGAGGCCACGAGTTAGAACTGGTCTTATCGCCGAGGTCTGCCCCAGCTGCAAAGTGTAAGGCACCCACAAAGCAGGGATTTTCCAGATTTTACTGTTGCATTAATTTTAATAACCAACTTGTGAGCTCAGCAACAGGGGCCCATCAGTAGGTGACTAAATAAAGAAGATGGAGGGTACACACATAATGAAGTTTTATCCAGTCACAAAGAATAAAATTATGACACTTGTAAGAAAAAGAATAGAACTGGAGATCATGCTATCACAGACATCATGTTACATGTTTCGTCCCACTTGTGGGCCCTAACTTTTATATAGATATAGCACACATGCACACACACACACACACACACATGTACACACACATATACACATACATAGACACACACAGGTGCATACATACATGCACACACACAAATATACAGGCATACATACACAGGCACACACACAGGCACATACACAGGCACACACATACACACACACATACATGAACACACACATGCACATACGCTCACACACACACACACACGTGCGCTCACATGTGCACACACACATATGTACACACCAATGTGTGTGACACTCCTTAGATCAGCAGGGAGGCCTGAAGTGGGAAGCAGAGCAGCAGGAAGAGGGTGAACAGCCACAGCAGGCATGGGAGGGGAATGGTCAGAGTGCAGGGCACGTTTGCAAGAAATCTTCCTCAGGAAGGTTGACATTGTATGCAGTGAACGAATGCACAGCAGTAAAAATAAACAAATACAAATACAATTGAAAAGTGGGGTCATTCCTCCTGAAGAGGACTGCTGCTAGAAGATGGTGTTGACTTTCCTCCCTGTGCCTCGGTTTCTCTCCACATGTAAAGGGGGACCCCGGAAGCTACATCAAGGCTGAACTTCTTTGAAACACCATAGTGAAAAGGTAATGACAATACAGTATCCTGTGCAAAGACTCCGCATGTCCATTGTTACACTATGACTCCAGAAAGTCTTTTATTAAATAAAAAGCCACACAAAGTCTTTTTATTAAAAATAACACTGGCAACCCCCCCAAAAAACCCCAAATACCCACAAATGCAAAATTACAAAAGGACCAGAATTAGAACCACACTTTTGTTTGTTTTTTACTTTCCCAAAATGTCTCACACAGTCTGACATGGTCATGAAATACCACTAACTCTGTTGAGCCAAAAGTCTCATAGTTCTTGTCCTACAAAATAAGAGGAAAAAAATCCCAAGGGTGCCCATGCCAGTGTCTGTGTACAGCCTTCCCTTGTACTGTCTCTTGAACAGGAGTCAACAGACCAGCAAGAACTGTTGTCCTGCCCCAAACTCCAGCGGCAGGTGAGGAGTTATCTTTTCTTTGTGTGTGGTTCACACTTTAGTATGAAAGAAGATAGAAGTGGCCTCCCAGACACCCAGGCAAAGCGGCAGCAGAGAGCTGGAGTCCTCCCACCCAGTCCTGCCTGTTCCCCCCTCACTGTAGGAGCACCCACATTATTTTGGAGATCCCCTCAACTGAAAGAGGAAGAGCTTAATTAGCCAAAACTCCCATCTCTGAAATCTGTTGCAAAATACTCAAGCATCCACCAGTAGGTTGCTATGTCATTAGATATTTTGCTTATTGGTTCTTTTAATGCAATACCGGCAAGTTTTCTTTTTCCTTTTTTCTATAAAGGACCAAGGGATAAATTATTCTGATTTTGCCTGCTGTGAGGTCTCTGTCATGGTATCACCCATTATATAGCAACAGCTATCAGGGATAATCCATTAATGAATATGTGGATTTCATTCTAATAAAGCTTTATTCACAAAAACAGACAACAGGGCAGATTTAGTCTGAAAGCTACAACTTAACTATTGTAAGGGACAAGCACAAGCCACTTCTTTTCCTCCTATAGCATTGCCACTCTGACAAGTAATTTTGCCCAGAGGTCCCATAATAATGGCAAACATGATAACCATAAGTAGATTTTTAAAGTTAAAAAAATCCACACAGAGTCCTATCTGGGATGCTGGATTTTCTAATCCCCAACCAACCACGATGCTCCACGCACCCACTGGTGCTGTGGGCTGTTAATGCCAGTGGTCAGAAGTCTCCTGACTTCACTTTGGCTCTCTCAGTGTTTTCTCAGTGGCAGGTGCAAACACAGAAGGAGGCTGCCCCAGGGAGGAAGTCCAGTATGGCGGCCACATCTCAGATCCCAGGCAATTGAGCAAAGTTCTTCAAATGCGTACATCTTTTCCAACCAACCAAAGTGTCCCACCTCCCAGTACATGAATGTGAGAAGACAATATGGGGAGAAATAATCTCATGGACTCCTAACTTAGCCTGTAGCACATCCTCCGTTATTACTCCCTCTGACAGCAGGATGTACAGTGACATAGGGACCACAAAGCAAGG
This sequence comes from Acomys percivali, assembly GCA_907169655.1. Taxonomy (NCBI): domain Eukaryota; kingdom Metazoa; phylum Chordata; class Mammalia; order Rodentia; family Muridae; genus Acomys; species Acomys percivali. Next base: position 88,335,580 of record OU015746.1, on the reverse strand, counting down.
CACAGCATCCTCATCCTGGAATACTATCCCTCGAACCAAATCTGAGAATTCTTGAATCTCGTTGGCTTCAGTGAACCTAGACAGAATCTGGGGACAGACAGTGCAAGGCCCCTTTTAGAGCTGCACTTCTACTTTTGCCTTTACCATAACAGGGAAGACGGAACTAAAGGTCTGGGAACATCTGACCTCTATAACATAGTGCGTGAACTGTCTTTTCAACCCAGCCAGCCTTGGCCCAAACAGCAAGTCTATGTATGCCAGTCCACTGCTTGTAAATGCATTTGCTTCATGCAGAAGACCAAGTCCCCTTGGAAGTGAGTGTGTTATAAAAAGAAGAGAGAGAAAGAAAAAAACAAAACAAAACAAATAAGTTTTAATGGACATCCCAAATCAATATCACTGGGCTTCCAAAGGAGTTGACATGGAACCTTCTAAATGTGTGTCTATGCTGGGCACATTTTATTGTTATTACTTGTTAATGTTTCCAATTCTTGTCTATGTGCCCAGAGACCTTGGCAAGATGAACATTTTATAATCTGATAAATAAGTCATTGAAGCCTCCTGGTCAGTGGTTCTCAGTGTGAAGTCAAATCTGTCCTCAGTAGCCACTCAAGGAGGGGCCGGCTCCCTAACTCCAAGGGTCAGGAAAAGCTTCTCTCTGGAGTGGGCCAAGCACACCCAACTAGGAGACAGTGAGGGGTGAGTCAGTCCACTGCTGTGAATCCCACACAATAGGCACAGAAATGCCAGAAAACAGACATTTCCCTGATGCCAGAGAAGGCCTCCGCTGTAAAGTTGTGTAGCTCAGGCAGTAGGGAATACTTTATACCCAGTGACCTTCACCAAACTCCAGTGCCCGGCCTCAGGACTCACCCTCACTCCCCCAGTGCTGTTTCCACCCACAGTGGTAGAGCACTCTAGACCTCAAAGTAAGATATCATCTGCTTTGGTAGCCAAACTGGCTCAAGAGAACTCCGAGTGTCTCCCGAGGACTCTAGGGAAGTTTCACACACACAGCACAAACCTTCCGGCATGCCCCTTGCAACTGAACTATGGTTCACAGATTCCACAGATGGCTGAGCCACACACTGTTCACCATCAGAACATTCCGCAGAGGGGAAGCAGCCTGAACTGTGCCTCATGCATTTATGTACGGAGAAAAGGGAGTCCAGTTGCTAATGCCCACAGTAGAAACAAATTATTTCCCAAAGAAGCCAGATCACATTGTTGAACTGAAAACGTCACTGAGGCAGCACCCTGACTTCGGGTACATCTAGCTATAAGTTGCTGAGGACGAGCAAACACACGCTGCTTTAAAAGACACTGGGAAAGGGGTCTCTGTATGCAAACCTTTGGCACAAACTGCCTTACGCCTTGCTAGGGTTGCCACACGGCAGCTTCTCAAATTTTCAGAGCATTTTAGACCTGCCTATCTTCACATTGATAGCTTAAACCCACCCACGGTGGGGACACTGACAACACAGAAGTCAGACATTGTTATAAACCAGGACTATGGCTACTTGCCACCTCTGGGCTCTGACCGTAAGGGGCAACATACTACTATCACATGCTCTATAAAATGGCCTCTCCAATTTCCTTTGGGGCAAGCAATATTATTGTCTAACAGCCTAAAAGCAATCTAGAAGTCAAAACAGATGCTCGCTCTAGAATATTTCTGGGAGGTGTGGCTTCTATTTGGATATACAGAGTAAAGGTCAATTCCCTGCTTTGCATAGCAAGCCCTCGACAGGAACGTACTGTATTAGAAAGTCATATTAGCCGCAGCTTCCCCTATTTACCTTCCTGTTGCTACTTGCTAATTTACATGCCTCTCCAGAGCTTTTTTTTTTTTTTTTTTTCCATTTTACATGGATGGATGTTTCGCCTGCATGCATGTCTGTGCAACACATGCATGTAGTACCCATGGAGACCTGAAGAGGGTATCAGATTCCCTGAACTGAAGTTACAGATGGTTGTGAATTACTATATGGTGGGAACTGATCCTGGGTCCTCTGGGAGAGCAGCTAATGTTCCTAACCACCGAGCCATCTCGCCAGTCTTCTCTCGAGTGCTCTCTTACTGTGTCGTATCTCTCAAACACTATGATAGAAACAGATTTTTTACTTGAATGGTCTGACAAACACCCAGAAGAGCCCCAGGTGGCATCACTATTTTCGGCATATGTTCCTACTCACTCTTTCACATAACCCCTCTCTCCACGTTAGGTGCTGAGACAAAAGGTCCAAGTCAGAAGCTGTTTTTCTCCTTGGTTTTCTCTGCTAAAGATCATCTCTAGTACACGATTAGGAAATGTATTTTCCATGGACCCCAAAGTAAAGTAATTTGTGCTAAGAGCTAAAAACAAAGATGTGCTGATATCTGTTACTGGGAGACAATTTTGCATGGGTCCCTAGCATGCATGCATGTGTGTGAAGTGAGACAGCATCGCACTTTGCTCTGTGTTCTTTTCAAGAGAAAGATTCAGAGGCCACAGCATCTCTAAAACACAGGGTTCTTGTCACCCATTTGAAAAGACTGGGAGTCTCTCACCTCCACACTTTCCTGTAGCTCAGTCCAGAGCAGGCAGGTGCTCATCTGGACCTGTCCACCTGACTCACGCAACCTTCAGCAGGGGGGCGGGGGGCAGACACCAGAACACTGACCCCACTGCGTGCTGTGGAGTATTTATCAGCTCCACCAGGAACATCACATCTTCTGCTATGGAGAATGTCAGCTGCCTTTCTAGCCTGAGAGTACAGCAACCTCTTGGGCCTTTTATGCTTCTGGGCACTTGGTACCCATCAAGCTTTTTTAAAAACAAGCTACATCATATTTACACTGATATAGTTGCCCATGGTCTATCTGCCTCTCATGTGTCTGTACTTATCTACCTGCCCATGTACCTAGCTGGGACCATTCATAAGCTTCAGAGATGGTCTGTGGCTCCACTGGGTAGTGGCTTATAAGACATGCCATGGTCATTCCATTGTAAGCCACTGCGATGAACACTTAGACCTGTTGTCCTCTATTTAACATGTAAACGGACATGAACAGAATGGTATCCAGCCCTGATAATCCTTCTATAACCTAGAACAAGGTTTTCCAATGTTAAAGCATGTATAATTCATCTGAAAAGCAGTAAAGTCAGACTGGTGTCCAGGTCTGGAACAAGACTAGCCCCAGGTTCTGAGTCTCTGACAAGTTTTCAAGTGATGCCAATGACACTGGTCCGAGGATCTCACTTAGAGAGCATGGGCCTAACGAGTAATATAACTGTTATGCATTATTAATGTGATAAGACTTGCATAAACTCAAAACTGATGATTAGAAAATGTCTATAACTATCTGGGAATACCAATAAATTAGACAATATCTTTATTTTAAAAAAACACTAAAATTTTCATACGTGTGTGATTGTTACATAATTATGTAGATGCTCATGGATTTATAACTGGGCTATAGCCCACTGAAGTGGCCCACCGTAAACTGAAAATTGTCTAAAGGGGAAGTGTGCACTCAGCATAGGCTACTGAGCCCTGACACTGAGCCTCACGGCATGCGGACAAGAAGCAGCTCCCCCTCTCTGCTGTGGCTGACTCAGGCCTCTCGCTCCGCCACTGCCTAAGATTGAGACAGAGGATTGTACTGCACACTGAGAGCCACGTAAAAGACTTGAATTTAAAATTCCAGCTAGGAGGTCTACTAAATATATGCCACATTGTATCATCACTAGGCAAAAAGGCAACAAGTTGAACCAGCAGAGTCTGTCCCCAAAAAGAGAACAGCAGTGTTTGCTGTCACTTTCCTTTCCCTCTGGTTTAAATAGGAGCCAGGATCCCAACAAGAGGGCAGGATGGCCAGGTTATACCTAGAAGTTATGAGCTGCAGTCAGTAACAAACAGGGCTTAGTAAGCGCTCATGGATTAGCACAGAAGTAGAAGTAAATGCTAAGGGATCGATTCTGGAAAAACAAATTCTTCTAGTGTAAGGACTGGAACCATTGACCCCACTCTGAGCAGCAAGGGCCAGCTGCAAGTGCCTCCCAAGCCATTCTCAGCCCTTACCTCTGGCTGCAGAGCTTGGCCACCTACCCAGCAGCCTCCTGTGAGGGTCATTTTCAGGACAGTCATTGGCCCAAAGAAGTCAGTCTTTCCACCCTCGATTTTGCATTTGGGCAACATTTGTGTGCCAAGTTGAAAATCACAGGGGAGAGAAAGCTTGGCAATAAATGTGGAAAATGCCCTCTAGGGTTTCGTGGGGACACAGAGCAACTTCCCTGCTGATCTCTCTTCCTCTGTGCTTTTTCTCCTTCGTTTTTACTTTCTTGCGGTGTTTTCTGTTTTTGTTTGTCCATTCTTTTGTTTTTTGAAACAAGCTTTCACTATGTATCCATGGTGGGCCTGGAACTTGTTATGCAGAGCAGGCTGGGCTCAGACATCCGCCTGCCTCTGCCCATAATGTGTTGAGATTAAAGGTATGCGCCACCATGCCCGGCTTTGTATTGACTTGCTTACTTCTCTATTCATTTTCTCTCTAGCAAAAAGACGACAGGGAGACAAAGTGGCTTCGCTGTCCCACACAGGACTCCCACATGGGACACCCACATGGGCTGTTTACTCTGAAATGACTTCTCTGTTCAAGTTCAAAGGCTTCATTCTTAAAAGCATTAACATCCACCCATTTTTACTTTTATAAATCAAGTTTAGGCACATTCTCTCTTAGATGGCTTCTGTCTTCCCTCCCATCTCCAAACCTTCAGCCAGAACCTTCTTTTCTCACTTACGGAATCTCTTGTCCCAAGTGTCTGATAGATCCTCTCCACTGCATCACTGGTTCATCAGTATTTTTTCTGCCCAAGCTACTTGAGTGGCTTTGAAACAACCGGGGTGGGGGTGGGGGTAAAAATCACATTTATCGCTAGAAAACCCACATTCTTCTTTTCTGACTCACAATTTGTCCGGTTCAGAGGACATTTATTGGGGGTTAGCTCTGTGCTTTGCATAATGCCACTAGCTGGGGACAGAGATAAAGAGCCGCTGACCCCAGCAGCTTTAAGCTCCCGGTAGGATTCACAGGCAAATGTCTTCTAGGCTTAAGCATTTTTTCCGGATGATTACTCACAGCAGTGCAAAGCTCCTATAAGGGAACTCTCTCCCTCCTGTGGGGACCAGAAAGGACTCTTGGAGAAAGGACCCTAAGCATCACTCTGAAAAGATGAGTAGGAAACTGATGAGAAAGGGGCATGGAGGGAAGATAGGATAAGCACCGCCCAGCGTCCAGAGAGGCACAGCAGCGCACAGTCTACAAAAAGTGCCAACAGAGGGCTCTGGGCCAGTTTATGGATTCCTGATTGCTTGGTACCTGTGCCCACCATGAATCGTCAAATGATAACAATAAGAGGCTAATAGAAGTCTATCTGGATGCTATCAGCCCTGATCTTCTCTAAAGATAACTCTGGTGGGGATCAAAATTGATGTTAAAAAGACACTGTGGTCCACGTCCAGAAAGTCATTCCTAAACAGTGTTGTGGTGGGCTGTAGGCACAGGACAAAGCATGGCCTCCCATTAGAGGACAGACAAAAAACGGTCGCCCACTGCCTTCCCCAGAAGCACACCGACCTGCACTCTGACCTACTGAATTCTTCTCAACAAATTTGTTTCTACAAAATCCCCAGATTCTGTCAAAAAATAGGCAACGATCTCTCTGTATACCATTTAATATTATTGACTCCGAACACTTGGTCACAATTTTCAATCGCTCTCCCTAAGGGAAATTAAGTTTCCTATTTTATCTTTTGAAGAAGAGATATACCTCCTCTGATTTTCACAAGTCCTGAACTTTGATGTTGGAATGTCTTTTTGATAGTTCTAAAAATAGACACTTTTAAACCCCAAGAAGTCTGTAAGAGCTATAACGTTAAAGCCAGTAAGATGATGCCTTCAGCCATGGTTCTGCCAATGGCCTCTCCTGTGACTCAGGTAAGCTGGCAAGCACTGAGCCCCACCTAATGTATCATTCAAACACAGAATGATTAGGAGAAGCAGAAAACCTCAGGCCTCTGGCACATGGAAACCTATTACTGGATACCTCTGATCCGGACCTCGCATCTTTAATTACTATGGCTGTGTTGTGTGGCCATACGTCTTGCAGGGTGCACATGGAAGTCAGAGGACAATTTTGAATGCCAAGGCCTTTGCCCTTTACCCAGTTTGAGAACAGCGTTCTCTCTTCACTGCCGTGTGTGCCAGGCTGGGAACACCCAGGGTTTTCTGTCTCTGCCTTTCATCTTCCACAGGGGAGCAGGGGCTGCGGACTCCCTCGGGACTCCGTTTAGCTTTCACATGCGTCCCCCAGGATCTGAGCCCCGGTTGTCAGGCTTGGGCAGTAAGCACCACATCAGTTAACTTTTAGATCCCCTATTTACACACACACAGCCCCCAAATTACCAAACGGGAGATAAAAAGTTTCAAAGCAGTTGATAAACGTGTTCACCATGTTTGCACAGAGCTCCAGCATTGTCTTGGGTCATACATCCCTCTGCAGTAGACCCAAAAGAATATTCATGGAAGTGGTCTGCTAAGGAGAGGCTCCCAGGATGGTGGATGAGTCACTACAAAAAGAGGAAGCCAAACAAGGCTGAAGTTGAAAGGGAAGCCTCAAGCCTAGCCAGATGCTGCCGGATGCTCTGGGATAAATTACCACCACGCTGAAGACATGCAAACGATACAAGAGTTTGACCAAGTAAACAGAGTGGCACACACTCCTGCTCCTATTACCAAAGACTAGTAGGGGAGCTGACGGAAGGGAGTGGAGGTGGCTAAAGACCATCACTACCACATCTGTGTGCAGTGCAGGGGCATGGAGAAGTAGTTCCTTTGCTCTTTCAAAGAAAGAAGGACAAAGCTGGCCCTTGAGAGAAAATGTGGGCCAGGTGGTGGTGGCGCACGCCTTTAATGAGAGCACTCGGGAGGCAGAGGCAGGTGGATCACTATGAGTTCGAGGCCAGCCTGGTCTACAATGTGAGTCCAGGACAGTCAGGGCTACACGGAGAAACCCTGTCTCAAAAAAGAAAAAAAAAAAGAAAAGAAAAAAGAAAAGAAAACAAGAAAAAGAAAGAAAGAAAGAAAAGAAAAAAGAAAGAGAGAAAATACATACAGAAGGCAGGGTGAACACACAAAACCAGTGGAGAGAGTATGAGAGTATCCAGGCAGCAAACTGACAGTTGCAACAGGAATCAAGAGAAATGTCACAAAAATATAACTGTGTGAATCCTTGCTTTGGGCCATGGGAGCTCATTTATCACTAACTGGCATATATTTAACTATAAATCATTTCATTTCTTTCTTTGGTGGTTTATAAAAAAGTAAGCTCGAAGTCAATATTTCCTAGGAACATAAAATTGACTTTTAAAAGCTTGCCTTCAGGTGTCAAAAACGAAGCCTTTCAACCTATCACAGCTGTGGCTCACTGCAGAGGAGGCTGCACTTTTCACTAACAAGCTCTCAGACGGCAGAGATTGAAAGCTTGGCCACCTCCTCAATATAAAGGAAGCTGGCAACAGTGACTCCATGATGCCGTTACATATGCGTATTTATACAGCTAACCATGCTGCTCAGAGATTCTCGGAGCTAACCATGCTGCTCAGAGATTCTCGGATGTCACAGCTGTAACATCTACACATCTGGCTAACACAGATCTGCAAAACAGGGACATAAGAGTCTGTTTCCCTCAAATAAACTTTTATACTGAAATGCATGTCATTAAATATACATATATAAGTGTGCACGCACACATATGTATCTTACAGATCTACACGGTTGTATGTAGAAGGGAAATGCTGCCTTTGTGGGCACGACATGGCTCTCATTTCCATGGAGACAGTGAACTGAGTAGTAGATTTGGTCATGATGCCAGCTGGAGACTAACATAATACTCCCTATAAATGGTAAAAGAGATATGAAATAGAAGGATGACTTCTAAGTGACACTGACATGAATTTATTAGGCTCGTGAATATTTCCAAGTGCTGCTCTTAAACTTCCTCAATGACATTGGTAATTTGACAACTTATAACTTGAGGTTATTATGTCAATGTATCTGGAAGACAAGAAACGGACAGAACAGGATACAAGGTTCTCTGGTTGGCCAAACTCTAACTGGGCTCCGTTCAACTCTTCCAACTGGGACTTCTCTTTAGACTCTATGTGTATTTTATGTGCATTGTCCATGCTTATTGGGAATCCTGCTAAGTTGGTTTTTCTCAGACCTTCTATTTTCCATATCTTATCACCCTCACCCCCCGTATCTAGAGAGGTTCCTTTGCCTCTTTATTCACCCAGATGATTTCTGCTTACCTTGACCTGTCTACAGTAGGAACCCTGATAGGTTGTTGTACCTGAGACTCCACCTAGCTCAGTCCTTCCCCTTAGTAAATCGACTCCCATCCTGTTCCTGCCAATACTGTTTGACATTGTGTACAATTATATACGAGGGTCTCTTTCCTCTATTGCAGCAGTCCTGAATAAAATATATGTTGTTTTAATTACTACACAGCCCTTGTTTTCTTTGACATTTAAGACATTGTGAAAATTAGCATAATGCACAATTTTTGAGGAGCCCAGTAAAGAGAACACTGATAGTTAATAAGCACCCCAAATTTCTGTATGCTATTAATAAAAGATTTGTAAGCACCCCAGTGTCACCACCAGCTTTATTACAGGAACATGACCCATGCTCCCCCCCTAAAGACCTATGTGCCCCTCTCACAGAAGATGGCTTGGAAGGCTTTAGTTGACATTATTAAGTTAATGAATGGTGAGCACCATGGTGGTCCACTCCAGGATAAGGGGGCTTCCGTGGTGGATGAGAGTATGATGTGAATAGAGGAGGAAATGGGCTTTAGCTTAAGAATGACTGATTCTCCTCCTCAAAAAATTCTCAAGAATCACTAATGTGACAAAACATGTACAATTAGCTAATTTAATCCAGCAGCACACATTTGCTCAGACTTGGTTAATTCTACTTGAATTCTGGAAATTTGGACTGTCATTATAACTCACTGCTGCATTCTCACAAATTGTCTATAATCGAAAACCTTTGGGATCAATAAGAAATTCCTATGTTGGATAAGATGATGCCAAATAGAGGACAAAAATTAAGCTGAACTGATGTTGCTTGTTTTCGAGCTCATCAAAAGGGTTATCTAAATTAATTTTATTATGTAAATATGTAAAAGATCTATTTAAAATGTGGTGGGGTAGCTGATATTTTGCTGGTACTATCTGAGTTAGGTATTTTTTTTTCTTTTATTTTGCTCATCCAAAGGCATATAAGATGGGAAAACATACTAAATATACATTACTGGACAGTTTATAAAGAGGGAAATGTACATAATAGAAATGAAGGCTCAGGAGGCATCAGCTTTCTGGGTTCATGAGGGAAGGATGCATTACTGTCCCCCATGACCTGGAGCCAGAGGAGGGTAACACAGGAAGTACAAGAACTAGAGGGAAGATGATTGAAGCTGCCCCCAAATAGCCAATCAAATATCGTTTCACAGCATGAGAAAATAAGAAGGGTGTGAGAGCTAAGATAGAAATAGATGCTAAAGGAGATGAGGCTGTGTGATGAGATGCCTCCCTGACCCTCACCACCAACAGGGAGCCTAGAAAGATGAACTTGGATGAAGACAACAAAGCACCAGGCCAGAAGAATGAGTAGACAAACCAAACCGCATGTTCTTCTTTGGAAGGGATGGCCTCAAAACATGGCAGCCTTATAACTTTAGTTTTTAAGCCCTGTTGCTTACCCAAAAGAAACATCAGTAAAGTCCCAGACATCTATCTGGTGTTTAGCCATCACAATTAGAAAACAGAATTCTTATTTTGTCTTGGCATGGTCTAAAAGGACATCATTTGAAATAGTGATGCTTTTTCCCAACAGCAACTGAAGACTTAAAAAGAGAATTCAACTAAAATGATATTAGCCACAATCTCTACAATACTGTGTAATGTTCCAAATGTTAGGGTAAACAGGGGTGTATGGAAGGACTCAGACCAAGGATGAGGACTGTGAGACCAAGTCAAGACATAATTCAGGGCCTGGGTGTTAATCTTTTCTTCTGTCAAGTGCATGGCCATGTGATATACACAGCAGTCTTAGCATCTTATGTGTGTATAATGTCAAGGGGATGCAGGTGACTAAGACCTTCCAAACCATCCTTCCTAAGAGGTGTATGGGGAATGGGAAGAATCTGGACCATACTCCTGAAACAAAGATGAAGTTGACATTGGGTATAATTTTATCCATAATATTGCATCATGAACTCCTCTCTTCATTGCTCTACAGAGATACATTCCCCCCGTCATTCCCCACACCTATCATTCATTATCAGAAATACACTTGATATATTAGTATATCTGTACTGTCCATGTGTGAGTTCTTGCCTCATGCCTTCACAATGTTTGGCTCTCCCAAATGCCTTGTGACATTACCCTTCACCAAGAGAAAATGTTTCATAAAGGCTGAGTCAGTATGGAAAAAGCCTCAAAAAGATAGAAATAAATCTACCTCATGACCCCGCTCTGCCACTCTCAGGCATATATACTCAAAGGACTACTAAGAGATACCTGGTCATCTGTGTTCACAGCTGCTCTATTCATAATAGCCATGGGATGGAAATTGCCTAGATATCTAACAGCTAATGAATGGATAATGAAAATGCAGTACATTTTACACAATGGAATCTTACTCTGCAGTTGAAAAATAAAATTACGAAATTCACAGATAAATGGATGGATCTGGAAACAATCATTCTAAGTGAGCTAATTCAGGCCCAGAAAGGCAAACATAGCCTGTTCTCTCTCAGTTGTAGATGGTAATGTTGAGTCTTTAGCTATGTTTCATTTGGAATGCCCACAGAGGTCAGGAAGATAGAAGGAGGCAATTCTCAGGGAAGGGAAATAGAACACATGGGTAAATGTGAATAAAGGAATGGAAAGGGTTAAATGGGGTGGGAGACAGGACAGCAAATTAATAGAGGGATAACTAATAATAAGGCCTTTTGAAGAGATATAAGGAAACCTACCTACTTCTATAGAAGCCTTCTAAAATATATTCATAAAGAAAGGTTTACATGGAGATTCCCTACAAGGAAACAGTACATAGGCTAATGAATACGAAGCCCACTGCCAGGAATACATTTCCCTTTTGGAGATGTTGGCCAGTATGTCCCACAGACCCTCAAAGCATTATAGTCTATTGCCAGTGCTATTGGATTCCTTCTAGTACTAATAGGGTGCTAAGACCCTATTATCAACAGCACATTTTTGAGTCATAAGATATGGACAAATCAAGCTGGTACTGGCCTGGAATCTTCATCCTTACTAGGTAGCTTTCCTAGTTCATGAACATGCTATATGTATTACCCAAAGAGAAAAGCAATCACCAGTCTTACCAACTGCTTAGAACCTTGTGGTCTTCAATAATGACTAGCCTGGAAAGACATGCCCACTGATGCAGTAGTGGCATGAATATTATGGGAGTAACCGTCCAGTTTCTGGCTGGATTTAAAGCCCCTCCACAAGAAGAAACTCATACCTGGGACCATGATCAGGACCAAGAACCTGTGGATAGATAGGTCATGGGCCCTCAAAAGGAACCTACTGCTATCAGTAGGCTAACACGCACACCTATTTCTAACACCTCTGTACATCATATGAAAAATATTTTTAGCAATGTAGTAAATCTAAAGTGCCAAAGGCTTACTTCAGACAATAAAAGAAACCCGGGCTGGGAGTAAGGAAGCAGCCCAGCTATTAAGCTGGTTCCCAGAGTTCATGGTGTTCCAGGAAGGGATGGTTAAGGTAGAGCTATCTTATTTTGCTCTCAGGCTGAGGTGACAAAGGAGCCACTCTCAAGACACCAACCACACATGAATCAATAGTAACCCAAGTCATTGTTCAAGACAAGTAAATAAGAAGTGACTTGTGTTGGTAATTTAGACTCAATATATCCCCATGGTGACCTCAGGTTGGAAGCTATACACATGCGTGCTATTTCAGATGAAATAATAAGAGATTGGTCCACCACGGAAGAAAAAAAAAACTCAAAAGAATCTCAGAAAAAGGGCCTGTCTGGCAGACTTTTTGAGGGAGTGTGTGATTATACTAAGTGATTTTGTTATAGAATAGCATTAATTCATACAAGATGAGTCTCTTAGATGATTTTTTAAGTCCTGCATTGCTATTTGTGGACTTGCCACACTTAAAAAAGAAAAAAAAAAAAAAAAGAACAAACAAACAAACAAACCAGAGGATCCGGGAAGCAAGGGGAGAGCAGGTTCAGTTGGGTGATTGACTCTGAGGTTTTTCCAGGAGTGCAAGAGCTGACAAGCCTCACCAGGCACTGTTTCACGCCCCACACTCCTCTCCATCTGCTCCCACCCTGAACTCACAGGGGCTCAGACGACTCTGCCTTCAGGTCAGGATATTAATAACTTAAGAGTTTAAAGGAAATTCCTCTCCTCTTTTCTCCTTTCCCTAATTTTCCTTCTCTCTCTTTCTCCCTCTCCCTCTCTTCTTTCTCTCTCACCCTCTCTCCTCCTTTCCCTCCCTTCTCTCAGAACACAAATGGTAGCAGATGATGTCAAAGGAAGCTGATGCGTTTCTGCTTTCACTGATGCCTTGATCAGGGCAGAGGTTTTCCTCCATGTTGCTCTGTCCAAGGCTAGGCTTCCCCCATAGGAAATGCAGCATCTTGGCCTATGGTTATCATATGGGTGGCAATCTGTTACATAAGGAATTTAATTTCTCCAGAATACCTCTTTAGCAGGCTGTAAATACATCAAATTTAAAGTCAGTTTTTTTTTTTATGTAAAAGAATTCATTCTAGCAATTGTGCTTTCCCTCTGCACAAAGCGAATCTCATTAGCTTCCAAGAGCCTGTGTTTCTAGATCTAAGCTAAGCTAATGAATGCTGGGGCCTCCCACACTGGAATCCTTGCCCTGCAGTAAATACTCCTCCCAGAAGACACTGTTAAAGCTGCTGCACCAAGCCAAACAATACAACAGGTTCCTTGTAAAACCCAGAACAATTCAAACAAATGAGTTGTTGAAAGGGCAATAAAATTAGGAATTAAAATAATTTGTACATAGCATCTTTTAAAAGCAGAGGGCTCAAAATAAGCATATGTTCCAGCCAATACTGCATAGTGGGACGCTGGCATGACAGTGTTTTCTATAAGCCACACCAACAAGCTTTAATACAGTCACATACACTGTGCACATATATAGCATGTTTCTGCAATCCAGACTCAGTATTAATTCAGAGTGTGCTCTCTCTCTCTCTCTCTCTCTCTCTCTCTCTCTCTCTCTCTCTCTC
>OU015746.1:88254387-88316887 GCA_907169655.1 Acomys percivali | reverse complement strand
GTTCCTTCTTCTATGGTCTCTTGGGACCCCTGAGATATTCCAATCTAGATACCAAAGGTACCGAGGGAGAAAGACCACGTGTGTGCCTCTGTCAGGGAGAACACATAGCACACTGATAACCAGGCTAAGCCTGCGGCCCCTCCTGTGGCAGGGCTCCCAGCACAGAGCATCCTCTGAAGAATTGTCAACCCATCCGCCATGGGTTCCTCTACCCCCCTCATGTGCACTTCTACATCCTGGAGCAGAGAGGCCAAGAAACCACGGGAGAGACAATTAGGACTTGGTCAGAACGCGAGTACATACATTCACTGCACGTTCATCGTCCTGTGGCTGTTCCTGAGCAAAATGCCTCTTTGAAAGTTCTTTGAGAGCTGCGTCATTGAACACAAATCAAAATAAACTGGAGGCTGACTCACAACCTGTGTTTTGTGTACTCATATTAAGTATGCACAGGAATAACCCTGCGCCCATGGCCAAACATCTTATGCTAATAATAACTAGACATTAAACAACAACAACAACAACAACAAGAAGTGACTGGTCTGAAAGAAACCAGAGAAAATGGAGAAGAAACAACCCTACCGCTCATGGTTACTGTGACAAGTGTAATCGCCTACCAGACGTTACCAGCAAGATGCTTAAAGTACGGTAAGCAAGCAACAGTGAAAAATAGTTTCTAGTTAACAGCAAAATATGAGGCACCAGCTGACACCCTGCCAGCTTCAAGTCCGAATGAAGATGCAAGCTTCAAAGTTACACTTTCAAAGGCAGAGAGGAGAGACAGAGGACTTCTGTGCGCAAAGCCGAAAGGCAAAGTGTGTTTTTCAAACTTAGAAACAAATGTCCAAAACAGAGTAGTGGAAAACCCCAGTACCCTGAGACAGGACTTGTCCAAGATGACTTCTTGTCGGTGACCTTCAGTTACCTCCAGTAAGAGGCAATTAAAAATAGTGGTGCATTTCCTCCATGTGTAACTAGGAAAAACCCCAGTTGGCACCTACCTGAGCTGGACTGCACTATCGGTAACCTGCTTCCACTGATTGACAGAGCAGAGAACCAATGAAACTCAGTCCTTTGGCTCCACCTCCAAGGACCACACTATTGCAGCTGACTACCTGGATTTCCCAATAAACACTTAGCTCCCTAGTTTCAGTGATGACCTCATCTTCTAGGAAAGCAATAGCATAAATAGTGTTTGGGTTCTCATAGGCTTGCCCTTTCCCTGCGTTCAGCTACGCTGTGGCGATCAGAGGTTTCTGGCTTGTATTATCCCAGGCTCTTCAAATCAACAGTATCAAACTGTTAGCCTAGAGTCTGAAAGTCTGGACTACAAATTGAAATAGTTGGGGTGCAAGATAAACCATGATCCCCTGTGAATTCATATATTAGGAGAATGGTAGCCAATGGGGTGCTGTTGAAAGGTGGTGTAGAGTGGGCGATGGCTAGGTCACTGAGCTGCTGCCCTTGGAAGGAGTTAATATTGGCTTTGTAGAGTGACTTAGTTCATCTGAAAGATATGATAAAAGAGCCAGATTGCTCCACCCTGCCCTCTGGCTTCTTGACTAAGCGTATGATTTAATGCCTCTCCATTGTATACGGCCTTCCATGGTGTATGACAGAGGGCAAGGGGGAGGCCTCGCCTCAGGGAGGTGGCAGTGGACTGTTTGGGCTCTCAGTGAACTGAACGGACCTTGTGTTATTCACAGGTATTTCATTATTTCTTAATAGCCCTGGAAAACTAATACAGCTGGGATGGGCATAAAGCCCCGAATGCCTAAAGGTGGGCTGGCAGCCATCCTGTCTTGCTCTGTTACTAAGACAAGGGAATATATTGGGGTGCAAACCTCACCAAAGAAGCTCATAAGGGTTTGAATTTCATTTGTAACAAAGCATCAGTATTACCATTGTTCCTCTCTGCGGCCACAGTTCTCGCAAAGCCTATGCACTCTTCCTCTATAGCTCCTGCCATGACTGGCATATTGTCTGATTACTTCAGGAGTATAATGTTTGCACAGTCTCCCCGTTTCAGGCCATATGTTCTGAGCATGCTCCTCACTCTAATGGCATTGAAAGTGCATTAACTCATATTAATCTTTAAACACCACTTTTTGTTCACTTTTGTTTGCATTTGGTACACGAGCCCCATCTTAATTTCTAGGTTCCCAAAGATGGCCAACTCAGCATCTGACTTGTTAACAATGACCTCAGGCAGGGGTCAATGGGTGCATCCCACACCACAGATGATTTATGCACTACTGAAAACAAAAACAAAATAAAACCCCAGCTGCTCCAAGCAAGAGCACAAGTCTTTAAGACAGCATTGCAAATGTACATTATGCTTATGTTTCAGACTAACAGAGCAAAACACACCTATACTAGTTACTGCCTGGAAGAAGTCATTGGCTGCCATGGTCAAAGCTAAGCATATCCTCCTCCTAGTCCATTAAGGAGACTGTCGGGTTATGCTCAGAAACGCAGGGGTTTGGTGATAATCCTCCCATATGTATTTAGAATACCACTTGCTCTCAGTTCTGGAGTTTCCATATGAAATAGAACCTTCTTGGAAGCAAACATCTACCTTTTCCCCCGTCCCATTGTTCCTCTACTGAAAAAACAGGTTGCCTTTTACGGTTACTTCTGTCAGCGTGTCATTCCTGGGCAGCATTAAGAAGTCTTCCTAGATTACACTCCCAGGAGTCCCAACACTGCTCATGAGCTCCCACAAGGGCTTGAACATATCCTCTCTCAGAAGGATCCAGATGAAAACCCTCAAGTCAGACCCTTCACTAAAGGAGTCTCGGCCTCAAGGGCCAGCTATACTCCATGCAACCTGTTGTTGGGGACGCGCAGTCAGAATGTGCCCAAGGAAATAAAGTCCCTGGTGAAGGTGAGAGGCACAAATGCCATGGTGGGCACCCAGCTTGTGGAGAGCTAGTCCAGCATGGTGGCTGAGTTTGGTTTGCATGACAACCCCACACTGTCACACTAGGAGAGAGATGTGGCAGCCCAGACTCATGACAAGGGATCAGTGACTCTCACAGATTGGGCAATAGTGGCACGAGCAGCCCCTGAAAAGTGCTCAGATGCCAACTTTCTGATCCACTCAGACCCAACAACATGAGAATTCCAGGGGAAGCCTTGCAATTCTTGTCTTTCTGCGGGTCTCTGGCAGCCACTTAGAGGAGCCACTTTTACAGTGATTGCAGTCACTCAAGACACTCCTTCCCCCACCTCTTAAGAGAGCGAAGGAGTCTTTCTCCTAAGGAAGTCTCAAAGATGGTCACAGCAAGACTGGAAGGGCTCAATTGTGTTTTATTTTGTGTTTGAATGGAGGGGAGAAAACAGTAGAAAAGGCCATCCACCCCAGGCTAGTGAATGCTTGCCAGGATGCTGCCTGCTGTGTAAGCAGCCCATCGCAAGCAGGGCTGGTCATGCCCACAGTCCACACAGGTGAAGACAGCCACAGGCCCAATCCTCCACACAGGACACCACCAAGCCTTCTTTACAGCTTTCTCTTCTGGGCACTTAGGATGCCGAGCTATCAGAGACCCCATAACATACAATAATCTCACATAACAGCCAATACATTGGCTTAAACATCATAGCAAAGGCCTCAAAGTTGCCAGAACTCTTCATTTTTATATGAAAGTGTCTCCTCACCCCTGCCTCCAAACAACTTATTAGGCTCTGAAAAGTATCAGTTATCTTCTCATGACAATACAGGCTCTAAGCCCTCAGAATTTTGCCACCTAAATAAAAAGCTGTGCATGCACAAAGCCTCAGTGTGCCACTACAGTGACTTTTCTAGTTTTGTTTCTTCTGATGGTGTTGCTTAGTTTTCAGAAAATGGGGATACAGAAAAGCACAGCAAAAGAAAGCAGGAGACAGAAGACTTAGGATCTCAGTGTGCAGCAGCAAGCAGCACATGTGCCCATGACCATAGCGTCTGCCTGCTCCTATGCCTTGCCTGCCCATGACCACAACAGGAATACATAAGCTCTGCACCCACACCACCAAGCTAGTCCATACTCAGGGAAGCAGTTCATGTTTCCTGGGCTAAGTGTGCTCATGAGAAAGTGGGCAGTGTTGAATAATCATGAGTTTGTCCTGTCTTGATTTGTAGTATCATATCCTTGTTGCTATTTTTTCAGCCTTAAAAAAACCAATCATCATAAATCCAGCCACTTCCTCCTTCAATGATAATTAGCATTAGTCATGAGCCAAAAATGAGTCCACTTCAGAAGCAAAATCAGCATGGTTCTGCTTACCTTTCATGCCAAACTTGGAATGCCTCGCCAGCTTCAGCAGCAGCAGCATCACCAGCAGACAGAAGCCCACCACAGATGCAATCACCACCACGGCATAGACCTGGGGAGAGAGAGCCAGGCTGTGATGACCTTGCAAATCCATTCCCTGTGCTGAGGAAGTAGTGATGACCCTGGCAGCTAACCTTTCCTGGACACTTGCCATTCACTCCTATAACACTGTAGACACATCAGGTCACTTTAACCTCCACAGCCCTGCGATGAGACAGGTAAGTCCTGCCTGCTGTGGTGCCTGTTTTACAAAGGAGGAAGCATGTTAAACTAATAAACAGACCTCTAACTGACATCACAAAATAACCATATATATGGCTAATATCTATCTCATCTATCCATCCATCTAGAGACACAGGAGAGAGGAAGGTGGGGGAGGGGTGAATGGAAAAATGAATATTTTGATGCCAATGAAAATACAGTGGGGTGGATTTTATTATTCTCATGACTTTGGTGCATGCTTAAAAGTTGCTGATGGTGAACACCTTTCTTTTCTTTTCTTTTCTTTTCTTTTTCTGAGACAGGGTTTCTTTGTGTAGCCTTGGTTGTCCTGGACTTGCTTTGTAGACCAGGCTGGCCTTGAACTCTCAGTGATCCACCTGCCTCTGCCTCCCAAGTGCTGGGATTAAAGGCGTGCACCACCACAGCTGGCTGAACACCCTTTTAAAGTTAGTGTCGTGGCTTGTAGAAACCAGGGGGGTGCCAGGAAGCAGGGTCATGTTTGCTCCTTTTTGCAAATATGTACCAGTCCTGAACACAACTAGAGAAGACAACCGGATGTGCACACTTTCCTGTGTGGATGATACAGACCAGAAGGAGGCTCTTTTTTTAATGGAATTATAAGTATTTAAAACTACCTGAAACTTCAAACATCCACTAGTGGTCTTAGAATATGCCCCCATGATGGGGAAAAAAGCAGTTGGTGAGAGGCCTGAAAGGGCCTGTTTTACTAAACCTGGGTCAGCCTGCGGCTGTGTTAGCAGAAAGGGAGGCTGATGGAGTCAGGGTTATAAGGACCCAGTGCTCACAGGACATGCTGTGTGAGAAGAAGACTCAACACAACGTTGGGGTTTGGCCAGAGCAGTTGCCAGACAACTCCAACCATGGGACCTAGGAACAGTCACATCAATGGCTACAGAACAAGGCTAGTCTTCTGGGACTACCTCAGACCTACGGCAGCAGCCTGGGCTCTCCAGGGAAGTGCCTGTATTGTGTTTCTTAGTCTTCAAACTCTTGCTCACACCCCAAACACCCTTCCCTCTCCTTTCCTTATGCCTAAGCCAATCACCCTGCGCAGACTGTGCTGCTGGGTCCCGCTTCATCCCCAGAGGACCTCATAATGTCCTCTGGAGAAAACTGGATCTCTATGCTTGGCAGACATCCAAATTTTATTTATGAAGAAGAGGAGGAGGAGGAGGAGGAGGAGGAGGAGGAGGAGGAGGAGGAGGAGGAGGGGACGAGGAGGAGGAGCTAGATGTGAAAGTGTGGACCTTGAATATGAGTTGATTTCCTGATTTCCCAGTAGTCCAGTTGTAAAGGACAGATATTTAAAACAGTAGTAACTATTAAAAGTGGTGCAGTATGGGGCTGGAGAGATGGCTCCATGTTTAAGAACACTTGCCACTCTTCCAGAAGACCAGCATTTTGTTCAAAGCACCCATATCAGGTGGCTTAACACCAGGGAATCTGGTACTCCTATCTGGTCCCTGCTGTCCCTGGCTTTTGATGTTATACATTCACAGAGACACAGAAGTAAAGTAAACATATGGTTCTAAAGCTGGCAGAAGGCAACCTGCATTCAGTTCCCAGGACTCAGCTGGCCACTAACAACCTTCTGTAACTCCAGATCCATAGGATCTGAGGACCTGATGCCCTCTTCTGGCCTCCTCGGGTACTGTACACACATGGTGCATAGCTACACATTCAGACAAAACACACATACTCATAAAATAAAAACACATTAAGATTAAATATGTGGTTCACTAAGTCTGAAGTTGCATGGTCCATGCGTCACTGTTCTGAACCTTTCTAGTAGACCCTCTAATGTTTGATGGCTTGCTCACATCTGAGAAATTACTATTCTTTAGAAAGCAGTGACAATTTATCTCGCTTATGAGCATCCAGAATGGTCAGAACCAACACAGGAAGTACCTGTCTTCCCCACTCACCGAAAGATGTTCCCGATTGGTTTGGTCAGCAACATCTGTGGAAGGGATTTCATTGCTTTTGTTCATGGTATCCCCCATGTCAGTTGCCACAGTCCAATCTTAAATTGGAGATAAGAGAAAGGAAAATAACATGAAGTCATCAACAGGCTGCCGACACACACAGGGCCACAGTGAGACCCAGAACAAGGCAAAACAGACTTAGGAGTCCAAGTCACTGCCATGACATCCTGGCCGTGCAGGGATGTGCCTGGCTGCTCTGTTCAGTGCAAGAAAGGACAGCACAGGGCACAATAAGCTTGGCGTTCTGTTGCCATTTCCCCATCACTGTCTTGCTGGTCACTCTAACCTGGCTTAAGAGTTCTCATTTGCTCTTAAGGAAACACCCCTTTATTGATGCCACCTTTAAAACAGACAAGAATGGGGAGCCGTGGATGTACTTTTTTTTTTAACGTCTTTGGAGGGCAGATCTGGCTATTCATTGTAAAGGTGAGAAAAGTCAGCGGGAAAGTGAAACAATGGAAGCAATCAGAGCCATGCAATAGCCCAGACTCCAAGACAACACTGATTTCTGGGTAGGAGCATCTCTTTAGAGAGCAGGACAAGGGCTTAAGGTGTGACCTAATAGGAGCATCACCACCGTGGAGCTTGGGTCCACAAAGGAATTTTCAAAAGCGTTCAGACATATATTCCATCATAAAGAGGCTAATAGTATAAGTATCCATTACAGATGTGTCTTTATTGCCACACACATCAAAGTCAGGTACGAGGTTCTAGCTCCGTTTTAGTCTACGTGGATCAGGATGGAAATAGTCAGCTGATTTTCGTGGGTAATTCAAGTATTTATTCTTAATATTACGCATCACGGAAAATTCTTAGCAAGCTGACTGCAGACAGCATTGCTTATAAATATCTGTGTTTCAGTTCTAAGTAGGAACAGGGCCCCTCATTTTCATCCAGCAAAAGCAGCTCCATTAACTCAGCCCCAGCCGAACTCCCTTTGGTAGGATCATCGTGCTGGCTTCAGGGCAAACAATTCAAATTACATTTTTATTAGCAGCATGTTCCTTTGAATGCAAGTGAAAAAAATAACAGAAAAAGCATTTATTTTCTATGTTTGTTGTTGTATTCTTAATGCCAAAATTTGAATTTTTACAATGTTTATTTGGAATATCTTAAAACTCACTGATTTCAAACATAAGCAGACATCATTTATTTACCATTTTTTTTCCTTTGTAGGATAGCCAAGGAGCCATCCAAAATTTAGACCATTTTAAATGTCTCTTGTTTAAAACTATGACATCTTAGCTAAAAGGCCCAAAGTGGAATCTGAGGCCACTGGGAAGATGACATTTTTAAAGTTTTGGAGTTACTGAAAAGAAATTCAAAACAATTTTAAAATGCAAAAATCATTGCTCAAACCTCTTGCTGTGTGGTATGATCTGAAAGGCATTTTTTTTCTTAAAGCCCCAGCAGGTTAAATAAAAATATATATTCAATCACCTGCATAAAGCCAACCAAGCCACAGCATGGAGGAATGTGGATTATCATGTAGACACAGGTAAAAGCAACATAATTCCCAGTTAAAATTAGCTGGAGTTAAATACACATAGAATAAGCAAGGATGGTCTATAGGAAAGGTGTGCCTAATGGCGATCTTCTTTTCAAAGTACACACTCAATATGATCTTTGTTGGTGATGGGCATGTTATAGAACTGAGCGAACGGGAACATCAGAAAAAATGTGCAGGCAAGGGAAAAGTTGAAGAAACTAAAGGGCTTTTTAAAAATATAACATTCCAGATAATCTAATTTTAATCATTTTCAGTTTTAGTCCCAGTCTTGAAACAAATCCTGTTACTTTTCTAAGTTTGTTGGCTTTATGATCACAGTGGTAGTTTGGGGATCTGCTAACGAGATTTTACACCCATCAGTGTGGCCTTGGCAGTCAGTCACAAAGTAAAGAAAAGATGAGCAGCTACGCCATCAATAATGTAGCCTTTGGGTCCCTCCTTTTCCGAATTCCCAAAAGGACTTCACTTTATTTAGGTTTTAAGCTCCTCCACCCCAAGGGAAACTGGCCTGCCCCCCACCCCCATCCCAGGGATGGTTCTGGTAAGTCAAGGCTAAGCAATCCTGCTTCTCAGCAAGAAAGGTTACATGGACCATGGTCTGGGTCGTTCCCACCACAGCATCAACTCCCACCACAAAGGAAAGCAGCCCTAGTGAAGCTGGTCAGAGACAGAGGGTCTGGATGACATGGCCCAGTGGCTGCTTGAGCTGCCCCAGGGAGGCTACCACCTTGGATGCTCCTGTCTGTAAGTGTGGCCTTCTGCACTGTATAAGAAACAGTTTCATATGTGTTTCCTGACTGCCCTGAAGGCGATCCACCTCCTTTCCTTAGGTTGTCATGGCTTTTAAACAGGTAATTAGTTTCCAATTATGGAAACAAAATGTCTATGAGAGCAGAATGGATTTACTACTTCCAAGAAGAGAGTTGGGGGGTTGCAGGGGGGGGAGGCAGGGAGAGAGAGGGAGAGAGAGAGAGAGAGAAAGAGAGAGGGAGAGAGAGAGAGAGTGCTATTTACAGCCACTGTAAATACCAAGGGAAAGTGGCCATCAATACTGGGTGATACTTGAGATGTTATTTTGGCTCATGTAGCACTTAAAAATGTGTATTTAACTCCATTTATAGGTCTTCTTTTGGCTTATTTATTTTATTATACACAAACATTTTTGGGGGAAAAATGTAGAGAAGAAACATGATAGCTACCGTCATAGATGTCTTCAGCGTAATTAGGGTTTATCTCTGAAAAGCAAAAGACATTAAATGATTTGTAAGTACGCATTTTAGAGTTAACAGCCACTTAGCTCTACCTAGTCCAATATGTTAACTACGCCATGAAGTTTTATAACCAGGTAGGGCTGCCCCATGGGACAAGTACGTAAGAGCTAGGATCTGCTTACCCTACATAGTTACCCTGCATAGAAAGCCATCTCCTTCTCCATCTTCCAACTCCACCACTCAAAACAAAAACAAAAACAAAAACCAACCCCCCCAAAAAAACAAACAAACAAACAAAAAAACTGTGAGAAATCTCGTATATGTGTGGGGAAAAAAAATCAGTGCATTTTGGCCATTTCTCCTTATACTAGTTCCACGATACAGCAGGCTATGTTAACCATAGCTTAGATGTTTTTATTTCGAAGACAGTAATTTTCGTAGCATTTTTACGATTCTCCAATGTTTAGGAGTTACTGATAGGCTATGCTTCCCACACCATTTATCCATGCTACCAGCCTCGTGCAAAGCACCTTTTTTTCCTACCCCATCTTCAGGAAGAGTCCCAGGGCTTTTTTTTTTTTTTTTTTTGTCCTAACAACCCAGAAACATGAAATCCATGCTGGTGTCACTGGCTGGTATAAGATATAAATAAATTTTCTACCGGAAAAAAAAAGTAATAGATTTGTTATTTGTGTGCCTGTGAGGTATTTCTATGAAATTAAAAAAATATATATTTAAAATATTCAAATTTGGTGTCAACAAGAACTGGCAAATAAAGGATCTGTGTCTGGTTCCCGGAACACAGCTATCTGGGTCTATAAGCAAGTGTGCTTGGAAATACACTTTGTCCTATTAGTTAAGTGATTGCAAAATTAATTCCCACAGAGCCTCCTTACACTTTTAGTCTCTGCCTATCAGCAGCAAAACTTCTGGCCATAAAGCTTACTTGGTCTTCAGTTCACTTCTGAGCCCCAGCATCAAAACGAGATAAGTTAACTGCCAGGCAGGGTTCCCCAGTGAATAATAACCAAGGTTAGTCTAAATGAATAAACAAGCAAAAATGGCTCTGGTGCTCAAATTAGAATTGTAATAGACTTCAGTAAAAGAATTTCTGTCTTATAGAGAAAAAAAATTAAATGGATGGCTGTGTGTTTCAACTCAGGCATGCTGCCTAAACCTGTCATTGGGGTCTAGGTAAACACCACCACCTGAAAACATACATCAGACAGGCCACACAGCCACCTATTTTGTGCTGATTCATATAAAATAAGTCATTCAAAAATTTCTATTGTACTTTGATGACTTTTGTCCCTGCTAATTGAATTTTGAAATGACTTTGAAATATACTATCAAAGTATCTACCCATGGAATCAGAGCACGGTGTAGAGCGGCTGACTTGTGGGCTGCCCTGTGTATGGTCTGGGGACCACTTAGTGAATTAAGCAGGGAGAAGTCCCAGAGTCGCACCTCCCGATGTCATATGCAAGACACCCACCAATCCTCTCAAGCCTTTTCCCTTCAGGAAGACCCCATAGTACATGCTGTCCTCCACAGTGATGGCCCTGATGCTCTGCCTGAGGGGAAGTTTCACAGCTCCAAGAGAGCAGGTTGCCTTCTGACCTGCCTATCCATCCATCGTCTCCTATTTACGCTCTTTGCTGTGTTCTCACTCACCCCTCAACACACGGTCTAGTGTGCTAGGGCCTCAGCCCTCCAGGCTTCGCTGCTGCTGCCCTTGACAGCTTTTCCACCCAGACCTGTAAACCCTTTCCCAAGCTCTGCTCGTCCTTGCTGTACGTCTGCCAACTTAGCAGGGCTGCAGCAGCACTCTGAGCATACACCAGCCCAAGGCTCCAAAGTGAGACCACAGGAAGGGCCAGACTCTCACTGGAGAATGGAGTCCTGCCTCAAGAGGTCTTGGCCTTGGACCAGATGGACTGAAACCATTCTATTCCTATGTGGGCATGAGAGCCTGAGGATTCCGATTTCAAACCCATATTAATCAGCCAAAGACTGTAAGATGTGATGTTTCACAGCCATCAGTTGGGTATATAACTTTATATATGAGGAACTCAGTTTGTGCTGGCACTAGATACCATCCCAGATAACCAAGGATGAAGTACATTCCTCAAATAATGGACTGTTAGTTTCAGAGCTGGAGAAGTCCCAGACACGTCCATACTGTTTACCCACGACCAAGGTTTCTCCCTGGATCTGGGACTTCTTTGGAAATACTGAAAAGGCTGTTGTTCTTGTATGTACTCAAGTGGACCCCACAAATGGGAGGGTTGGGGTTATAGCACCATTTGATTTTATACATAAAACTCCATTTATTAAAAGGTATAATTCTGAGTCATGTTTATTTGGACCAAAAATTTCAATGGCCGCATGACAATGAGCCTCATGATAAACCTCATGATAAAATGGAACACCACCAAACACCCCTCACACAAAGCCCCTAGGAAGATTCAAGAACACAGAACCAATTCAACACAGCACATCACGGGGATAGCATCAGTAGGGTTTCATCTAGGGCCATAAATAAACAGATTAGACCACACCCTAGAAGACAGTTCACTTTTCCAGACCCAAGATCAACCACAAAAACATTAGGTTTGCTGAAACTTGTTGAACAGTATTTCTTCCCAACTTCCTTTTCCCAGATATAAGAGAAGAACTGTCAGTGCTCTTCCGCTGTCAGTCATAAAGTTCAGGTGGGACGATGGACCTGGCAGTGAGGCAGGCACAGAAGGGACAGTCGCTGCTCTTCCCTCCTGAACACACGTGAGCAGACCCAGTGAGCCACATTTCCCAGTACAAAAGTGCCTGCTAGCCTCCAGAGCCTCAGACCAGGCACCTGAGGCACGTGGACTTAAGTTCAGGAAACACAAGGGCAGACAAAATAAAAACTGGCATAACAAGTCCTCTTTACATTTCTGACAATGGCCAGGTTTTGAAAATAGTCCATGTTTTTTTTCCTCCTATGATATAGAGTCTCGCCAAGTATCTCTGGCTGGCCTGCAACTTGTTAGGTATGTCAGGCTGCCCTTGAACTCACAGAAATCCACCTGCCTCTGCCTCCTGAGTGCTGGGATTAAAGGCACACACCCCCAAACCTAGGTATCCACCCTTTTTAAGTCTGTTTTCTAACTGGTCCCTTTTACTGAAATCTGAATAACACTCATTACACACTCTCACATACCACACAGGGGTAAAGTTAGACACCACTGTCACAGATACTCAGCTCCGAGATGAATGTGAGGAAACAATCCCACCAGACAGAATGAGCAAAAGATGGACGAGACGCATCCGACCCACGTCATAGCCTTTGCAGTGGGGTGGGAAAAAAAATGCCTGTGTTTGTCTTTGAAGACTCCCCTGTCCAGCCCATCAAGTAGGAGACAATCTGACTGGCAGCCCGTATGCTTCGAGATCTAACATGGAAATGTGGAAACCGAGGCACTCTCTTCCACCACCTGGACTTCTGCACACAGAGCCACAGCTTCCAACCTTCCACAGCACTCCCGTGGCATGATGGCCATGTGCCAGCATCACAGGCATGATAGATGTCAGGCCCGGGACACGCTTTCACAATGTCCTGGCTGTGAGCTGTTTCCTAAAGAGAATCCACGGTTGTTTTGTTCTTGACTTGAGGGGTTGTTTTCTGGAGCTATAGGAAGAGACTGTGTAGGTCCAGAGCAGCTTGACACTTCCAAAGGCTGTGTCAAGGTTATATTAAGGCCACAGACAATCAAGAGGAGATGCCTGTGCCTCCAGAACACAGGGCTTAAGGTGCGAGGCTTGCAAACGGTAAAGATCAAATCACTGTTTTTCTTTCTGGACATTGCCAAGCTAAAACACTTACCAGCACCTCCTTTTCATGTAAAATAACCTAAAGGTCTTCTCCCCTCTTTCTTTGTCTAACATTTTGCCCTTTGCTTTTTGGGTTGTTTTGTTCTGTTTTTGATGCAGGGTCTCACCCTGGCTGGCCTCAAACTTTCAGTGATCCTCTGACCTCTGTCTCCTAACAGTAGAATTACAGGTAAAGACTCTCAGCTCCATTTTAGCTTCCAGCAGCAACCACGCCTCATGAGCAAATCTTTGAGCTTCTGGAAATCTGCCCGAATAATGGCCAGATTCTACAGTTCAGTAGAAACATAGTCAGAGGGTAAGCAAAATGCAAAAAACAACCAAGAAAAGCAGAGGTTATAGATAAACAGCCATCTTGTGTTCTGCTGCCAAAATAAAAACAATGGCAGGGGCCAGGAAAACATGCCTCTTTCTTTCTTTTGTGTGCATGTCTATGCATCTCATCCATGGTACCTGTGGAGGTCAGAGGAGGGTATCAGATCTCATGAAACTGGTGTTGCAGTGGTTGTGAGCCACACTTTTGAGTGCTGAGAACTAGACTGTGCAAAGGCATCAAGTGTTTTTACCTGCTGTGCCAACTCTCCAGCCCCTCCAATACTATTACTCTTTGTAGACGAGGCTAGCCTTGAACTCACAGCAATCAACCTGCCACTGCCTCCCGAGTGCTGGGATTAAAAACGTGTGCCACCACACCCAGCCCCTCCAATACGCTTTAAACAACTCTTTCCCTTCAGTTTTATTTTGCAGACTCTGATCTTTAAAAATATTCTAAAGAACCCCCTGTGATAGGAAGAGCAAAACACACATTCTTTTCTAGTGGGCAGTCCTTCTTTGGATCAGTACTGCTTTCTGACATGTGGCAACCAGCCACTGGTGGTTAGACTGTCCCTCTCCTCAGAGGAGGCTGCGCCAAGAGTTGGACAGTGTGAGAGCTTCAGTCCATTCTCAGCCACCAGCTTTCACATTGAGTCTCTTCTTTCCTGTAGGAACAGAGTCTTCCCTAGGGTGGAGGAGGGCAACAGCATAGCTATGGAAAGCCTTGAGAGCCTCTAAGGTGTAATCAATTAACCTCGATACTATTGCCCATGCAAGGAGATGCAAGGATGAATCCTAGTTATCATGGCAATCATACGCTTGTACCATAGTTTCTTGTGGCAGAAAGGTACATGGGGCCTGTGCTTTTAGGTGCAGGGCAAGAAGTGGATCTGGAAGAGTGGTCTAAGGAGATGGTGGGGGGCGGGGGTTGGCATTCTACTCTTGTTCAGAACTTTAATAGAAATTTATTCAGTGTGTTCCTTGACTTGAATGTACCATACCTAGGTCTGCTGCTTTGGGGCCTTCTGAGTGTAGCAGAGAGAGAGTGTGTGTGTGTGTGTGTGTGCCAGCTCACCCCACATCATGAATCTTTTGACAAAACAGCACTGGGAGAAACTGTGGGAAAACACTTCCAATATTTATAGTTTGTCCCTGACACGCATTTTGCATAGGAGACAACTGCTTCTGAAATAGGGAGCGGAAGTCACTCACTCCCACTGCTGTGTGAATGAGCATTCTGGAGCTGAGACATCCTTCCTGAATGAGTGGGCCAGTGAGACGCTCTCTGTACTGCCTAGAGAATCGCAAGCGTCAAAGCAAGAGTGTGATCCTCTAGCGCTCTGCAAAGTCTGCTCTAAGACAGACCCACTGGATTGCTTGTATAATGACGTGGATGAGACATTTGCCCCCAATCACTGTGCTCATGTGCAAGAAACATCTGGCCTTCAAAGTTCTTGGAATTTGTGCCATTTAATCAGAAGCTACTCACCACAGGTCCAAATGGCTTCCTTGTGGCAAAAAAGTAAGTCCTTTCTCTGCTATTAGCTTGTTCCGAGAAGCCTCTGCTCTCTCTATCTCTTCTGTCTCTGTGCACATTTGCCAGCTCAGGTAGAGATTTGTCCATATGTAGGATTGAATTCCAATGACAGGCACATAGGGGATCAAGGTCATCTGAGACAAGCCTTTATTTTGGGCCTGTAAGCTAAATAGGATACACCAGAGCCACTGGGGACTTCTTGGCTAACTCCACGCTGAAGATACATGTGTCTGTGACCATAGCCTCCACTTTCCTTCCCTTTATAAAGGCCTCATAACCATACACTGAAGTCATGTACTTGTTGCTAAGCCCACATGGAGGGCACCTTTGAACACCATCTATTCTGCATTTTAATCATTATTACAATTTGCTGTCCTTGATGAATCAGTGGAGTTTTCTGGTAAGATGTTTGAATCGTCCCTCCAGTACATCCTTATGAAGGATCCTCACTACTTAAGGAGTGGCTCATGAGCCAGCAATGGCATGAGCTCACTAGTAATGCAGAATCATGGCCCCTTTTTGTACCCCTTAACTCATACCTGCAGTTTAGCGGGATCCCCAAAGGTTTAGTGCATAGAAAGCTTGGAAAATCCTGGTTTACACCTGGCAAAGTTTTACTTGAGTCAGAAGCAGGTATCATACACAACAGCTTTTCAATAAATCAACAAAGCAGCAGCCAGCTAACCAAACACCGATGGCAAAGCATCCCTGGCCACAGCTGCAAAAGATGTTATAAGAGTGTGAAGTTGATTCTGCTTACAGTGGCATATACCTATGTCCCACTCCAAACGGGAATAGAGAAAGAGATCTCGGACCTTA
This sequence comes from Acomys percivali, assembly GCA_907169655.1. Taxonomy (NCBI): domain Eukaryota; kingdom Metazoa; phylum Chordata; class Mammalia; order Rodentia; family Muridae; genus Acomys; species Acomys percivali. Next base: position 88,301,081 of record OU015746.1, on the reverse strand, counting down.
AAAGATGCTCATGCTCACCCACTCTAAGAAATAAATGTTGGCTACATATTCTCCTTAATGGAGATCTAGATCCTCCTTAGTAGATCTAGAAAGATTAGACAGTGAGGTGGCAGAGGCCTGCTGAGCCCAAGCTTCTGGATAAGGGGTGGGGATGGGAATTTAATATACCATAAAAGCATTTGAGGACAGAGAGTTTTCCCCTAATTGTGCCAACAGAGGTGAGAACCTTCATCTGGTCAGTGCTCGGCTGAAAGGGTACAAGCACCTCCCTGTTTGACTATTGCTACAGCAGCAACCCTCTCAGAAACGCTGGGCTCCATCACTGCCTTCTCAGAGGCTACTAAAGTCCTTCCCCTTTTAGACTGAGAGAAAGTCACACGCGTGTGTAAAACAAATCACTCCAAGCTATATATAGTTGGTCAGCTCTGGCTTGGATCTGGGCTTAGAAACAGATGAGAAACCCCAACTTGAGTCCCCTCCATGCCAAAGCACCCTCTATGCACATCACAAGCTAAGCTTAAGATTCCAAATTCAGATGTCAGGCCTGAAGAAACCTTCTAGAAGGAGATCAGGAATGGGACTTTGTTGCATGTTAAAGTGAAATCACACAGGTGCCACCAACCCCACTTAATGTTCTCTCCATTCAGTGGCTTTCATGAAGGTGGTCAAGAGGTCCCTTTGTTCTCCGTACCTATACTGACTATGTGTCTTCAGCTGGTACTGCCTAGCACTGGGCTAGGGATGCTCCTGGGATGTGGGCGATCAGCCCTTAGAGCCAGGACGGAGGCAACCGTGGAAAGAAGCTGGGGCAGGAGCCAATGGCCAGCTGCTTCCCCTTCTTGTCAAGTCTTGTGGCTTGAGCTTTCCTTTAGTGAGAAGCATGGCTGAATCCTATGCTACTTCAGCCACCACATTCCGAAGAAGTCCTATCTGCACTGGCTCCTCAGACCTCCAGAACGAGCTGACGTGCTGCTCAAACTCACCCAGATTCTAGTGCAAGGCGAAAGGAAAACAGTCTTCTGGCCTTGATAACCAGCATCAAAGTGAGTGTGAGGCACTCAGGGTCTGAACTCACAATGGAAGTAGTTCCAGGGGGAAGGGTAAGGTAGGAATTGCCGGAAGTTCTTCAGGAAGTGTCGTGAGCTGTTCCCATGCAACGGTGTCCCACATTACCACTCCGAGGCCTTCCATCCTGTTCCTTCATAGAGGCAGGCTCAGAGGGCTTAACTGTAGCCATGGGGTGTGGGGTATGGGGTGTGGGGTATGGGGTGTGGGGTAGGGGGTGTGGGTAGCATTTGTTTCCACCTGTGCTCCTCCAGGAGTCAGGTCAAGAGGTCTCGAGTATTTCCCTCAGACCACATGGTGCCAGCAGGAAATAGTTGAAGTCTCTGTGGGGAATCTCTCACCATAGGATACCTGGACATACAGAAGGACCCCAATAACATGACACTCCTTGTGTTGAAAGGAGTTGGTCTTGCTAGCTAAAGTAGAGGCATATTTGCTCCTGTCATAAGGACTATAGGAAAAAAAAATACTTTGCAACACACAAAGGCTTCCAGGGAAGAAAGTCCAGGGGTACCATGGAATATTCCCAAGTCTGGAGTGCACCAAACCAGCATCCAGAATCTTTCCTCCTTGTCTGCATCACTCCCCTCACCCAGGGAGCAGATGAGAGATGGCTAAGGCATCAGCAAACTTCAGGTCTTGTCTACAGCTGAGCTTGGACAAGAAAGAGGGAAATAGTCATGAGATCAAACCCAGTCTTAGTTTCTATCTCTGATGTGATAAACTATTTTTAATTTATGTTTGTTTTACATGTATAGGTATCTCACCTGTATGTATGTTTACCATGTGCGTGATCTGTACTCATAAAGGCCAGAAGGGGGCATTAGCTTCCCCCTGGAGCTGGAGTTACTAACAGTTATGAGCCACCATGTGCCTTCTGGTATAGAGCGAGTGCTCTTAACTGCTGAGCCATTTCTTCAGACCATGACAAAGCATTTCTTAATTAGGGTCTCTTTCTGTGGCCCCAAATAACTGAAAGACCGTCTTTTATTCACTCATGAACAGAAAGTGCTTCCATAGCTCAGAGCTCCCCTGCAAGGCTGACATTCACCCTTGGGTACTGTCTGAATAGCTTAAAAAGGAAAATGCCAAAGGCTGACTTGAGAACCACTAAATCAGGACGGCTAGGGTCAAGCCCCAGGAACACACACCAAACTGAAGTAGGGCAAAAATGCTGCTTGGAAGCCCCCAGTGCGCAGCCAGACCACCGTGCTGGAAGTCAAGGAAAACTGCTCCCAGAAGTTGATTTTACAGGGACTATAAAATCCAAAGATAAAATTAGCATGATCTCCACAAGCTGTGCTCCTTGGTGCACTAGACAGGCAAACACTGTGGCTCTCTCTATTTCACTCAGCAGCTGGAAGCTGCATCTTCCACTTTTAACACAGGCCAAAACATCGCCAGGTGGGTTCAGTTCTTTAAAGGCAGGATCCAAAATGGCAGAGTGCAATGCCTGGGACCTGGGGAGAGTTCCTTCTCGCTTTCATGAACTAGCCCAGATTTTCAGTAGCTCACATCTGTGGAAGGCACTGGGTCTTGTGGACACCTACAGATCAGATGGTGGCTGTCACTCTACACATCACCCCAGGTGGATCCCTGTAGTCTGGTGCCACAGTCCACAGGCATTTTACAAAGAGCTTGCTTTGTTGCATCTCCCCAGTGCCAACCTCACACCCTCAAACCTTACACATGGCACCTTGGGCCTGAGTGACATAGCTGTTCCTCTTGCCTTCCCTCCTTCCAGCAAAGCACAGTGTCTGACACCAGGCAATGGTCTCACCTGTCCAGAGCTCAGACTATGCCCAGGCTGGCTGGCTAATTCAAACTTGGAAAATTTTTGGTGTAGAGAATTTTTTTAATATTTTGACTTCTTTCAGTATTCCTCATTTTCTGTCTAAAACATATCCCTAAGGAGAGCAAACATCCCCTAGAAAGCTAAGCTGAATAAGGGACACACCCCTAAGGAACACCAGGACCACCATGCTCACACCTCTGGCTTTGTATGGAAAAGCAACTGACATCACAATGAGCGGGCTGCTCACTCGTGACATTGTAACGAATGGGGGCTGCTCACTCATGACATCACAATGAATGGGCTGCTCACTCATGCTGTGACTTGGACTTTCTTCCCACCCTTTCTTTAGAATCATCAAAGACACCACCAGTGGAATTAGATTAATTCTCATCACAAAGATCTGTGAGAGCCAGCCAGCCCTCACTGCTCACTGCATGATGACAGCAGAAATGCTGAAGGAATAAAAAGCCAGACTTGACCTCTTGTTGTCCTTAGTGTGGAAGGCACCACCAGGGACATGACCGCCATACTTCCTCTTATTTTCTATTTGTTTCTTTTACTTTAATTTTAAGGAGGTTAAAAGAGAAAGAAATCAATTCTAAGAACAGCTGTTATCTGAGTTCTATGACTGTGAATTCCATAAATACTCACCAAGACTCCATCCCACATCTAAATGAGACCAATCTCTTAATGGGTCACATTGGTTTATGGCCCACTAGGGTCATCTATATCTACTGTCACCCAAGACCAAGTCTCCATAATTTTCTCTCTCATTTATTACCCCTTGATGGCTGGCCTTTGAATAAACAGTTAAAGACAAAAATAAATCAGTCTCTCCTCAAAGCAGACATTAATAGTTTGTTTGCCTTTTCGTTTTTTTATGGTGTGTGTGCATGCCCACCCATGTGCATGTGTGAGGAGGCCAGAAAAGGACTCCAGGGTCTTATTCCATCACTGTCCACCTTATTTTTTTTAGACAAGGCCCTTCACTGAGTGTGAAGCTCACTTTGTAGTTAGGCAGCTTGGCCAACAAGCTCCCAGAATCCACCTGCCTCTGCTCGCCAGCACTGGGGTTGCAAGCACAAGGGGCCACCCAGCTCCTACATGGACCCTGGGTATTTGGACCCATGCCTTCCCACTTTCACAGGAAGTACACTGACCTTCCTGAGCCATCTTTGCTGCCCCATATTTTTATTTTAAATATATAATAAAGATGAATAAATAGCAAGAGGAACAAGGAGGAGGGGGAACAACTTTACAACATTTAGCTTAATTTAGGGTCCAGGCACCTGTTGTCAAGCCTGGTGACTAAAGTTCCATCCCCAGGCCCCAAGCAGTGGAAAGAACTGACCCCTATGAGGTGTCCTCTGATATCCACACTCATGGATACACACACACTAAGACATACACAGAAACACAGACACACACATACACAGACACATACACACTCACAAAGAGACACACACATATACACACAGAGCACACACATACACACACAGAGACACAGACACACATACTCTCGCACACACACACACACACAGATACATACATAGATATACACACAGAGACACATACACACTCACAGACACACATGCACACACACAGAGACACAGCAGACACACACAATCACACACACAAATATAATAAAATTTTAGTTGAATTTTTACTTTTAATAAATAAATAAGTGTTCTTTCTTAATATTTGAGAGCTTCCCTCCTTCAAGTTATGATAAAGCCAGAAAACAAAACTAATGTCAGACACATTAAAACTGAGGCCACATAGATAAGAGAAGTTCAATTCAGACAAATATTAGCACCACAGAGAAACAGTCAAAGGAAAACACATTAAAATCCTGCGTAAAACTGGCCCTTTGGTGTGTGCATTTCAGAGGACACAGACCTGCTTCTCAGAGCTTTCAAACTCTGGGCCTGAATCACGTTTTCACCCAAAAGAGCTTCAAAAGGCTGTTGGTGGCAAAATCCAAATAAGGCCTCAAGTTCAGCGAATTGTAACGCACCAATGCCCTGCTCTTCACATGACAGATGGATCACAGTAACAGAAGGCACCAACACTGGGAAGCCTAGACAGAGGTCTCCACAAAGTCTCTGCACTGTCTACAACTTTTCTATAAATCTAAAATTACTCACAAATAAAAATTTTCCTGAAGAACAAACAAAAAGCTGCTGTCCAAAATTGGAGTCTCTGGCTTCGTTCTGAAGCCTGTGGCTCCCACAGAGACGTAGGAAGGAGCACGCCCGCCTAGAGATTTACTGCCACAAACACAGCCACACATCCAAACTCTCGATTGGGAGGAAGATTTAGTGAGGCTGACTGCAACAACCAGGAGCGTCTGGGTGTTGCTTCCAGACACCGCTTGTTTTATGTACTCCTGTAGGGCTGCTTTTGGTAAATCAAACTGGCATAACTCAAATCACATTTTGAACACACTCTGAAGGCCTGTATGTTTTAGCAGACATTTAGAAAATGCCAAGGAAACAGGAGGGGCTTACATAAAGAGAATGATCGCACTGGTTTTTGTTGTTGTTGTTGTTGGATCACTTTTCACACTTGTTCATTCCCTGTCTTCTGTGGGTCACACATGTGTCCCCTTCCTTGACACAGCTGGTGAAGAGGCAGCACCTGGGCAAGGTCTGCATCCCTAGCTGTCTGCACTCCGCACTTGCCTTGAGGAGCAGATCTCCTAGGCTAGTGACACTAAAGCCAGGCCTGGTGGCTTGCAAACGCAGTAGCTACTGGGTCGCTCTCCCCTTTCCCTGGGTGCAAAGGCTCCAGTACTCACCATCATCCACTCCAGGGCGGCCCATGAAGTGAGCAGAAATCTGCCTCTGGTCCTTCCCGTACTCATTCTTGGCCATTAGCGTATAGTCTCCGTTATTCATGTGAGTGGGGTTATCCAGCTGGAGGCAGCCATGGTACTCCGTGTGGTTGATGACATGTATTTTAGTACAGATGTACTTGGATTCGTTCAGTATCGCCCCGTTATAGAACCACTGAAGCGAGGGCTTCGGGTTGCCTCTCACAGTGAACGGAATGCACCAGTGGTGGTCTGAGGTTGGAGATTCGAGAAATGTGATAGTTGGTGCAACTAAATTAAAAGAGAGAGAATAGAGAGAGTGAGTTAATAGGACCAGGAGGCTCAGAATTCTCCCCGTTGCGTTCTGTGTCAAAAAGGGGGCTTTTATTTAACCATCATTTTAGCTTAAGAAAACCCACAATCAGTAACTCTGGATTAATAATTTATATCATCTGACTGGCCTAAGCCCGCCCAGGAGCTCGAGAGAGCAACTCACTGGGCTTCAGCCTCACACAGCACAGGGAAACTGACAGTAGGTAGTGTCTATCCCTTCAATGGCTACTTGGTCTGTGTCTAAACCCCCCACCACACATGGTAACATTATGTAGATTCATCATAAGAAATGACAAAAGACAGTTTCGTCATTAGCAATGCTTCTTAAATAATTAAAATAACTGTAGGAATCACAAAATTTTAAAATGACTCTGGAAACGTTTCCTGACACTCTGATCCCATGGAGCACTGACTAACTGAATCAGACAAGTCAGCACAGTGATGTTACTGTGGCCGCTGATCGACTAACATGGCGTATGAGCTCCTGGACGCGAATGCATCTGTAGATGTGCTGAATTCCAGTGCGGCTCAATTTTGCTAGGTTCTAAATGTCCATATGATAATGCTGGAAATGTCTGAGGTCTGATTTAAGCTTGGAAAGACAGCCTGGTGACTCTCCCAGTTTAGGCTTTGGGGAGTGAAGCACCAGGAAGTGGTCTCTTTAACCAGACTCCTCAGAACAAGAACCAGGGGCTGACACATTTCTTAGTGAAGCACTCACAAAACCATGAAATGTACTCGTGTCACAAACTTAAGCAGCCCCCAGATGACCCCAGTGACAAAGGCCAAGCCCCCACGGGACCCACCCACGGGGAACACACGCTGCTCTCAGCACGTACAATGCACAGTGAGGTTCACAGAATCTTGATCTTCTCCTACGAGGTTCTCTGCCACACAAGAGATTTGCTTTCCACTGTCATCAGATGAAATGTTCGTTATCCTTAAAGAGCCCTGCGTGTGTCTCGTTTCATTCTACAAATGAATTAACAGACAAAAAAATATCAGGGTTTCTTCCTAAAACGGAGTACACACACACACACACACACACACACACACGCACGTACACACACACACGCACACACACACATGCACACACACTTTCCTGCAGGCTCCATACTCAAGTAACGGAAAGTTATCCTCAGGTTCTGGGTTCAATTGTTCAATGTCTGAAACTGACTTAATTCCTGAATTTTTGCCCACCTTCCTCCAAAAGCAAAGATTACAAGGACTGTCACTTCCTTGCTCAGAATGACACAGAATGTATTATTAATCTAAAGACTCACCACCAATGTGTTGTGTACAGGTAACTAAAATCTAACCTTTGAATTCGTTTTGTCTAATCAAGGATAAATAGAAACTAAATGTCACCAAAATGCATTATATGTGTGGGTGCGCAAAGTATTGCACGCTTTTGATGGTTAACGAAGATCGGGGACTTGACAGTGTAGCATCTTCCGGGAAGGGAATTTCAATGAAGAACTGTCTGGGTTAGGTTAGTCTGTGGGAGACTTTCTTAACTAGGTTAACTACAGTGGGATTATTTACCCTAACTGTGGTGACACATCATGGTGTCACTGTAAAAAAAATGTAGGTGTGTCCTACTTATCTTGATTCTGAGCTGATAAAAAGGAATGAGTTGGCACATGCATGAGCTAATTTACCTGCTCATGACTCTGACCTTACTATGGCCAGCTCCTTCAAGCTCCTAAGGTCGTAACTTCCCAATTATGAGGGACTGTGATCTGGAACAGGGCACTTAATGAGCCCTTCTCCTTTAAGTTGCTTTTGTCTGGGGGGTGGGGTGGGCGTGGCCTTTGATCACAGTAACAAGAAGGGCTCTAAGAGAGTGCTCATCAGTATGCTTAATACTGTCTCCTCACTGTGTCATACTACGAGACAGAAACAAAGCCAAGCCTCACCATATGTTTGGAAACCAAATTCCCAACGTCCCAGTATAGCGTGGGGAGTGGGTCACCAGCAACACTGCAAGAAAGTGTCATGGACTTTCCTTCCTCCACCGTGAGATTAGGAGCAGCCAGACGTGCAGATGGCAGACCTACAAGAGAGAAAAGCACACAGAAACGTATATGGTTACCGTCAGAATCAAATGGTGAAACCTACATTTTTCCAGAAGCCCAATGCTGCCATAATTCAGTTAAGTGTAGACACTCCATCAGGCTCTACAGGTTAATCACACTGACTAAAAAACTAGTTTGGAAGTAATTCTCCAGGATGAAATTCATACCATGTTAGGATGCACCAAAGTTGAGTTAGGGTTAATTACTACGGATTAAACTGACCATTCTAATTAATGAGAGGTTATATGAATCCTCACCGTAATGAAAAATTCTTTTAAATAAAAAGAAAACCTTAAGGATGTATTTGTTGCCATGGGGAAATTGTGAACATTACACACATATCTTAGCATTTCAGTGTTATGGCTTTTATACCATATATTTCAAGAGCTAGATAGTTTTTATTTTAATTTATGTCTTCAGGCCTCTGCCTCAAACTGCCAGGAACCACAGCCCCTTTTACCTAAAGCAGGGCTTGGAGAATTAACCACGTGCTGATCCTGCCAATCAAAGCAGCCCCACCCACTTGATATGGGGATCATTTGGACAGACTGTGTCCCACTCCACAGTCTTGAAGGACTGTTATGCACCATTGCCTAAGAAACAGCTGGACTGACACATCTGACCCACAAACCCTTTGCTATTAACCAACCCTCACTGGCTAGGCCAGTCTTCTTTAGTATTGAAGTCAGACTGGATAATATGTATACACAGTGCATCTCATAGTGTTCCAACCACTGGGAGAAGACACCCCAAATGAAATCCAGCTTTCAGGACTTTCTGAGACCTACTTGGAATGGCCCTTCCCATAAGCATCCAACAGAGAGGAATGTTACAACTTTTGTGTGGTTTCAAAGAGGCCCATCCTATCCCACATTTCAAGAGCCAACAAAGCAGACAACAATGGTTAGAAAAAGCACAGTAAACAAAAGCAGGCTTGGATCTTAAACCTCATTCATATGAACTGTGTGAATTAGAAAGCGGGTCAAGGCAGAACACCATTAAAGTTAATGATGTGGTCTGGGTAACTTCTTAAAAGTACGTGTTTTATTTGTTTTTAGCCCAATATGTAGTCACATCATTTAAAGAATCTATAATCATATAAAACTTGTTGCTAAGCCGGGAGTGGTGGCACACGCCCTATAATCCCAGCACTCAAGGAGGCAGAGGCAGGTGAATCTCTGTGAGTTTGAGGCTAGCCTGGCTTACAAAGTGGGTCCAGAACAGCCAAGTCCACAGAGAGGAACTCTGTCTCAGGAAAAAAAAAAAATTTGCTGCTAAAAAATAACCAATACCCTATGAAGTATAGTCCGAGATCAGCTGGGTAACGTTGAGCCTTAATACATACCTTTAATCTAAGAACTTTCTGTTTATTGCAAACAGGTGATTAAGGTGTGGTTCAGCTAGCCTTATACACACCTTTAATCCAAAAGCTATCTGTACACAGGATTTAAGAAAATGAACCCTAGGTCAAGAGGTAGAGCAAGAAACCAGCTGACAGGGATTAGCGAGTAGTAGGGACTTTGAGTTGAGGGGTGTTTAAGACCTGGTATAGACTACTTTGGTGCTTTTTGTTCTTGGGCTTTACTCGTGGGATTTTGGCTCTTTGGCTCTTAGCTCTCTAGCTCTTGAGCTCCTCAGCCTGGCTTTTGGGGCCTTGAGCTAGCAAGCCTTTGGCCTTGGGTTTTTTGGACCTTTTCTCCTGGGCTGTCAGCTGAGCTAGTGAGCCTCTTGGGCCTTCTCCATTGGCATGTGAGCTGAGTAGAAGTTCAGCTGGCTGCTTTCTCTGCCTCTCTGAACTAGCAGGTTTTCACCCCAGCATCTGGCTCCTGAGTCTTTATTGGTAAAATAGAACCATCAGGGATTTTCAATGAAAATTACAACTCCCTGTCGGTCCACCAGCCTTCCCCACCTGCCCAGCTCCATTTTTGCATCTTTCTACATGTCATGAAGATGCGTTATCTAATGAGAACATAAATTTTATCAAGATATGCAAACTTTACTGAGAGTTGGACCATCTAAAACCCATTGAATCTAGCCAGTTATCTTCAAATCATTTTAAAGAAGAGAAAATTCCAATTACTCAGCCCAGTGGAGAGATTATTGGACATTTTCCCCCAATGTCCTGCTTAGATGAGAGGAAAAACTAGAAATATTAAAAAAAAAATCAATGTGTAAATTTATCAGGTCAGGTTTTCTATGCATATTATAGCCTCAAGTCTACCCAGATCTTCTCAGAGTCTTTGTTTTATTCTCTTTATAGAATGGGTATCCAATTTTCTCCCAGGGAAAGAGGGTCACATCACCTGGATCACACAGAAGAAAAACAACAACAAAACCAAAACCATGTTGAATGTGATATACAGCAGGCTTTTAGCATTGTATGTTATGGTGTCACCTACACTCATACACAAGTCACAATTTCCATTAGTTTTCCCCATGGACCACTCGACAACCAACATTCTGAGACACTATGACAGTTACTACAAATGCCTTTGCTTTCACAGCTTTTAGTGTTATGCTGGCTCCCATTTTCCTTCTATTTACAGATTTATTTACTGATTCTGGGGTGACCTTGGGAGCCAAAGTTGTTCTAATGATGTGATCTCTCCCCATCCCATTCCCCATAGCCCCATCCTAATCATGGAGCTTAAAGACATCCCTTTGGGTACTTTGGCCACAATGCTTTGGGATATGTGCTTCCCTTCATAAGTGTATCTGTTATTTTAGACATTCTGAGCAAAGATATGTTGAAAATGGGCTTCAATAGGAAATGCTACATCAGAATCTTAATTATTATCATAAAGTCTGGTTTAGTCTTTCTTTTCAAACTTCAGTTTAGATGACTAACAGCCCTGAGGGTGTTTGTTTGTTTACAGTACGAGTGATAGTAACAATTTCTGGGTGCTCATTAAAAATAGACAATCTCATCTAGTGTACTATGGAATTCTTACAACCAACTTTGAAGATAAAAACTGCACTTGTTTAATTAATGAAGTCTGTAAGTATTGTGAAAGTCAAATACTTTCAAAGTTTCCCAAGTCAGTGTAGATCTGGGATTTAATCCCAACATATAGGGCCTTCATCACTACAATACATCCCCCCACCCCATACCAGAGTTGCACGCGTTCATCTTTGTACAGACCATACATACGACATCATATCCATGATATGAGACTTTGGTTCATTTGGAAAGAGATCTGTGCCTATTTTGTGAAGGAAGAATGAGTCTCCTTATCCTAAATTAATCATCTCGCCTTGTCACAGGACCTTCCAGAGGAATCTGTGCAGAACTGGCCAAGCTTAGATCTGTGAAATGCAGTCCCCTGCAAATAAGTAAGCCCCTGGCCCCTGCCTCCCATTAAGTCTACAGCATTGATCCACTGGCCAAGACCCAATAATGGAAAAAAAAAAAAAAACCACACGCACAAACAAACCAACAAGCTGAACTTGAAATATCACTTGAGTCTTAATGAGCACAATAAAAACGAATTGGGAAACAGAGTTCGTCAAGGCAGGATAAACCACTCGCCAGGCACTACTTCCTAGCTTAATAAGATTTGAAATCGGCACAAGTACACAGCAAAGCCCAGCAATACCTCCAAAAGCTACAGGCATTACTAAGATGGACCTGAGTGCAAACACTAGCCATCTCTCTTCTGCAAGGAGAGTGCAGGGCAGATGAGACACAGCCAGCATCCCCAGCAGACAAGCTGTGCCGATGCTCTTGACCTGAGTTTGTTCAGGAAAGAAGTGCTCACCTGTAGGCCTTATCAGCCAGACAGCTGGCTTTCTTTGGCCAACAGCTCCCCAGTTCTTAGTGCACAGGTGACCCATGAGGGACTTTGTCCAATATGCAGCTTCTTTCTCAGGTGCTATAGGGTGAGCCCAGAAGGTTTGTGTTTCTAACAAACTTCTCATCCCACAGACCACAGTTTGAGTAGAAGGGGTTTAGACAGTGGGTGTTGGACAATTGCTCATTAGGCTTTTGTTTTTACAAACACTATTCTTAAGCCCAACTTACTTAAGCATTGAGTAATTATCTCTTCTTCCAAAAATGTCTACAAAGTATGTTCCCGGGGAATTTAGTTCTTTAAGATGCTTAAGTGGGTGTGATAGGGATGGGGCAAGAGGTAGAGACAAACGCAAGATTAAAAGTAACAAAGGAGAAAGGGAAAGAGAGCTAAAGAAAACTGCAAGTCTGTATGTATTACCATTATGATAGCCCTCAGAGGTCTTTCTATGAAAAACAACAAAACATGCAACCACCATGGCTCCTATACCCTCTCATAAGACTTAAGTACAAGACTGTTTGAACTGTAATTTTGTTACTTTCTTTGAAGCTATTCGACACAATATAAAATATTTAAATCCAGTTTAAGATATTTAAATCCAGATGCCAAGTACTTTTAAAGATACTATTCATTTTGATGCGAGTAAATAAAATCAATAGCTGGCATCACTAGATTCCTAATCTGTGCTGGACTCCATCTTAACTGCCTCCATATATTAGTCATCCCAAATACCCAAGGATACATTAGTATCTGTATTTCCCAGTAAAGAAACGGACGCTTAGGAGTATTAACCAGTCAGGTGCTGTGCTCATCCTGGTCTGACCTACATCTCTGCCCATGGCTTTCATCAGAGCATGACGGCCAGGCGCCTCCTTAGCTGGAAACTTCCAGGCTCTGCTCTAGCCCAGAATGGGCACATGACTCTGAAGACCTAAAGAGAAGGGCTAGGGTCCTCAGCCACTGGCCTAAAATACGTAGGCTGCACCTTTCTGATAAATGAGAAAATGAAGTCTCTGCTCACCTGGGGTTGTTAACTAGAAAGATCACAGTCCTATTTTACTTTCCACTGATCACTGAGAAGTCAGTGTGTGTTTTGTCAATTTGTTTAGTAATTCTGAGCTCTTTTATTTGATGTTGGGTTATCACTTATGTGTATAAAACTAGTCCAGTAAGCTATGATTTTGTCCACATTTGATTTTTTTTTCCTTTCTCCCCTTAAAAATAATTTTTATTAGTTTGTTTTATTTTATGTTTATGAGTGTTTTGCCTGAGTATATATGTATGTGCACATGAGCATGCCATGTCCATGGTTGCCAGAAGAGAGCATCAGATCCCCTGCACATGGTATACACATCATGTGTGAGCCAGGAATCAAACTTGGGACCCCTGGAAGAGCAGCCTATGCTCTTAGCCACCCACCAAGTCATCTTTCCAGCTGCCTTTTCCTTCTCTCTTCTCTCTTCTCTCTGTGGATAAAAAATTCTACTTTGGAAAAGTAATAGCTGTCTAAACTTCCCTCTATTTTTGGGGTATACTTTCCAGCTCAATACCTAATGACAACCATATACACACATACACATATGTGCACACATACACATAGACACACACACACAAACACACACATACACAAATACACACACATATACACACACATACACATACTATGTAAGAAAAATAGAGTCAGCAGAATAAGATAGATCTGCTTAGATGTAACTGCTCACAGCATGCTGAAAACAAATTACAGAGAACGTAAAAGCATCTTTCTAAGCTTAAGCTGGATGTTACACATCTAAGCTTTTGTGAGTCGTGGTAGAGAACTGGCAACTGCTAGGAAACTTAGAAGCAGCCATTTCAGCAGCTTCGTTTGACATTCTCAAAAGGATGAATAAGCCCAACAACCCACTGTGGACTCTGCGTTATTCCTCAGGAATAAAAACTAGTCTCCAATAAAGTGAATGCAGACAAAACAAGACACAGAAGCAACTTCAGGAAGACAGAAACAAACAGTCTTAAGATGCTATGTTCATCTCGCTGCTACACTGAACATCAGAGTCGCATGCCTTTCCATCACTGAGTGATGACCAAGTGGCTTTTCGGGTTTAAAGAGAACAAAGGCAGGTGTGTCCTGTTTGGCACTAAGCGGGAACCCGTGCTACTGCAGACTGGAGCTGAGCTAATCATGTCAATCAACCATTGTCTCCCTGCACATGTGACCTGTGCTGACCTCCTGTGCTTCCAGGAGTCCTTGCACCAAGTTTGGGGAAATTGAAAATGGAAATCATCATTACAAATAACAAAGAAGCCAAAGGCAGGTGTGTCTGCAGCCCTGGGGTCTGCTAAGGGTGTTTTATATACTACCAACCCTGTCCCTCTAGCAGCAAGCAAGCCTGCGGTTTACACTTGCTACAGTGCCCTCATTCTCACAGTACCTGGTTGCTAGTGAACTCATCTGAGGGGCTGTTTTGCTATGACTCAGAGCAATGCACCTTTCCTAACTTCACCATTTACCTAGAACGGGCCATTTCCAATTGCTGTGAACACTTTTTGACAAAGCCTCTTCCCAGACGGATAATATTAAGTCATAATTGTAGTATTTAAAAACTGAAGTATAAATCTGAGTTAGCTGGGAAAAAAAGTTTTGAAAAGTTTCCTCTGAAAAAGGCCAACAGGATGATTGCCCCACCCCCATAAAAGATGAATTCACACAACCCATCAATATTACCCTCTTCTGGCAATATGATCCGTTTCAGTCCTTCAGAACCTAGAACATTGCACCCCTTATCCAGTCAATGTGGAAATCGCATGAGTATGTCTGTCATCTTGCAATTGGTCATTTTCCCAAAGCTTAAATGGGTCCTGCTGAAAACAGACCACAATCAATGTGTGCCACAGTGCATGCTCATTCACTGCAGGATGGGACCATCAGCAAAAAAAAAAAAAAACTGCTGGGCGTTTTGCCTGTTAATAGTAATGGTGCTAAACTCCTAGCCTGCTCCTTGGCTTGACTAAAGGAAGAAACAAGAGCCCCATCATTGTGATGAGGACAGAAATGTCACTGGAAACTTCAGGTACCACTAGGATTGAGCCTAGGGCCCTGAATATGAGGTTGAAGATGTTAACTGCTGCACTAGACAGTCCCCACCCACCCAGTCCAGCACAGAAAAGTAAAATATCAACCTCTCATAAGAGGGTCCCTCTTGAACATCACAAACATCCCATTATAAGAACAAGGTGATTCAGGACTGCCAAGGTAGTTCAGTAGGTTAAGGTATTTGCCTGATGAGTTCAGTTCAAATTCTAGATCCCTCCTGGCAGAAGAACTGATCCCCCAAAACTGTCCTCCAATGCCCAATCACATGCCATGTTATGGAAGGTACTTGTGTAACTTGGACACCCAGAGTGGAGACATGAGCTGACACTGGGTAAGGTTCACAGACACACAGGAGCAATGGAAACTGGGGGAGGGCCTAGATCTGAGATAGGATTAGATCTACAGGCATGCAGGGAATTCTACAACACAGTGATGGAAGCTGGGGACACAGGGGGGAAGCCTAATGTGTCCTCAAGCAAAGTCCACAGGAATAGGGAGTCCCACAACTCCCACAAGAAGCTACAGATCCACACAGAGGGTCAAAGTTGACCCAGGACAGTGCCTGACACTCAGGGGAAACTAAAGATAGTGTCACTGGCCCTAAGTACCAATCCCACAAACAAAAAAAAAAACCTGATACCTCAACTCTACCATGACTCAGTCCTCTCCTGAAAGTGGTGAATACATCCACCGAAAGAAAGCAATGATTTAAATGTTAAGGAGATAAGAAAGAAATGGCCAGAAAACTAATTCTTGATCTGCAAGCCCCAGTATAGAAACACACACAAAACAACAAAACCATTGAAAGAAATTCCAACCATAGTACAAGAGGCATTGAGAAGAGATAAGATCACAAATTTATAGTGAAAACACTAAACATATGGAACAAAGAAAGTATATTGAAAACTGCAAGATACAAATACCCGGTCACAGAAACACCTAGGCTCACAGGAGGAGCTCAACAGACACCTTAAAAGGCAGGCAGGCAGGTTTAGCATGAAATAGGTCAAGTTCTGAAAGCCAATGATTGCTAATTAACATACCCAGTAAAACTATCTCTCACAATTGAAGGAGAAAAAAAAACTTTCCATGATAAAAACTAAAGAAATTCATGATTTCTTAGCCAGCCCTAGGGAAGATAGATTATAGACTTCTCTGGGCTAAAGAGAAAGGTAAATGTGTTCAACAAGCTATAAGAAAGAACAAACCACATGAACAGCAGTTACACAGAAGAAGAATACATAACCACAAATACCAAAAAAAAAAAAAAAAAAAAAAAAAAAAAAAACGGACAGAGTTTAATGCACACCTTCCAATAACTGTAAATATCAATTGTGTCAGTTGCCCCAGTCAAAAGTAACAGTTCAGAAGACTTGACTGAAAAGGCATCCATCTCTTTTTTGCTTCCAAGAAGTGTATGTCTTCCTCTAAGATGAAGTCAACTTCAGAGTGAAAGGTTGGGAAAGGAATTGCAAGGAACTGAAGTGAAGAAACAAGCAACTGTCACTGTTTCTAATACATGACAAAAATAAACTCAAATTAAAACCAGGCATAAGATACAAAGATGGTCACTTCATACTGATTAGGGGACAACTAATCCATAAAGAGCATATTGCAATTTGAATCATGTGACACTCTGACACAGTGCACTTGATGTCATAAGACAAACGCTACTAGATGTAATGACAGATGAAGCCCCAACAGTAAGATTGGAGGACCTCATTACCCTGCTGTCAATGAAGCAGGTCATCCCTTAACAGATTTTTTTTAGGAAGACAACAGTACCATGACATCAAAAAGAGGTAAAGATGTAACAATAACAAAAGAAAAATTTCCCTCATGATCATATGTGCAAAAATTATCAGTATGTACACATCAAAATGATCATTCACCACGATCAAGTCAGCTTCCTTCCAGTTGGCATAGGATGGCACAGTCACAAGTCACTAATAGAAATACAACACAGAAACAGACTCAAATACAGAAATCTCAGGATCATCTCCCTACACAAAAGTGGCTTTTAACAAAATCCAGCATAGACTGACAACAACAGCTGTGAAGAAGTGAGAATAGAAAAACAAATCCCAACATAATAAAGGCTGTGTGCAACAAACCTGTAACCAGTGTTATACCAAACGGGGAAAACACAAAGCTTTTCACTAACATGATAAGAGTATTCACTCTCTCCATACTTATTTAATATAGTGCTTGAAGTCGTAGCTGAAGCTGTAAGACAAGGTAAGAAAGGAGAGCCTAATAAGAAAGCTGGAAGCTGAACCATGCCTATTTTTGGATAACATAATACATGAGACCCTAGAGACTTCATCAGAAAACTCTTAGAGCTGATAAATATTTTTAGCAAAGTGGCAGGATTAAAAAAAAATGTTCAACCTCAACTGGCACGGTGGCGCAGGCCTTTAATCCCAGCACTCAGGGAGGCAGAGGCAGGTGGATCGCTGTGAGTTCGAGGCCAGCCTGGTCTACAAAGTGAGTCCAGGACAGCCAAGGCTAACACAGAGAAACCCTGTTTCCAAAAAAAAAAAAAAAAACCCGAAAAACAAAACAACAAAATTCAACCTCGCTAGATTGACGAGTACAAATTAAAAACACTCTTCTACCTTGCCCCAGCCAGAATCATAGATATTAAAAAAAAACAAAAACAAAAAGCAACAGATACTGGTGATGGTATGACTGAAACAGAACCCTCATGCACTGCTGGAATGGGATGCCAACCACTGTGGAAGTCACTATGCAGGCCTCTTCAGAAAACGAAGAGTTAGAACATGTGACCACGCTCAACCACTCCTAGGTATTTACGCAAGGACTTTAAGCAACACATCACAGAGACACCTGCGCATCCATGTTCACTGCAGCTCTATCCACAACAGCTGAGTCAGAGAAGCAACCCAGGTGCCCACCAACAGGGAATAGTCAAGAAGCCTGGCATGCTTTACAGCAGCACAGGAGACTGAAGTTCTGTCATCTGCAGCAAAATTGAGGCAACTGACCAATAATCATGTTTGGTGAATCAAGGCAGACTCGAAAAGACAAACAGCTCATGTTTTCTCTCATTTGCAGGTCCTGGATTGTGTATAGATACATAAAATCGTGTCTGTGACATAAATACAGAAGCAAAACTGTTTAAGGAAACAGAGTGCTAATGAGGGGAGTGACAGCACTCAGAGCGCACCATATAACTGAGTGGATGTCCTTAGGCACCTGGGGTATGTACAATAAATATACATCAATGAAAACCTTAAAAAATATTTTTAAACTTTTAAAAACTCCATTGAGCATTGTTACCATGTCCCTAACTCTTTCCCTGTGGCTTACACATGCATGCATCTTAGTGTTTCATCTGCCAGGCTTCTGACACTACAATTTAGAAAACATAGTTAGTGTATCTTTGCTGCTAGTTACACAGGAATACCTATGGTGGTATGGAAGGAAATAGTACAGATTTTAAAATAAAAACCCATAGATTGTTGCTTTTTTAATGCATTGATGAATCACCTCTCAATTAACCTTTATAAAAAAATTTCAAATTACATTATTTATCACCAAATGCTGCTGCTGTTGTTACAGATCTAGGAAATAATCCCATTTGTATTTTTTGATAATTTTGAGCTTTTTTTCCCCTAATAAGTAGCAATATGTGAAATCCAACACAATTGTCAGTTGCTATTTGTAAACATTTTCTTTTGGGCAGAAATAAATGAAAAGAAAATTTGAGGTGACAAAAAGCTGAGAAGCTGATAAGGAGATATAGTGAAATATAAGTATTTCTCTTGTCTTTTTATGTTATAAACTCTAGATACTTGCAGAAAGCATATGTTGAAATATATGTAATAAATGTTTTGGGCTTACATTTTTTTCAAAAAAAATAAAAAAGTGTACTTCATAACTTTCAAAACGTTTTCTTTAAAAAGGCACTACAGATGCAAATCAAAGAAAAGGGAAAATGCTACAGAAAATTAAGGAAATCATAGGAAGACCTATATCTACCTGTAGACTCAATTTTCTTAACCAATATATTTTATTACAACTTATTAACCGAACATACGTCACTTATAACCCAACGAACCAAAACAATAGTAAAAGAGGATTAACTGACGCAATAACAAAACCTTAAGGATATCAGTTCCGACGAACGAGTCTCCTGGTGTAATCAGCAGGATTTCTTCTGCTGGAACCTGGAGTAACCAAAACCCAGAATCTCAGCAAGCGCCAGAGCCCCGAAGCCTTCTCTCGAGCAGTTCTCTCTAGGAGCGTCTCAAAGTGGAGCCATGAACAGCCAAAACTATGCCAAGACTCCAATCGCCCCGCCCCCAGTGCTGGGCTCATTTATCTATCTCCTCCCAGAGTCTGTTCAAGAGATCATTTCAGATGGCAACAATCAAGCTCCTGCACAAGGTGATTGGTCTTCTAATGGATTAACCTCACCTGTTCTCTCACAAGACTATTCTGATCCTGCACTTGGGATCCTAAAAAACAGGTTTATTTCTCCTTCATCTACCAAAGCATAAAACAGTTCAATATATACCGAAGAATACTTATAGTGATTGAAAAAGGGCCAGGCAGCACTTTTAAGAGAGATGAACTAAGAAGTTTGCTGATATCAAGGTACATAACATGCTAGGGTAGCAAGTTATGAATGCAGCCGACTTCTAAGGCACACCACTCATAAGGCAAAAGTTCACCCTTCTATGATGTCTTCTAGATGACCAGTTACAGGAGCAGGGAGAGCCTGCTGTAGGAACACTATGATAGTAAGATGTTACGAGCACTGGCTGCTCTTCCAGAGGTTTGGGCTCAGTTCCCAACCAACACCCAGAGGGCAGCTCACAACAATCTGTGATTCCAGGTCCAGCGGGGGTCAGACACCCTCTTTTGGCCTCTGTGGGTACTGCATGCATGTGGTACACATACATACACTCAGGTAAATACATATAGAAATAAAAATAACTAATTAAAAATAAATAAAATAAAGTCTTTCTTTAAAGTGGAAAATAGGCCAAATAGCTATCAACGTGGAATACTTAGTGTAATTAAGATACATTTGACCACAAATATTATGCAATAGTTAGAGAGAATATAGTGGATCTGTTACTACTAACCTAAAATGATTATAAATACAAAAAAATTGCTTTTCTAGAGTACAGAAAAACATTTTAATGACAAAATGGTGATGTCACCTGTGTAATTGCAAATAAATAAAATACTTTGAAAAACACAAATGAGTAAGTAAAGTACAAAATAAATTCTGAGCAAAAAAGTGACAAACAGTATGCAAATTCACCTGACACAGCCTTAAGTTTTGCTTTAACAAGCACTGTTGATGCTCAGATGGGTTACAGATGTGACAATTTAGTCCTAATGATTCAATCAAATCTCAGCTCCCCTGGCAAAGGGTAGGGTGATGCTAGATTATTATTCTCATACAGGAAATGTGTAGAAGAACAAAAGAAAATTTAAAATATCAAAGATAAGACAAAGCAAACATGAATGTCTGTTCACTTAGAACATCCACACCTCAATGGTCAACCATACCACCATGAGCCACCTCTGAACCATGTCAAGACCATGTGACCACATTTTAAGATTGATGAAAATACAACTGGTGTTGGGCACGGGCAAAGTAGGCACCCATTCAGAGGCAGCTCATGGGACAAGGGTCTGTGTTGGATGTTCTCTTCTCTGTTTCCTGGGTCAGAAGGCCCAAAACAGCTGTGGGGATCTAAGTGCAAACCAAATGGCCAAGTGACTCAACAGTGACTCTCCTGTCCCTCGAGGCAGCTTCTCTCAGCAGTTGTAATGTGCATCCAAGCAGAAAACCGCCAACTCTTATCAGCTGGGAACACACACATATTAAGCATTGTTTGGTGTGGTAGTTTCGTTGCTTGTTTGTTTGTTTGTTATAATGTAGGCTGGCAAAGAAGTTCAAGGGAAGCTGGCCAGAGAGAAAAGTGAAATTCCTTCACAATGAGGACAGAAGGCTGTGACAGAAAAGTCTGTGTGACAAGTAAGGAATGTCTTCTAAAGTCCTTCGGAGTAAGGAGCAAGCAATCTTTTTATTGTCATTATTGAGTCCTCATTAAGAGTAGGCAGCAAGTGGGACTTCAAATAGGGGTTCCAAACAGCTAATACACAATCCTATAGACATGGATATGGTGCTACATGGTTTCCTGATCTGTCACCAGCCACCAGGAAAGAGTGAAGAGAATCCTTTGTGAACTTGTCAACTGTTTGACTCAAATTTTGATGAAGGAGCAACCCCCCCCCCAATGTGTTATTGTAGAGCTAAGTCACAGGACTGTAAACGCCTAACCGTGGCCCTGCTGTTCTTCCTTGGAGGACATTAGCTCTCACTGGGAGCTGGGTTTTGTCCTAAGGCGTCCTTTTAAAACTCTTCATATGAAATGTTGGGAAGGATGGGAGGGGACAGTAGAGGCTGAACCCAGACAATCAGGTGGGAGTGCAGTCAACTGCAGCACAGGAAACAGGCATGGGGCAGCAAGGCAAGGCCAAGGGTGGGCAGGGTTGAACTGTTTACCTCAGCTGCTAGGGCTCTCTCAGCACCGAGGGCTTTCTCTGCATGGTCTACATGGCAATCGAGTGTGTGTGTGACTGGGGAAGGGCTGCACTCTCCATAGGTGTTTCTTGGAAGAGTGAACAGCTGCATGGATGACGGAAAGACAGGCAGATCAACCAGCAAAGGCGCTAACAGCGTACTTCTTCCGTGTTCTTTCATGTCGGCCGTTCAGAAGCAAAGTTCTACTCAGAAAGAAGGTTCACCAGAGGTACCGCCGACCGGCCTCTCCACCGTGCATACAAACATCTGATTCGCCAGAAACATCCTTAACACACACGGTGAAGTCTGGGTAGTATTCCTCCCAGACTCAATACCATACCAAGGCAATCAGAATAATTAACAGCAACTAGAACTCATCGATTAAAAATAAATTACCACAGTTGGGGATCTGCAGGTTTGCCAGGGGAGTGTTCTTGTTGCTCTCATTGAGGCAGTACAAGTCCTGCGTGTCGGGGCTGGATTTGGTCTCTTGGAGAGTCTTGAGCCACATAATGTCACAGGAACATGTGAATGGATTGCCCACCAGGATCCTACATGGAACAGAAATGCAACACGATCAGGCTCCCAGTTAACGTGGAGTGTCACTAGACTGCGAATGATGAAGACGGCGGGAGGAATATTCCCTAGCTGCCAACCTTTGAAAGTCACACCCGCTCCCATGGCGTGACAGTCCTTATTATTCGCTCCATTATCTAATAACTAATGTGCTGCTGCTATGTGCAAGCAGAACTGTATAAGCTAAAGATGGCACAGAGATGCAAAACTTTGCAGAACATGCAGGGAAATAGACCCGAACAAACACAGCTAGGGTGGAGCATCTCACAACAAGGAGAAGTGCTGTTCCATACTTCAGTGAAAATGCCAGTGGCAATTTTTTTTTGGTTTGTTTGTTTGTTTGTTTGTTTGTTTGTTTTGAGACAGGGTTTCTCTGGGTAGCCTTGGCTTTTCTGGACTTGCTTTGTAGACCAGGCTGACCTCAAACTCACAGAGATCTGCCTGCCTCTGCCTTTTGAGCTAAAGGCGTGCGCCGTCACTCTCAACCACCTATTTCCGACAGGGCTAGAGACTTAAGAGTTGTCGCTTCAGTCGGGGAGCGCAATCATGATGTCGCTATTTAAAATGAGATTGGCGCTAGGAATCTGGGAGGGGAGTAAGAGCTAGGAGGCCGTCTCTCGTGCCTTGCCGCATTGTGAAATCATAGTCCTTTTCATTCATACAAAAAAAGTTGAGGGCAGAAGCTGGAGAGGAGAGAGAGAGAGAGAGAGAGAGAGAGAGAGAGAGAGAGAGAGAGAGAGAGAGAGAGAGAGAGAGAGAGAGAAGACATATGCATGCATGTCCTCAAGCCAGGGTGAGACAGTGGGCTCCGAAGGCTGAGCTGGGCAGTCTGAGGCAGGAGAGTGTGCGGATAGACACACCACCAGCCAGACCTCAGCCATGCTGTCTGGACTCTCATGTGCTACAGTGGGTGAAGGAGGAAGTGCTTGAGAAGGAAAACAAAAACCACAGGGGGGAAAATCTTTAAGGCTTATTTATAATGCTCAGTGGCCTATTTAAGATGAATTCCATTTATGATAATGATCCTTTAAATGAGGCCATTTTCAATCGTTACGTAGAGTCTGCCTAGACCTAACCACAATACTTAAGATTTTCTGAGGACAGGACCTGGCTTTGCAGCATCATTTACTCCTGTGGTTTTCTGATAGCGTTCTAAGAATCTCAGGGATCCCTGGAGACTTTTCTGTTTTTCTCATGGCGGGAAATGTGGTCATGGTAGACTGGTTTAATTTGTATCTGCTAGCTGGTCTCCGAGTAGTATCCCGCCAATATCAAAATAGGACGCAATGCTATGAGACATGGAGTGTGAGGCCGAAAAGGCCCATCATTGGCTCAAACTCAAGTCACCCGAGTTATTTCCTAGAGTTCTGAGCACACAAATAGCTGAAGTCTTTCTAAAATGAGGCTATAATTAAATAAGGCCATTTTGGAGAAAATGGAAAGGGTGCTTCAATTACCAAGCCGAGGTGTTCAGGTGGCCACACAGCACTGGTACAGAGGCGGCCCCTCCCCCTTTCACATGATGGTTGCACTGACTCCTTTAGGCACCAGCCTCTCCCACTACAGGATGGAATCCTAGACACAAACTTCTCCCCTTCATTCTGACGGGTAACCCCCACACGGTGAACACCTGTTGACTGAGTTGCTGGACAAACGCTGCTAGTAGAATTTTGAAACATGAACTGGATGGCAGAACTCTAATTTTAACTCATCCAGGAAACTGTATGCAGTGTCACCCAGCATCTTTATGCGAAACACCTTGCTCTGAATCACATACCGGCCTTTGAGGTGTCACGTCTCATCGTCCTATGTTACAAATGCCGAAAGCACGTGTCCTAACTCTCGTGTGGAAGCTAGTTTAAACTGGCCTCATACAAGCTGTACAATGGTAGTTACTAGAAGCCGCAGAGGATGGTGGGAAGGTGAAGGAGACAGTCTGGCCACTGGGTACAAAGTCAGTTAGACAAAGGCAGTCACAGCATTTTGCAATGTAGTAGGCTTACTATGTTAACCAGTAATTTGCATTTCAAAATAGGTAAAAGAAAATATTTTGAGATTTTTAATATTTGAGATGGTATATACATAAACATCAACTATACTGTACCCAAAGAAATATGTTACTGGTACAAATTTAAAGTAACTTAAGGAAGTAAGCACTAGTGCTTCAACTCCCTGAAGTCAGTCTATTCCAAATAATTGCCATTTGCCAAGACTTCCCCTTCCTGCGTGTATATTTGTGACCTTTCCACAAGGAGTGTGCATATGGTGTGCCTGAACATAGGAAAGAACCCTCTTTACAAAGATGGCATGTGTGTCTTAAGCACCTAACCCAATGGGCCCTCCTTCTTCTGATGTTAATTTGGGGATTGTGCCATCACTCTCTCCACCCCCCAGACTCTTGTCTAGTCTGTCTAGACAAAAGCCCTACCCTACCACCTACTGCTGCCCACTCCCACCCCCCACATACACACACACTATCCTGCCAGCTTTGCTGGGCATGGCTATTTCTGGCAAGATGCTTCTCTATTGATTTTAGCAAAATGTCCTCATCTTTCTCCAAGCTCCATGTGAGTTGTTTTGGGCTGTCTCTATGGATGTGACAAGGACCTCCTCACTTGGGGCAGCCAGCACTCAGATGTAACTGGTGCATATGCTCACAGGCCACCTTCTGACATGTCAGCCTTGGAGGCTAGGTTCCATGGCGACTCTTTCTCTAAGGGACTTCATCCTGGTACTCAGAACTCAAGCCACCTTTTAGTCCTGTCACTGCCTGGAACAACAGCAAGGTGAGGGACAGAAACCAACCCAGGTGGGAGGCAGAACCAAGGCCCAATTCCACTTCTCTGGTGTCTGCGAGCAAGGCAGTGGCCCTGGGACCCTCCCCTCTGCCCTGAGCTATGAAACTTCATTGAGAACCCTCAATTCCTCCTTCGGCTTTTGATGTGTGATGATGAGGAATATGCCCTGCCACACACTCCTGACTTTCCCAGAGAAGAAAATAAATATGGAGAATAGATTTTTTTTTTAAGTGCCACGTTTAAGCCGATGCTTCTTTCTGATCTCCAGAGCTCTGCACTTCAAGCCCCACAAGGCTTGGGGTTCCCCTCAAGCACCTTACCACAGCAATGGCAGCCTTTCATGTTTGCCTTGCGGTGATGACACCAAGGACTGGGGACCCTCAGATGGTGACTATTAGCCATCATCATCTTAATGTCCTTCTTATCATTTTACAGCAGAGGAGACTGGGACATAAGGATGAGTAAGCATCGAGCACAGTGGTAGGCCTAAAAGACCAGCTCCTGGAGACGGTGGGTGTAGAAACAACCCCTCTACCAGGATTGGCTCCACCCAAGCCTATACTGGGCCGACGACAAAGCTGGAAGGGCGTTAGTTAACCACTGTAATTTCCTCTTTGATGAATGTGCTTTATTTTAGGGCTTGGATAAAACAAGAGCCAGATGAGATGAAATATAAAGCTACTTTAACACAAAACTCCCTGCTGTTTTTTTTCTCTTTCCCCTCTATTAGAAAATAAATTATTTATGTAAAAACAACGTTCAGCTGATCATAATGACATATAATTGAGATTTTAATCACCCAATTGGGGCAAAACCAGAGGAGTCATTTTTTCAAGAATTTTGATGCAACACACACTTGCAATGGTACTCATTTTTTAAAAAAAAAAATACTTAATGATCCTTTCTTTTGAAAATGTCCTCCCAAATGCCAGACAGAATCATTACTTACAGCTCAGACAAGTCAAGGTGACGGAAGTGCTTCCTCGACAAACTCGTCAGCTGGTTTCGTGTGAAATTACTGAAAGAAATCAGATACATTGGATGTGAATGTAAAGGTGAAGGATTAAGAATGACGTGCTCAAACAGAGTTTTTCTTTTCAAAACGTAATCTTCTTGGTTTGGGGTACATATGTTACTTGGACCCAATTGTGTCTTGTGCCTGAGAAGGTAACACCCTGGGGTCCCTGCCCGCCTACGGTTCCTACGTACTACGAAAGAAGAGTACACGCTTCTTGGAGTCTATTTCTAATATCTTGGTTTCGCCCCAACGCTTATGTTTCATATATTGATCGAAAGTCCAGTTCTCTGTCTAGTGGTGATTTTGACACTTAGATCATTTAATTGGGGGAATATGTGATTAAAAAAAAATATCTCATTATCAGCTCATGAGAGAGAGAAAGAGAAGCTCTAAGACTGAAAAGCATCTTGAACATTTTGGGGTACACGGCAAGTAGAAGTGGGAGCAGACAATTTAAACTGACTCTCCGGGGAAAGGACACACCTGCTGGCAGTTGGGACCATTTACACGTGCATGAAGAAGACAGGGTGAAAACTGCGGAACAGACCAATGGAAAGATGCTCTATCCATGGGGGTTTTTGGGGGGGCGGGGGCAACCCTATGGATTCCCTGGTGTGTTCCAAATACACACTTTCTGTCAGGTAGATGGGCATTTGATCTGTACCACCATCAATGGGATGGGGAACTCCCAGCCATCACCCTGGCAGCTGAGTTTGTTTACCTCTTAAAGTTCTTGAGCCCCTGGATGCGTATTTTTGACAAGTAACAAAAGTGTGAAACAAATAGCCGCTTCCACAAAAAAACAGCCAAGACTCCACCCACATTTTGTGTCTCCTCCTTACCCAGGATAGCTGGGGGGAGAGGGAGCTAAGAGTCTAATGGGGACAGTAACCCAGGCCCTGCCCTGTACCTGAGGCCAGTATGCTGTGTCAGCCCAATGACAACCAGCCATCTTCACAGAGGGGACCAAAGCCCAGGAGCTGAGCCATGAGCTAACAGCATCAACTGGTGAACAGAGAAAAATGTGGCTTCTCACAACCCAAGAATGGCTGTGTTCATCCAGTGGAACTCCTTCAGGGAGATTTCCACCCACCTGGACGCCGACTGACAGGAGGATGCCCTCATGCCTCACAAGCTTGTATCTTCTCCATTCAACTCTAGTGCAATGAGCTCACCCACAGGAAATGGTATTCCCACATGAAAATAATAATCCACCAGCAAGCCGTAAGACATGCCCACGTGAGTCTTCCCTTTAGGAACTAAGAAAGTTTTCTGTGGAGCGCATCACGCCGGAAGCCTCTGCCTGTCTTGAAGGCTCAGCTATGTTCCTATTCACCACAAATCCCAATCTTTCTGAAAAAAGAAAAAAAAATCTGCTCTTCTTCCCCCAAGATAAATAAAAACAGAAAGGGGAAAGGAAGGGAGGGCGGGAAGGAGGGAGGAAGGAGCAGCCCCCCAGTCAGCTCTGCTGCCCTCCCTGGAGGCAGCTGCCCTGTTGGGTTGCCAGCAGCACAGTGCAGCTCGAGGTTAAGGCCAAAGGACAAGATGAGTTGTATGAAGCATACTTAGGAATGGGGCCAAAAGCCAAAAAGGAGGAAGAAGGGAGGGAAAAAAAATCAACAATCCTCTTACTGTTTGATTGTACAACTTTGCTAAGAGCCTAATTAGCACCTCTCGGCAAAGCCCCTGGAAAACACAGATGCTGGCTTTTCTCACAGTCCCTGGGGTTTTAGGGGCTGGGCTGCAATTAAAGGCACCCAGACATACACTCAGAGACCAGCTCTGGATGGTCACTGTGTGAGGCTAACATGGACCAGGCAAACTGAGGCAGAGGTGAGCCAGGGTTCCCGTCTAAGGTTCCCTAAAGCCTGAGGCAAAGTAGACCCATTTCCCCCACATTTCTGTGTAGGTAAGGGGGGCTCAGAGGAATCTCCATACCCCTTAGGGCTGCAGAGAGGCAGCTTTTAGCACAAGTTTCTTCATTTGTCACTTGCACTAACCGAGGTCAGTATGATTTGTGTTCAGGAAATCTAGGCAAAGGAAGGGTTCCTCAGTCCTAAGCAGAGGCTGGGACAGAAGGCAGAAGCTACAGCTGACTCCTCCATCCCTACCTTCCTCCAAGGCAGGTTACTGGAAGAGCCTCTTTCTTCATGTGGATGCATGATGCTCACGGGCATCTCCCCACCCTTCACGACTGTCTAAATGCTTGCCCGATTTCATTGTGTCCTACTGCTTGACAACAGCTACACACATCAATAGGGTTTTTGAAGTGTGATCAATTATCAGCTCCTGATTATGGTCTGCTAAGGAAACTACTTAGAATATCTATGCCCCTTAAGTGAGGCAGGAACATGACTTTATGTAAGCTGGATACGGAAGCTACTGCATTATTAAAATTATTCTATTACATAGCAACACACACAACCACACAAAGGCTATCAATAAAATTAGTTAGCCACGGCCCACTGTTCATACAACGGGAACATCAGTCCCCCCAGGAATCAGACAGCACACAAGGCCACTGCTGAGCGATTTGGGTCTAGGGCCATCTGTAATGAAAATTCAAAAACTTAACTATTGAGGTCATTAATTACTTCTAAGAGACTGCAGTGGGACTTCTCCCGCTCTCCTGCTGTCATGGCTGTGACACCAAGGGCTACACACACATCAAGTTTGCCCCAGAAAACTGACCCAAACAGGCTGTCAAGAAGTGCTTTGAGAAAATGTGTTTTTAAAATGTGCCCAGAGTTTTATCCTGTTTTTTGTTTTTGCAGAATGCTTTATATCTTAGAAAGCAGCTTCATTATTCCTGTCACATATAAAATATGAACTCCCGATAATGACTTTATGAAATGAAGGTCTTCAGTAATATCAACACAGCTCCGCAGAGCATCAGGGCTGCTCTAAGACAATGAGTTCTTTAATAACCGGCATGGAAATCAGGCCGGGAACTGTTTCCCCAGGGAGGAGGAAGGGACAGATGTTTCAGGATGATAGTGATGGCACAGTCTATCTCCTTTACTCCTGTCTTAAGAGCTTGGTGAGGAGCTAGCCACCCTCACACTGGATTTTTGCCTGTGAACTGAGAATGTAGGGATCATTCTATGCGAGTGAAACGTCTATGAGAGACCCTGCAGGTAAGCGGCGAACTACAAAATGCTAAAGTGATCGTTGCAAAGAGAATTTGGTCAACAAGAAGCAGACAAAAGCCCTTCAGCAGAATATTCCTACTAGGACCTCCTCACAGTGTCAGGGAATTTGAGTTTGGGGCAGGGCCATAGGCATTTATTTTTTGTCTTTGGGGTTATCTGTTTAGCAGAACATCTCAGGAGGGCTCTAATTTATTGATGTAACTGGTATCATTGAGGGGGCTTTGCAGAAAACCACGTAACATCTCTTATTTGCTGCATTTCCTCCAATTGACTTCAGTCAACAAAATGCTAACATGACTTGAGGGAAAAGAAGTTCCTACTATAAAGAGTGATCTGAACCTTTAGCACATACAAGGGTTGCTTTCTATCCTCTGTCTTTATTAACCCATGGCACATGCTGTTGAGAAAATGAAGGTTCAAATGGTCCTATTATAAGGGAAAAAAGCAATAGTAATTTTTATTTCCTTAAACCATCCAAGGCCAAGTCAGCGTCTTGATTAGTTAGCTTGATGTCTTCCAGGGAGTGTGTCTTGATTCCAAAGAAAAGAATCAAGAACTCTGTACAAGGACATTGTTTTCACATCAGAGTCCTTGCCGTTGGCCCAGTGCTCTGTCCAAGATGGAAATGGCCCAGAAATTCATGAAAGGGAATAAACAGGCTGTTCTGAGTACCCCTCCGAAGCCATTCAGAAATCAAACAGAATCAAAGCTAATGTTCCTAAGCCATTCCCACAACTATACTAACTTTTAAGACGGAGGTTTAGAGTTGACAAAGGAAGAAAATAATCAAGAGTGAGAAAATACTGAATAAATTGGGTCCTGGGAAGCGAACAGCTCGCTCTCTACTCACACGTGCTGCAGGTTGCTGTTCTTCAGAAATGCTTTGTAAGCCACAAATTTTAATCCGGAATCCACAATTGTCCTAAAAAAAAAAAACACAGGATGGCATTCATGTTAAAACTAAGCAGCCAATTGCCTACCTGCGGACATCAGTACACAAGTCTCCGACGTAGCGCGCTAAGTGGTCAGTACTCACAGGTTCTTCAGCCCCACGTAAGCTTCCACGTCATCTTCATTGATTATTTCTAACCTTCTTTGATTTGCAATGAAACTGTAACAGAGCAGAAAGGAAATATGGGTGACTCTGTGTAGGTGACAATATGGAATGGTGGTTAACTTCCACACAACCTTACCAAGGGTCGGAGAACCCCTTCTGAGTACCCGAGCTATACCATTCTTCTGTTATCATCAGTTCTCTGAACATTTAGTAAGAGTTACTTTGATCATATTCAACCCCCACTTCCACAGCTATCCCTAGGCTAGCCCCCACGTCTTTCTTGACAGTGAAGACAACAGTGAAAGCAACCAGATTTCACCATCCATGGCCAGTTCAGCAGGTGTCTCATCATTTTTTCCCTTTCCTGCCTAAAAAATTCAGTTTTCCTCTCCTTTTAAAGGCACCACCACTGAATAGAGATGAAAATGTCCTGAAAGTACAGCTACTACCACTCAAGTGTGTGGCACACCTATGGTGACAGCCCGGGGAAATGTGAGAAAGGTCACATGCTTCTGCAGATTCCATGAGACATAATCACTTCCTCCTTTTATCTTCTAAAACATGAAGTACATTTCTCTTTCTGCCTTTGTCAACAACAATTCCAAAATTTCCTTTGATGAACCATATTCCACAAGCCCCAGGTGGCCATAGTTTCCTAAGGAGGAAACTATCTCTCCTGCCCAACTCCCAAGGCTTCTTAATATAGGAGTTAACGAAGGGCTCTGGCTAGTGACAGAGAATAATATTCCCTTGGCCATTATGATTGGCTGAGAGAAGTACATGTGACCTCAGCAAGACCAGTGAAACGAGACAACTATGAATCCTGGGAGAGAGGGCTTGGGTCCTTTCAGAGCTTCCAACGGGGTGAATTTCCTGCCACAGGAAAGAGGTCATCCAAGAATGAAGTCAATATGAAGGAGAAAGCTAACAGGCATAAAGAAGAACATCATCCTGAAATTACTTCTTGGGTTTTTAGATACAGTCATCTCTGAAGCTAGATTTTACCAACTGAGCTTGATCTGGAGTTCTGCCATGTGCAATCAATAAAGCCTCCAATAGTACAAACATGTAGCTATTAAAATTACCATCCTGAAGTTTCTGTACTCTGCTTTGTATGACTGCTGTTTAAGACCAATCTCAAAGGTCTTATGTCACAATCATTTTGGAAAGAGAACAGTTTTTAAAATTCTTAATATGCACCACAACTTATAGGTCAGCTAGATGATGTTCAGAAGATAGGTGAATAATGGGTGAAGGATAGAGTGATGGATGGATGGATGCGTGAGTGGATGATGATGAATTGATGGATGGATGCTGGTGGATGGATGGTATGATGAATGGATAAGGTATGTATTTATGTATGTATATATGTATGTATGTATGTATCATGGCTGGAAATGTATATATGTACATATGGATAGATGGTGGATGGATGATGGAAAGATAGACAGGCAATATCTGCAGTTACAAATGTACTACAAGAGTCATGATTGGGCCAATTCTCCTTTGTCCTTTTAAAAGCACATTAAGATGTGCAACACTTTCATTACTATACTAAAGCCAAACATATAGCTCTTCTGTTAAAAATTAGTTAAAATGGAAATAAATTTCTCCAGCATCTTTGGACCTCTACACAATAAGAAAAAAAATGACAAGAAGTATGCTTGAAACTTGGACAAATTAGGGCTGAGAAAGTGGCTCAGTGGGTAAACAGCTTGCCGTGCAGGCATGAGAAACACATGAAAGTTGGGAGTATGCATCTGTAACCATAATTCTTGGGCTATGGAGACAAGCAAACCCATGGGCTCCTTGGCCAGCCACGGCAAGCTCCAGGTTCACTGAGAGACACTGTTTGAAAAAGTAAGATAGAAATCAATAGAAGAAGTCATCCAAAGTTGAGCTTTGGCATTCACACAAGCACACAGAGGTAAGAATGCCTTCACAATATGTACAGAGAGCCCACATATGGATGCAGACAAAAAGACAGACAGACAGACACACACACACACACACACACACACACACACACACACACACAAATTCATAAAAAGAAGAAAAGGAAAACAGAATCAGGGCACACTAAAATTGAAATTAAATGGCTGACTATCTAAGCTACACCAAAACCAAAATTATTTTAAAAGGAGCCACACAAACACTTCATCAAAAACCCAGCCCCCGAAACAGAAGGTCAGCAAATTCTCAAACTCTTGGCTTTCTAAGGGAGCCAGTCTTTCACAGCATGAGAAGGAAGCACGTGGAGTTGCTAATGGACATGCCTCCCCCCTCCTACCAGCCACAGAAGAAGGAAATACTTAAGAGTTGAACTGAATGCTCAATTTTTGACATCAAGTTTTTATGAAATGTTTCAAAATCATCACAATTTGGAGACACTTTTCCAAGAATTTCATTGCGCTAACATTTTCAGTAAGACCACAGTGACCTCATTCTTTTCAGTGAGCTTACACTAAGACCTGAATTCCAGAGTGCTAAGTATTTTTAGCATTTATTTTTATGCTACAGCAGCAGGAAAGGAAGAACCGGTGGGGGAGGCTTGTTTGGATTCACCATCAAGCATCTGCTAAGCCCACCTCCCTTGCACAGAGTTAGCATAGAGCCTGCCTCTCATCCTTCGAACCCCTGCATTTCTCAGGGATCATCGCTGCTTCTCACTGAGAAGACCACTTACACACTAGGTGGGTTTCTAAGCAACATCTTTGGCAAAAAAAAATATTTATTGTTGCTTCAAACTTTCTTTCAGTTGTTTGTGCCATTTTAAATGTTTCTTTCATTTTAAGCCAATACATAAATTATGCATGACCTAGTTGTGTTCAATAACTGTGATAGAACAATGAGTTAGCAAATAGAGGAAAGCAAAGCAAGAGCTGAGGTGCCATTGAGGTGAAAAATTAAGGTTATGGAAGCATCAACTTGGCAGGGTGTGGCAGTGACTCCTTCAGTCCCAGGAGTTGACAGAAGCAGGTTGAGTGCTGTAAGTCTGAGGCCAGTCTGGTCTACATAGTGAGTTCCAGGACAGCCAGTACTAGGTAGTGAGACTCTGTCTCACCCAAAAAAAAAAAACAAAAACAAAAACAAAGCTTCAAAACAAAAAACATTAACTTGTTACAAGAGTCAGATCTTTATTTTTAAGTTCCTTGGTTGCAAATACTCAAGAAAACAAGAGGATAAGTTATGTCAGTGACAGATAGACATACACTATTCATGCAGGTGTGAGCAGCACTATGCGGCATGAGCAGCACTATGCACAGCAAAGTATGGTTATTCTTGGATCTAAGATTAGATCCATTTTTCTGAAAGCCACTCAAAGACCATACAAAATTATTAAAATGGTGTGTGTGTGAAGAAAGGAATGTTGGATACATGGTTCTCCTGGTGAAAGAGACTGTGTGCTGAGAGGCCAAGAGTTCCCCCAGATGCTGAGCTTGCCCCTGCTGGTTATCCTCAGTAGAGAAGTCTACAGCCTAGCTCCCAGCTCTAAATTAGTCCTGACATCTGCCCCCTAAGAAATTCTGCTTAGGCCTGGGCTCGGCTCAGCAGTCCAGAGCGCTAGGACTCAGGCTCAGTTCCTACCACCCAAATGATGGTCTACAACTGTCTGCAACTCCAGTTCCAGAGCATCTAGGTCCCTCTTCTGGCCTCCGTGGACACTACATGCACATGAGACACAGAAATACATGCAGGCAAAATGCTCACACACCTAAAATAAAAATAAATACGTCTTCAAGAAAAGAAAAGAAAAAGAAAGGAAGGAAGGAAGGAAGGAAGGAAGGAAGGAAGGAAGGAAGGAAGGAAGAAAAGAAAAGAAAAATTGAATTCTGCTGAGTTACCATCATGAGAGTAATCAGGAGTAAAAGGAAAGCCAGTAAAGCTGGCAGGTAGTCCACAGAGAAAACCTGAGTGACCAGGAAGCTGCTCGCCCCCTTGGCTTCTGAAATGCCGCCACTGGATTGACAAGGAGTGTATGAGGTGGGGACTTCCCTCACACTGTGGAGAAGAGCATGACCTGGAACAGGCACTCAGAAAAACACGGTGCCAATATAAACTGGCACCATTTGAGGTCCAGCAATTCTACTTGTAGGTATTCACCCAAGAGAAATTCTTACACAGATGCACTGGAGCAACCGATGGAGGAATTCTCATGTGGGCTTGTTAGTGCCTCCCTGCAATTCCAGCACTCAAGAGGGGGCAGCTACCCTGAATTATATAGGGAGAGTTTATGCAAAGAAAAAAACATGAAATTCTAAGACAATCAAGACAATATTCTAAGATAACCTAAGACAATATTCATTATAATAAAGCATGCACCCATAAAGATATCAGGAACTTTAAAAAGTAAAACTACTGAATACATAATTAAACTGAATCAAGTATGCATACATATGTGCATGCATACAGAAAGCAATCTCCAAGCAAAGTTTTTAAAGCATCAAAATTATGTCCTGATATATACATATGAAACAATTTACTTAAAAGCATAAAAATACACAAAACCACAAAATGGTACCATTAGACTTAGCAGTATGCATGCAACATGTAGCTGACTGCAATGAAAGTTACCTTGGGAAGAAAGAAAAGGCCTCGGATAAAGAAACAAACTGTTAAGTGGTTTATCTGGTTGAATTGAAAACCTAGTTCTTTGTATACAGAGAAAGGATTTGGAAGAGAAGAGACGAATTGATCGATTCTTTTTTTTTTCCCCCTTGAGACAAGGTTTCTCTGTGTAGCCTTGGCTGTCATAGACTTGCTTTGTGGACCAGGCCGGCCTTGAACTCACAGCACTCAGGCTGTCTCTGTCTCCTGGAGTGCTGGAATTAAAGGTGTGTGCCACCATGCCCTGCCAGGCACAGCATCAAATCTGAATCCCTGTGAGCAGAGGAAGTTAGCTTGTGATGCTCTTGTGAATGTTTTTCACTTTATGAAGAGGAATTCAAAGGAGAGAGGGGAGGAGGGAAGAGGAAGGAGGAAGGAGGGAAGGGAGGGACTGAAACAACAAGAGAAGGAGGAAGGATGGAAAAGAAATGGGGGTAAAGAAGACAAGTAGAGATGCCACGCAGCGAGATGACTACAGAAAGCCTGGTCCCAGGGCTTCTCCAGGCCCCATGGACACACACGACTGTGGTCAGGTTCCCAGGTCTGCAGATGATCTCTTGCCAGCCAGAGCCCCAGAACTTGCCAGCAGAAACTGAAGGCTAATGAATTGCAGTACCAACTGGTGGCTTACACCTAGCTGTGGAAGTTCTGGAATTCAGTCATCTCCTGAGACTGCCCTCCCAGCAAATCTCCTCAGAGACCTTTCCCTATGGCTCCTGGGAAGTGCTGCCTCCGGAGCCCTGAGGGCTCTGCTTCAAAGCAGTCTCCAAGAAGGCCTTCACTCCCAAGGAAGTGGTGGAAAAGGCCAAGAATTTGGCAGAGGTCTGTGAGAGCTTTCACCATGACAACCCCTGGCTCCTCTGACCCAGCCTAGGATTCTAGAAATCTCTGGACCCAGGGCTTTCTGGCCCAAGGCTTCTTTCTAGCTTTGCATCACAGGACTCAGCAGGAGGCCGGCAGACCAGTAGAAACCTAGGGTTCTTCCTGCTGTCCTGCAGATGGTGATGTTGTCCTTTTAGATGGCTTCTAATCGCTATGAAAACATTGGGCTAGCCAATGGTTAAAACTTGACACCCCACTCCTTAGGAATCTTCTGGAGAAGATGGCAACTCAGTTGTGGGGGATCAGCTAGGGCGCTAGAAAATAGAATTGTTGGGTCAAGAAGCATCCTGTTTGTCATACATATGGCCATTCCCTGGCACAGAGTAAGCATCCATGAAATGTCTGTTCTCAAATGTAGACAGACAAATGTCCTCTGCCTGGAAAGCTAGGCACACGTGCATGCTGGTGATGAAGGTAACAACTTTAGTCAAGGTGAAATCAAGGAAACTAAGAGACCAGAGAGAGGGAGAGAAAATGTATTCAATTTGAAAGTGAATTTAGGGGCTGGAGAGCAGCCGAGCAGTTAACAGTGCCACTGTCTCTGCAGAGGACCTGGGTCTGGTTCCAAGCACCTGCATAAATATAACCTTCTGAAACTTCAGTTTCAGGGGATCTGAGGCCCTCTTCTGATCTCTGTAGGCACCTGGCACTACATACACAGTGCACTTATATACATCCGAGAAAAACACTCAGACATAAAATAAGTAAATTTCATTTTAAAAGTTTTAAAGTGAAATTGGATTACTAACATGCAACACACGCACTCAAGCCAACTCTGCGAGCGTTTTTCATGACAAGAGGTGAATAGTTACTGGCCAGAGAATATACAGTCTGAGAATCTGAGACTTGAAATGCCACTCTCCTGAGAGAGGACAGAGGGCACTGTCCAGAGGACAGTGGTGGACAAGCCTCACTACCACAGAGAAGTGTTCAAGCAGGGATCCAAGCACCTGCCCCGGGCAGAGTCAAGGAAGAGATTACAGAATACCCTGGGAATGCACATGTGCCCATATGTACATTTGAGTGACTGGCAGTTTAGTTGCAGAAAATACATTGGTATCAAGCCTTGGAAGCTGACAGACAACTTAGATACAAGCCAAGACTATGGTGTCACCTTGCACTGTCACCAGTGCTCTCCAGTCTCAACTTGACATTTAAGACCTTTACTAAGACATTTTCCTGAGGGTAAAGATTTCCTCTCTGTGAGCTTAACAAAAAACAAAAAAAAAAAAGTGGATTTTTGAGAAATAAAGGAAGTAATATTCAGGAAACTTCATAGGAATGGCTTTGAATTGAAGGCTTCCTGGAAAGGAGGCTTCTCATATTTTAAATGATTTCACCTTTGCTTTTCAGTCTACCAGATAAATCCCACTAGGAAAATTTCCCAAGGACAATGAATGGCCCGCATGCAGCTTTTCTTTTATAAATATTAGCTTAAAAATAGTGCAACTCAAAGGTATTAATTTCTGATACCTCAGACACCTGCGGCCCCACCTCCAAATAGGTAGATGACCGATCAGTGTTTCTCAACCTGTGAGTTGCAACCCCTAAGACCAACGTGCATATCAGATATCGATATCATGATTCATAACAGCAGCAAAATTACGGTTATGAAGCAGCGACAGAAATAACCTTATGGTTCGGGGTCACCACAACATGAGGACTTGTATTAAAGAATCACAGCATCAGGAAGGTTGAGAACTGCTGTGGTGGATGGAAAGATTCAGCTCGCGGGCAGGCCCAGTCAGAGCTATGAGGGTGGTGTCATTGTGTAACTGGGTGAAAATGTCAAAGAAAGTTTAAAGGAAAAGCTCAATGAATGAAGAAAAAAAAATACCCCTGCGTCTTGGGTCCAATGCTAGAAAACTTTGTTTTTCTTAGCAAGAAAGTTGAGGCCAAGTTTTCGAAGTCTCCCCTGAAGCATGTATGAGAGTGATGTGACAGGTCAGTACAGGATGCAGGACTGAGCCCTCTTTACTGCGGCTTCCACACTTGAGAGGATGCCACACAGCTATGGCAACGAATGTTAAAAGTATCAAATAAGCTCGCTCAAAAATCTTAATTTCGCTGGCCAACTGCCACAGCCTGTTTGAATGTCAGCATTTCCAGTCTGCTCAGAAGTGCCCCCAAACACTCTTTCATGGACGGCTTACTGGCTAGGCATAGAGCTGCCTGGAGATTGCCTGGTGGCATCAAATACTACCAGGGCATTGGTTATTGTTTCCATTTTTCCAGAGAAGAAAACTGAGCCTCAGTCATGCCAGATGGTTTCCTCCAAGGTCACGTAGTTGCTGAAGATCTGAACCTGGTTTCGCAGCCTCTGAAGTCACAGCCATGATGCCAGATCACTAGGATTTTTGTCCTCCTTTGCTTTATTTTGCTATGATAAACCACCATGACCAAAAGCAACTTATAGAGGAAAGAGTTTGTTTCCTCCTCACGGTTTATAGTCCACCATGAAGGGAAGTCAGGGTAGGAAGTCGAGGCAGGAACCTAGAGGCAGGAGCTGATGCAGAGGCCATGGAGGAATGTTCCTGACTGACTTGCTCCCCGCGGCTTTGCTCAGCCTGCTTTCTTTTGCAACCCAGGATGAGCAGCCCAAGGCTGGCACAGTCTACTGTGAGCCCAGCACTACTACTTCAGTCATTAGTCAAGAAAGTGCCCACATGCCTACCTACAGGCCGATCTGATGGAGCGTTTTCTCAGCTGAGGTTCCCTCTTCCTAGATGATCTTAACTTATATCAAGTTGGGAAAACCCCTAACCAGTACACCTATAGATTGTAAATCCAGTTCCTTCACCAACCATTTCTATGATGTCTGCATAATGGGCCTTCACACTTAATCATGGCCTAAAAGCAATGAAGACTGAGGGCATTTTTCAGGGGAGTCTCACACTGTATCTATATAAATCCATAATAGATAATAAGAAATTATCCTTAGTTTCTCACACAGTGTGAACATCTGAGCACTGAAGCTTCTAAGAACAGCTCCCAGGCCCTGTAACATATGATAAGAGGTACCTGGGAAACAGTGAGTGGTCCAGTGTACGAGTAAAGCATTGTGTGCTGGCTCCAGCTCACACTAGCTGCGCAACCTGGGGAAAGGGCCCACATTCCAGTTTCCTTGTCGGAAAATGACAGTAACCACTTCATGCTGTGGAGAGAACAAGAAAACTGTCTCCTGCATGAAGCCTATTACCATGAGCACTCACTGAGGCTGGCGACCTGACCCAGTCAGTGACAACCTGGTGAGCTTAATGGCTACACATCTCCAGTGCTCACGTGTGTGGAAGAGGAAGAGGCGCTCGATAAGAATTAGGTCCTCTTCAGTGTGTCAGCTATGAGAAAAGTTCCCCCGAGTAATTATTGACTAACAGGTACCCTCTGCATTTTCCTCTGAGAGTCTGGATAGCCTCGTTACTGCCTCTTTCTGCCAACATGAGTTTTCCAATGAGGAGCAGCACCATTCCCTCGTCAGAAACCTTAGTTGGATGGGTAGTGTAAGGTCTACACAAAACACATCAGAATCCACTAATTTAGCTGAATTATTACATTGTCTTCCACAGAGATTTAAGACTAAACTATAGCCAACAAGTGATGTGCAAATCCTACAAATGGGCCACACAACTGCAGCAAGCCTCGTGTGGTGGGTCTGCATTGCTTTCTATTGCTGTGATCAAACACTGACCGAAGGCAACTTAGGAGAGGAAAGGGTTAATTTCAGCTTGCGGGTCACAGTCAGGTCCATCATTTAAGGACTTCAGGGGCAAGAACTGAAGCAGGAACCGTGGAGGAAGGCTGCTGCTTGCCAGTCTTACTCATTGGCTCACTCTTGGCTAACTTTCTTGTACAGCTCAGGACCACCTCTGTAGGGGATGGTGCTGCCCACAGTGGGCCGGACCCTCTTGATTTACTTAACAATCGAAACAATCCTGCACATATGTGCCTACAGGCTAATGTAATCTAGTCAATTCCTCCCCTGAGGCTTTCCATCCAGATGGCTCTAGACTAGGGTGCCATGGATCACCCTGATATGTGCAATACAGGGTGTTTTCTTTCTTTCTTTTTTCTTTAATGTTTTATTTACAACTAATATTTTTTAAATTAGAAACTTGCATACTTTAAAATCTGAATCTCCCTTGTCTCTCACACATACACTAAAATAAAGTAACACTAAGCAAAATGGAAATCCAGAGGATGACGGGAGCCACCCCAGCATTCCGGCCTGGATCACATGGGTGATGAGCTGCACCTGCCTC
This sequence comes from Acomys percivali, assembly GCA_907169655.1. Lineage (NCBI taxonomy): Eukaryota > Metazoa > Chordata > Mammalia > Rodentia > Muridae > Acomys > Acomys percivali. Next base: position 88,261,192 of record OU015746.1, on the reverse strand, counting down.
CAACCGGGGATCTGAGTGTGTTTCAGCTGCTAACATCTTGACTGGAGTGGCTATTCCTTCACTGCCTCCTGGGAAGGTTTTCTGATGCTGATTTCATTCTCGCTTTTAATCTCCTCTGAGACACTTATGCCCCACGCACCGGCACCGAAAGTAGAGTAAACACCTCACCTTGAAAACCACAAAACACTTCCTGTTGTGATATGGCTCTGAAATCTGCCCAAAGGCCAAGTCCAAAAGGTGAGTTTGCCAGCTTGGATGCCTGTTGAGGAGGTGTGGCCTAGTTAGAGGAAGCCAGCCCCAATACACATCACAGGCATCTCTGCTCCACATACCCTCTCACACTCTCCACCACCATGTCCTGCCCTACTAGTAGTCAAGCACCACAGAAAAAGTAACCCTTTGCCTCGTTATAATGTCATTGGGTCGGGTATTGCCTCCCAGCAACAGGAAGCTGGTCAACATACTTTCATTTCTTCCAGAACGTCTAGAAACCTCCTTTGCCGTTAAAAAGAATCAGAAACAGACAGAGGCGTAGCTAAACATAATTTAGTTCTTCATGTGATGGTGGATGAATCCCAGAAGGAGAAAACAATTAGATTGTGATGATTCTTCAGGTTCCAAGGCACAAACTTGACATCATTGGGCCTTTGCCTCTGCCAAGCCGCACTAGCCCGCCACAGCCAATGGAAAGACGGCCTCATCAGGTAGCATGACACAGCTTTGAGCCATGAAAACACAAGGACAAAAACGGTTGCAACACTGAATGATTATCCAAAAAAGTTACTTCGGTTTCTATTTAAGCTAGCATGTTTATCTAGGACAAGTGGTTCATCAGGAAATTATGTGAAGCATAAGTGAGCTCTCATTCGGTGGTTTGGGGTGCAGGTCACAGCTAATTCGTCCTGGCAGGTGCACAGCCCTCTCAGATTGGAAGCGCCACAGGAGCCTGAGAGAGTTTTCCTGTGGCTGGAAAAGCGGCCTGGTCACAGCTGCTCATGAAGGCTCCTAAGCCAAAACCATCTCTGCTGCTCTGTGAGCACAACTCTGGTGCTCCACCATTGGTCCAAATTCTGGGGATGTCACATCACTGCTTCCCAGCATGCCTGGATTCTCCCGCTGGTTCCTTTGTAGCTCATCTTCATGTGCAGGCAGGGTGGCTTCCACCTGGGTGAGCACGCAGCCTGGGCTGCTCAGTCTCTGTAAAAAGATGTCAGCCCGCACCATCTGCTTGTCTGGTTTGCAAGGAGAATGGCTCTGGCCTTATCCAACCGCCGAGATGAAGCTTCCTAAGTCTAACAAGAGGAGACAACCTCCAAGTACCATGGCAGAGCCCAGCTCACTGAAGAACAGGTGGTGATGGGAGTCTGAGGTTACAGCCGTGCACGGCCCCCTGGAGAGTAAACCCTGTGGCCACTTTAGGTAGCCTCTGCAGACCCAGTGTCACTGCCATGTCCCCCCGGCTTTCTCCAGAAAAAAAAAATGAACTTGTTTTCTGGATCCTTGCAAAATCTGTGCATCTTATCATTCATTGCCGCTGCAAAGAAATTTTGTCCCACACAGGGTGTTGGGCAAAGGCGCGCTCCTGTGGGATTAGGAGGTCATCTCCTTTCCTAAGAATGAGATTTTCTTTCCACTGCCAGGAAGCCGGGGACAAATGCTGGACGCAGTCATTGTAACTAATCCAAGCATCCGGGGTAGATGGTGTCCTGCTCTCTCTCTCTCTCTCTCTCTCTCTCTCTCTCTCTCTCTCTCTCTCTCTCTCTCTCTCTCTCTCTCTGTCTCTCTGTCTCTCTCTGTCTCTGTCTCTCTCCCTCTCTCTCTCTCTCTGTCTCTCTGTCTCTCTCTGTCTCTGTCTCTCTCTGTCTCTGTCTCTGTCTCTCTCTCTCTCTGTGTCTGTCTCTCTCTGTCTCTGTCTCTCTCTGTCTGTCTCTCTCTCCTTTACTCCCTCATTTCCTCTCATTTTTGCCCTGTTAACTTTATTATATAAAATTAGCATGATAGATGTTCAAACTGGTGAAGAATTGACATGCCTCTAATACTTATTTCGTAAAAAGCATGCGCCCATAACATATAACTACTGGATCTTTATAGTACACCAGAAGTGGCAACAGCACGCCTTTAATCCCAGCACTTGGGAGGCAGAGGCAGTGGCTCACTGTGAGTTCAAGCCAGTCTGGTCTACTAGGGAGTTCCAGTGAAACCTTGTCTCAATTTTTTTTTCTTAAAACATTGGTCCTATGCACAAATTATATTTTTAAATGTATTCTTCCCTGTGTTCAGGTAAGCAGTGTGCTATTGATGATTCCCGAGACGATGCTGGTGAAGAGCCTGGGCTGAAGAAACCTGGCAGGTGCTCCAGCTGACATGAATCACAGCGGGACAGCTCTGAAAGCTGTGGGCCTCTGGGCCAGACAAGTCACCGCACACAGATCCTGGGAACTGATGTCTCTGCTCCAGCTTCAGGATAGTTCAGCATGGCGGAGGGAAAGTGGGCAGCGGGCAAACATGAAGAAAGAAGGGCGCAAATGCTGAGCGTGTAGGCTCTATGTGAGGGTCTATTTCCACTTGGCACAGGCTTCTGAGCAGCAGATGAGACAGTGGGAGCAAAGGAGGGCGACAGTGAGCATGGCACCCCCAGTTTTCTCTCCACTGCTCACCATTTCTATAGAAGGCACAAGACCACTCCCTTTGAAGTCAAATTCCAAGCCTGCCAGTGGGAGCGATCCCAACTGCAAGAGGCTGCTGTGTGTAACCATGATAGACAGAAGCTACTGTGCAGAAAGGGGCTGTGTCTACAGCTTTTAAATGGGTCTATTAAAAAGTCTTTTATTCGCGGAACATGATTCGTTTAAAAACCACATGCTAGCTGGATCACTCATAGTGGAAAGCAGAAGGGTTTTTGCCAAGAGACAGGGGAACAGGTATGGGGTCTGGCTGTTTGGTGTGTGCATGTCCAGGACTGCATACCTCTGCAAAGACCTCTGAAAATAAATACTGATGGCATAGCCCATGGATGCACAAAATGCCAGTCAACCAAACATTTAAAATGCTCGGAATGCACGTATTTTATAGAAGCCTTGTAACTGAAAACTAATAATAGGGGGAAACTGGAGTATGAACCGCTTCCCTCCAATTCTAGAAGGACAATGAAAAACATACTAAATAAAATGGATGAGGCCCACTGGGCACACAACAACTGTAGAAGAATGTGACCTGAATATCAGTGGTTACGTCTGCCTCACGCCTGCTCAGCGTGCAGACGGTCAATATCCCGACCAGCCAAGCACAGCAGGTGAGATGAGAGCGCTGGGCAAGCCAGCCCAGAGGCATTCCACCATGCAAAGACGGGATAGACACCACTCCTTCGCATCTGTGATTGCAGCTACAGCACCTGTTCAATGCCAAGGTCAAGGAGACTCTTTTTGCTTTCTTACAGTTCTTCCTCGGCCTCACAGAACCTCCCACAACATACAGTTGAGGCTAGACACTCAAAACCTAAGGGTAAAGGGTAAACTGAGTCAAGCATTTTACGTTCACAGCCTCCTACAAGAACGCTTCTACTGTATACCTTTTCCAAATGAGAAAGCAGAGCCACAGGAAGGAAAGCTATGGTTCAACATGGTGGAGGCTGCTTGATCCACTTCCTGTAGTACCTAGCAACACCTCCTTCCTTACAGCAATACCACACCCAGAGAATACAGGGATGAATTTGACCATCTGCTCACACATGCCACCTGAACCAATTAGTTTTCGATTAAAAAGCAAGAAACCTTCACCTCGGTCAGAATGGCTATCATCAAGAAATCTGACAACCAATGTTGAAGAGGACATGGAGAAAGTGGAGCCTTATTCACTGCTGGCGGAGTACAAATTAATACACTCTATATGAAGTCACTTTCCTTAAAAAGTTAAAAATAAAATTTCCACATGACCCAGCTATTCCCCTCCTGGGCATATACCCAGAGAGTGCCATATCCTACCAGAGGCATCTGTAGATCTGTGCTTACTGTTGCTTTATCTAAGATATATATATATATATATATATATATATATATATATATATATATATATGTATGTATATATATAAATGGAACCAACCTAGATGTCCATCAACAGAAGAATGGATAATGAAGACCTGGCATATATATAAAACGGGATATTATTCAGCTCTAAAGAAAAATCAAAATATATAATTTGCAAAAGACTAGATAGACTTAGAATGTATATCAACTGAGGCCACCTGCTCTCAAAAAGAAAAATAAACAAGTTCTTCCTCAGATGAGGCTCCTAGCCTATGACGTACGTCTGCATGCTCGTGTGGTATAGTCCGACACTTAGAAAAGAGAGTAAGAAAGGGCACATGGGTGACAACGGAGGACGGAATGCAGCAAAGGGCATGGGAGTTGGGGAAGAGGGTAGAAAGGGAATCACTTTTCTGGTTTTTAACTCCACCATGTCTTTTCTCTTTAGTGGTGAGTTAGTGCACAAAACTGTATTTGACAGTAAATGTGTAAAGGTTTAAGTGAAGGGCCATAATTTCAGAATGGCCATTCCAACTGTCCAGAAGGCCGCTGAGAGGTAAAGGGTTTGGAATTATTATTATTATTATTATTATTATTATTATTATTATTATTATTATTATTATTATTATTAAAGAAAAATTATGAGAAAGGGGACTTTTCATAAAGAGTTTTCACATATCAGGGTTCTCTTAAGATATAATTTAGGGGGAGAAGTGGAGGAGGAGAAGCAACTCCACCCCACACTGTCTGTGGTGGGAGCGTGGCTCACCATGTGTTATACCCTTGCAGAGAAAGGTGAGGCTCTATTATGGAGGAGTCTGGATAGCATGGGGAGTCTATGCTTGCATGCGTTCAGGACATAGACCCCATAACGACGCCATTCCAGAACATTCTCCCAGCTCAAAACCACAGTGACACCCATTAGACTAGCTTGTCTACAGGCCCTTAGCTTTGGGTAGTGGCCTCAGTATGCTCTGCCAGGCTCCTTCACCTGAAGTGAAGACATGTCCAAAGGACACCAGGCCTACCCAAATGTCACACACTCACTTCTTGGCCAGGTGGCCAGAGTTTCAGAAACCCCTATTAAACACATCAGATCTTCCACTGGGGCCTATAGAGGTCTGTTCTTAGTCTAACCTCCCCACAGTGTGCACATCTCTAGCTACGACAGCGTGGGAAAAGGCTTCTGTGGTTGCATACTGGAAAATCAGGTGTGATGTCGGATTGTTGGCACATTATGTGTAAGGTCCCATGGGTTGTTAGGAGATAGATAGAGTGGCCCAAAGGAAGCTGAAGTGGTCTATATTAGAGATATGGTCGGAACTGACCTGTCTCATTACTACAGAAAAACACCCAGAGAAGGTATACTTAAATTACATTTATTACTAAATAAGGAGTGAATGCCTTTAGCTAATACATACATACATACATATCCCGATATATCCATAGGAACAAGACAGCTCAGTCATGAGACTGTCCATTACTCTTGGAACTAGAAATGTACAAATATAAAATGAAATAAAGGGAAATTACTGGCTCTATGACCTCCAAGTAGGCTGAATCAGCAGTAAGCCCAGCACCAAGCCACCAGGGGAGAGTTTCATTTGTCTGTTTATTTTTGCTTTGTTTTCCTGGAAAGAGATAAAAATCCTTAAAAGAATAAATAAGACAGCTAAAAAGTTAAATTCTAGAAGGTTCCCCAGACTCACCAAGAGACCCGTGACTCTACCAAAGTAAGACCTTTCTTATCAGAGGTCAACATTATAGTCATTCCATAGTGATGCCTATTCCTGTTGAAATTCTCAATTTCAAAGCCCACAGGGAAGCTGAATATATATAAATATATATATATATATTTATGTGTAAATATATAGAGAATTATATAAACATAAACAAATGGATGTTATTTAACTCGCAGAGGAATTATCTGTTTGGATCTTTCAACACCATCTGTTCACCTATAGATCCCTCCACTCTATTTCAAAAAGCTTTCCAATCTTATATGTCAGTTATTTTATGATCAGCTCTGCAAACAGCTATACACATTTCTCAGCTGCAAAACAGTGGTGATTGCTATTGATGCAAATGAAGCCCATGCAATGTCCACAGCAGCAGCCTGATGACTCTTGGCTGACAAGGCGCAAATGTGTGCACCATCAGGTAGTGCGTTAAACTGTCCCCAGCAGTGTGTATTCCTGCTCCTAACATTTGCAGTTCTTTGAGAAAAGTGAACAGCCTCGGCCATCTGTACTACAAGGAGTATAAATCACATCCGAAATCTCACTCCGGCATCGCCTTACATGGGAAGTACCCTAAGTGCAGCTTCTGGGAAAGCTGCAATTGATCCATGAGGCTGTCCACTATTGGCTTCTCACAATACAGAGCGCACAAAGCTCTTCATCACTGCACCCATTTGTTCACTGGAGGTCAGATGTCCTGGGGTGACTGAGTCTGCTTCCCTGGGTTCTCCTCTGCCGCTTCTGCATCTTCCTGCACTCATGGGCCCTCATCCTCCCACCTCACCCTGTCTCCTTCTTTTGGCCTCACCAAGCCTCGGCCTTTTCCCCTCCTCTACAATAATCGATTTCTTGCTGTGTACAAACTAATATTGTGTATTTTAATTCTGCGAAAGTTATTTGCATAAATAATTACTAGGAACTTTAGAAAAGTCACATCTAGAGATTTACATATTGATGGTCAAGGAACTAACTCAGGTGCTCTTAGAATTCTAAATTAAGATAGATAGATAGATAGATAGATAGATAGATAGATAGATAGATAGA
>OU015746.1:88239706-88253975 GCA_907169655.1 Acomys percivali | reverse complement strand
GATAGATAGATAGATAGATAGATAGATAGATAGATAGATAGATAGATTATAAATAGATGCTAGATAGCTGATCAAGAGATAGATGATAGATAGGTGATTAGATAGATAGATAGATAGATAGATAGATAGATAGATAGATAGATTATAGCAGATTCATGAGTACATTTCTTCATGTGGGTCCAATGTGTTGAGAAAGAGCCAAAATAATACCTGAGCTCATATAGCTTATATGCTAACAGGATATACAGCAGGTACACGGTGTGCACTGGGGATGAACAAGACCCTCATGTGATTGTGACATATGGTGGTCCTGTGAGAGCAGGGAGGGCATGGCCTAGATATTAAAGGGGAACAGGAGACTTCAGAGATAAGGAGGGATCAACTAAGAGTGGAAGGCAGAGAGACAGCTCCAGGCCATGGGGCAGCCATTAGGCACTGAGAGTACGTGAGAAGAAAACTTGGTGCTGAAATATCAGAGTGCCCATATCTCTGTTCTAATGTACTAAAGGGTTGACAAGGCAAATAGCAAGGCCAGAAGGACGGCACTGAGTCAAGAATACAAAGCTCCTAGGGGCTGTGAAGAGGATGTGTGCAAGGTGAGAGATAGTGATCAGGTTTCTTTATTCTATGTGTATATAACCGGTTTTCCAGGCACTATTTGTAGGATAAACTTACTTATCATATGCTAATGATCCAGACACCACACCAGAACCCCCATTACACCACTACAGAAGTCTTCCCACACATCATCATGGCTTGCGATGTGCACACCCATTGCAAAGTCCGCGCTCGTGACATCAGACTCAAAGGCAAGACCTCTGCAGGCCCCAGTGGTAGATTTGATGTCCTGTTGTCCACTGAGCCTTTCCTCACATCATGTGAAAGAACATGTTGGAGAGTGAGCTGCCCAGAATACCTAAGGGCCTGTGGGGCAGGGGGTCTCTCACACCATTACTGTGGTCTCAAGCTGGGAGATGACTCTAGGACAGGATAGGTAAGGTATGTTATCCTGGATAGCTGTGTCAACTTGACACAAGCTAGAAACACTTGGGAAAAAGGAAACTCAACTGAGAAAATGCCCTCCCAGATTGGCTAGGGGGCATTTTCTTGATTGATATTGATGGAGGAGGGCCCAGATCATTATGGGTAGTGCCACCCTGGGCTGGTGCTCCTGGGTACTATAAGAAAGCAGGCTGAGCAAGTCAGGAGGAGCAATCACATCAGAAGCATTCTTCCACGGTCTCTGCTTCAGTTCCAGACTCCAGGTTCCTGCCCTGACATCCCTCAGTGAAGGACTGTGATGTGGAAACTTAACCCTTTCCTCCTCAAGTTGCTTTTGTTATGGTGTTTATCACAGCGATAGAAACCTTAACTAAGACAGGTGTATTTCTTGAGAGTATCCAGTATGGCCACCAGGCTGTTCAGACAGCTTTGAGGAAAACAGAGTGGTGTGCGTAGCTCAGATAGAATCACAGCTTAAACACATTAGGTGAAAACAACCCAGATTCAGTACAGTGGGTATAAACAGATGTATCTGTGCCTGTGCTATGGGCACAGGCAGACTATTTCCGGAAGGAGAAACAGACTGAATGGAATGAGTAGTTAGTTGTGTTGGAAAGAGACCGAGGGACCGGAAGATTGCAGCATTGGTTAGAAGAGAAACAACTTCTCAGAAGATGCTCGTCCATACTGCCACATTGTTTATAATGTTCAGTATTACTTTTTCAAAAGTTAATCACCAATAAAATCACATTTTTAAAAAATTAATGCATTGCATAGAAAAATATGTAAAATCGCCCTAGTAAATTCAAAGGTCTCTTGGGATTTAGCAAGAATGAATGTGTCAAACAGAACATAGTCCTGGCCAATGGCAGCTGGGGAGCAGGGAGCGGTATCTTCCAGGGCATCCAGGCCTGGCCACGCCCTCATGGAGATGGACCCTCCCTCCAAGCTACGCCTGATGCTGCCAGAAGTCTTAACTTAGCATTAAATGCGCTGGGCTCCAAATTCACTAAGCAAGCTTCAGCCATCTTTTGGTCTTCATTAGAGATCTCTTGTGTAGAAAAAGATTCTTATGCTGAGCTCTGTGTTCTATGTCATGCAACAATTATGTGGACTCTTTATATCACAATATAATGGCAACCAGAAAGACGGGAAAATGGGGAGAGGCAAAGAAACCATCGTCTTTGGGTGTGAGAGCCCCAGAGTGATTATTATCAATCAGTGTCATGACTAAGCAGCATGCTGAAAAGGCCAGTAGCACCTCCATGACCATTCTGGCCACAGGGCTACATATGCCTTGGATAGGTAAGGAGTTAGCCATGTCAACTAGGAGGCTACCACAGTGTTTTAAGGAAAAGAGGATGGTGATTGAAGTTGAATTGTTTTTAATTAAGTACTTACTTAAATATTTCCCCCTTCAAGCTGTAAGCTCCCAAAGAAGAGACAAGGTCAGCCTTTCTCATTATATTCCAAGTATTTAGCACAGTACCCCACACAGAAAAAACCCCATTTAAAGAAAGGAGGGATGGATGAGGAGAAAGAGTTTGATGAGCAGAAAGTTAAGATTTGATCGTGCTGATGTGGCATGTTTCCAAATGTTGTCAGTAAACATATAGCAGTGAGTTTTGATTGGACATCAACACTTGAGCTAGCTGGTTATGCGCCTAAAGTGCAGGTAGATGGTATGAGTATGGTATGAGTTCAGAATGTTATCCCCCAGCCCCAGGAGGGGTCTCAATTCTCTCAGAAGGGATCCACAGAAAGGACACTGTCCAGTGCAGCAGAGAACAGATGACTTACAGAAATTCTGCTACTCTACCACCCATAGCAACTGCTTAGCATCTGGTGCATTCTCACGACAGCCACGCAGAGTGGAAATAGGAGTCTCTCTCTCTCTCTCTCTCTCTCTCTCTCTCTCTCTCTCTCTCTCTCTCTCTGTCCCTCCCTCTCTCTATCTCTGTCTCTCTCTCTGTCCCTCCCTCTCTGTGTGTGTGTGTGTGTGTGTGTGTGTCTCTCTGTTTCTCTTTCCTGCCTCCTTTTTCCCTCTCTCTATTCTCCATTCTCCCTTCTCTGTGTCTGTCTGTCTGTCTGTCTGTCTGTCTGTCTGTCTGTCTGTCTGTCTGTCTGTCCATCTGTGTCTGTGACCTAGGAACATGAGGAGGGGATGGAAAGTACCACAGAAATAAGAAAGAAACCTAAAAAGCCACAAAAGGAAAGACTCAAAGCACCCAGGTGTGCCCGTCACTTTGAACTACTATAAAGAAAATATGTGAGAATAAGTCATTTCTGACAACAGAAGTTTATTGTACATAGTTCTGACAGCTGACAAGAGCAAAAGCAAGGTCCCAGCAGATGCAGTGTCTAATGGGCCTATTTATCACAGGTGGCATCGTCTATGTATGTCTTCACATTGTAAGAAGAACAACTGAGCTATCAAAAGTCCCTTTTTAAAGGGCACCCACACTGTTCATGAGGGGTGCCTCCTCCTAGCACCACTGCTTTGGGGGCTAACTGTCAATATGTGGATCTGGGATGGGGACATGAACATTCAAGTCATAGAGTAAAAAACACAAACAAAACATCTGAGGAGCAAAGCCGTCCACAGCATCCTAGAGGAGAGCCTAGGGCAGCTTTGAAAGGGAACTGGATCCCACCAAACAGAGTAATATTGGCTGCTTGGCTTGCTTGGGGTTTTCTGTTCGGGAATCCGGTGGTGTGGGTGAGTGGGTGGGTGGTTAGTTTGGCAATTTGTTGGTGGGTTGGGTGGTTGGATGGATGGGTGAGTAGTTCCTTGGTTGGTTTTATAGTGCTGGCAGTTGAGCCCAGAGCCTTGAGCGTGGTAGGTATGCCTTCCACCGCTGAGCCACTTCCGCAACCCAGTCTGTTTGTTTTGGAGAGAGGTGCCTGAGTTTGTTTTATTTTTATTTTTAAATCATACCCTGCCAGGGAATTTAAAGGTCACCATGTCAAGTTCTCTTGCTCACACATAACAAATGAGTAAGGCAACTTCAGCGGAGAAAAATGGCCTGTACACAGTGAGCAGGAGTCGCATTTGACTACAGATACCTCTCTCATCTCACAGTAAGAGACTCTGGGATCCATGATGTAAAGGCAACCCCTGTGACAAGCCTTGAGACTTGCTGGCCTTATTTATTTATTTATTTACTTACTTACTTATTTGTCTGTCTATTTACTTACTTATTTTTATATATATGTGCACATGTTACATGTGCACATGCATGTGTGTTATGTTCAAAGGAGAAATTGCAGGAGATAGTCCTGCCCTACCATGTAGGTCCTGGGGTGGTCAAACTCAGGTCCTCAGACTTAGAGGCAAGTCATCTTACTGCTGAGCCATTTTCCCTCTCATCCTGTTTGAAATAAATTTTTTTCTGGCCTTGTCTTTTTAAAGTTGTATCATCTTTCACATGTCATTTGAAAACTCAAATCCCAGCATCTTTTGATTCAGAGAAACTTCCGTTTGTGCTGAAAGCTGATAGGAGACCCAGAAGACAGACTTAGCTCCGAGATGTCCCATCAGGTCCTGGGCAAGCAAGCAGCACAATGCTTGAAATTAAATTTTAAAAGAAACTTAAGACAGCTAGCCTTCCACTTCCAGGAGAGCTTTATGGCCCTCAAGCTGGAGGGGCCATGGGGTTCTGGGCACACAGGTGTGCGTGGAAACTGCAGGGAAGGCTGAGGTGCTAAAGGCTAATTGGTCTTTATTTGAACTAGAAAAGGAAGTCTAAATGGAGTGTAATTAATAATTCTATTCCCTATGAGAAGATTAAAAATTACTAAAGTCACCCAAATCATGCATTTCTTAAGAGTACAATAGACTGCAAAGGAACTGAACAAAAATGGGAGGGGTAGGAGGGGAAAGAACAGGACGAAAACATCAGTCCGCCCCTCCCCCACCGAGGTGCTTTGTCTCAAAACCAAATCCAGGCAACTACAGTTGAGGAGACTGAGGCCTAGGAGAGTCCCCAGGGCTCCATTTCTAACTATGCTGGGCAGACAGCTGGGCCTGGCTGTCCCTCCTGGGCTGTCAAGTCCTCACCTACTTCAGGGTGAGGCTTTACATCTAATTAAGCAGGCACTCAAAGTGCCCATGGTCTCTCTCAGGCAACTGTTCTCTCACGGGGAAGTCTCGAAGTCTCGAACCCTCGAACCATGACAACAACACAGAGTTGTTGCTAAGCGGACCCTGCGGTTTGACCACTGGCTCAGATGCTGAGCTGGATCTAGTGTCTTACAGCACTGGAAAAGATGGCAGAAGAGAAGCAAGGAAGAATAGTAAGTGGTCTCTGGCCATGTCTTTCATGGGCGCTAGCAGAATTTATACAATGGGCTGTGGGCCCCGAATATGACAAAGACTTCTCTCTGTCCTGCGTTCTGTGGTCACCCTCCAGTAGCATCAGCCCACCACACTGGTCCGTTTGCCTTTCCTCGCCTGTGCCAAGCCACGACAAATTTTCTTTGTAGCTCAACTTTGTGTAAGGGCTGTGAACATATTTTTTTTTCAACCTATGGTCAACACAAAAAGGCATGTCTTCCTGTGTGAAGGTAAAGTCATTGCTTTGGAATCCTCAGTGGTCCAGGCCTCTGTAATTATACTGTCTCACAGAGACTGTGCTTGCAGAGCTAGCCATACCAAGCTTGCCTTCCCGTTGCTGAAATTTCTTAGGAGTGGCCTGGAGCTGGACTTCAGTCTGAAGACAAAAAGCAGAGGAGAGGCACCCAATAGATAGGGACACCTCTTGGATGCAAGGAGACAGAAAGGGATACTTCTTGGACCAAGGAGACAGAAAGGGATGTTTCTTGGATGCAAGAAGACAGAAAGAGATATTTCTTGGATGCAAGGAGACAGAAAGAGATGCTTCTTGGATGCAAAGAGACAGAACTTCTCATGTCTGCAAGATCTCAAGGGTTTTGCAAAAAGAGGAATGGAAGCTTTAGGCTCCCTGCTCCTTCTACGCTCTTGATTCGGAGCCTTTCTGAACCCCGGCCTTGTCACCCCCTTTCATGAACTAGCACTGCCATGCTAACAGCCTGGCTAGCAGCCCATGTTTTAAAAAGACATTGCGTGGGGAGGTGAGAGCAAAGGGTTTCAGAGATGCACCGCTGACCCTGAGCACCAGTACTGGCACAAGGACTATTACCCGCGCCCTCAGCTGCAAAGCCAGGAGAAAGCGATCTGAGCAAGAAAACCAAGGTTCTCCACTTGCATGGAGAATAGAGTCCTTGAAACCAGGTGACCTGGTGACCAGGTGCTGATGTCTCAGACAAGCTCCCTAAACTCACAGCTCCCCGTTTCCACTGCAGATTGGTTTTGAGAAACTTGGAGACAGAACTCGGTGTCTGCATGCAGTTTTTCTTTTGGAGAGCTGTGACAACCTCAGGAATATTCCTGTACTCACCTCCAGATCAATATTTATGATTTCCCAATCTCTAGACACTCCAGAGAGGGAGGTGAGTGGCGAGGGGAACACTGGTGGTGTGAGATCTTTACCTTTTTAATGGAGATCGACCAGCAGACAAATGCAGGGATAAAATTGCCAGGCTGCTTCAGAGTTCAGACCTCTGCCATTTGGGACAGCAAGAGGAGATTTGTATTTTAAAATGGCTTGACTAAGTAGATCATGAAAAATGACCAAGCAGCTAGCCTCTCTTTCTCTCTCTCTCTCTCTCTCTCTCTCTCTCTCTCTCTCTCCCCGCCCCCCACATACACAAATGCACATATACACCAAAAAAATATTCTGCCATCCATAAATAATCTCTCTCCTGAATCCCCGTACTGATTTATAGTGATCAAGAAGCACTACATACTAACACTGTTCAAAAGGCTGGCAGACACAATGCCATATTCAACCTCATGGCTTTGAACCTACAAGAAATGCTCTAGAGACACAGAAGAGCCAACTTAGCCTGAAGACGATGCCAGTGTACGCTACTCAATACTGGCCTGATAATGATTCTTTTCCTAATGCATATGCAAAACATTCAAACCTGGAAAACTGACTTGCTACTACACACACACACACACACACACACACACACACACACACACACACACACGTAACAGGACAAGGAGATATTCAATTTCCCTTCCCCAGCTAAACAAAAACTTTAGGTTTTGTACACTAATGGCCTAGATATAGTCAGAGATCGTATGGGCTGTCCCTGAGGGGGAAAAGGCCTCATCCTTCAACTGCTTTGCCAACTCTTCATCTTAGCCAGAATCTTTACCAGGGAATATTGAAAGACACAACAAAAGGTTTATGGGATAGAAACAGTGAGTGACCTTAAACAGACCTACACTCAGCACCAGGGAGCTATGAGCACATCGCTTCAACCTCCCGCTGCTTGCTTGTAACAACATACAACCCAGCTCCTCTCTTAACTCTAAGCACTCTGAATTCCCATAAGGAAGTATCACTTTTCAGAGAAGAAGGAAAATCAAACACATTTTCCTGTACATTCAGTGATGGGAGGTGGGAGAGAATAGGGTCAGAAGGGTCATGGGGCTTTTTCATAGTTTTACCCCATGCAATAAAATGAGATGGAAGGTCCGGAAGTAGAAAGGCTCCAGAAGGCAAAGCTGAGCTGAGCTCTGTTCACACCTCCACTGGTTTCACCTCCAGTTTGCAAATTGTATTAGATAATGAACAACATTGCATTTTGTAATAAGCCTAGTGTGACTTGTGCAACCACATTCCAGATAAAACATATAGCGCTTAAATGCAGGCGACCAAAAGTTCTAGACCATCAGTGAGGAGCCTCTGAGTGAATATCATACTGGTGCCCTTGGCTGAATCTTTATGAGTGCCAGGATGTTTCTAAACACAATTAATTGCAACAGCAAAGCTTATTGAGGTGCCAGGGCCAAAATCGATGTATTAATGGCACAGCATTACGGCACTTAACCAGGCAACAATAAAATGCACACAGATGCTCTGGCAGCAGGCACTGTGGGTTCCATTTATGTTGTGATAAGAGGAATAAATATTAGACTTAGTTCCATGCATTGCCCCCATTTCAGAGAATATCATGCAAGAAGTTCAGGAAAAGGATCCCTATTGGCCTTCATTAGCACATGCAATAATAATAGAGTGCAAGAGATCCACAGTGCAGCTTGCCGAATGCCACAGACATGAACACTGGGGACACTTACCATGGGAAACTTGTTTTAATCATAGGCTAAGACAGTACACTCATCTTAACCTTGCCCTTTGCCTACCACTTGGGTAAGACTTACAATACACCTTGGCACTTGACACTACGAGGTCTTAAACGGCCATAATCCCAGTCACATTACATGTGATAACAGCACTGTCTTAGAAGTTAATTTGGCACTGCTGTGGCATTAACCACTTACAAACATCAGTGAGTGTCACCTTGAAATGTGATGCTGAGCTTGCACTTGTGACACCACACGGAGAAGGACAGATCAGCTTAAGCCATAAGTAGTATATGACAGATGCTGGTGACACTGGGATTTTTAATAAAATAGAATAGGTTCAAACAATGACTCTGACAACATTTGTATAAACATAGTATGCCACCTGTTAGCTGGTCTATGTTTATACTTTCAAAATATTCTAACATTTCTCTCTAAACCCTAAGGGACACACACCATAGTTAAAAATACAGATACTAAAAGATGCATTGTCTTTCGATGTAAATAGTGAGCTGTTGTTTTAGCTAGTTCTAAAGGCAGATTACAGGCAAAAAGTTACCCTTGTAACTTCAGGGGTACATCAATAAGCTAAATTGTTACCCCAGAATATGTTAAGGATAGCACTGGACCAAATAACAAAGTTTTCAAAGTGTGTAATTGAGTTCCAACTTCAGCTCATATTCACAGGGCAAGTTGTTCAAACAAATATTATCATGTAGAAAAAGGAACACAGATGGTGTCATATAGGCTGAGACTGAAACTAACAAGACCATTGATATTATTCGAGTTCAAAATCATTGGTCCTTTCCAAGGAAGCATTGCAATACAATCCACAGATAGTAAACGCGATGAGCTTGAGCACTACCGAGGGCCTACGTAGGCCGAAATACCTTCTTCCAGACCTCGCCTCTCCCCAGCCTGATGGACATGACCAACCCACTCCTGCATCCAGAACACTCAGGAACTGAACAAACAGTTCTCACTTCCCTCAATATCAATGGCTTTCCAAAGCAGAGGAAGAGAAATAAAACCAGAGTAGGAACTAAGGCATCACAATAAGATGAATGACTGTGGCTTTAGTTAAAAATAAATACATAAATAAATAAATATAAATAAATAAATAAATAAATAAATAAATAAATAAATAGGAAGCTGCCTTCACATAGAAAAGAAGTAACAACATCTGCAAAACCAAACAAACAAACAAAAAACCAGAGTGCTCTGTCAAAACTGTTGGCTTCCAGCAGAAAGCTCTGGAACGTCAGAAGCGAGCTTTCAATTTAAAGATGCTTGCTTTTCTGCAGCTGCTCCTAAAATGTTAAACTAAAGCAACTAGAGTGACAGTCAAGCACTGTGTCTCACTTCTCTCTTCACTCGGTGTCTACTGTGGATTTTTCTTTTAAGCTGCATTATCTAGCTGTGTCAATGCACCTTCCCAGTCTCCAAGGCCCAGAAAGATTCTGAGTTCCCCAACGTCCCTCCATCTGACTGACATCACCTTCGAAAGGCCTGGGTTCTGAGACCGTTTGGGCAAGCCCAGCCCCGGACAGGCACATACACACCCTACCCTTCCACTGGGCTGCTGGGCTGCTTGTCAAAGACTGGGAACCTGGCACCCAGGACTCAGAGTTCACACAGGATTGGCTCAGCTATGCCTGTCCTGCATGCTTCACTCTGCTCGGCTGTCATTTCCTTCCACCCGGGTCCTATAGCATAGCCATCAGCAACAGAACAGCAAGATTAGAAGGGACTCTTACTTACATTTAAAAACCAAAACAGGTTATCTTGATGCCTTTGGCATTGGCAGACGCGTTGGCAGAAAACACTGTTGTACATTGGGGGGAGGAGGGGTGCATGCGCACTCGCCAACCGGAAGGCCACAGCCCAAGCCTTACTTTCAAGGCTGCCTTTCTCAGTCTCAAACACTGTGAAAATCATTCAGGAAACTTAGCTTTATAATCCTTTACACAGATGAATAAAACCTCGTGTTTGTGAGACATAAAATGTCAAGACTGCTGGGAAAGGAAAACAGCTGTACCTTCAACACAGGTGACCTAGGAATCTAGAGAAAGGACTGTTGAGTCCCTGCTTGGCAGTATATTTGTCACAGACATCCAACAGAGAGAAAAGAAATACATTTCTCTGCTTCTCCACCAAGCTGGGGTTTCTAGGGTCATGATGGTCCAAGGCTAAAGCTACCTGCCATCAGTGTACACACAGCTTTGCCATCCAGCCTAGTCCTGGGGAACTAGTCAATGGGCAATTAAGATTTATAATCCAAATGGTCTCAAATCATATCTCTGAGAAGTCAGGTCCAAATTAAATCAGCCCAGGCTTTTAGGCTTCCCATGATCACATTTTCTCTCTTGAGCGAGTGCTTTTCGACACTCAGAACTTCTCCTCTTACAGAGCATCCTTGTGGCATCTCTGGCTGCAATCTCCCAAGCAAACTCCGATAGATGAAAGGGGAAACCAGTCAACTCCAAACCTCAGGAGAAGACACTAAGGGAGAGGTCCTCATTGCCTTCAAACAGTTTCTGAAAGGTTTTAACCTCCTTTCTGGTGAATATTACAGGAACTTCTCACACAAAACACACAGTGTATTTCACCAAGCCAGAAAAAGAAAAAGAAAAAAGAAAGAAAGAGAAAAGTCTCAATATAATTATTATAGACAAAAAGCCTAAAAAACACCCATCAGAACGTTGAAATAAAAATGCATTTGGAATTCCTTCCTAGGATCACAATGTACATGTGCGTATGATTATATTTCTTTCTATATGGAATCTTAGAGTGTCACCCTTTACCTGCTGGCAGCCTTAAGCCAGTCAAACTCACAGTGACAGATAGTCCATTTCTCTGGTCTCTGACCTCTCACCATGTTTGGGACATTATCTACATCCAGGGAATATATCTGCCTGAGTCCTGAAGTGGAGGACAGGAGAAAAAGTACAAGGAACTCACATTTCGGTGATGTTCTCCGGGTCGACACTGTTAGGTTCCAATCTCGGAAATGCCATGATGCCAGGAGAAGGCTCGGTACACCAAATTCTAGAGGCAGTGCATTTGCAGGACATGGGGCAGGCGAGAGAGGCTCTCCAGAAGCCCACGACCAGCAAACATAAGCCCCAGAGCCGCGCCATGGCGGGTCCATGCCACCTCGGCCAGGGCGACATCCCTTGCTGCCAGTGCCAGTCAGTCAGAGTGTCCCTATGCTGAGCCAGGCGTCCCCCGCTGGAGGGGGGAGGCCTTCCCTGAGCCCTCTTGCTGCTTGGTGCTGGTGGCCTCCCGCGGAGTGGAGCGTACCAGAGGCCGAGCCTGTCCGTGCTGTGGCTGAGCAGGTTGGCGCGGGCCAAACGGTTCACAGTGGCTGGGACGTCTCGGGCAGCTGCTCCGAGCCACAAGGAGGCTGCATGATCCTACAAGCCAGGCGCCACTCGGTGGATCTCACCGGACTCTTTGGGTTGCAGAATCGCTAAGCCGGCACGGATATCGGTGCGCACCTCAGGGCTGAGGACAAACAGACATGGATGAGACTAAGCTTAGATCCTACACACCACCAAGTGGGACACAGTCCCTGCGAGCTCTCCTAATCCCCACCGAACCCCAGCCTGGTGAATGGATGTCTAAGTGCCCAGATCCCACCCCGAATCAACTTGCCCCTCAGTGGCCCCCCAGTGTGGCCGCCTTCCCTCCAAGCCCGAGGCCGAGGCAGGAGAGGTCCGGAAAGGGTCTTTGAGACCAGATTCCATGGCACAGACCAAGCCAAGGACCCTGTAAAGAGGACTCAGAGGCTGCGGCAGCGATGGGGCCCCAATGATGCTGCAGAATCCTCCCTGGCCGCTGGGCGCGGGGGTTGCGGGGCGGGAAGGAGGCAGGCAGGTGGTGGGGCACATCCCACCTGGGGAGCAACTGCGGCAGGGGGACAGGGCCAGCCAAGGCCACCGAGGACTGTCCTGTCCGCGCGGCTCCCTGGCCTCCTGTACCAAGTGCAAGGAGCAGAGCGCAGCAGCAGCAGCAGCAGCAGCAGCAGCAAGCAGCAGCAGCAGCAACAGCAGCAAGCAGCAGCAGCAGCAGCAGCGACTGGGCTCTAACCCGCTGCCGCCGCCGCCTCTGCTATTGCTGGCAAAGTGACGTGAGGGCTGACGCAGAGCAGGGGCAGAAACTCCAGAAAATTAGTATGAAATCCAAAAACACACACGCTCACACACACGCATAGCATAGCACCCTCCAGACAAAAGCAAGGCGGAGGGGAGGGAATCTGGGGGCGAGCGGGGAGGAGGAGGCTTAGTGCCAGCGGCCAGGCGCAGACAGCAGCATGTGGGAGTTCACACTCGCGCGCACGCACACACCTTGGCGTGGTAGCTGTGCGGGTGTGCATGTGTGCGCGTGTGCGTGTATGTGCCCCTTTAGACCCAGGTACCTCTGAAATGCAGCGTTGCGCCGCGGGATGCTTCCTTGGTCCCTAATTCTTACATCTCTTCCACACCGCAGTAGAGGCTAGCTCCCCCTTTTTGAAATGGAAGCCGGGCTTGGGTAGACTCTGAAAAAATGCGCTGTTCTTATTGTAGGAATCCTCCCTTCCCCTCTCCCTCCCTGCTGCGTTCTCCTTTCCCACCGTGCTCAAAAGGGAAAGCAAGCTATTCCCAAAATACAGAGAAGCAAGCTACACCCACTACAAAAATAAATATATAATGCTGTGCGTTGGTAACCAAGGACCGTTGCCCGGTTCCGGACCACCTATTTAGAGGTGGATGGTTCCATGAGTTTTCTGCCAAGAGAGCGGAGCCTGCAGACTCAAGTGTAGCTCTGTGGGTCTTTCTCCTGCCGTTTGCGCCATAGGGAGAGCCCTGCGTGGGGAAGGGAGCGCGCCGACAGCGCAGTGGGTTCCCTAAATGCTCCGCACGGACCCTGGCCTGTGAGGTGGATGCCTCCGCGTCATCTTCTCTTATTCGTTAACCTAGCAGGATACAGCCATTCGAAGATCACAGCTTCACTCCCCCACGACACCCACCGCACTCGGGGCACCCAAGCCCCTGTCCCCTGCCCTGCCGTACCTTGCGCGTGTTCGTGTGCGCGCGCGCATGTGCGCGAACGTGTACCCTGCACCCGCGCTGCCTGAGGCTGGATGTGCTTCCAGCTATGGAGAGGCCAGGCTCCGGCAGCGCCCTGGAGTCTCACTGGGGACGCGTGTGGCGATTCCGGAGGGTCGAGTGACAAACCGTAACTGCTGTACCGGTGCAGTTAAATGATAGCTGGGAGCCATTCGCAAGCTTGGTCCGAGCCTTTTCTCACCATTTGCAGCTCCGACCGCCCGCATATCCGCAGTCATTTAAAAGGGAATCTAGTAGCTGCGCCGCAGCGTCAGACACTTGCGAGGGCTCTGGTGCCCCCGCGCGGGGAGAAGGAGCCCAGCACACTCCGGTACGTCGAGCCAAAGCCACCTTCGCATCAGAAACTGCGCTGTGGGCGCGGTTCAGCTCCACATGTGCAACCTTAAACGTTGCTGCCCAGATAGTGCGCTTTTAACTGACATGGACAATCTCCTTCTTCAGAAGTCTCCACGCACCACAGGACTATGCGCTGGAGTTCAAGATATAAGAATGGTCGGCCATCTGCCCGCAAAGGCCAGAAATGAGAAGGATGGAGTTAGGCTAAATATTTGAGTCCCCGCACAGCTTTAAACATCACTAAAAACTGAAATGCATCTAACGGAGTTCTCACATAAATGCCACTCACTGACTCCAGAAATATAACCCTCATGTACTCCAACACCTGACCAAGGTCTGGAACAAAAGCCATCAGGTATCCCCTTCACTGAGCCCTGATACACTTGGGGGAGTTGGACCACCAAGTTTCAGGTCACTCCTCAGTTCTGCCTGTGACCTTTGCTGCTGTGGCAAGGCACAGATCTCAAGGGCAAAATGCCTTTGTCCAAGAGACACAGTGAAACCTCACCTTGTGCTCTAAGTGTTCTTTTAGGAAAAACCTATGATATATATTATATGTGAATACACACACACACACACACATATATATATAAAGAGAGAGAGAGAGAGAGAGAGAGAGAGAGAGAGAGAGAGAGAGAGA
>OU015746.1:88219378-88229468 GCA_907169655.1 Acomys percivali | reverse complement strand
GGTGGTGGGGTGGGGTGGTGGTGGTTGGGTGGTGGGGTGGTGGGGTGGGGTGGTGGGGTGGGGTGGTGGTGTCGTGGTGGTGGTGGTGGGGTGGGGTGGTGGTGGTGGGGTGGTGGGGTGTGGTGGTAGTGGGGTGGTAGGGTGGGGTGTGGTGGTGGTGGGGTGGGGTGGTGGTGGTAGTGGTAGTATCCTATTGCCATCCCCAGAAATCTAACAACCTGAAGGATTTTACAGCTTCTGTCATTGGTTCCAATTCTCTAGTCTCCTTTGAATTATTTGTTCTTTAAAGAATTGAATAAAAAATGTCCAAAGACAAGGAGCATGGAACTGAGCATGGTGCAGTCTTACTTTATGAATTGTTTTTCTGTATCTGCAGCTTCAACTTTACAAGCTAGGGGGAGGGGGATGCCATTACCACACTCTGCTTCATGGGCTCCCAGGCGACTAACTAAATACTGTCTTGGCCTGTGTGGAAAGTGAAGAGCCATGCGAGGGAGGCACAACAGCTCTTCAGCGGGACTTGAAATGGCCCCTCTGTCTTAGTTAGGGTTTTCATGGCTGTGATGGAGCACTGTGACCAAAGGCAGCTTGTGGAGAAAGCCCATCTTCTAAGGAAGTCAGGGCAGCAAGTCAAGTCATCATCTTCTAAGCTCCCAAGAAACAGCCCACTGATGTCTGAGCACTCGGTGGATTTTCCAGGCCACAGTTCATATGTCACCATGATCCTCTCCAAATACACATGGTCAGATTTGTCGCAGCAATACCTCTTGACCTGGTACTAAGATCTCTGTTAGCCTCATTGCTGTTGCTGAGACAAAATGCCATGACCAAGACATGAGTTTAGTTGAGCTTATGGTTCTAGAGGGTTAGAGTCTGTGATGGCCAAGTAAATGCATGGTGATATAGGCTCACATCTTGATCTCTAACCACGAGAGGACAGAGAGCACGCTGGGAATAATAGGGTATTTTGAAACCTCAAGGCCTGCTCCCAGAGACACACCTCCTCCAACAAGGCCACACCTCCTAATCCTTCCCAAACAGTTCTACCAACTGGGGACCAAGAATTCAAACATGTGATACCCACTCAGACCACCACAGACTCCTTCTCACTATGAAAGAAGAACCAGCTGACAAAGCCACTGCTCTGCCCACCTACAACCATAAGCAGAGATAGCAAGGCACGCAGTTGCCTTCCTCAGAAGCAGCAGCCTGCCGTTCCCACTTCTGTGTTTTCACATAACATAGGTCTGACTATACCTCCACGTACTGGGCCTACAGTAAGTAGAGAGCACTACAGAGCTTTCTGTTACCTTAGCCTTTCCTCATCCTTCTTTACTTTCTGAGATAATGGCTTCCTTTATGAAGAAGGCAGCGATCCAGTGTGGTCAGTTTTCTGGGTAATTCTTCTACTTAATATCTGTGAATAAGGTTCCATGTACATACTTGCTAGTTTGTCATAAATCTCTCTATAAAGAAGCCTGCCCCCTCCCCCATTTCAACTCTCCTAAGACCACCATAAACAGGTGATCAGAGCCTGTCCTGAGACTCCTTGTTAAGAGCCTGGTCCATTTCTTTCTGTCTCCCTTCACAGGGGAAAACACCCCTTGCTTGATCTTACAGATCTCTGTTCTAGGTCTAAGCCCAAAGGCAGGCACGAAACTCAAGCCCATGTGTTCAGAACAGGCCTCCATGTGAGCAGAGCCAAATTTTAAAAACGAAGCGAAAGAGGACACGAAACACTTGCATTCGTTTTTAATCCCTTCCCTCGTCACTCTTCCTGATTACTGTTTATTTTTCAGTATTTCCCAGCAACACACGTGGGTTTGTTTCTGATCTGTTTCCTGTCACTTGTCTGCAGACAGCCTAAGTGAGGGAAACAGAGGGAAGGCTGCCATCTTGTATGGTTATCATGGCTGCTGTCATTTCTCTTAGCCTTGGTCTAGTCTGGAAGTTTGAGGGAGGGAGGTCTTAGGCTCCCAGTCTGCTCAGAATATGTTTATTAGCTTTATTGTGTTCTTATTTGTAACATGTACATGTTTGTGCATATTTTGAGGTATAGAATAGTTCAGTACATGTATACCCTGGACAAAGGCCACATGGGCTAATTAGCATACTTGTACCCTGGGGCAATGACCTCTTCTCTATGCTAAGCACAGTAGTGATTTGAATGAGAATGTCCCCACAGGCTCTTGTATTTGAACACTTGGTCTTCAGTTGATGGCACTACTTGGGAAAATGATGGAGCCTTCCGAAGGAAGTGCATCACTGGGGGTGGGCTTAGGGTGTTACCCCACTCCCTGTTCTTCTCTGCTCTGTGCTGTGTTTAAAGACATGAGCTCTCGGGCTGGAGAGATGGCTCAGTGGTTAAGAACACTGTCTGCTCTTCCAAAGGTCCTGAGTTCAATTCCTAGCAACCACAGGGTGGCTCACAACTATCTATAATGAGATCTGGTGCCCTCTTCTGGTCTGCATGCAGAACACTGTATACATAATAAATAAATAAATCTTTAAAAACAAAAACAAAAACCTCTCAGCCTCCTGCTCCTGCCCCTCTGCCTGCCCCTTGCTGTGTGCCTCCCTGACATGACTGACTCTTACCCTCTGGAACCATAGTAAAATAAGCCATTCCTTCTCTAAGCTGCTTTGGGTCAGGGTGTTTCATCACAGCAAGAGAAAAGCAATACAGCATTCACACTGTTTTCTTACCCTTGTAAATTATAGTTACCTTACTATATAGAACACTATAAGTGGTTTCTTCTAACTACATGTAAATTAGTACAGCCATTCTGGAAAACAATATGGAAGTTCTCCCCAAAAAATGAAAACAGAACTACCATATGATCTAGCATTCCACTGCTGAGGATATATCCAAGGAAAATGAAGCCATTACATAAAATATTTTTTAAAAAACAATGTATGGGACAATTATGCTGCAGGCTGTATGTGGTCTGTGGCTGCTTAGTTAAGCTCCCTTCCCCCCTTAAGCCATTACAAAACCTTACTAATATGTAGAACGCAAACAGAGGCCACAAGTATGCCCTGCCTTGTCTCCCTGTCCTTCATTCAAGGAAGTTTGAAAACATGGAGAATATCATGGGATGTTTGACTAAATATTCATTTCTTTCCTAAAAATGTACATACCGTTGGGCATTGACAAGGAAAAGAAATAAAAGGCTCAATCAAATACAGTCTGCATTAAGACTTACTGGAAACTGATTGTGGAAGAAGGGTGTGGTACACAGGCCTGTAATCCCAACATGTGGGACGTTTAGACAGGAGGGCAAGTGCTCATCCTGGGCCATCTAAGATCAAAGATGTATATGTAAAAGGATTAGCTATTGGGATCTTAAATATAGACCAAGGGCTAGAGAGATGGTTCCGCAGTTCAGAGCATTTACTCTTGTAGGGGGACCCGGGTCAGTTAGTTCCCAGCACCTGCTTGGCAGCTCCAGTTGGTCTGTAACTCCAGGGCATCAACTGCCCTCTTCTGGCCTAAGCAGATGACTTCTGGTACACACACACATTCATACAGCCTTACATACATACATGTAAATGAACATTTGAAAACGCAGAAAAAACCTTGACATTTACAAACTATAATTCATAAGAAAAAGTTGGCATGCCATATATACTCCACCTACCTTAAAACATTTTACTGTGGAAATCCTGTTAAAAGGATAAAAACCAACTTAGAGTGAATGTGTTTTCATACCACACAGTCAACTAGGGAACTTAGGTGTAGACATAATTATATACGAAGTCCTCAATGCTCAACCATTTAAAAACCCCCCAGTTAAAAAATGGGCTTGGATTGGAATACTTATTTCACTGAAGAAGGAAAAACATCCAAGACCCCCTTCCTCCCCCTCACACACATCACACACAGATAGACAGACAGACAAACACAGACACACACATACACACACACACACACACACACACACACACACGTGCTCATCTATTTGAACACTTGGACCCCAACTGGTGGCGCTGTTTGGGGGAGGTTGTGAGCGTTTAGGAGGCGTGACCCTGCTGGAGGAAGTACCTCCAGCTTTGAGGGCTTTGAGGGCCTTGATGGGTTATAGCCTTGATGAGTGGGGTGGCTAGGGTGTAGAGGAGCTAGGAGGGACTAGCCTGAGTATGTCTTTGGTGATTGTTCACTTTTGCATCTTAATATGAACACCAGCTCGGCAAAGCCATGCGGGTGACGGACTGACACTCAGTACTGCATGTACAGATGGCACAGAAAGAGCTGTGGAACCTAAATCAGGTCTGTGGACCGTGCCTGTGTGGGTCCCTTGGTTGACACTGTTCTGTGATCACAGTAGTATTGGCTTTAGAGTTGAGGATGACAGGGAAATTCTCTGTACATTTCTTTGCAATGATCTCTGAGTCTATAGTTTCAAAATTAGAAATTCTTTAACATTTAGCATTTTGTTGGCCATTATTATAAAAAGTCATTTACATTTCATCTGGCAAGAGAGCGCAAAATACAGTGTGGTGTGGCGCCAAGCTAGATCATCTCTTCCCCTTCAAATTAGATTGCACTCAAACAATTTTATGTGATAGCTCTCACAGTTGCTGACTAATCCAGTGGCCTCCAAAGAAACAAAACCGAACATTCCAGAAACGCAGGGGCTTTGTCATTCTGTAAAGTCCCATATTTTCTGGTGCCCCCCCTCCTCCAGTGTTAAGTAAACTGAGTCACTTGCCTTAAAAAAAAAAAAACACAGCTGCTCCAAGCACTCCCCTAATCCCAATAAACTCATTTCTTTTCTCTTCCTGTAAATTCAAAGCTGGCATTCTTGACGCTCACTGTGACTCAAGGACTCGAGTCCTCTGTCTGTCCCACTCCACCTTCAATGCAAGTTTACCCTGTACTAGCCTAGCTGAACAGAATGCTTTCTCACCCACCCCTGAGGTGATTTAGCTGAACAGACTTGGCGCCTTGGTAACCTTTCCCAGCTTAGTCGGGCATCACAGGCTTGAGATGGCTGATGTGTGGGATGACGTGGAGAGTTCTGTGTGTAAACTCCATGTTCAGGCCCTACGCAGACACGCAGAAAGATCTTGAAATCTGCCTCTGGTTGGAAACTGCTCACCCAGCAGTTGCTGTATCACTCAATGTCAGTTATTTTTCTTGCTATGTATTTTCCTGATAATTATTCATTTCAAGTAACAGCTCTTCATTTTACATTATTCAGGCCTAAACTCTTCTGAAACCACTTCTGAAAGACCGACTGATTCGCCAATAAAGCTGAACAATGGTAATGCCTTCCTTCCCACCAGTCCTCTAACACCACGCAGCGTGCAGCACACCATAACTTAGGGGATGCAGGATTCTCTGACCGCCCTTCCCAGCAGACAGAAAACTACCAGCGATAGCAAGCAAGAAACTCAGCAGAGCTCTGGGCAAGCAGACACAGTTGCATCTTTTTCTTGGCTCTGCCCTCTGCTCACCCGCTGTAGCACAGGTGGGCCATAAAAGTCTTAGTCATCCTGCCCAGAATAGGAAGAAGATCCTCAAAACATTCATCAGCTCCTTTCTGAAAACATGTTGCTAAAAACAAAGCGATTTACTTCCGTCCAAAGTTGAGTCTAAGTACCATGCCAAATTGCTTTTCCCAGACCACCCCATAAAATCATCTTTTTATACCACCAGTGCTTTTCATAAATGGTCCCATCTGCCCCTGCGTGGGCTTTCTAGAACTCTCGCCTGTGCATGGGGTCTGTGAGTGTGTCTGGTTGTCTGAGAGAGAGAGAGAGAGAACTCTTCTCCAAGCTACTTGGAGATAATACGCACTATTTCCTCACACCCATTCTCTCAGACTTCGGATATGCTCCTGAAGAGCCAAAGTAACTGCTGTTGCCTATGCGCCTCTCTTGGTGAAGAACAGCAAATGCTGAGCTCTTGCCAGAGGTCTAGTCACAAAATCAGCAGCTAAATTATCTCCACTCTCCAATGCCTCCGTCAGCGAAACTCAATGCCCACGTGCAAGTGTGCCCCACTGTAATGTCTAGCCAGGAGTCCTCTCATTTATTTATATAGGCCAGGTTATGCATTCATTTTAATGGGCTTCCACCAATGAATACAGTGAGATTATAATGTACTAGTGGCACAAGAATCTTCTCTTTGTCTCTATCATCTCTCCTGTTTATTCATGAATATGATCCAGGTGAAGCAAGTTGCTTCTATTGCATCTGCAGTTGGTATTTACATTTTGGTAATTAACGCAGAGTTTCCTGGCCCAGATGCCTACACTCAAGTACCAGCCTTGTCGCTTTGTCATCGTCATTACTTCTTTAGTGTTTTCCCACAGCAGCTCCAGGCTTAAGAGATGCTGAGCAAAATATCAAGAAAATGATCCCAGGACACACTAATAAGCTTTTATCTTATTTCCTAGATTACAGAATATTTTGTTTTAATAGCCATAATTGTTTTCTTTAAATAAATAATTTGATATTTCGTTTTAAAATAGATGAATCACACAATTGTCATGTTAATTTTTAAAGGGGCTCAGAAGTCAAGGATTACAGAGGGAACAATAAAGCACCCGCAGTCTGAAAGATGAAACAAGCTTTCAGATGATTTCAGGAGTGTAAGGGGTACATGTGTGTAGGGGGTACATGTGTGTAGGGGGTACATGTGTATAGGGGGTGCATTGTGTAGGGAGCACATGTATGTAGGGGTGCATGTGTATAGGGGATGCATGTGTGTAGGGGATGCATTGTATGGGATGTATTGTGTAGGGCATACATGTATGTAGGGATGCATGTGTGTAGGGGGTGCATTGTGTAAGGGGTGTATTTTATAGGGAGTACATGTGTGTAGGGGTGCATTGTGTGCAGAACCTATAGAGAGTGGAAGAGGGAGATTCCAGAAGTAGGTGCTGAGAACCGAACCCAGATGCTCTGAGAGGACAGTACACACTCTTGACCACTGAGCCATCTCTCCTGGCCCCTTTATGCTATTTTGCTATAAGCACGTATTGTGTAATGTTAAATCAGAATGGGCACACGTGTCTCGTCAGATACTTATCATTTGTTCTGGTAAATAAGCAATTAAAATCCTCCTGGATCTTTGGAAATGCACAGTACATGATCAGCATTTGCAGTCACAACTCACACCTTGCTCTCCCTTTCTAACTGTGACCAGGGAGCTACTGACCGAGTGTTTGGCATTAGCCTTTCACCTGCCTCTCCTGCCTCTGGTGGCCATCATTCTAGTCTCAATACCTTTTTGATGCTGGCGTAGGATTTGAACCCAGAACCTTGTGCTTGCTAAATGAGCACAACCCACTGAATTACTTCCACCGTCCTTCTCAACTTTCTTGAGATAAACTCCTTTAGCTGCCTGTGGTATTTGTGTTCTGTGCATCCTTTATCACATTTAGCAGGATGTCCTCGGGCTCCATCCATGCTGCTGCAATTGACAGAACTGCATGTATTTTTTTTTTTAGCTGAATAATATTCTATTGTGTCTACATACCACATTTTATGTATTGATTCATTATTGAGCATTCAGCTACTGACAAATTTAGATTTTTAATAGCTTACCAAAAGCTCAATAAATAAAGGCCTCATCTAGAATTAATTTAGATTCCTTAAATCTTTATGTCTCTGTCTTGAAGCTCCATTGATCACACACAGTAGAACCAGAAGACCTTCAACGCTCCAGATTGCAGTTTCCCACAGAACTACATGAAGTGTGATTCTCTCATGCTCACCTCCAGCACCTCAACTCCCACACAAGCAAAACTGAATTAACCTCCCCACAGCACTGACTTTCTGCTCAGTTGTATGTCCGTCCTATCAAGATACCTTTTGCTTAGACTTCCATGTCATCTGTCCCCACTATATCTAAAGAGCTCTTGGGTCAAGTATTTATTACTTCAACACAAATTTCCCCAAAGAAGTTACTTACTTGTCTCTTGCATCCATTCCAGTGGCTTGCTGGCTCTGCTCTTACATGAGGCACAACCATCTAAAACTCTTTCTTGGGGAGATGGCTCGGCAGTTAAGAGCTCTGGCTGTCCTTCCAGAGGTCCCACTTCAGTTCCCAGCACCCACGTGGCAGCTCACAACTGAAACTCCAGCTCATGGGCCTCCAAGGGCACCAGGGACACATATGGTATACATACATACTAACAAAATACTCAAACAAACAAACAAATAAGTAACATTTTTAAAGCCTTTCTTGATTTCTCACGCCCAGGCCCAAACCAAACCTGCCCAGAGCTTGCCAAGGCCAGTGTTAACATCTACCTAACACAATGTCCACTCGGCTTCTATGCACACTCTCTGCTAACTCCAGCCAAATACACAGCGAACTTCCCAGGTGGCCTGTGGTCTCCCCTCCCAGATTTGCTCCCTCCCACCTAGTTTCACCTGCTGATCCCTTTTCTTTTTCTTCATTTGTCCTTCCATCTGATTCTAGACATCAAACAGGGGTGTTTAGAGGCTCAGCTCAGTGGAGCTGCAATGTTCCCGTGCAGATTGATTCTGTTTTGATTCATTCTTTCTCTTGTCTTTGCCGCTCTGTAGTGGTTGCTGTTGCTGTAGTCTACCCTACGTTGCCTTAGATTCTCTCAAATATCTTTACCACCAGGTCTTAAACCTCTGATTTCTCCTCATCTTTGATGACCTCCCCAGCCCCTTCCACCATGATCTTTTAGAGTACACTCTCTCTTACCTGGCAAGTCCGGCCTCCGCTGCACCACTTCCTCAGACAAGCCTTTCTTAACTCTTCAAGGAGTTGCTTTTCTGCAAGCGCAGCTGCCAGCTCTAATTTCTCACCTTAAATATACACGTGTGGAGTGTGCTCGCCCATAACTGATCCATTCCCTCCAACTTTTCTATATCTAAGTTCAGCTTGGGTGATATGTGGTACTCAGAACTGTTGTGACTTTTACTAGATTAAGATAAATGTCCCCAAAACTTGGTTTTACCTTCAATTGGCCTAATAATCAGATGTGGGACACCTGAAAATATTCATCATAGTAAAACTAATCAGCAACTTGAGTTCTCAAATCCAAGAGAGAATCAACAGACTGTGTTGTATCTATACAATGCTAAAATAAACCTGAGAATTCTCTCTTAGCTAAAGTTAGAATATATATATATATATATATATGCATATATATGTACATATGTATATTAGAGAGAGCAATATTATATAAAGCAAATTAAACATATAATTTTCCAAAAAGAAAAATTAAATATCCCAAAATGTAACCATTAACTCCCAGGTGGCAGAGAAGTATCTCTTCTCTAATTAGCTCCTGCCCTGACCTTCTGTAATCAGTTGCTTTTTAATTGTTTAAAAACAAACATATTTTAAGCTGTCATTCCTAGCCCAGGCTTTCTTTTTTATTCATTCAAATTTTTGCCTTTCAGGTTTTCATTTATATCATAACTTTGTGTTCCAGGTTGTTTAGAAATACTTGCCTTGCTAATTAACTCTAGCCTTCCATTACTATCAAAGTTGTCTGAACTTCAGGGCTATAAGCTGACTCAGCATCATTCAAATGAAGGCAAAGCCTTTCTGCCAGAAAAAAAGGGGGGGGAGGGGGAGGACATTCATTAAGGAGTGGGACATGAGGCCAGCAATCTGCAGCTACCAGCCCGTCACCTGGCAGGACTAACTCCAGATGGCAGTGGCTGTCACTCTTTATTCAATGCAATATTCTTTGTTTTTATTATCATTTGGGAGAGAAAAAAAAAAAACTCAGGTTTTCCCCACTCTCCACCCCTGCTATTCTGACCCATTTTCCTCTTTCTCCTATTCTCTCTTCCAGAAATAGACTACAAAGCACTTAGCGTCTCTCAGAGTCAAACACGAGGCTGAAAAGTCCACTCTGGTTCACCAGACATGTGAGCCCTCATGGCATGTTCTGATTTTCTCTGGGGAACATTTCCTCCTTGAGATGCAAATTGGATGCTTAGAGCACCAGTCCAAGACATTTTCATCACCAGCCTCACATTGTAGTGATTAGTTCTGTAATTAGAGAATTATTGTCAGCAAAGTGAATCTCTTTGGTTCGCCTTTCATGTTCTCCTCTCCTTCTCCTCTTCCTCCCCTTCCTCCTCT
>OU015746.1:88187823-88219368 GCA_907169655.1 Acomys percivali | reverse complement strand
CCCTCTGGAGCCATAGGCTCAATTATACTCTTAGTTCTAGAGTCCTATCACAGCATTAGAAAAGTAACACGGATGGGTCATCTAGGTGCATCAGTCTTCTTTGAGCATAAAGATGATGGCCCATGGCTGGAGGACTTAGGAGGACCCCAGCTTCACGGATGGTTCCTACCTAATGCTGCTGTGTGCCCAGAACTTCTTTTCCTTTGCTTGTGCTGTCTGCCTCAATTTCTAGTGACCACACTTCCTGGATTAAAAAGAGACTTAACCTTGTTACTTATAAATATGGACTCCAAACCCAAGCACTTCCTGTTGCTGACTGGGCAGTTTGTGGAAGGCGACTTGATCATTTGGTGCCATCACTTCCTTGTTTATAAAGTGGATTTGAACACTGATTTCCTCAAGGGGCTATTTGGAGGAGGAAATATGAATTAATGTAAAGTTGTTTATGGATTTTAGTATTTTCCACTCATATTTTTAAGAATTTCTCAAAAAGCATTTGGAGATATTTACAACAGTAAACTGATATAGATAAATGATTGGGAGGTAGATAGATTATAGATAGTGATAGATAAATGATAAATGTTATATATATATATATATCATAGGTAAATAGATAATAGATGATAGCTAGCTAAACAGGTAGATAGACGATAGATAGATAGATAGATAGATAGATAGATAGATAGATAGAAGATAGCTGATAGATAAATGATAAATGTTCAATAGATGACAGATAGATAGATAAATGATAGATAGATAGATAGATAGATAGATAGAAGGATGAATAGTAGGAAGATAGATAATAGATGGTAGATATATAGACAGACAGGTATCTGTAGCAGTATACACATATCTGGGCTAATATAAGTTACTTTATTCCCTGTAACTTGCACACACAAAGCCAGTTCCTAACAAACTATTTTTATCATAAAGCTGAAGGAAAGACAAAGTGTTGAAAAACTGTTGGTTAAAAAACAGAAGAAATAATATGAAAATAAAAATCAGTGGTTTAGAGAATGTTGAGAAATTAGGCCCTCCCCTCCTGCCATCTTTGTTGTAAGCAAAGGCCTGAGCTGGTCTATCCAGAGAGCTAGACAGGAACTGTACCAGAGAGACGAAGACAGGCTCAGCTCAGATCCTTATTCGAGAAAAGTTTCTCCCTGATGTTTGGAGGGTTCTGGGGAACGGAGAGCCTCCGTGTGTTAGCACACAAGTGTCTTCCCAGCTTTCCTAACCACAGGTCCTGTTCTATGGGGTGGTTCCCAAACAAGGACAGGGCAAGGGCCCGGAGTTCAATGGGCTTGTTGGTTCCGGTTCAACCCGGTGGGCATCACCCATCCAGCCCTGCTTCCTTCTCCCTCTGTAAACTTCCCATCATCACCCGCTCCCAGCCCTGTCTTAGCCCTGTCTCCCTGAGAACCAAGCCCAGCATGGAGTCCTACATCCAAACTTCACCAGACCTGTATTACCCACTCTAGTTCATATAGAAAACTCCTCCCCAAAAGAAGTTGCTAGCGTTTCATCTTACAAACATCTGAAGTTTGCTTTGATTGTACCACGGGCATGTCCGTGGTCTATGCTGCTTCCTGTTGACGTCCATGGGCAGGGCTGCTACTGGGGGCCTGCCTGTGGCCCCACACAGTCCCAGAGGATATGCCTGTGCTGGGGCAGAGGGTCATGCTGATGTCCGAGGTCTACACTGCAGCTGGAGACCATGCTGAGAGCCGGGACACATGCTGTTACCAGAAACTACATGCAAGTTTATGATCTGAGCTCCCACTGACAGTAAAGGACAGGACAAGGGAGCTGCTTTTTGTTTTATTTTGGTTTTTCGAGACAAGGTTTCTCTGTGTAGCTTTGGCTGTCCTGGACTCACTCCGTAGACCAGGCTGGCCTCGAACTCACAGAGATCCACCTGCCTCTGCCTCCCAAGTGCTGGGATTAAATGTGACTGCCACCAGGCCCAGCAAGGAAGCTACTTTTGCAATGTAGACTCACAGTGCAGGGCCAGAGTGAGCCCAGTAGGGTCTCTACTGTTCAATTCATGGTGTTGAAATCCCAGCATCAGCCCTTAAACCCACTGAAGGATTTGAGATGGAACAGTACTCAAGGGAGGAATGAAAGGACCAGACCTTGCTAAAGGACATAGCTAGAGTCATGTAGCCTCCACAGCATAGGCCAATCCCAGTCAAAGGCACGTAGCCACAGTTAGGATACCTCTAGAGGCCTTTAAAAGAGCCTGCAAGCTCCTCCTCGGGGCGGCTGCCATTTTGTAAGGATGGTTGAGCCCTGCGTGCAGGCTGTTTCTTCAGAGCCAATGCTCTTTGTTTTTAAGTATTCTTTGAGTCTAGGGTCTCCTTCAGCGATTTTCAGACCCTTTCAACAGTTTAAGAAAGAGAGACATAGAAGGCTTCTTTTTTCTTTTTTGGTTTTTCAAGACAGGGTTTCTCTGTGTAACCGCTCTGGCTGTCCTAGAACTCGCTCTGAAGACCAGGCTGTCCTCGAACTCATAGAGATCTGCCTGCCTTTGTATCCCAAGTGCTGGGATTAAAGGTGTGTGCCCACACCACCCACACAGAAGGCTTTTGTGACAACACCTATCCCCACCCTGCTCTATCCCCGAAAAAGTAACAGCCTAGACAGGAAGCAGTCAAAGAGAATTCTTAAAAATTATAATAGGGATGCTGAAGTGTAGCTCCTCACAACTGATGGCCTATGGTGGGGTGAGGGTGGGGAAGGACTCGGTTTCCTTTAAGGGGCTGGGCACTGGGAATTTGACTATGCTCCAGTAAATATATGAGTGAC
Source organism: Acomys percivali (assembly GCA_907169655.1). NCBI lineage: Eukaryota > Metazoa > Chordata > Mammalia > Rodentia > Muridae > Acomys > Acomys percivali. The sequence continues at coordinate 88,216,563 of OU015746.1, read as the reverse complement.
ACAAATTGGACTTTTTTTTTTTTCCTTCTCATCGTGTTTGTTTGTTTGTTTGGAGGGGGAATCATAAGGGTGAAGGGGCAGACCTGTAGGGCAGAGAAGTGAGTGTGATTGGGGTGTAGATATGAAATTCACAAATAATAAATAACAATGCTATGTTGGGGAAAAGTCATCTGACAAGAAAGAGAGAGAGACAGAGAGAGAGAGAGGAAGGAAGGAAGGAAGGAAGGAAGGAAGGAAGGAAGGAAGGAAGGAAGGAAGGAAGGAAGAAAGGAAGGAAGGAAGGAGAAGGAAGCAAGAAAGCAATCACTGGCCTGGAGAGAGGACTCAGAGGCTAAGAGCACTCACTGCTCTTCCAGGTCTGATGCCCTCTTCCGGCCTCCTCAGGCACTGCATGCATGTGTTCACAGACATAGGTGAAGGCAAAACAGCCATATGCACAGAATAAATTAAAATAATTTTTTAAGACAGCAATTATTTTGTTTATAGGAATCCTACACAGAGAAGGTAAATCCTATAATCCTTAGTTTGTCAAGCAGGAGCCACTCCCACTGCCCCCCCCCATATGGATGTGCTGATGCATCTGGCTACTATGGTTTTAGAAAATAGAACCAAAACACAGCCTTATGAAATTTGTAACCTGCTGCATGTGGGATATTGTTATCTATGCCCATAAATATAGACACATCTCAACTGATTATCAGCTGTAGAGTTTTTATATAACTGGTGCTTATTCTACTTAGACATTTCAGCACAGGTAGATGTCTGTGCAGCACAGATGGCATGCTGCTTGGTTTGGGTTTACCACTGAAACCCTTGTGTTTCATTTTAGCTTGCTTGAACCCTCAGTCTTATTCGCTTGGAAAAAGAATATAAAATGTTTTTTTTTTCTTTGTTTGTTTGTTTGTTTTATTTTTTGAGACGGAGTTTCTCTGTGCAGCTTTGGCTGTCTTCAACTCACTTTGTAGACCAGGCTGTCCTCAAACTCAGAGATTCTCCTGCCTCTGGCTCCTGAGTGCTAGGACTAAAGGCGTGCACCACCGTGCCCAGGGCCTAAAGTGGATTTCTGTGATGGAGCATATTTGTCTCCGTAGGCAAGAAGAACTTGCCAGTGACTTCCTGCTGCCTCACTGGTTCTCAACCATGAACCCTTTGGGAGCCAAATGACCCTTTCATGGGATCATATATCAGATGTGTTGCATATCAGATATTTACATTACAATTAACAACATTAGCAAATTACAGTTATGAAGTAGCAACAAAGTACTGGGGGATCACCACAACATGAGGAACCACATTAAAGGGTCACAGCATTAGGAGGGTTGAGAACAACTGTGCTACCTGGAGCTCCGTCCTTAGTGGCAATGAGTTCCCACGCTGTGTCATTCTCTTTCCCACACTGACTTGTGATCCTCCATACAGACCAATCTGGGGACTGGGACAGGGGCCCAACAGCTCAGTACAGGCTATCAGACAACAATGGCTCACAGGAGAGGAGCTCACCACCAGCCTGTAGATCTTGAAGTCTTATTTTCATAAAGGACTCCTAAGAACACAGATAGCGTATGCTGTGGCCATATTTTAGTTTCTGTAGAAGACACACCTTTAAATACAGCCCAACCCCCTTTTCTAGAAAAGCAGGTTCTTGTCATCTTGAAGAACTTCTTTTAGACAGAACATTTAGACTTTGAGGAAGGAAAACAGTGGCGCCTGGGAAGGACATTAAAGCTACTGGCTCAATCAATGCAGGCTTCGTCATCCGTTGTGTTTGTTTGGCCAGTGGACCAAACGATTTTTTTTTCCAATGTGACATCTTCCTGTCAGACATTTCCCAGGTATTAGAGGCCATTTAAGAGCGTCTGTGCAATTTTCCATCAGGGCTGCTTGAGCAGACTCATCCTCGGATGGCAAATGTCGTGTGTGCTTGTCAGGTTAGAGTCTACACGACCCCCCGGGAGACTGCAGGAAAGACCTCAGGTGAGCACAGAGGGAGGACACGTACCAGCCAATGGGGCAGGAAGGTGACAGAATTCGCTTATCAGAGACTCATGGATTGCTTCATTTTCTTTTAACAGATCCTTAAAAATAACGACACTTAGAAGTCTACTTTTCTAAAAGTCAAACAAATAAAAACTAAAACGTATGTTTAGGGTTTCTTTTTCTTTTCTAATTGACTCAGAAATACAGTTACTCTGTTTCTAAAACTTTCAATTTTTATGTCCAGACGCTGAAAGGCTCCTTTTCTCCTCCTAGTCTGTGAGCTTCCATATAGAATAGTACTAAGCCATACCCAAGGTGAACCAGTTTCAGGCAGTCTTCCGGTGAGGCTGGCAGTCCTTGTCATCAACCTGATGATGTAACGCCCGATGATGTAATGCCCGATGATGTAATGCCCAATGATGTAACGCCCGATGATGTAACGCCCGATGAGGGAATGCCTAAGAAGAAGTTCGATAGGCGTAGAGTGGTGCTACGTTTCAAGTATCATCAAGTGTCATTTTCAGTGTGGCAGTGCGAGTCTGTTGTTCAGGAACCCACAGGAAGTGCTACCATTGGACATAGGCAATTACTCTACAGGCACAGAATGATTTACATGCTGGAGGAGGAAGTGTCTCAGTTGGAACTTTATGGAAAGCCCCCTCAGTGCCATGGTCATGGCGGGTTTTTAACTACAGATCACACCCTGGCTCAGAAACGTCAACCAGGATTCTACAGAAAAACAGAAGCAGGAGGAGATGTGCACAAATCTGTGTTTGCGAAAGGGTACAGATGCTGGGTCCCCCGAGGTGAGAGTCTGCCCAGGCAAGTTGAAAACCTGTATGGCAGATGAACAGGCCAGAAACTGAGCCAGGAGTCAAGCCAAGGGTGGGTCTCACCCTTTCTTAGGGAAATCTTGGGGTTTGTCCTTAAGCCTCTTGAGCTGATTGGATGAGGCCCACCCACACACAAAGGCATTTTCATTTTAATTCAGTTCAACTGACTGTAAATATTAACCAGGGCTAAATGCCTTTGGGAGAATACCTGGATTAGTGTCTGAAGAGAACACTCAGAAGTAACCACTGCAAGGTTTCCCAGGCCTTCCTCCTTGCTCCCCCATCTGTTGGGTTGGAAACAAAGAAAGAATTCACTCTATCACCATGTCGTTGATAGGACAAATACACTAATAATTAGACTTTTAAAAAACCTGGGAGACTCTCATGCATGTTTCCAGGTCTAGGAATACCCTAAGGCCTGGCTTTCCCTTATACGGTTTTGATGTTATATAAACTAAGGCATTATGAATACTGAACCTGAAAAACCTCTCCCCCCCTTTTTTTTTTTTAACATATTCTTCTTTATTTTGAGCTCATTGTTCTACTTCCTCCTTCACCTGGTCCAGCCCTCCTTCTAGAATGCAGGCCTGGCCATCAGAACATTGCATCCACTGTCCACCATGCCGGGTTCAAAAAAACAAATGAATAGGTGACACAAATCAGAGTACTGAGGCCCCATCTCGGAATCCTCATGGGCCCAGCTAAGAGGGACGGTCTCTTTTATATGACAACATGGCTGACAGAAAGGATCCTGGACTTGTTAGTAACTGCTGGGTGCAGCAAGATGGACCTGTCTGAGAGACAGCTGAACCCAAGATGCATTAGACTGGAGCCAGAGTTAAAGGGGCATAGTGCCGCTGTTCCTATAGCCATGTTTAACTAGCATTTCATTCTCTAGGTCTAAATCAGCTTGAGTGATGTCAGTCACGTTTCTGACTATACTAGGTACCAGCTGTGTATCTCAGTGGCACATGCCTTTAATCCCAGCACTAGGAAGGCAGAGGCAGGCAGATCACTGTGAGTTCAAGGCCAGCCTGGTCAACAAAATGAGTCTAGGACAGCCAAAGCTACACAGAGAAACCCTGTCGCCAAAAACCAAAACACAAACAAACAAACAAACAAAAGATGTGCTTGCAGTGAGATTGTTCTAGAAGCAACTGAAAACAGCATATCCTCCACCTCAGCCTCAGGCTTTTCTGGTCAGCACCAGATGTCCCCAGTGTACGTGGGACCACGTCATGGTGGCATCCCAGTTCATGCCACTCTCCTGCTGAGCAGTGACACAGACTTGGGTGCATGAGCATGCACACAACACAGGAGGCCTTGAGCCCCACAGAGGCCTCATCTCTCTGGCAGGCGCTCCTTCAGGAGATGCAACATGAAAACGAGCCTAGTTCCACATATCACACAACTCTGTGCTATCAGGACAAGCGAGGAAGAAGCCTAAGAGGAACAAGGAAGTGGGGGAAGGTAGAAGAAAGCAGAAGTCCCTGCTTGGGGCCAAGGATGGTAAAGTGTCTACCACATGCGTCCCATTGGCTCTCGCCATGTTGCATGAAGACCTATGCAGTGTTTCTGTTAAGCGATTGCCATCTTCATTTTAATCAGGGAGAAAACAACTCTCTAGAAATAAATTCACTTTTGCAGAGTGATTTAGTACTTAGAGTGCTGGTTCACAGGGGTAAACTTTAGGCCAATTGTCTGACTCTCGTGCCTCTGTGTGTCCCCCATCTTTGAAAATCTCATACAGGAGATTCAAGCAAAGGAGGGCTGGCCACCAGCTCCCTCCCGTCTCCGAAGGGACCCCACTGCCTTTGCCTGCCAAGGAGGGAGCTCAAAAGGGGAGTTCACAAATTTGGGCTGGCTAAGGGCTCTGTTTAGACATCAGCTTCCCGCAAAAGGAATGCAACACACAAACTTCTCAGAAAAGGGAGCTGCCGAGTGAGTCCCTTGGAATTGAAGTCCCCTCATAGAACCGGAGAGACACTTTAGGTACTAGGCAAATGTTTATTGGATAGAGAAACAAATAATAAAATAAATAATAACAGATAAGTTTGACTATTTATAGTAAGGGTAATGGAAGATAAATGGGATTAATCGCCTGGTTTGGCTTCTAGCAATAAATGTCCCCTCCAAATTCTGCCTTGGATGGTGTTCTTTGTGCTGGAGCCTCGGCGACGGCTTGCTGGAAGATTGCCTGGAACGATATGGAATATGCATGATCCACATTCCACCTCTGGTCTTCATATCAGAAGAAAGGATGTGAAAGGCTTTTAAAGCCACTGGCGGAATACTATGAGTGGGCGTGGAAGGAAGTGCCGAACAAAGATCAAGGTCAAATGTACTCTCCTCTCCTGCCGTTCTAGTGGTGACATCTAGAGCCTTGTTAAAATAAAGGTTTCGTTTGCCCAGTTCTGAGGAGTGTGTTTCAGAACAGAGTTCCAGAAGGGTACTCTGCAAAATAGGCCAGCCCAGGAGCTTACTGACCGGCTCCCCTCGCTACGGCTAGGCAAGTCCACAGGCGTTTCGCGGGCCTGCCCGCTTTGTCTCCAGAAGGCTAAGCACTGAGACTTTTCATCAAAGGGATGTGCTCTTTCCCACCCAACTTCACTTTAGGGAAATGTTTATGTCACACAAATACACACCCACCCACCCCCTTTTGTAGGGAACCAGTTCAAAGGACATGTGACAATCCAAGCCAATCAGACGGAACCTTGCTGCAAGTCTTTACTTTCTACTTGTTTTTGAATCTGAAGAGTTGGGTGGCTTGAGCTTGTGGTGCTTAAATCAAACCTGAGAACCAAGCTAATAGAAGACCAAGGTTTAGTCAAAAAGTAGGGAAGCGGAGCCTCAGCCAAGCTCACTCGTTTGGCTGAGGCTCATCTCTAAGACTTCGCACGCCTTTGAGCAAATGGCTTCCTCTTCTCTACTTAAACCAACTGAACTTGAGGTTTTAGTCACGGGTACTTCAGAGTCCCAACAAATACAGGCCTTTTACGTGTTCTTTTCAATCGGTGTTCTTAAAGAGTAAGGCGGAGGTCAGTTCCCAGCACCTATGTCAGGAGGCTCAGCAGTACCTGAACTCCATATCTGATGCCCTCTTCCGGCCTCTGTTGGCACTGCACCCACATGTGTAAGTAAAAACAAGTCTTTTTTAAAAAAGAGAATATAGAAATATTTTAATATCATTAACTATTCAAAGTCTGTGTGTTGTCAAGAACTGGTAACAATAATGATATAACCTGGGCTGGAGAGATGGTTCAGAGGTTAAGAGCACTGTCTAGTCTTCCAAAGGTCCTGAGTTCAATTCCCAGCAACCACATAGCGGCTCACAACCATCTATAATGAGATCTGGTACCCTCTGCTGGCATGCAGGCACACTTGGAGGCAGAGTACTGTATCAATAATAAATAAAATCTTTTAAAAAATAAGAATAATGATATATCCTAAACCTGAGAATGTGATAACTTCATGTGTAGACTTCTTCAGTGTCCTTGCATGTATGTGTGTGCATGTGTGTTTTCAGTGTCAACAGAGGTATGGGATAATCCAACAGAAACTAGATTGTAGAATCACAATTGTCTGCCTCAAATCTCAGCCCAGCCTTGTACCTTTTAACCTTAACAAATTAGTTTATGCCATAGTTTCTTCACTTGAAAACTGAATGAAGATAATGCTGCATTGCCTCATGGGACTGTTGGGTAAACTGAGATAATGTATGTGAGGTGCTTGGAGATTATCTACCATGGAGGATTGCTTCAGTTGTTCTTAGCATGTATGTCAGACAAATGCACCCAAAATCATACAAATGTAATTACTTTTATGCTATCTTTTTATGTTCTCTTAAGATACATAATGAAGGGGTTGGAGAGATGGCTCATTGGCAAAGCACCTGATGCTTTCTCGGGGCTCCTGAGTTGGGGGCCCTACTCATCTATAACCCCAGCTATAGGGACTCTAACCCTCTCCTGGCCTCTGTAAGTTAAGCACTGCACGTACATGCACCCCATGTCCACGCACCCCCAAATCACATAAGCAAAATTACAGATGAAATAAATATTTTTAAACAGAGACATGGAGACATACATCTGCCACACCCTCCTCACCCAAGCACTAAATCCTTCAGTGCTCATTTTTAGAATATTCTCTGACAACCCCTTTTGTGTCTGAAGTATATCTTGGTCATATCCACCTCCAACCCACCCTCCTGCCAGTCTTCCGACAGCCTCCCCAGACGTCCCTCTTTCTCCTCCCTGACTTCTCCTTGTTCTTTTTAACTCACTGACTCTAATCAGTGGTGCCTGCTGGTGATCTTGGGCCAGTGACCATAGCTGCAGTGTGTTTGTGAATGCAGCGTCCACGCTATTCCCAGAACACAGCACGTCACAGCACTCCTTCCATCCTTCCGGCTCTTGCCTCTCCTTACACTGTACATCCCTGCTGAACTTGGGGTGGAGATGGAATGTGGTATAAATGTAGTCACTTCCATCAAGCCCACTGCAGAAAGTGTTTTCTCCGGCCACGGTTGGAAGAAGCAGCAATCTAACTTAGTATCCTAACAGCACAGCCTTCGTGCACCACACAGACATATAGCAGAGCAAAACCTCCCCAAGCCCCAAGCCAAAACCATTTCAAGACCCTTGTCCCGTGTGTCAGGGTGGAGGAGATGTCCCAGGGGAAAAGAATTTGTGGCACACAGACAAAGACTCAAGTTCAAACCTCCAGAGCTAGCATAAAGGCAGGCACTGCACTGTGAGTCTAACCGAAGCGCTTCTATGTGAGAAGGGAGGCTGAGGAATCCCCGCAAGCTCAGGGGTAAGCTAGCCTGATCCTCGCAGCCTGGACAGTGAGGAGGCCTTATCCCAAACAAGGTGGAAAATAAAGACTAAAGCAGCAGGTTGTCCTCTCACTTGCCACAGTATGCCCCGCACGTACATGAGAATACACACAAAAAACACAAATACACAGGGGGGGGCACACTTTTCCAAGTGCAGACTCTAGGAAGAAGCTATTTCCAAACCACATCAGTGATGCCCCTGCATCCATGGGTAGAAGTGGCTGTATCCTGGCACAGGGAGCGATGACAGCGACCGTTGCTGTTAGCCTGAATAACTGAGAGCCCTCCAGTAACCGCCATCCTGCTGCCTGGTGACGTTGTCCTGTCCCACACATCTGTGAACTTTCATTCACAGAGATTCCTTTGGTTTCTGCACAGACACACTGAGCAGCTGGAGAGTCCAGCACATATTCCTGCTTGTTTTGTTTTGTTTTGTTTTGTTTTTTTAATGGAGATTGTTGGGGGATGGCTGAATCGGCAAGCTGGCCTGGCAACCCACGGTATGCCCCCTCTTTCTCTCTCCTTACTTACAACTCAAAACTGACTTTAACATTATAAAAGAAAGATAATATAAGGACACTTTTCTTGAACTATCACCTCATCTCTATGATAGTAACACTAATATATTTGCTACTATCGCTGTGTTGTCCTTACATTACCCTTTCCATCTGGAAATCAGGAAGGAAGCATCTTTAGAACCTAAGTTTCTGCAATTTACTCAAGCTTTCAGCCTGAGATTTAGTGTAGAAAACCTGATGGTTTTGCTTCTAAGCTGATTGCAGGTGGGCAGGGCCCAGCTATTTCTACCCATTTCTGTGTCCCTCTTGAATGAAATATGACACTAGTGAGATGGCTCAGTCCGTAAAGGCTCATGCCACCACAGATGATTGGAGCTTGGTCCTCAGGATCCACATGAAAAACAGTGAAAACCAACTCCTGCAAGGTCTAACTGCATTTGTGGTATGGGAGGATCTCTCTTTCCCTTCCCCCCTCTCTCTCATACACACACACACACACACACACACACACACACACACACAGAGGTGGGGGGGTGTGCAATAAGCAAATATTCATTTCTACCACTTACAGAACATGAACTATTCCTTATTAGTAGTTTGTGTCCTGGGGGCTTCCTGTGCATGAAAAAAAAAAAAAAACTGAGATAGACTGTATTTCTGCCTCTTAAAGATAACTAGAAAAATCTCTTGACAAATATTTATTGATAAATTATTGGTTTGCTTAAGTAAGTACTCTCACTAATTATGGTATTAAAATGTGTGGGAGGGTAGAAAAGAAGAAGAAAGAAGAGGAGGAGGGAAGCCAGTAAGCAACCAGAGCTTGAAGCAGATGGCCCCTGAGTGTGTTCTTGGGAACTCAAGGCCACCACAGAGAAAATGCAGACAAGCCCCTTCCCTAAATTGTATGTATTCCCAATCCCTCTGGGCAGCCCCTCTGTGTGGCTAACTGCTGTGTGTATTCAGGCAGCAGGGAGCAGGTGGCAATCCACACAGACTAGTTAATAGCCACTAACAGCACTTAGACCCCACTAAACAAATGCCGGTCCAGCTACACATGAGCCCCAGGATTAGGGGAGCCCTCCCAGGCATGGGAGCCACATGAGTGCCAGCACCGTCGCCACCACCAATGCTGAGGCTTCCTGCCTTATGACAGAAGTAAAGCCACGTCCTGTCTGACCCTATATGCTGCACGCAGTGCCGTCCAGCATGGCAGATGAAAATGTTACTGAGACCCGAAGCTGTCAAGAAGCCTAGGGTGCAGGATATGGAGCATTGTATGATGGACCCTAAGGGAGCAATGAGCGGGGGCCTGTGGAGCAGTGTGACTAACGGGACAGTGCGAACTGTGGTTTGTTTGCAAGTGGGGCCTTTCCACTCTTTTTCAATTAATACCTAATGCAGTTGGCTTCATTATGGCATTTTGACACGCACGTGTCACTATACTTCCTTTTCATTGGTTCCTCTCTGCTGACCTCTGCCATGCTCCCTGGCTTCCTCCGGCTGGTTCCTCCTATTTCCCCAGGTCGTCTCCATCTCTGCTTTCCTGACCTGTGTACCCATTGCCTTCTCTTCCTCAACATCTTTGATCCTTCCTCCCCTCTCCTGCTTGATTCTTTTCCTATTTCATGACCTAAACACACACAGACACACACACAGACACACACACACACACACACACACACCATGCATGCACTTTTAAATCTGTTTCTCGTATAAAAGGAAGCAATAGTTGTTTGTTTTAAGTTTTCCTCTTCATGGGCTGAGCTGATAATCAAGAGAGTCTATCAGAAAGAGGGCTTGTGACCACACAGTTTTGTGACCTAGCTCACCAACTGGTACAAAAGAAGAAACAAACGTGTATTTTTAAAACAGTGGCTTCCTGCATCCGACCTGATAGTTATCAGCAACAATTCTCATCTTGTGCCTTCTTAATTTCTATCATTATTACAGGTGAGTGGAAAACTCCTGTGTTACAGGACAGTACATCCTCCCCTGTTATTCCTCCATCTTACCCTGTCGGCAGCGTTCTGCACAGCTGTACGAACACTTGAGGAGGCTGAAGACTTGGTTTCTTTGCTTGTTTTTGTTTTTCAGAAGCAATAGAGCCATGGATCAAAAATAGATCCACGATTGGAATAAAAAAAATTCGGCCTTTATTAGTAATATGCACGTTTTATTGACCGCTTTAGAATTCATTTCCTTTGTTGTAAAGAGACTAACAGAACCAAGCAGATGTCCAGGCCAGTTCACAGCTGCCTAATTTACAATGTGACACGACGTTTATAAAATCAGCCACAAACTCTGTGACATCTGAAGGGCTCAGAAGGAGATCCACACGTTTGGCTCTAGTCAGGGTCTGTGCTGTCACCTGCTTTACAATGGGAAGTTGCTGTGAGGTCCCCGAGGACTGAGAGGAAGCCCAAGGAAAGGGCAGGGAAACAAATCTGTGTTCTCTCCCTTGACAGGACCATTGAAAGGGTCAAGAGGAGAAGCAGAAAGGGACCCCCGCCCCCTCCTCCCACTCCCCCCACTCCCGCCGAGCAGGAAGAGCAGGGAGACTTTCATTACACTGACACCTTGTGTTCAGATTGCTTCCTACCTCCCAGCCCAGCCCCCATCCCAGTGCAGGCAGGGTTCATGAGCCGTTCCCAGTGCTGTGCAGAACACCTGTGCGGAGAGTCACAGAAGACGTAGCTCCATTCCTTCCACATCCTTCCTTCTCTTCTTGTGTTGACAATTAAAAATACAGTCTCCGTGGGTGAAAAGCAGGTGCTTAGGAGATTGACTGTGGAGAATGGAGCCCCTTGTCACTGGGTCAAGAAGCCCATTCCACACAGTACTGAGTAATTCATCGTAAAGGCTCAGTACAAAGAGAGTCCCGGTATCCACTGCGTTCTGATGCTGAGGAGCAAGGCCATTGTATTAGAAAAAAAAAATCTCTCTAAACTTTTAATTAAAACAAACAACAAAATGATTAGCCTTGAGGTTTGCTAACTACCCTTCTGATAAAATAAAAGGACCCAGGTATCCGTAAGCATCACAACATATTTTGAATAAAGAAAAAAAAAAACAAATGGACAATGATTAAAAGAGAAGCAGTTAGGAAGTGACAGAAAATCAAGCACTGGACAGAATGGTTGAGATACGAACATCTTATACCACAGCAACAGATTTAACTGCAGAAACTCACAAGTGAACACTGATGTGGTGAAGGAGACAGCATACATTATTCAACAGAGAACTATTATCTGAAATATGTGCATCCTCAAAGTTATAAGGGGCCCATATTTCAACAGCTAAATGAGCAAAAGCCTTAAAGATATAATTTTCAGAATCACAAATGTCAACAAACAGATGGTAAAATATCAATAAAAAGATGGTGAACTTTATTAATAATAAAAATGCATACGAGCAGCCATATATATATTTTGCCCATCCACTTGGCAAAAGGATAGGAATATTAACGATTTTCAATATTGAAGGCTCTTTGAAGAAACAACACTGCAGAGTCTTCTGTGAGTTGGGAGGGGCCCCAGTGAGATCCGTGCTGTCATAACTTTAAATGCACTTATGCTTCAGCAGTCACATTGCTACCAACCCATGTGACTAAAATACCTGTGTCCAGAGTGTGCAAAGTGTGCTTTTTGGCAGCATTGGAATAATGAAAGCTAGAAAAAAAATTCCAAATGTCCACGAAATTAGGGGGCGGGTAAGCAGTACTTAGTTGATAGAGGAACATGCGACAACTTGTACACTATTTGTAAAGAAGTCACTTTTTATATGCTGTGCTGAAGTATCCAAGTGAGAGGACAAATCACATATTAAAGAAAGAAGAAAATGGGTAAGGTTGTTAAATTAAACTTTGGGAGAGGACCGGACCGGACAGTAGCCCTTCAAAGTGTGCGCTTCCCTCTGCTACGCAATGGTGATGGTAAGCTACCCATTTGGACGTTTCCTTTCAACCATTTTCACATATTCTCCACTACAAGGGATTTTAGAAAGTAGAAGCCAATGGAGCAGAAGAGAGAATCCACTTGATTCCCACTTGAGGCGGGACGATGTGGCAGTCATCACATGCTCCATTACCTACCTACCACACTCTACTCAGTACAGTCGCCTTCCATATCTTCATGGGGCTGTGCCTCCAAGCCCTCTGTGGAAACTTGGAGCTACACATGATGACAATAGTATTTTTTTTCCCTAGTTCAAATATATCTATTGTCCCAGCTGCTTGTGATAGGGTTCTTTTAGCTTACAGGTCACAGTCCACCATGGAGGAAGTCAGGACAGGAACTCAAGGCAGGAGGAAACTGGAGGCAGGAGCAGAGGCAGAGGCCATGGAAGAGTGCCTTTTACTGCCTTGTTTCCCGTGGCTTCCTCAGCCTGCTTCCCTATAGCACCCAGGACCACCTGCCCAGGGTGGCATGGCCCACAGTGATCTGGGTGTTCCCACATTAGTCAGCAATCTAGAAAATGCCCTACCTACAGGCCTTCCTATAGCCAATCTGACAGACAGTTCTATGATGAAGATTTTACCTTCCCAAATATATCTACTGAACTGCAACTGAAACACCTATGGTAACTTTTAATTTACAAATTAGGCAGAGATATTAATGACAATGATCAATTGTATAACAATGATAACAATATGCCGTAATAAGAATTATGTAAATGTCATTTTTTTTTCAAAATATCTTACTGTACTGTACTCATCATTATTTCCGTAATGTGAAACGATACAAAGCCTGTATGATGACAAGAAAGAAAAGGACAGAAGCATGGTGGTACAGCCTTCGGCTACTACTGATCTTCTTCCTTATTTAAGCCTTAAAATCTATTCTGAGTGTCTTGATGAAATAGCACACTGTCTATCTTCCTCCTACGCGGGTTAGAAAATCCCCCTTTCCCAGCGTGTCTACGCTGTATACGACACCATCTTTCAGTCATTGTGTTCACTATTATATCATAGAGTCACAGTGCGTATGCTTAAGTAGCCTTTAAAAAACTCACAACGTGATTGATGACTTTCTGAAAATCTCTACATGATATTTTAGACTGTAACTGACAATAAGTAATTAAAACCACTAACAAGAGGTTTACTATTTATATTAGTCTGGGTTCACTAGAGTAGCAGAGCTTATAGAATAAAATCACACACACACACTCACACACACACACACACACACACACACACACACACATACACGGCTTCACTGGAGTGACTGACAGCCTGTAGTCCAGCTAATCCAGCAATGGCTGCCTGTGCACAGCCATCACAAGCACACGCTGGTGAAGTCCTTAGCCCCTTGATCCTGAACATCCTCATCTGTAAAGCAGGATGAGCAGTGTCCCAGAAGTATTATTAACTATTGTTGTTGTCATTTTTTTAGGGTATACTCCCTCCCTCGGGACTAATCATGATAATTATACTGATTACAGATAATAGTTGCATATAAGTTATAAATTTGATTTCTTATATCAGTAACCTGTATGGACATACGGACAACTCGTGGGATAATCAATCACATTACAAAGAAGAAAACAAATGTTAATACTGAGCCCAGAAAAGTAACAGTTTTTTAAAAACTGCAAAAAATAGCCCAAAAGCAATTAAACTAAAAGACTAACTAAATTAATAAATGGAAAGACAGAAGCACCCTTACATAAGCTAATTCAGGCTGAGTTAGCTCGAGGGTCTAACTAAGCATATTATATGAACACAGTGGCCTACGCCAAAAGCACCAACAAACCAAAGGACAGGAAGAGGGTCCTAGAATGAGAAGGACCGAGGAATTCATATTCCTTCTCTCACTAATTAGCAGATAGAGAATCAAATCTCTAAGCCTGATACCAATTTTGTCTAGGAAAAGAGATGGGGTTAGGGGCAGGGCAGTTGGGAGAAGGGGAGATAAATACTTAATGTTGAAAATCTTTTATAGGATTTAAATTTTGTGTGCAATGTGCCTACACACACACAACACTCCTATAGAGCTTCTGTCTATCTACCAGCTAGTCTTGTCTACTTTTTCATTTGCTCCTGTTCCTAGGCTCAGGCTCCCTGTCCATCAGCATCTCCATCCAGCGCAGCTTCAGGGGAATCCCAGGAAGACAGAACATAGCACCTTGATGGGGTTGTGAATTCTCACTGGAGTAGTGCAGCTTTGCCGATCATCATCCAGTGATGAACATATCTCACCTGCTTCTGCTCCAAGTTGTAGTCTAGCCAACAGCTCCTGAAGTCTGTGCTCTCACCTTGTTGGCCGCAGTGGGTGGCGTCTACTCATGGCTGTTGATGACAGCCTGAAGCAGAGCTGGCTGCACCACTGTCTGGCTGCATCAGGCTAGTGTCTACAAACTGTAGTGATGTATTACCTGACAACCTCTCTCCTCAACACAGGTTCACAGTAATGCTGAACAGAAGCAGTACTTTAAGAAACCCATCACTAGCCGGATGTGGAGGGCGCATGCCTCTAATTCCAGCACTTGGGAGGCAGAGGCAGGTGAATTGCTATGAGTTCGAGGCCAGCCTGGTCTACAAAGCGAGTCTAGGACCCTGTCTCAAAAAACAAACAAAAAACAAAACAAAACAAAACAAAACAAAGAAAAGAAAAGAAAAGAAAAAAGAAAGAAACTCATCACTAATGTTCTGTGAAAATATCATGGACTGCATGCGCTGACAAAGACCCCGGGTCATAGGCAGTCAAAGCGGAGGGTCACGGGTGCTGACAATGTCAGTGGGGTTTGTCACCTATATGTTTGTGGCTGTTGCTATTCAAGAACAGAACGCAGGGCCTTATACATGCAAGGCAAACACACTACCAGTAATGTATACCCCGGACCCTTCTTATTTTTGTTTTGAGACAGGGTCTCACTAGGTTGTTCAGGCTGTCTCTGAATTTGTTATGGCATCCAGGCAGGGCCTCAAGTTTGCAAAATTCTTGCCTCAGCATCCAGAGTGGTTTAAATTACAATGACTTTTTTTTAAAAGACAGAGTCATACTATGTAACCCTGGCTGGTCTTGAACTCACTATGCAAACCAAACTGGCCTCAAACTCACATGGATCCACTGGTCACTGCCTCCCTGATGAGATTAAAGGAGTTTGCCATGCACAGCAAACCTACATGCATGCGTGTGTGTGTGTGTGTGTGTGTGTGTGTGTGTGTGTGTGTGTGTGTAGCCTTGGCTGTCCTGGACTCACTTTGTAGACCAGGCTGGCCTCAAACTCACCTGCCTCTGCCTCCCAAGTACTGTGATTAAAGGCATGGTGAGCCACCATGCCCAGTTCAAATCTACATTCTTAATTAATGAAAATATGGTATTTCTGTTGGAGGTTAGCGAAAATAAGCATTAATATTCCAGATCATGGATGCCCAGCACTCCACACAGCTCAGGGTGAGAGGTCTCTGACATCCTCTGAGTGTGTTCACAATTCTGAGTCCCATTTGTGATAAACTGCTTGGATCTCAGTGGGCTTGAGGCACAGACACATTCTGGAAGCTGTTGTACACCAGAGGTGAGGATTCCATAACATCTCAAAGTCTTATTGAACTTATAAAACAAGAATTAAAAAAAAAAAGATTACCTGAGATATGTGTGCATGTGCATGTATTTGTATGTGTATCTATGTGGGTCTATGTGCATTTGTGTATGTGTCTGTGTGTTTGTGGGTGTAGTGTGTGTGTCTGTGTGTGTCTTTCTGTGTATAGTATGTGTGTAGTCTGTACGTGGTGTGTGTGTGTCTCTGTGTGCCCTATGTGCGTCTCTGTGTGCATAGTGTGTCTATGTCTGTGTGTGTATGTCTATGTCTGTGGGAGTGTCTGTGTGTAGCCTGTGTGTGTATCTGTGTATGTCTCCGGGTATGTCTGTGTGTGTGTGAAGTATGTGTGTCTCTGTGTGTGTGCATGTGTAGTATGTGTGTCTGTGTGTTTCTCACAGGTTTTACTTATTTATGTGGGGTAGAAAACATGAATATACTTATGAAGATCAGAGGACCATTAAGGGACTCAGTTCTCTCTTTCCACTTTGTGGGTCTCATGGATGAAATTTGAGTTGTCAGGCAGGGCAACCAGTGCCTTGACTCGCCAAGATACCTTGCCAGACTTCATAGGTTTGAAAATTAGGATTTTCCTTATTCATCTTAGTTCTCCCGGGCTTCTGGGAGATGATTGGGGAAATCATAAATTAAAGATTTCAATGAAATTTTTTTTCCTTGAGCTGAACGGTTGCTTTGTGCCATGCATACGAACACAACAATTAAGGACACCCTGTGCATGCTGTACAGTTTGTCTATTTTGAAACCATTCCCATAAAGAAGTGGGGTTCAGGTCACCACATCCTGATTCAAGGTAGACTGATGGCTGCTTTGAGCAACAGCCACACACCATGACTTCAAATACTAAGTAAGGAGAGGTTATGACAGACTTCTGCCTGTTTGTCAAAACCCTTGCCCTCAGAATACTGGAATTTTAACATTTTCTGACTATCCTAAGACTACCACACTATGAGGAGAACCAAGCCATGTAAGGCAGCCATTAGACCACCCCAGGCAACAAACGGCCCAGCCATCAAGTCTCCACATAGATGAGGCAGGGGAGTACCACAGACTCCATCCTCTGGGTATTTGTTGTGATTAAACCTCCAAGCCAAATGCCTATTCGCTTTGGAGTGGAGACAACACATCCTTGCTATGCTAGCCCAGCTTTCAGACCTCGAGAAAACATCAGCATTTGTGGGTAGGTGTTTGTTGCATGCCATGAATTTCTGCCAGAGCCTGTTACCAAAACAAAGAAAACAAAAATAAAGCCTAGTGTGAAATCAGAAGAAGCTGGAAGAGACACAAAAGTAGCCAAGATGCAGGCAGACACACCAACCTGAAGTCCAGGACCCTTTACATCATCAAAATGTTCCAACGTGGTGTACTGACCACAGCTCAGGGGACACAAATCCAAGGACCACGAAGAACTTTCTAAGTAATGTGAATGAAGGCATTCAAGTAAGGAAAACTGTAAGTAAACTCTGACCTAAGAGCAAGAGAGCTACCCAAGATGGCCAGCTGTCTGCTGACATCCGTTTTGTTTTGTTTTGTTTTTTAAGATTGATTTATTTATTATTATGTATACAGTGTTCTGCCCACGTGTACACCTGCAGGCCAGAAGAGGGCACCAGATCTCATTATAGATGGTTGTGAGCCACCATGTGGTTGCTGGGAATTGAACTCAGGACCTCTGGAAGAGCAGCCAGTGCTCTTAACTGCTGAGCCATCTCTCTAGCTCCTGACATCCATTTTTTTCTCCTTCATACACAGCCAGTACTAGAGAATGGTTGCCTGGAAATCTTTTCTGTCTCCTTCAAAACTAATTGGGGCCATTAACTAGATGTGCCAACTGCATAGCAGCAGACATGATGTGTTATTTCTGAGCCACATCAATTACAATGCTGACCTTTGCCCCCACGTCCCCATCCATCAGTTACATATGAAGGTGCAAAGTTCAAGTGCCGCAGCTGTGAGGCAGAATGAGGCCCAGTTCCTAATGACTGTGAAGGAAAGCTGTCACTCATCACAGGTCCCCACACTGGACTGTCACACAGGTAGATACTGAGTCACCAGAATGTCAGAGTTGATTATGGTGACTAGCATTTGCCCTAATTACTGCACCAATGACATATAGCAACTCACACTTGACTTGGTGTCAGCAGAGAGCTAACATTAGTCCAAACTCCGGGAATCTCAGAAGAAGCAATGGTTCAGCACACCTACATGGCAGCTCACAACCATCTACAGCTCCAATTCTAACGCCCTCTTCTGGCCTCTTCAGGGCCTTACACATATATGTGTACACATACCCATACACATAAAAATAAATTAATAAAAATAATTAAAGACTGTGGAAATCTAAACACATCAGTCCCAGATCGCTGCCATATGAGGTTTTCTATGTAAGATGAAACAGGAAACTATATATTTTATTGGCCTTCTTATTTTAATGGGCCGTTCCATTTTTTTTAAAGTTCCTGTGGATACAGATAGAGCACCTTCAAGCCCTCTTGGCTCTGTTACACCTTCCATACTCCATATCAAGATTGGCAGGCTCTCTTTACAATCTCTTTCTAATGGTAGAGAATAAAATGCTGTTGTCTAAATCGTTGAGTTCTCCTCTCTCACACCCAGTTCATCTGCTGAGGCCTAATGACCAGTCGAATATTACTGAAAGGTAGAAGCATTAGGAGGTAATTTGGCCATGGTCTCCACCCCCCTTTAGGGGTCAGCGCCTTTACACAGGAGGCTAGAGAGATTCCAGGACAGTAGGAGGAGGACTGTGAAGCAGGGAGTCCTCACTAGACATCCACTCTGTTGGTCCCTTAGTCTTGGTTCCGCCAGCCCCATACCTTTGCGAAGTAGATTTGTGCCTTCTATGTGCCACCCAGTCTGAAGCCTCTGCTTATGTGCCACAGAAAAGCTAAGATACAGAGGCCGCGTCCACTCCAAACGTCAATCATCATTCCAGGCGCTCATCCGTGTCACATCTTCATCCAGGCACAGGTCAGAGCAGTCACCTCACCCTTCACCTTCCATTTCCTAGCCCTCAGGATGCTCCCATCCTCCACCCAAACCCAACATGCAAGGCCCACCTGCCACTTTGCATCCATGGATCTCCCAAGTCCGCTTTGCTCACCACCCGTGTGCCACATGTAACTGAGGGGGTCTCTGTCACTGCCGCTCAAGATCAGCCCTACCAATATCTAAGCAGCTGGTGTGGCCATGCGAGAACCATAGTGATGTATGGGCACTGAAATTTGAATTTCAAATATTATATGAATATTATTTTTCCTTTGATTATTTTCAACAGTTTAAACATGTAAAGCCATTGTCCTTTCAATTCCATTTTATATGTGTGTTTACCTACATTCTTGTATTCTACCATGTGCAGGCCTCGCGCCCTCAGAGGCCAGAAGAGGGCATCGGATCCTTTGGAACTGGAGGTACCGATAACTGAGAACAATCATCTGAGTCCTGGGAACCAAACCCAGGCCCTAAGAGCAGCCAGTGCTCTTAACAACGGGGTCATCTTTCTAGACCTCATTTTTTTGTTTTGTTTTGTTTTTTTAATGTCTTATTTGTAACCCAAACAAAATCTTTGGTTTCTCAGAGTTGCCCCATGTGCTAGACTATGAATCAATGCCTGGTCATGTGACCTAACTCTAATTGTGACCAGTGAGAATTTTAGGAATGCTTTCTGGCAGAGCTTTCCGGGTAATTCGTTCCAGCTTGAGAGTAGCTCTGTGAGGGCATTCTCTCTTCTAATGCTGTCCTTGTGTGATGCCACCTTGGCCATGAGAGGCAAGCATTGTTGCCTAGGATGGTGTGGGGGGAGGGGATAAGAGCAAAGATGTTTGGGCCTTGTTATCATTGTTAGATGACGAAAAACCACTTGACTCCAGACTTCTTGGTGGTGGTGGTGGTGGTGGTGACAGTGGCAGTGGTGGTGGCAGTGGCAGTAGCGGCGGTGATGGCGGCGATGATGGTGGTGGTAGTGGTGGTGGTAGTGGAGGTGGCAGTGGTAGTGGCAGTGGTGGTGGTAGTGATAGTAGTGGCAGTGGCAGTGGTGATGGCAGTGGTGGTAGTGGTGGTGGCAGTGGCGGTGGCAGTGGCGGCGGTGGAAGTGGTGGTGGTGGTGAAATTTTCTCATCATTTATATTACGTGTAGCCCAGCATTTTCAGGAGTACCAGTAAGGGGGACTTGCAGACACAGACTGCCCTGACATAGATGGTAAAGGAGTACCTGGCATGAGAGGAATTTTAAAACAACAACAAAAAACAACTGGACACTCATCTGTTCTTTATTATCACTGCAGAAGCTATTTCAAACCACCACAGTGATAAAAATATCTGCCCGTGCCTGAGCCATCCATTTCCATCATGTCTCCGAGCCCATCAGAGTCAACTCCATAAATACTTTGGTAGATGTTGAACAACCCATGATCCCCACTGGAAATTCATATTCCACAATGAGTGGTGACATCATTAATTCTACACTGGCTTGAAAAAAAAAAAAGTCATGTTCTTCAAACATTCTTAGCTATAAGCCTTGTCCTAACCACCGAGGACTCTTGAGACCCCCACCTGTAGCAATCACCATGGTAGTGACTCACATAGCTTCCCATTGCTACTGAAGACCTCAACAGTTTGTCAGTGCAATCTGGTGTATGGATGCACTCACTAAAGTAAAATGGAAAAGAAACAAAGTAAGTATAAGGTACCCATATGAACCGACTTTCACAGTGACCGTACCTCAAAATAAGAAAATCCCAACCTGGAAAAAGGAGTGCCCAGGAGTCATATGCACTGTGGTAGCACCTGGGCACCTGGAAGGAAGCACAGTTTCTTCACGGTGTACTTGCCTGCCACCAGCTCTGCTCTGGGTAGTCAGGGTGGTGACCCAGCATGCCTTAGAGCCACTTTATAAAAACTGCACATTCAAGTACCATGTAGTGTAAGTGTCAGGCATGGGTTTCTAGCAAGGTTCTTTCTCAGCCACAATCACTAAAACAACACAGATGCTGCCCCAAGTAATATAGACAGTGACAATCAAACAGGTATACACACATGTGCACACATCCATGTTCAGCTATGTGCCTGCTAATTCTGGGGATACACTGTGGTGATTAAAACAAATAACCCATCATTGTGCAAACATACAGACTGGTACCTATGGACAGAAAGATGAGATAAACTCGGGTGGCCACTATTACATGCACAGCTCACCACTGATGTCCCAGTTTTCTTCTTTTGTATTACAGCTCATTTTTAATTTTTTTAAAATTAAAGTCAAATGGGTTGTTGTAAATTATGCATTGTTCTGTTGTATATATAGAAACCTACAAACATATGTGCATACACTGAGGCCAGAGTAGACACGAAAACACTGTTTCATGTTCATATACAGGAAGATGTGCACATGCACAAGGCACACAAAAACAAACATACATACATACATACATACATACATACATACATACATACATACATATTTTTGTGACCATTATCTTTCTTAAAATCGATAGTAATAGAGGCCCAAAAGTCAAATCATGTTGGGTTGAAACTTGGCTCTAGCTCTCTTGAGCTATGTGGACTTTGACAAGCTGTTGACTCCTTGAACCTTAAACCTTGAACCTTGAACCTTGAACCTTGAACCTTGAACCTTGAACCTTGGTTGCCTAATTTAAAGTGGTGGTAGCAGAAGTGCCTCTCTGACAGACATGTTGTAGGGAGCAAGGGCAATGATGCCTATAGCCAGCTCAGTTCTCATCATTGAAGAGCTCAAATGGTTTTTCACCTCTCACCCAACTCTTCCTCCCTGTCTTCGTTCCCTTCTGCTTTCATTCACTGCTGGGTAACCACCTCTGATGATTTGGAGTGAGACCTGAGAAACACTCTTGATTTACCTGGGTCATAAGGTCAAGAGAGCCAAAGAGCTATGTGTGGCCCCGCCTACCAGGAGCAAGCAACAGTGTGTTAGCCTGCAAGAGGGAACCTGCTTCCTCTCTGCTCCTCCCCACAGGCTGCCTTGCCTCCTCTCTGCTCCTCCCCACAGGCTGCCCCGCCTCCTCTCTGCTCCTCCCACAGGCTGCCCCGCCTCCTCCCTGCTCAGACAGGGAGCCCTGCTCAGGATGGCAGCTGAGTGGGCTGGGCAGTCCGCAGTGCATTACTGTCATGCATAGGCCTCCACACGGATTCCACTGATAGGCACCTCTATGAACCAGGGAGAGAGGGTCTTGTTTTGGAAGCTGTAGCTGGCCCAAGAAGAACGACTGAAAATCCAAGCTTGAAGTCAGCCACGCCACGGCAGTGCATCAGCAAGAGGGGGCGTGTGGGATCTCTTACCCTGAGGCCTTCTGTTCCAGAGAAAGATGCGAAGCGATCTAGAAGGCATGTCTCCAACTCAAGCAGTGAAAGGACTGAGGCCAGAGAAATAGAACAACACAGGAGGATGGGAAATGACAATAAGAAAAGAGAGCCGGGACTTGTGTATATCAAGGTCTTGAAGCCAGCCTAGGGTGTGTCTTCCTGCTCATGTAGGTGCATAGGTGTTTGTACGTGTATTTTTAGCTATATGTGTGTGCTTAGGTGTGTCTGTATGCTTGTGTATATACAACAGAGCCCTAGACTGTGTAAGACAGGTCCTTTCTTTCCCTTCCTCTCTCCCCTTCCCTCCTTTCTACCTCAGAGCACATTTAGAAAGTTGCTATATTTTCCCATTACTTTATAAACTAAAATTAAAAGTGGGTTAAATAATGGCTCAGGAATGGCTAACTTGCAACCTGCAAGCCACACGCAGCCAAGGATAGCTAGGAATACAGAGCAACACAAAATGATAGATTTACCTACAGCATCTTCAGTGTGTGTGTGCATGCGTGTGCACTGTAACTTGATGGAGTGCTTCTCCAATGTGACTTCTGTAGATAACAACCCTGTGTCTCAGGGTAAAAAGGTTAGAAATGCCTATGAACTGAGGAAAAACATCTGTACCTTAAACAGAAGCCTGCAATAACCAGGCTGCTGCAAATTTGCCTTTTTCAGAGAGCTGTTCTGTCTAAAGTTTTTTTTCCTTGTAAATTTTGTTTAAAAGAGACAAAGACCAGATAAATCAGTAACAAACAAACTACAAAAGCCAATAATCAAAAATAGAAGTGAAAGAGAGAGAGACAGACAGATGCCATGACAATCCTCTCTTGGGCCTCCTGAGGGGCAATTAGGGTGATTTTCATTTGAAGCAGCCTTGGTACCTTCTATTTATCTGAGACTCTCTGTCCTTCCTGGGGTTTACGACCATTTCCAAATGTTTAATGAACGTGGATAGAAGGTGACTGAAACCCTACAGCAAAGTAGCTCCAAATGGAGATAATGGCTCTGGGAACCTGAACCCTCCCAGGAGAAGAGGTGTGAAAGCTGGAGACAGAGATTAGCACACAGGGAACTCTAGAAGCCTCCAAGAAAAGCAGCTTGTGGTCCTCTTTATGGACGGCTTGACATTCTGCAGCAGTAAGTGTAGGGGACCTCCCAGAAAAGATGGCTGCCAGTACATGTTTGCTTCCCACTAGGACTGTCCCTCTGAGCTCAGATTCAGCACCACTGGTATTTCCTCATGGCTGCAGTGTGTCTGAGCAGACCACAAGTGACAGCCACATTCTCAGAACTAGGAATCACCTCCATCTATCTGTCCACAGCCACAGCCAAACCTTGCTGTGTATCTCAATTGGGGGAGGCTTATTCAAGAATGCCAAGATTGCCTCACTCAGGCTAGAGACAGTTGGGAGAGGGGACCAACCAACAGTTCCCTTGCAGAACATTTTCCTGTTAATAACTTAGGACCAGCCAAGGACAATACGAGCAGTAAACTTTGAACCTCTACTCAGTTCTAGCCAATGGACAGGACATTCTCCACAGTTGAGTGGAGAGTGGGAACTGACTTTCACATGAACTCTGGTGCCCCATATTTGACCACATCCCCTGGATGGGGAGGCAGGCTACCAAGAAGAGACTTGATATCCTATAAGCATATACAGGAGGAGGAGGTCCCCCTCAGTCACAGACATAGGGGAGGGGAGTAAAGGGAAATGGGGGGGGGGAGGATAAAAGAGATAGGATAACAATTGAGATGTAATATGAATAAATTAATAAATTTTTTTTAAAATAAAAGTAAATAAAGAGGTAAGGGGTCGGGACCCACTGGTTGAGAATCTCTTATTTAAACAGTCGGCCTCACTAGAAAAATAAAATTTCACTAGATGATTACTATCAAAAAACAAAACAAAACAAAACAAAAGAACTTAGGTACGGGCAAGACAACAGGGAAGTTTGTTCTCATGTTTAAGACTAGGGTAGCCGTCAGAGACGTGTAAGAGAAAGAGCGCGGAGCTGTGGACACAAAGGTAAGAGCACTGAAGACTGCTCTTCAGGAGTCAAATGATGAGCTTGCTGTGGGGACGTGAATTTGCCTTTCTAAGCCATGAGTCCAGCTGGAGCAGCCCACAAATATTGCAGCACTTAAATGCAGTTCAGTGCCCTCCCTGTGTGGGAGGCTGCAACAGAAAGGAGTCCTGGGAGGAGCCAGAGGTCTCTGACAGGTGTGGCACTCACAGCCAATCAGCAGCATTGTTCCCCTCTGTCACAGATGCTGAAGCTTCCTCTGAATGGGTGTGAGGTCCTTCACCAGAAGCCATCTATTTACCCGCAAACGCTCACCCCCACCCCTCCATTCATACTGGGTTATCTTTTCTCATTCTCCTAAATGACCACCTTCTGCCTCATGCAAGAGTTGTTCAAGGTTCTAAGTTCTTTGCTATACAAAGCTCTAGCGTGGTACTTTCCACATGGGCCATCCACAAATATTTGCAGAATGTTCTGGATTGGAAAGATTATTCATGGCAGCTACAAGACATGACATACACTAATATGCACTAACGGGAAAGGGACAACAGAGACAGGCAACTGGTCTGGTTCAGCCACACGGCTCCCCTCCCCTCCACAGCACAGCTGCATAAGGGAAGCACTGGCCGGAGAATCGTGTATGTGGCACCAAAACTCGAAGGGGGACTTTCACCCGGCTCAGAATCTCACCTGTGAGCTCAGCGGCCTGCCATAAACAGCCTACTCAAGAAACTACTTCACACACCCAGAAACCAAACTGCAGTACAACACCGCCTCCTAGGACAACTGGGACACACTCTCAAAGGTATTTCTGGACATGACTGTGGGTGAAAAGGATGGTTGTGATCTAATTCAAATTTACCATCTAGCCTGTTGCCCCTATGGTCTTGAGTGACACTTTTAATATAAAAGGGAGGGAAGAGAGAGAAAAGGAGGAGATCGGACAAAGCTCAGCTGAGGATTTCTCACAGCCACGACGTCAGGTCTGGGGCCCGTTGTCCAGCGGGCAGCAAGGAGATGCCTCACATTTTATGTGGGCTTTTAAAACAGCTTTAATGCATCACCTAAACCGACTCCTCTGAAGAGCAGACGGATCCGAAAAGCCAGGCACTCTATTCTATTCTGAACAGGCTCCTGAGAGGCCAGGAGAAGCCCACCTTGATGTCTCCCTGGGCTGGGCCCTCAGTGACCATGAGAGCAAAGGAGGTGAGGCTGGAGCAGAGCCACCAGGCGAGCGGGACAGACTTCCTGAGGGTGGAGGAGAGGGACAGAGGAGCAGAGTTTCCAGCGTCTCAAAACTTTGTCTGCTTTCACATAATATTTTCCCCTTCATTTAAACACCCATTTCTTTTCAAAGGAAGCCTAATTTAAACAGTGTGTTTTTGTAATTAAATAAAGAACTCAGTGATACAAACACCAACATTCTTGTCTGAAATTAAATCTTTCCTGGCTCCTAGGCCTGCCAGGGAATTTTTAAAATAAAATTAAAAAAAAAAAAAAGATCTTCAGGGGTTTTGAGCTTTCACAAAGCTAGAAGAACTAATCAGGACTACCTATGTGGTCAGGATGCATCGCAGCAGTCCATGTGGGCAGGATGCGCATCTCTCCGCAGCCATGCTGACTGCATGGATACATCAGGCGGGGACATTTCTGAGAAGGTCTCATCGGCTCCTCATTCACAGTGAGTGAGCAGCGCGTGCCTCACATTTACCGGAGATGGCATCATGCTGGTCTGGAAATCCCAGCGGGCAGTAAATGCCACATGGAAATTTTTCTGGGCACCTCAGTTACATTTGTCCACTGCTGCTGATGTGCCATCCTAGCCACTGACAACCCAAAGAATCGACTGAGGGGTTTTCTTCCAGAAAGATAAGAAGTTTCAAACAGAAGCACAGTGCAGACCAAGAATACTTGGAGCAATCTGAAGAATAATGCACATCTCCACAGCAAAGAGCCATATAACTCCTGAGAAAGGACAGACACACTGCCCTCCATGCAGCAGGACATGCCTGCGTGTTTTCTGGATTATGGCAATTACTGAGTAAATACCGAGGCATTTGCTATAGGCTCAAAGGGGCAAAGAATCCGCACTTGTGTCTGTTCTCGATTATGTTTAAGAGTCTAATGGGTCTACCACAGACAGAGCCACCACCCAAATTCTGACAACTGGGAGGCAGAGGAGACTCAGACGGAAAAAAAAAGGAGCCAAGGCAGCAAAGGGCTGCAGTGATAAGTAAGCGCGGTCCCATTTCCTCTACCTGGTGGCTAGTGTCCTCCCGCCCACATAAGGCTGTGCCATTGCTGACCCCAACACATGCTACACCGTCACTTTATTTCAGCTCAGTGCTGAAGATCTGAGGTATTGAGAAATACCACTCACAAGACAAAGGCCTGTACAATCACTCCTCGTTCTTCAGAGGACTGCTCATGCCCTGCTGGCCCTAGAGGGTCAGGAAGAACATGACAACACAGCGCCTCTTACCTATGGCACTAACACCGTTGCCCCAGGGAGATATTCCAAAGGCCATGAGCAAGGCATCCAGACAAAAGAAGCCCTCTGCCAAGAATAACATGCGGAGGTCAGAGGAGGGCAGACAGAGGGAGTGGCTCAGAGAAAAGAAATGGAGAAAGTCTGGATGCCGAGTACCAAAACATGGCTTCTGTCAACATACTAGGCTGCAAAGCGACGTCCATAGGAACAGCCACGACAGGAACAGGGGCAAGAATCAGTAACAGTTATGAAGCATCTACTACGTTATGTGGCTTACAACACATCTTAACACAGACACAGCTACACCCCCTTTGGCAGTTGAGAAGAAAAAAAAAAAATCAGTGTCAAGGGGATTGAGTAAATTGCCCAAGGTCACCTTGCTATTGAGCCGAGGAGGCAAGAGTCAAACTCAGACAGTTTGGCTCCACAGTCAGCAAGCCAGCAGGCTTTTTAGGATGTACGGCCCCATCAGAGCCTGGGTCTTTGCATCATTCACAGGCTACTTTGAGGCTCAGAAATTACCCTACACAGAGTAGTTACCTTCAAAGAAGGCAGCCGTCCATCTTGACTGTGGAATTGCTTGCAATCCCAAGCACGGAAGACCCAGAACTCTGAATCCCAACAGTGCTGAGGACCACAGACGCAGGACATTTCTTTCCTAGGCATCCATTGGTAGAAGGTTCCCTGTGTTCCTTCCTGGGCCTTACATAACAGGATGTAACCCCTTTCTTACATTCATAACACTTGGCAGTTTCAGTCTTAGAGTAAGCACTAACTAGCAATGCTTTCATTGGAAAGCCAAATGGGAGAGTATTTTCAGCCATTAATTTGAAAGTAAGGGAAAGTTGGGCATGAAAGAGAAACCGTGCCATGAATGGTTTCTTGTTAGAAAGGTATTCCAGGCATTGTAAATTTTCACACTTTGAACACCCAATCTGAACAAATGGCATTTTTCAAGCAGAGTGATTAGAGGGGTCTTCTTACCATCAGAGCCTATTGCTTTCCCTGTGGGCAGGTCTAGGAACTATCTGACCAATCCAAGGTCGACATATTCCTCTAAGTGAATTACCAGCAAGTGTCCATTTTCTCATCCAAGTGTGTTATACCTGTTTGTTTCACACACTCAATAACTTATTTTTATACAACAGTCCAAAACAGGTAGTGTCAGCGTCTTCACATACAGAGAGCCGATGTGAAATGCAGCTTCACGCGGCTTACATTCCAATGGCCAAACACAGACATTCACAAGGGCAAGATTGCAGAGTGCAGTTAACAGCATGGAGAAATAGATAGCATGGATCATAGATGTGAGCAGGACAAAAAGCTATCTCCAACGGGGAGCTGGGGGTAGCTTTTCTAAGGGTGGGAAAACTAAAGGAGATACCAGAGATGGCAAGGAACAGAAATCAAAGGCTGGAAGTCAGTAAGCGAGGGGCAGAATGGCATGAGATTTAATGAAGTTACCATAGTTGGGGTCTGGAATGTCTACCAGAGGTCCATGTATTTTAGTCTCTTTCCCTTGCTTGGTGCTACTGAGACTGAGAATCTGTGCCACTGGGGAGAGACAGCTGGTGGTCTCTTTGCCTTTGGGCATGTTCCCTTAAAATGGGGAGTAGAGTTGTGTAGCCATTTCCCCCGAATTCAAACATTCTACAGGACAGAGAGGCTCAGGAAGCCCCTGAAACCTAGAGGACTATTGAGGCCTTCCAGCAGCTGAGGAGAGGAGCAGGCCACCCAGCCGGTCCAGCTGCCTGGATGTTATACAGAGTGCTCCAGGCATGCAGTTTTCAGGAGTCACCACTCAAGTTGGGACAGGTTCTCAGTGATGCAACCGCTTTGGACTAGTCCATGTTCCTGTAAGTAACTATGCCTGATAAATTTTTGTCAGGAGCAAAACTCAAGTTCAAATGGATCACTTAAGAAGAAAAGGAAAGCCAGACATGGTGGTACATGCCTTTAATCTCAGCACTTGGGAGGCAGAGGCAGCCGGATCTCTGTGAGTTCGAGGCCATCCTGGTCTACAAAATGGATCCAGGATAGCCAAGGCTACATAGAGAAACCCAATCTCAAAAAGAAGAAGAAGAAGAAGAAGAAGAAGAAGAAGAAGAAGAAGAAGAAGAAGAAGAAGAAGAAGAAGAAGAAGAAGAAGAAGAA
>OU015746.1:88164188-88182862 GCA_907169655.1 Acomys percivali | reverse complement strand
TCTCTCTCTCTCTCTCTCTCTCTCTCTCTCTCTCTCTCTCTCTCTCTCTCTCTCATTCTTGCTCTGATCCTTATAATACAAGCTAACCTACACAGGTGGGAAGATGAATAAATTAATAGGTGCCACTGCAATGGGAGACAAACAAATGGGAAACAGCCTTTTCAATCTTCTAAGGTGTAGTGAAATCTGCCGACAGCCCTGCCTCCACTAACACTGTCTGATTGTATTTCACGATCACCACTGGGCTATGAATAATAAAAACAATGGTAAGAGGGAGAAACATTTCTGAGGCTTTTACACAAAACCTCCATGACTTTAGCACCATGAGATGAAGCATGAAAAGCGTGGGTCCCACGGTGATTAACCAGATTTTATAGGCAATGTTTCAAACAAGCACCAGGCTGTGTGTCTTCAGCTATTGTTGTTATGATTTCATTAGGTTCTCTGATAAATAATGCAGGCTCTAATGATGCATTTCCTCTTTAAAAAAAAAAAAACCCACAATGGAAACTCCATTTCATAAGGCAAAGAAGAACAATGGCTTTGGTTTAATTTTTATTACTTTTAAATTAATCTGTAAGGAATGCCAACTTGAAAGGGGAGAATGAAAAGGAAGGAAAAGGTTTACCTGTTTAAAAGGTGTGCTCATGCCTGAGTGAGTAGGAAGGGATGGATATAGGTCAATAGCCAGCGTGAAAGCAAGCCCCACCTTCCTCCACTGAGCCCTTTGCAGATCACAGGAGGAAAGTGGTCCTGCCAAATTAAAACTCTCCATAACAATAAAACCTGATTTAATGCAGTCATTATTTTTCCATTAAATCTGAATATCATCTAATGCATGGATGTTATTTTAAACCTACTACACTAATGCAAACCCAGCATTCCTTATAAATCAGACCTAAATGTGCCATCAGTTGTCATTAATGTTATTGACAATCACGGAACCTCATCCCCCAAGGGCCCCGCCTCCTCAAGCCCTGCCTCCAGACATGGGAGGAAGGAACAGAGAGGCATTTAATCTCCAGTGGAGAGATGCTTTCTGGAGTTCAGGGACTGAGTCAGTAACACCCTAGAGCTCTCTGCTTAATTTGGTTCAACACATAACCCTTGCTTTACCAGGCCACAGGAGTCTGGGAACAATTTGAACTTGCTTTGGAAACACCAGGCAAATAGAAAATTTTTTTTAAAAGGGTTTAAACCAGAGGAAAGCCGACGCTGGGGATTGAGGCCACTGGGAGGGATGTCTATGGAAGAGCTGAGAGACTAAGCAGGAGACAGCACAAGCCAAAGACCAGTAACCAAAAGCAGCTCTGTAACCATAGGCGGTTCTTACCTCCCCTTGGCTGGAGGGACAGAGAAAAGAAGAATCCGTGATGCTAGGAACCATGGGCAAATGCTGCGGGGGGAATGTTGGAAATGCATCAGGCATTCATGGACTCAGAGAAGACTTGAGCAATGATGAAACTGCTGTTTAGCTGGGCAGGGCGACACACACCTTTAATCCCAGCACTCAGAAGGCAGAGGCAGGCGGATCTCTGGGTTTGAGGCCAGCATGGTCTACAGAGCAAGTTCCAAGTACCCAGGGCTACACAGAGAGACCTTGTCTCAAAAAAAAAAAAAAATGCTGTTTAAATCAGGAAACAGAAGTCTTACGTGCCTGTTCTTTCCCTATTTTCTACCCACCAATCTATTGGCCAAATGCATAAGAAGGCAGCTCATATGAGAGTCTGAGAAGTGTACAGACATTTGTTCCTGAGACAAGAGCAGAGAGAAAGAAGGTTGTACAGATTCCTATTTGAGTGCCTGCCTGGGCTGGCTTCAAGCTCCACCACACACCTTCTGCTAAGGACCACACAGGTTGGTGAGAAGTTCCTCAGTCAATGTTAATAGGTTGAATCCTACATAGTCTAGGGCACTGAGCATCACAGTTGTTCCCCAGTGTTTAATCTTCCCTCTGGGGAGAAAGAATTTCTTCTAGGAGGTATTGTTCCAGGCCAGGGTCTGACATTGGAACCAATTGTGTCTTCCAAGTGTCCCTTACCTGATTTGGGGGTAGGTACACTGGGCAGTACAGGTGCGTCTTCAGCCTGATTGGAAGATTGAACCCAGGAGGGTTCAACCTGTCTTACATAGAATTTTGTCCTCAAAGTTAGGACCTAAAAGCCATAGACAAAGCTACTATGATCCCAGGACTGACGGTGGAGATGAATTTGGCTACCAACCAGAGGACAAGAGTCAGCTGAAGAAGAAAGAAAAATAATCAAAGAAACCAAACCTCAGCCCAAGCCTTGAAATCAAACAACCCCATCCACCACCCTGGACTTGCTACCTGGTGGAGTAAACATATTGCCTTATGGTTCATTTTGATGTGTATGAGTGCTTTATTTGCACATACACCTGCAGGCCAGAAGAGGGCATCAGATCCCAGTAAAGATGGTTGTGAGCCACCATGTGGTTACTGGGAATTGAACTCAGAACCCCTGGAAGAGCAGACAGTGTGCTTGACCTTTGAGCTATATCTCCAGCTCCCCTTTATGGCTTTAAACCACTCACTCAAGCTCTCTGTGGCTAGCTACTAGAAACCTAACTGACACAGGGTAGTTGGTTCTTCAAAGGATCACACACAGCAGAGTTATTTATTTACCTTTTACTTAGATATTACCATTGCTTTCTTACACAGTTATTGAGAACTTTATGGCATGTCTCCCAGGAGCTAAGATGGGATCAGCTTATAGGATGGCACTATCTCATATCTGGCTCTAAATATTTCTCACCCAATCTGTGGATAAATCGGGAAAGAATGACATTTTACAATGTTAAGTCCTAAAGGCCATTTAAAAAAAAAAAAATCTGACCCTTGACTTAAAAGTTTATCTCCAGTAAAGATGTCTGCCCTTCTCCATGGAGGCATTGCATGCATTCCGACTGGCTGACTCTTTTTTTAATGTTTTTTAAATTTATTATAATTTATTCAGATTATACCCCTATTGTTATCCCTCATTTGTATCTTCCCATTCCCACACTCTCTCCCTCTTTCACCCTATTCCCCTCCCCTAGACCTCAGACAGAAGGGGACCTCCTCCCCTACCATATGACCACAGCTATCAGGTCTCATCAGAATAGCCTGATTCCCCTTCCTCTGTGTACCTGCAGGGCCTTCCAGCCAAGAGGAAATGATCAAATAGAGGGCACCAGAGTTTATGTCAGAGGCAGTCCATGTTCTCCCCTCTTCCATGGAGAATGAGCTGTCTTGGCTAGATCTGAACAGGGGGTCTAGGTTCACTGCATGCCTTGTCCTTGGTTGGGGCAACAGTTTGTGCAGAGCCCCCTAGATGCAGATCCACCTGCCTCGATGGTCTCCTTGTAGGCTTCCTGAACCCTGTGGGTACTTTCATTCCCTCATTCTTCCATACCACTCTCAGTGCTCCACTTGGAGTCCAGCAGTGAGTCCCAGCATCTGTCCTGATCCACCGCTTGGTGGAGTCCCTCAGAGGACATCTGAGTTGGGCTGATGTCCACTTATAAGTGAACATACACCATGCATGTCTTTCGGGGTCTGAGTTACCTCACTCAAGATGATCGTGTCTAGTTCCATCCATTTGGACAGGCTGACTCTTACTGATTTGGTATGTGTTGATGGTATATTTCAAAGCTGCTTAACTTCTGTGTATACCACTCACATAGAATAGCAGTTAATGCTGGCTATATATCCATCAGTCTCACTAATACGGCATATTGGGTCTAGAAATATATTTCTAGCTTTCTTTGAATTTTCTAGGTACAGTCCTGCAACTTGGAGCTTCTCATGATACATTATACATTATATATTCTTTATATTATATGAGCAAGAGTGGGGGCTATTTATTTGAGCAAGGAAACTCCCCAGCTATTACACCATGGGGGACTATCACACACACACACACACACACACACACACACACACACACACACAGCAACCATTAACTGCCTACGTCTCCTTACCCTCATACCCCCACCACAGGATGGTTAACAGGCCCAGCCTTGTGAAGGTCTTCTTTAGGCAGCCACTGCAGCTCCAAGTGTATGTGTAACAGCCACGTCACCTGCAGGAAACAGCACTACACAGCAGCCTTTCCCATATTTTGGCTCCAAATAATTTTTCCATGAGACTTGGAAAGAATGGTATAAATGCCCTGTTTGTGGAAGAGCATGCAACAGTAGCTTACCCCAGCACTTCCTTGTCTAGTTGTCTCTGCGTTAACCATCACCCACTACAGACATGCTCATCTGGCCAATGCTGAAGGCAGAAGCTGTTTATGAATATAAATGTTAATATTAGGCTACCGAGATGACTCAGAAGGAGAAGATGCTGGGCTCTGCAAGCCTGGTGACCTGAACTCAATCCCTGGGGCCCATGTTAAGGTGGAAAGAAAGAAACAACTCCACAGAATTGTCCTCTCACTTCTGCATGTGCACTGTGACATGCATTGCACATGCACAACACACGCGTGCATACACACAAAAATAATACAGAGCACTTAAAAAGTATTTAGAATGCAGTTTGACACCATATGTATTTGCAAAACTACAATAGTAAATTCTCCTCTAAGGACCATGAGCCTCCCAGTCACAGCCTATTGGCAAGGTTTACTCCTGTGGCGTGGGCCTAAAATCCAATCAGAAAATAGTGAGTTGTCCCCATAACAGTTATGCCACTAATGCACCAGTGGGCACATCTCACCTGCCAGGTTGGTTTTAGAGAATGCAGCATTCACAGCTGAGTCAGTCTGCTGATGAGTTTTCTCTCCTGGAGCCTGCATGGCACATTCTGGGATGTGAAGCTATTTCCACAAGGAGAAGACTTGCAGCTCATTTCAAGCTTGGTTTCGCTGCATCTTACAACCTAAATATATAACTACAACTTTAATTTGTCTGAAGCGTACTTCTTTCCTTGTACCTTCAAAAGACAGTTTGTTGTGTATACGCTAGGTGATAGATGGTCACTGGATTTAGATTCAACATTTTAAAATGTCACTTTAGAAATGTAAGTTTAATTATCTTTCTTGGGTAGTTTATTCACCTTTTCTTTCCATTTTTTAAAAGTAGTGTCTGATATCTGTATGTTGACTCGGGTATAGTGATTCTCTTTCTTTATCCCATTTGGGGTTTTTCAGGCTCCCTAAAATTAGAGATTAGTGTTCATCAAATCTTGAAAGTTTATTCCATATGTGACTTTGAATGCTGTGCCTCCTCACACCCTCTCTACATCCCTCTGAATTCCCACTGAACTTGCATTAAACCTTATTTCATGTTTGCCTCCCTTCGTCTTTGCTGTAATGTACAGAATTTTCTGGCTGTCTTGGCTTAGCTCAGGTATTTTCTTTTCTACCATGTCTTGTGTGGCATTAAACCATCTGATGCCTTTGGAACATTTATTGTGTTGTTGCTTTGTTTTTCCATGAGAATTGGTGAAGTGCCACCCCAAACCCTATAGACAGTTCACCTACAGAGACCTCCTTCCAGACTATTTACCCTTCCCACTGTGCTGTACATAATAAAAGCATTGAGGTTCTGCACTCTTTGCAGTAGGTGATACAGCTCCACCTGAGTGCACACAGCCCGTCCTATCCCAGCTTTTCCAAACATGCATCAGTGTGCCTGCCCTTTCTTCCTTCTCTTGTTACCCCAGTCAAGTTTCCAGGACCAAACCATGATGGATACACCACTTTCTGCTAGCCACAATTACATTGTGTGTGTGTGTGTGTGTGTGTGTGTGTGTGTGTGTGTGTGTGTGTGTGTGTGTACAGACAGACATGTGTGTGTGCCAGGTGCAATGCCTGCCATATAATAATCACATAGTTTGGTGGAAGTCATATATATATATATATATATATATATATATATATATATATACATGTAGTGTGTGTGTGTCTGTGTATGTATGTGTGTATGTGTGTATGAATGTATGTATATATGTATGTATATATATGTGATATAGATAACCAACTTCATCTCTAGGATAGCAGGAAACTTATCTTTGACCCTTTCTCCATTTGCTTCTCCTTCCTGGGGATCACATCAAGAGCTCAAAACTTCACACCACAAAAAAGTACTAAATGGATGGTACTGTCATCTGTCTGCCTAGTTACTGCAGAGAGAGCTAGCACATCTGTCCACATGGCTACTCTGGTACTCCTGTACCCAGCTTGGGTGTAGGAACTGAGTATATCACATCCTCTATAACAATGCCTATCCTGAAGCCTTGGCAGAAAAGCAAGCCTGGATCACAGATCACCAGGATTCCTGGCCCGCAATTGTGCAGAATCTCTGGGTCGTTCTGCCACTTTTCTTTTCTTCTTCTTCTTCTTCTTCTTCTTCTTCTTCTTCTTCTTCTTCCTCTTCTTCTTCTCCTTCTCCTCCTCCTCCTCCTCTTCTTTCTCCTCCTGCTCCTCCAAAGAAGACCCTCCACACTTCCAAGGGTTTAGGCACTTAGAATATAGGCCAAGAAATGGAGGAACAAATCTCAGGACTAGAAGATATAATTGTAGAACTTGAAGCAACCATCAAAGAAAATGCTAAATCTGAAAAATTCCTGACACAAAACATCCAAGAAATCAAGGACACCATGAAAAGACGAAACCTGAGGATAATAGGCATTAAGAAAAGAGAAGACACCCAACTCTAAGGCACAGAAAGTATCTTCAACAAAATCATAGAAGAAATTTTCCCCAATTTAAGGAAGGAGATGCACATAAAAATACAACAGGCCTACAAAACACCAAATAGAATAGACCAGGAAAGAAAATTTTCCCACAACATAATAATCAAAACACAAAATATACAGAACAAAGAAAAAATATTAAACATGGCAAAGGAAAAGGGCCAAGTAACATATAATGACAAACCTATCAGAATTACACCCGATTCTCAACAGAGACCATAAAAGCCAGAAGGGCCTGGGCAGAGGTCCTGCAAATCCTAAGAGACCATGCATGCCAGGCCAGACTACTATACCCAGCCAAACTACCAATAACCATTGATAGAAAAAGCAAAATATTACATGACAAAAACAAATTCAAACAGTACCTATCCACAAACCCATCCTTATGGAAGTTACTAGAAGGAAACCTCCAACCCAAAGTGACAAGCTACAACCAAAATTACATGGTAAATAGATAACTACACCATCATAAAAACATAACCACACAAACACTCTACTGCAACCAACATCAAAATCAAGGGACTTAATAGTCACTAGTCATTAATATCCCTCAACATCAATGGTCTCAATTCTCCAATAAAAAGGCATAGACTAACTGAATAGATGCAAGAAAAAGACCCAACATTCTTCTGCATTCAAGAAACACATCTCAGCCATAAGGATAGGCATTACCACGGCATAAAAGACTGGAAAAAGGTATTCCAAGCAAACGGACACAAGAAGCAAGCTGATATAGCCACTTGAATATCTAATAAAATAGACTTCCAAACAAAATTAATCAAAAGAGATGAAGATGGTTAATTCATACTCATCAAAGGTAAAGTCAACTAAGATGACATCACAATTCTGAACATCTATACTCCCAATAAAAGGGCACCCATATTTGTAAAAGAACTATTAACAAAGCTTAAACCACACATCAATCCCTACACATTAATAGTAGGAGACTTCAACACCCCACTTTCACCAAAGGATAGGTCAGCAAAACAGAAACTAAACTGAGAAATGACACTAACCAATGTCATGAGTCAAATGGATCTAACAGATATCTACAAAACTTTTCACAAAGGATTATACCTTCTCAGCACTCCATGGAAACTTCTCCAAAATTGATCATATAGTAGGTCATAGAGCAAGCTTGAACAGATTCAAATAGATTGAAATAATACATTGTATCCTATCAGATCACCATGGTCTAAAGCTGGACTTCAACAACAACAGAAATAACAAAAAGCCTGCACATACGTGGAACCTAAACAATTATCTACTTAATGATACCAGGGTCATGGAAGAAATAAAGTAAGAAATTAAGGACTTCCTGAAATTCAACGAAAATGAAAGAACAACATACCCAAATTTGTGGGACACATTTTGAAAGCAGTGCTAAGAGGAAAATTCATAGCACTAAGTGCCTTTATAAAGAAACTGGAAACATCCCATATAAGCAACTTAATGACACATCTGGAAGTTCTAGGAAAAAAAAGAAGCAGAAAACCCAAGAGGAGTAGAGGAGTCTGGAAATAATCAAACTCAAGGCTGGAATCAATAAATTAGAAACAATGAGAGCAATTCACGGAATCAACAAAACCAGGAGCTGATTCTTTGAGAAAATCAACAAAATAGACAAACTGTTAGCCAAACTAAAAGGCAGAGAGACACTATCCAAGTTAACAAAATCAGAAATGAAAAGGGAGAAATAACAACAGGCACTGAAAAAATACCAAGAATCATAAGGTCCTACTTCAAATGCATATATGCCACAAAATTTGAAAATCTAAGGAAAATGGACAATTTTCTTAATTGATTCCACTTGCCAAAATTGAATCAAGATCAGATAAACAAATTAAATAGACCTATTTCTCCTACAGAAATAGAAATAGTCATTAATAGTCTTCCAAACAAAAAAGGCCCAGGGCCAGACGGTTTCAGCGCAGAATTCCACCAGACCTTCAAAAAGGAGCTAATACTGATACTCTTCAAACTACTCCAAAAGATAGAAATGGATGGAACATTACCAAATTCATTCTATGAGGCCACAGTCATGTTGGTACTTAAACGTCACAAAGACCCAACAAACAAAGAGAATTTCAGACCAATTTCTCTTATGAACATTGATGCAAAAATACTCAATATAATACTCACAAACCAAATGCAAGAACATATTAAAGATGTCATTCACCATGACCAGGTATGCTTCATTCCAGGCATGCAGGGATGGATTAATATACAGAAATTCATCAATGTAATCCACCATATAAACAAATTGAAAAAACAAAAACAACATGATCATCTCCTTAGATGCAGAAAAAGCATTTGACAAAATCCAACACCCATTCATGTTTAAAGTTTTGGAGATATCAGGGATACAAGGCACATACCTAAACATAATAAATGCTATATACAGCAAACCAGTAGCCAACATCAAATTAAATGGAGAGATACTCAAAGAAATTCCTCTAAACTCGGGGACAAGGCAAGGCTGGCCACTTTCTCCATATCTCTTCAATATAGTTCTTGAAGTTCTAGCAATAAGACAACAAAAGGAGATCAAGGGGATCCAAATGGGAAAGGAGGAAGTCAAACTACCCCTATTTGCAGATGATATTATACTGTATACAAGTGACTCCCAAAATTCTACCAGAGAACTACAGCTAATAAACACCTTCAGTAAAATGGCTGGACACAAAATTAACTCAAAAAAGTCAGTAGTCTTCCTATATACAAATGACAATCATGCAGAGGAAGAAATTAGGGAAACTACACCCTTCAAGATAGCCACAACCAATATAAAATAACTAGGATTAACTCTAACCAAGCAAGTGAAAGACTTGTTTGGAAAAAAAAACTTCAAATCTCTGAAGAAGGAGATTGAAGATATGAGAAGATGGAAAGATCTCCCTTGTTCATGGATCAGGAGAATTAACATAGTAAAAATGGACATTTTATCAAAAGCAATTTACAGATTCAATGCAATCCTTATCAAAATACCTACACAATTTATAAAAGATATTGAAAGATCAATTCTCAACTTCATATGGAAAAACAAAAAAACCAGAATAGCTAAAACAATCCTGTAAAATAAAAGATCCTCCAGAGGAATCTCCATATCTCAAGCTGTACGATAGAGCAACCATAAGTAAAGCAGCATGGTACTGGCACAGCAATAGGCTGGTTGATCAACAAAATCAAACTGAAGACCCAGAAATGAATCCACACACATATGGTCACTTCATTTTTTACAAAGAAGCCAAATCTATTCAATGCAAAAAGGATAGCATCTTCAACAAATGGTGCTGGTCTAGCTGGATGTCTACATGTAGAAAAATGCAATTAGACCCATATTTATCACCATGTACAAAACTCAAGTCCAAGTGGATTAAAGACCTCCACATAAAACCAGAGACACTAAATTGGTTAGAAGAAAAAAGTGGGGAAGAGCCCGGAACACATTGGCACAGGAGACAACTTCCTGAACAGAACACCAACAGCCCAGGCCTTAAGGTCAACAATTAATAAATGGGACCTCATGAGGTTGAGAAGCTTCTGTAAGGCAGAAGACACAGTCAACAGAACAAAGCAAAAGCCTACAGACTGGGAAAAGATCTTCACCAATCCTACATCTGACAAAGGTCTAATATCCAAAATATATAAATAATTCAAGAATTTAAACACCACAAAACCAAATAACCCAATTAAGAAATGGGGATCAGAATTAAACAGAGAAATCTCAACAGAGGAATATCGAATGGCTGAGAAACACTTAAAGAAAGGCTCATCTTTAGTCATCAGAGAAATGCAAATCAAAACAACTCTGAGATTCCATCTTACACCCATCAGAATGGCTAAGATCAATAACTCAAGTGGCAGCACATGCTAGTGAGGATATGGAGAAAGAGGCACACTCCTTCATTGCTGGTGAGAATGCAAACTTGTATAACCACTTTGGAAATCTATCTGGTGCTTTCTCAGAAAACTGGGAATAGGGCTATCTCAAGACACAGCTATTCCACTCCTTGGAATATACCCAGAAGATGCTCACCACACAACAAGGGCATATGTTCAACCATGTTCATAGCAGCCTTATTCATAATAGCCAGAATCTGGAAACAACCAAAATGTCCCTCAGTCGAAGAATGGATAAAGAAACTGTGGTACATTTACACTATGGAATACTACTCAGCTACTAAAAATAAGGAATTCCCAAAATTTGTGGACAAATGGATGGAACTAGAAATGATCATAATGAGTGAATTAACCCAGAAGCAGAGAGACTCACATGATATATACTCACTTATAATTGGACACTAGCCCAAGAGGCATGTCCTATGAAAGTCTTCACTTACCAGGAGACTGGAATAGATGTGAGGACATCCTATTGGGACTCTAGGTGAGAGAAGTATGGGAGAATGGGGAAATAGAAGGATCCAGAGGGTCCTAGAAACCGTCTGCTCAAACTACTGTACCAACCAAAAGCACTACATGAAGTAAACATTGAACCCCTACTCAGATCTAGCCAATGGACAGGACATTCTCCACAGTTGTATGATGAGTACAGACTGAGTCTGACATGAACTCTGGTGCCCCATATTTGACCACTTCCCTTTAATGGGGAGGCCTGGTGGCACTCAGAAAAAGGATAAGCAGGCTACCAAGAAGAGACTTAATAGCCTATGACCATATGGTGGGGGAGGAGGTCCCCCTTGGTCACAGACCTAGGGGAGGAGAATAGGGTGAAAGTGGGAGGGAGGGAGGAATGGGAGTATACAAGTGAGGGGAAACAATTGAGATATAATCTGAACAAATTAATTAAATAAAATAAAAATAAAGAAAAGAAAAGAAAGAATATTATGGAGTGGGGCTCGGCAGACAGTTTTCAAGTGTTAACAGAAAATAACAGTTTTAGGCCTTGTGAGGCAGATGGTTGTCATGAAACTACCTCAGTTGTACTATTGTAATGTGATATCAGCCATTGATATGTGAGTGAGTGTGGTCATGTCCCAATAAACTCATAGAAAGAGAGCACTCCTTCCACTTACCCACAGCCTGGGATGCCCA
This sequence comes from Acomys percivali, assembly GCA_907169655.1. NCBI lineage: Eukaryota > Metazoa > Chordata > Mammalia > Rodentia > Muridae > Acomys > Acomys percivali. The sequence continues at coordinate 88,171,107 of OU015746.1, read as the reverse complement.
CTGCTCCACTCTTCTCATTATGAATTAGTCAGTATGTTCTAAAACTTACTTAAGGGATTATAGCAAATAAATATTTTTTCAAATGGCTCTTTTCCATGATACTGTATATATTATTAACTTTACACTTGTTGGTACATAAAAATTTATGGATACATTAAAATTATTATGGAAACTGAGAAATGATTAAAAAAAAAAAAAGAAAGAATACAGGCCAAATAACAATGTTGACATCGTCTGCCTTCAGCTCCAGTGGGACTGTCTCTGAAGGAACGCCATGTAGGCTACCGACCTGCTTGGATGGAGGGATAGAAAACAGAAACCACACTAACTCACAGCTGAAGGTTTAGCCAGGTACATTGGAGTTGGCTATGTTAATTCATTGGCTGATTAACTTAGAAAAGGGAGGTAACAAGGAGGGGGTTAGTCAAGGGGTAGGGTTGGGGGTGCAGGTATGGAGAGTGGCCAACAGAAGGTCAGTCATCCCTCCCAAGAATCTTGGGATCCTCCTCTGAACAGAGGAGGAGGAGGGGCAGCAAAAGGAAGAGGGTCTGCTAGTCACACCGGGAGCACCAGTTTCAGTCACCAGTTTAATGTCTTTCCTTCTGAGGCCCTCTACAAAGCTACTTCTGACTTTGTGTACACTTCACCTCTGTGAGACGTTATTAAAGTCCACTTGGCATTCCTAGAGGATCACTGAAGACAAATACCTGACTATCATCCCATGAGAGGGACCCTCCTTCCCTAACATTCTACAGAAGTAGCCCTTGAAGGGTCACTCAGCCCTGGGGAAGGTGATGGGTCTCAAGAGAGGACCAGGCTTTAGACTTCTAGGAACCAATCCTGACTAGCCTGTTCAGATTCTGCCTTTAGAGGAAGCTAGGCTCTCAATTGTCTGTACAAAATGCCCCTTATACAAAGGTCCTAACTCACCATACCCAAAAGGTGAGCACCCAAAAGACAGAATAGAGGATGGGAGGTGAGGTAGCCATGGGAAGCCAAAGCAAGAAAATGGGACAAAGGACACCAGAGCTATCTCAAGGATGGAGTCCTGCAGGAGCTCATCTGGGCCATGTCCAAGAGCAGGAATGTGCTGCTCACAGGATGGGGCAGTGGCAGAGGCCCGGGTGCAGGTGGATGGGAGGGTCGCTGCTCAGCTCAGACTCTAACAGCTCTGCTCAGCAATGCAAATGCTGACGCAAGGTCACTCTGTGACCTCAGCCTCTCTCAAAGTGGGGCAGCAGGGAGGTGCAGAGTGCTTAGGCAGCTGAAGGGAATGGGATTCCAGCATATGCTGAGGTGTGAGAGGTGAGGCTGCTGGGAAAGAGCAGGGTGGACAAGTCAGTGGGTCCCAGTAGGGAGAGGGCAAAGACTGGGAGAGAGGGGCAGGCTTGCAGGCCTGCAGAGTGCTCGGTGCTGCACTGAGAACCTGAAGCATGGGTTTCCCAGACTAGGCTAAAAAGTGAGCCCATCAGGAGAAAGAACCTGCATCCAACCCGCTCTCTTCCCTTCAGGAACTCTCCTGCTAACAAAAGGTTTGTGTGACCAGGGGGGTAAAACGTACTTACCCACAAGTCCTGACATCCACACACAGCAACTTAGCCTCACCTTCTTCTCTTGCCCCACTTGCTTGTCAGTAGGAGCTGGGAATGGTACAGGAAGAAGAGGACACACCTTTTTCTTTATTGCTTCTAGGACCTATCCGCAAGCTCTTCTGGAACACAGTCACTGACACCTTGGTCAGTTCTGCTAAACAGTTGCGTGAGCTCGCTGGTGTCATTGGGCATCACTGCTTCCATCACACTCTGCCTGTAATTTCATGTGAGAAGCAGCCTTTCACTAGACCTTCCCTGCAGCCCCACAGTCATTTTCACTGTTTCTGTGGAGTACTGATATTACCACAGCACGTGGTGCTTGGATTAAAGGGGCACAAGTCCTTTGTTTATTTTCCATTCAATTAGAGGTAGGCAAATCTTATAGTGTCCAATGTAGACAAGATGCTCTGACTTATAATGTGATTTTGTCCTAATAAACTCAATATAAATTAACAATATCCTATTTCACAAAAGTGCATCTAAGGACAGGGCCGAAGGCTCAGATGGTAAAGGGTTTGCATGCAGTGTAAGCATAAGGGCCCGAGTTTGAATCCCCAGTGCCCACAAACCTGCACACACCTATAATCCCAGCCTTGGGAAGTAGAGACCTAAGGGTGTCTGCAGCTTGCAGAACAGCCAGGCTCACCAAGCAGCTCTAAGTCCTGTGAGAAACACTGTCTCAATAAAGGAAGGTGGAGAGCGATTGAGGAAGACACCCGATGTTAACCTCTAGCCTCCACATACTCATGCACACACATGTATGTACAACAACATGTGTAATTGACACATGAATACATATTCAGGAACAGACTTGGGCAGATTCCCTTCAATATGACACGGTATCTGAGACACCTGGCTTTCAAGGAAGAGATGTTGTGATGCTGGTTTGGGCTGGTGGCTTCAGAGAGGGTCAGTTCTTGGCAACATGGCAGTGTTGGTTTCGGTAGAGTGTCATGGCTGAAGTGTGTGGCAGAGGAAAACCATCACTTCATGTGAGCCAGGAAGCTGAGGGAGACGGAGCCAGTGCTATTGCTATGTGTTGCTGTCAGCTGAGATCCAAGGCACTAACATCCGAGTGTTAGCAGACAGGACAAGCGACCAGTCCATGACAGCACATGTCAATTATCGTGCACCATATGTGAACCTGAACCTCACCTCTTATGCATCCAGTTTATCCCTTTCAAGTTATTCCCAGAGCTGGGATGTCTCACAACAGTGTAAACAAAGTAAATGCAAGTCGTATCTACCTCACACGTACTTGGAAGCCCAGCACATGGAAATGGTACTTTGGGAACTCTGTCCTGCTGTTGTTGATATATTAAAACAACATAGCTTGAATCCTAAATACTAGACCTAAGATGAACCTCCAAGCAATTTGGAGAAGTATTGCCAATACTATTCCATTGAGAGGGTTTTGCAGCAGACAGGTGGACTTAGCATTAGAAGAAAGGCATTCCTAAAGCATTAGTGGTACCATGTACTCGTAAGTGAATCTCGTTTTAGCATTGATTTCCATTATGTCAGAAACAGTCTCCCCAACTTCTGCTCTAATCACTTAGTTGCAATGACTGTGCAGACAAGAAGCGAGAAGAGTTTCCAACAGGCCAGTTGCCTACCTGATGTAGACAGTCTAACAGATGAGCTTCAAGCTGTAGCACTCCTGTGAGACAGCCCAAGACCCACGCCAACACACACGACCTTCAGCTCCTGGACTGTGCAATGTGGACAAAAACATGCCAACCCAAGGATGTTTGCTTCAAGCGACATGCAAGGGATGGGACTGGCTCAAAAAATACCAAAAGGCACATAGGGCACCTGGCTGAGGGACAACGCTCATCCAATTAGGAAGGCAGGATGGTTCAACAGAACCCCCAGAGCTTAGCATAGACTAGATTGAAGTCAGATGCAGGTTTTCGCTCTGGCCTGGTACTCGTGATCAAATAATTCCAGTTCATTTTAGAGTCTGCTCTTCAGTTTGTCAGGTGATGAGTTCTGGCCATACCCTAGGACAGGGTGACAGACCATTCTGAAAAGGGTTGGAGAATGCATGGTCAGTCTCTAGCACAGCTGTTCTATCTATGTGAAACAATCACAGGCTGTATGTAAATGAGCGGGTGGCCAGGAATGAATCTCTGTCCTGGTAAAACTGTATTGGCAAAATCAAGAAACAGACTGGCAGTGACCTCAGGGCCACAGTCTGGTAGGCTTCATGTGGAACATGCTGAATGCATGGCCTGGGTAATGTACTGGTCCTGGACTTGCTTATCCTTAAGCAGGGGACATCTGTGCCTCTTTGAATCACAGGGAACTGACTCATGCCAATTACATTTCCAATCCTCTTTGGAGGTCACGGGAACAGTCCATGCAGCCTGCCATCCTGATAGGCTCATTAGAAGACCAAAGTAGAGTTAGCCAATGAGAGGCCATGGTGGGAGGGAGGATGGAGGTCAAGGAGCTCCATGCAGCCTGCCATGCTGATTGGTTCAGTCCCTCTACCCACAGCCTGCTGGGCACACCTCCCATCGTTGGGCAGAAGTAGTTGAGATGTTGGCCCCCAGCACCCTCTGCTGGCTTCGCTCCTTCCCCGCAGTGTCCCTCTAACTGCTGCCCCCACACACACTTCCCTTACATGCCCCACCTCCACTTCCTGTACATCTACTGAGCTGAGAAGCTTGAGCTCACTTGTCTTCTAAACTGCCCTGAAAGAGTTAGTTCTCCATAAATAGCCACCAGTCTTGATTGATTCCTCTTAACACGCTGTGTATATTTAATTTCGTGAGAGGATGTTTCTGCGTTGCATCTGCAAATTGGTTATTATACATTGCCTACAAGGAGAAATGTAGACGCCCGGTCATTAAGTGAACAAAGTACCCAATAAGTTACTACTGTGTGCCAGGCACACAGTTGATGACTTTATTCACCACCCATTCCAACTCTTTCATATTACACACAAGTGAAGAAGGCCCCACCAACAAACCTAGGTAATGTGTATTGGGAATATTATCTGTGCCAGGCTCTCATCTAAGCGTTTCAAATATTAATAATTTAACTTACTTAACTAAAAAAGTAACTTATTTACTTCACTAGCAACAGCCCAGTGAAGTAGGCAGCAGCATTGTCTCATCTTAAAATGAATCCTTGCCCATGTCCTGAGATGAAAGAATGTGTCCAGAAACCTCAGCAGCAAGTGGTGGAGCTGGGATTAGAACAGAGGCCATCAGGGCTGCACCCCAAGTACCTCCCTCCCAGAACAGCGCTCAGAGTGGTCAAGGTCATGACAAGAACTGTGCTCTCCAGGTCTAATTATATATTCCAACCATTAGTGATTTGGCAGAATTACTGAGATGACAGCTGTAGAAGAAATAACAAAAAGTCATTATTTGCCTCTTTATGGCTTTCGTGGACTCCACAGAAGAATGCAGAGGCCAATGTGGAACCTGCTGCACCAGCCATTAAAAACACTTGTAAACAGTCCAAAAACTGACAGACACCAGGAAATCCATAAAAATCAGACTTTAGTGGTGGGTAATGATCTAGTTAGGGCTTTTAGAAACTATTTAAGCTGATAATGTTTTCTTTGAATAAAAGCTTTGGAGGCATTATCCTGGCATATATAGCAGTTGAAGGAAGAGTGGCTCTCCTTTCTACCACTGGGCAGAATATTCTAGAAGCCTCCTCTTTGTGCCCCATCTCCAATTATTAGAAGCTCCTTTAGAAGAATCCCACAGAGGCCTGTTTTAAAGCTATTCTGCTAATTCATTCTAGGCTCTCTGAATGGCTGAGAGACAATGAGGTCAGCCCAAGGTCGTTCAGGGAGTTACGGCAGAGTCAGTCAAAGGCAAGGCTCTAGGACGCTCACAGCACAGTCTTAACTTAGATTTCCAGGACCTGTGTCTGAGAAACCTGCGGGTTTCTCTTTGTGCCATCCCCTCACAAAACTGACAGAGCTGGGGGGGGGGGCAGGGGGAGGGCTTCAGCAACATCGTGGAGCGTCCTTGTCCTCACACCTTAGCGGTGTGAGCTAAGTGGAAAGAAAGCCGCTCTCTAATCAGCCTGGGGGCAACATTTGAAACTGCCCAACAAGAAGCGGTTTCTCAGGACATCAAAGGCTCAGACTGCTGTGAGTGGTGAAGCTGGTTGGTGACGCAAATCTGTCCCCAGGCTTGCTGTTCACCATCCCTTCATGGCACAGCAGCAGGGTTCCAATTGCGTCTGAGCCCAGAGTCATAGTGTACTCACGGGCTTCCACACTGCAGTGGCTTTATGCAGTAAGCGCTTCTCTTAATGTAACCAGCAAACTCCAGCTGCCACTTAATGGCATGAGGTTTCCAGATCTCAGCGCGGGGAAAGGAAAGCCCTGGAAAGCCCCACCTCTGAGGCAGCACTCTGGGCCTACGAAGCCAAAGAGGTAGAGACAGATGCCTGCTTACTAAGCAGGAAGAGTTGTGGAGTATAACAGCCTGTGGTGGTTGGGGTTCATTAGCCTTGCTAGGTAATGGCTGCTTTCTGGAGAGGCGTATTTCAGGTCAATGCCCAGGGAACATCACTACAAGTAAAGACCTCAAACCACCCTGTATTTCACATCTGCAGATGGAGGCCATTCCTTCAGATGTCCTTGTCTCCTAAGTAAACTATTACCCTGACTTACGTACACTCTGCAGAGAGCAGGGTGAGGCCCGTTCATCTGCTTCCTACTCTGTCTCTCTGACCGGCTCATTTTTCTTTGCAATCCAGCCCCAACAGAAACTCAGAAATTGCTCTTGGGTTATCATCAAGGCAAGTCTTACAAAGACACAAGGTTCTGACAGTTTTCCTTTGACGGATTAGACAGTCAGTATTTCGTTCTGGCTCTTAACAGCTTCTCAGCCGAGCCTTCTTCGTCCCAATGCTCATCCGACTCTAAGATGACAGGGCAGGTTAGATGCAGCCCATGTGCCCCAGGCTGCCTTTCCAGAGACCCTGAGGACCCAATGTCTGTGGGGTGATTGCCTTGCTTTGTTGTTGTTGGGTTTTTGTTTGTTTGTTTGTTTTTGTTTTTGTTTTCCTTCCAGTGAACTCTTTTTCAAATTCCAGGAAATTGGCGAAGTCCATATTTGTAAAGAAAAAAAGTTAATGTCCCTAATTGTTATCTGTACTGCTGGGGTATTACCCCATGGGATTGGGCCTGGTCAGACTCAGCCATGGAACCAACATCACCTCTTTTCCTGTGTGTCTAATGTCTCCACTTCCTTTTGTCAGAGGCCTTTTTAAAGTCATAAAAGTAATGTTGAAGACCTATGTCCAAGCTAGGACACCCAAGGCTCTACCCACCTGACTACTATGTCCAA
>OU015746.1:88119953-88164178 GCA_907169655.1 Acomys percivali | reverse complement strand
CTACCCACCTGACTACTATGTCCAAGCTAGGACACCCAAGGCTCTACCCACCTGACTACTATGCCCAAGCTAGGACACTCGAGGCTCTACCCACCTGACTTTAGACACGTGGAGCTCAGTCTTTCTCTCTTTAAATAATGCAAGCTACACCTCGCCGTACATGTCTGTCATCCCAGCACTGGAGAACTGAGGCAGGGGTATCATGAGATCAAGGCCAATAGGAGCTACATAGCAAGGCCAAGGCTGCCTTACACTATAAACTACATAGTGAGACACTGCCTCAAATAACAACAACAATAATAATAGCTAGTGGTGTTAGAATTTGGGAAAGACTTTTCTATTCTATTCTAATTCCACACTGTGTTTACTATGATATAAATAAAACTTGTTCTTCTTAATCGCCTCTCTGTACAACATTCTACTTTTACCATTTATTTACACACTACTACGCAGTAGACTAGTCTATTGTGTTTTGAGATGTCTCACATGGATTCTGTGTGTGTGATGGGGTGTGAGGGATGTGTGTGTGTGTGTGTGTGTGTCTGTGTGTGTGTTCACTTTGGTTCACGCGTGTTCAGGTGCATGTGAAAGCTAGAAGTAAACCCAGGTGCCATTCCTCAGTTGCCCACCCTGTTCTATTGTTGTTGTTTGTTTGGGCAGATCTCTCTCTGGCCTGGAGTTCACCAAGAAGGCTGTGCTATTGGCTAGCAAGTCCCATGGACCTGGCAGCCTCCACCTCTCCAGACCTGGGATTGAACACATGCCCTACGCCCATTTCATGTGTGCTCTGGGGACCAAACTCAGGTCTTCATGCTTACATAGCAAGCTCTTTATCAGATGAGCATCTCCCCAGCCCTGCTTTGAGTTTCATATGGAAACAACGCTGCCTTTTCTAAGTTATTAAATAAAATGCAGAAGAGCAATGACGCAGATGGAAGCTGTGGAGAACGGCACTGCTCCATGTAGCCACCCTGTGGCTACCGAACACTCACAGAACTCACTCATAGAGAGGACGAACCAGAAGAAAATTTACACAAGATTTGAAGGACATACATGCTGATAGGTTTCACGGGTAGCCACGTGTCTTTCTGCCAGAGGTAAGAGGAATGACCCCTTTTGGTATGTGGAAGCTGGCTTCACAAGCTCCTGAGGAACGGTAGCTTTTATCTAGCTGCCAGAAATCCTCTTATAGTGCAGGACAAGCTCATTTCTGGATATCTGGACTGCCTGTTGGGGTTTGGGGACCCAACACCTACCTGTCAATCAAAGCGAAGAGGACATCACTTTTCAACACCCTTTGTAAATGGCCACTCACACTCTCACAACTCTATTCCTTACACCTTCTCTTCTTCCACCATGACTTCTCAGGCCATGGCACCATTTCTGTGGCCCTGTGGCCCTGTGCCATCACCCGATCCATTCTCACATCACAAGTGCTACAGAGCTTTGGCTGGGTGTGGCACATGGGAGCACAGGCCATCTGCATCATATCTCAACACCATTTACTCATTATGGAATAAAAGGACTTTACGTCTTAGAACAAAGAAAACAGCGCCCACTGACATCACTGTTGTCTTGAGTGTTAAAAAGATTACATATATGTATCATAATATGGAAATTTTTAGGGGACACATTCGAGCCATAGCATTCATCTACTTCACATGAAGCTCACCAAATGGACTCACTGAGCTTCTGCACTTGCTTTCCAGTAAGTAAAAAGAAGCTGCTGTTGGGGGTTGGTGTAATGTTCTGTGTATTCAAATGCTGAATTCCGGTTGTAGTCTGGATGTGGGCATTGTGGATCGATGCTGTGTAAACTTTGCTCCCCAATTATCTAGTTGGTTAATGAAGTTGCTGAGAGCCTATAGCTGGGTGAGAGAGAACAGGCAGAACTTCCGCTTCCAGTCAAGGGGTTTCAGGTAGGAACTTCCAGTCAAGTAGAGGAGAAGAAAGATGTAGAGAAAGGATGAGGCCCTAAGCACTGACCTGATGGAGCAGGAACAGCCCAGGCAGGACTGATATGGCAGGTAATTCAAAGTGTGTGATTGGGAAGTAGCCAGACTAGCATAAAGGATAAAATAGATCTTTGCCCAGTTATAGGGCCTAAAGCTTATTAATAAATATTCTAAGTCTCTGTCTCATTTGGGAGGTAGAGCAGGTGAATAAAAAAGGCCCTCAAATTAACCTTAGTTCTTCAGCCTGGCACTGGGATTGGTAGCTTGTTCATTATTCTTGCCAAAAAGCCCCCCCCACCCGGAAGTCCTTCTTTCTCTACCACTCAGTGTAGGTGTGGAGACTTGGACCCAAATGAGTTTGAGCATTTACACCATGGTCTTTGGTCTCATTTGGCATCTTAAATCTATCATCCTAGGGTCTCTTCTAAAATGCCTGACCTGAAGTCCTCAGTCATTACCATGGGTACCCACCAGTTCTCTCTTGTCCATGTTCCCTCTTCAAATTATTTTTCAAAAGCTGGAGGTTAGAGAGAAGCATTTCTGACCAGCATGGTGTGTAGTTCTAGGCTGCAGACTCTCAGCTCATTTCCCTCACCTTTCTGTCAATCCTGCTTAGATCTGAATACCTCAGTCCATGAGGCTAAGGCTCCCACCAGCAGCCGCACAGTCGGCCATGTAAAGTTGATGAAGGGTGGATCTTAGACTAAACACAAACTCTGCCGCTTCCTGGCCTCTCAGAGCCTGTATGTCCCCAGCTACTATGACACTGGTAAGGGACCTCAGGGCAGACAAACGTGAAGTTAATCATGGTAAGTTCGCTTTTGTCTTGAATCTATTCAGGTTTTGTTGTTTTGCTGTCAGTTTTTGGTTTTGGTTTTGGTTTTGGTTTTGTTTTGTTTTGTTTTGTTTTGTTTTGTTTTGTTTTGTTTTGAAAGAGGGTCTCGCATGGCCCAGGGTAGCCGTGAGCTCTCAGTTCTCCTGTCTTAGCTTCCCAAAGCTGGGATTACCAATATGGGTCACCGTGCCTGGTTTGTGGCAGGTCACTAATGAATGGGTAACTTCTCTCATGGATGCTTAAGAGTAACTTTCCTTGGTTCTCATAGCTTGTGAGAAAGGGTCAGTTTTTATGTCTTCTGAGAATATTCTTTTCCTCAAAATCCTTTCTTAAGGCATTTGCTTTCACCTTATTGGTGATAACTATTCAAAAACCTTCTTCTGTATCTATAAAAAAGAAGGAGAAGGCCCGAGGCAAGGAGACTAGGAACACTTCATATCACTCTTGGAACTTGCATCCAGTGACATAGTTAAGAGTATAAAGAATACACTCTCAGAAGGACCTGAAGTCAGTCCTCAGTCCCAGTGCCAGGTGACCACCAAGCGCCTGTAATTCCAGCTCCATGAAGCCAATGCCTGTGTGGGCACCTTCACTCTCATGCACACATGTGTGCACACACACACAAATGCACATAACCAATTGTTAAATTAAGGTGATTTCAAGTAATAAATAATCATTAGTATTTGTTATTTATTAGTTTGGGTTTCTATAAGCCACAGAAGAAACCTCATATTCATATGACACTAGCCTGGATTTACACATCTCTCTGGGGCTTGCTGTTACTCACAAGCTCTTTGTGGGTTTTCTGTGGCCATTTGTTTAAGTGTGGCTATCTGCAGATACAAAAGGATTTCTGGGTAAACCATAAAGGGCTGTTAAAGGCGCAGAGTGGATACAGGGTTTGGCATCTTGTGGAGGACAAGAAATGTGCTACAAAGTTGCTCGGTGGAATCTAGAATCCCTCTTGTCGTTTCTGAAGCTTCTGTCTAGGTGTTCCTGTCATAATAGGAAAGTCATGGTTGTGCTTTGCCTATTCCAAGATTCAATGAAAATATCTGTGGCAAAAAAAAGGTATACACAAAGAACCTACACAGGGAAACCCTGTCCTTGGCGTGGGCACTTGCCAGAGGTCCTATAACTGTGTAGTTAGTTCAGAAGAGGATGGGACAAAAAGTACTAACTGGTCACACAACCCATCCCACTGACAGTGGCTGCCTCAGGAGGAGACACTCCTGCATGGTGGGAGGCCTTGCTGGTCCTGGATGAGACTTTTAAACAGCATTCACACACCTGGCTACAGAGTTTCATCAGACGTACAATCGGGAGCTTTAAAAAGTCAAAACTACAATAGAAAGCAAAACGTCCCTGCAGCCCAGAAGAATAAGGGTAGAAAATCAGAGCCAGGGACTTCTTGTTGGTGCCAGTGACTTACTGTGCAGTGGAGAAAAGAGTTGTGGCTGCTATTGTTTGCAGGGCATTAACACGGGAGTTATGAAGCCTGGAACTGGCACCAAAGGGCTCATTGTTAGAAAGCTACAAAAGACCAGTGTCTATACCTGCAGTTGGTAGAGAAAGCCCAGTGGGAGCCATGTCTTACCCTTTGGTTCTCTCATCCTGGTACAACTCTCTGACTTTTCCATGTTGGTCAAGGAGAAAGGCAAACTCACCTAGTGGAGCCTCTGTCCTCTGTGGCCCAAGGAGGCTTCTTGTGCTGACCTGCATGTCAGGAGGAGCTTTTCTAGAACTTGTCTCTTCCTAGCCTGGCTTTACTCACCTAAGCCAGTTTGTGTTACGTAAGGAGAAACAGACAGTGGGATTCCCTCGGGCCACATCCACATGCACCTATGTGTGTACACACACAGACATCCCTGCACCTGCACACATTTATACAAACAGTGGCCTTAGCCTCAAATTCTGAGGTAGAGAGCATTTTCTAGCCCCATTACTATATGAGGAAAAGTATTTTTTATTAGAAAAACTCCCATTTTGTACTTCACATGATGATGTGTAATGGCAGATACTTTTGGAAACTCCCTAATACAGGGCAGCACATTTGAAATGGTGGAAAAAGGAAAGATTACAGGAAAACACATAGCTGCATTCGTTGCTAGGAAAATAACATTCCCAGCAATAGGTCACTAGGAGAAGCTGCTGCTTTGGCTGGGGACAAACAGGGACTCTTTGGTGTGCCTTGAGAAGACATGATCAGAACTTAATTCTAAATCTGGAAATTGTAATAAGAACTTGTTTTTTTTAAGGCACAGCCAAAGAAAAGGAAGTGAGTCTGAGCCAGCCCCCAGAAGATGGGCTGTAAGACTGCAGCCATAACCCAGGCAGCAGGAGGGACAGGGATAAGTGAAAAGCTAATCTCCATGGGTCAGCCTCCAAAACTGCAAACAACATCCATTCTGGGGGAAGTACCCCAGACAAACGTGACAAGCGTTCTCTCATTTGTGGATGTCGGCTTTGAACCTTTAGATAGCGTGTGCTTTCTTGGGAATACGCAAAGAGGTCGGGAAACTAGCAAAAGGTCATGTGGAGAGGAGGCCTTCAAAGGAAGGTAGACTGGACAGGGTTCTAATGGAACAGCAAGGGTTAAGTGGTGTGGGTGTGGGAGAGCAGGGCAGAAGAGGGAATTCAGGCAAGAGCAAAGGTCATATGGAAGCCTACTGCTGTAGAAACTTATACACACACACACACACACACACACACACACACACACACACACACGGACCATTACAGGCTGCTGCCAACGCTCTTGATCACCCTCTAGAACATGGGAGTAAGACTACTGTCCAAGACTACACTTGTCTGTTCAAATGCTTTAGTGATAACAGTGTTCTGATTATGTATGGCTGTTGCCACCAAATAAATAAATACAACCTAAAAAATAATACAAGCAGCAATGAGGTCGGTCCTTTGCCTGCCTTCCAGCGTCACCAAGAGCACTCTGCCTAAGAGGCTCCCCTGGGCCATGTGTGAGCCTGTGCCTTGGGGCTCCATCTTCCCATTTATGGACTGATCTCTGCTGGAGACACGGTGTGGCCTCCTCAAATTGCAGAAGACTATGCAACAGTCAAGATGACAATCCTCTTTTCCCCTCAGTTGGGCTGTCAGGTCTGAAACAGCCAATGTTCCTTCCTGAAGAGCGGAGAGGCACATTGGACACTCGACTCGAAGCTGAAGTTGGGTCAGTGAGACACTTGAGTTTTATGGGTGTGTCGCATGCTGAGCTCTTTGCAGCTGGGCTAGGGGAAGCTCAGGGAAGCAAGGCAGCTGGTACTTGGGAGTAAAGACTCCGATGTGCGTGGTCCCTTAGATAGACACTTGAGGCTAAGGAAAGGCTAGTGAATGAGTGATTGTACCTTAATATCGAGTTCACTGTGTCTTACTTTAACACGGCATCTACAAATAAACACTGCCAGACACAAACACCCCAAAGCTTAACATCCACCTACTTTTAAGTATCATTGTGTCTTCCTAAAACTCAAAGGAAAATGCTGTGAATCAGAAATATGGATTTCAAGGTCGGTGGCTCCTGTGCCTCTCCGGGCTTTCCAGATAAAAATCTCTTACTCCGTGTGTTCTGATATCTTGCTCACCGTGTGACTACAGCTCAGTGACCTTCAGATGCAATATCTATTGTTGCCGTCACTTTCATCTTTACCTGAGTGACACTGAATCGATGCTCTTCATCCAGCAATTCCAATTAAGCCACTAGCAAGCTCTGCTGAACCTGCAAGCTTTGGATTTATATTGAATTAATGAAAGCCGAAAGGACCTCCCACATTACAGCCTCGCACAATGTATCTGTGCCAAGAGGAAAACGCAGTTACAATGTTGCAGGGACCTTGTAGGTTGGTCAGCTGAAGCAAGGTGATAACCATGAATTGATCATGTGAATGTATCGATAAACATCCTAGGAGCTATTATAGAATTTGCCACATTCAAATTAATTACCTAGAGGCCATTTGGTGCCAGTGATTGGTAAAAAGGACATGCATTCCAAGTAGGTTATTTTTGCACCCATGATTTAAATCGGCTTTTAGGTAGCATCAAAGATGCTTCACATCAGCAAGCCATTGTTTAAGTAAAACTTGAGCCTTGGTATAACACTCATTTCCATACAGATAATTTAAGAAAAAATTGTATTTATATATTTAATCTTTTTACTATTGAGATTGTTCATCTCTAAAATATGGACTTTTCATTAAAATTATTCACCTTTTTCTAATTTATTATGTGTATAAAATTCAGATTACATGATATGTAAATAATTATATATTGAGGCACATGTGTACATATATATGAACATATATAGGTGTCTCTTATGTTTTTAATTTTTAAATTCACATACACATATTAGATTTCATCGTGACACTTTCAAGCAAAATTTGTTTTGTTCATTTTTATCCTCCTGTCTTCTCCCTCCCCTCCCTGCCTTCCCATGCACCCTACTTCCGTCTGCGTCTTCCTGGACACCTCACTTTCCTCTCACATGGTCTCTTCTCCAGTTTCACAGCCTAGACATGCACTCACCTTCACTTGCAAACATAAAGAAGGTCCTCTGCTTTCCTGTCCTGTCTTCTGAGTCCAAGTTACCTCAATTTTAATTGTTTTCAGCTACATTCTTTTTTCCTGCAGATATCATGGTTTCACTTTTGTTTACCATCGAATACAATTCCACTGTGTCTGCCACATTTCCATCACCCATTCATCTGCTGACGAGCATCTAGACCGATACATCGTTATTGTGACAAGAAACACAGGCTTGTGAGCGGTGTAGGTAGAAGATGAATTCCTTCGGGGAGATACACAGGGGTGTGAGGTGGGGTCCTATGACAGCTCTGGTTTTGATTTGGAGGGGACCTTCATTCTGATTTCTGTAATAGCTGTAGTAGTTTCTCACCTCAGCTGCGGGGGATACAGCTCTTTTCTCCACCCACCCTCACCAGCATTTGCTCTTGTTGCTTTGTAACGACCACCTTTCTGTCAAGGGTGGACCTGAATCTCAACATAGTTAAAATTTTCACTTAAGGATTTTGAACACCTTTAAAAGCACTTATTGTTCATTTTGCTTTTTCTTTTGGAAAATTTCTGCTCATCTCATTAGTCCATTTCTTGATTGAGAGTTTGAGAAGGTATTTGGTGTTCAATTTTTGAAGTTATATATATGTGTAGGTGTGTGTGTGTGTGTGTGTGTGTGTGTGTGTGTGTGTAGGTATGTGTGTATATGTATGTATATATATACACAATATATGATGTTAGATATTAACCCCCTACCTAAGTATGCCTGGTAAAGATTTCCCCCACCCTGCCTCTCATCTCCTTTGTTGTGTAGAAGCTTTTAAATGTCATGTACATTTAATTACTAAAATAAAAAGTGCATTTCATTTTGTATGAAACTTGTATGACATTGTAGGTAGACAAGGCAATATTTGTACCTACGCTCTAAGATAGTTCCTGCCTACAGTGTCAGACATGATAGCTACTATGTCTGTAGTCTGGCTATTGGTGCTATAGGCTGCCTTGCTGGGTTTAACTCTGAGAGAAAAAGTTGTATACTAGAAGGGAGTCGTGTGTCTGAATACTCCAGCTCAAAGACTTTATCATCATTCTTTTCAACAACAACAACAATTAACTTTTTATTTATAATAGTACTGAGAAGATAGTTCTATTTACTATTCTCCCTTAATCCAACAAGAAAAATTAGGGGTAACCCCCACCCTCAGTTACACCTTGCTGCTGAGTTCTAGAACTGTGCTATGGAAGACAGGACCAGAATCAAAGGAAACAATTATACAAATACTAAAAGGTTCTATGACTAAAAAGACAGAAATGAACCCCAAAGATTCAAACAATTCTTAAATATTGAGGGCAGGAGGAATGGAGAGATGTCTTAGTGGTTAAGAGCACTGGTTGCTCTTCCAAAGGAACCTGGTTCAGTTTCCAGAACTTACATGACAGTTCACGAGCATCTGTAACTCCAGTTTCAGGGTATCTGATGCCCTTTTTTTTGGGCTCTGCAGGCCCCAAATATACATGTGGTACACATACATGCAGACATAAGCACATAAAATAAAAATAAATAAAACTGTTTTAAATTAGGCAGGAAGATTGACTTTACAGATCAGATAGTGTGTGTGTGTATGTATATGTGTGTGTATGTGTGTGAGATTGTTATGTGTGTATGGTAAGTATGTATGTATATGTGTGAGTGTATGTGTGTGTGTGTGTGTGTGTGAGTGTATTATGTGTGTGTGATAGGGCATGAGTGTATGTATGTATGTTTGTATTGACACAGGTCTGGAGATCAGACACATGGATGTGCACATGCTAGGCAAGTTCTCTACCATTAAGCTGCACCCTCAGTCTCCAGATTTAGTAATTTTGAAAGTGTTTTATTAGTAACAAAATAGAACAAAGAAATTAGAAACAAATTAAAATCATATATATATATATATATATATACTTGATATAAAATAAACTGATAAACCATGTCACTAGAGAAAGGAGAGAATACTTAATATATAATACTAAGAAAAGTGTTTATCCACATGGAAAGATGAAATCTTACTTTACAGTAGTCTAAATTAAATAATTAAAAGTATATTTTAAAACAACTTATGCATTTTGAATTTGTAGAAGACCCCTGGTTTCAGTGTTGACTGACAAAAGGCCTGGGTGCCATCACTTCCATCTTTATAACAAGAAAAATATCTGGGTAAATTAAACATGGCTTTTCTTGGATTCATTATAGAACTGAGGTGGCCGGGAAAGCCCCCCTGAAATCTGAAGAGCCTGGTGAAGGGAAAGCATCTCAGTCAAGAGCAGCCAAACTATCAAAGTCACACTCTGGGGTCACTTAAAGGCCAACTCTGTCAGGCTGTAGCATGAGCACAGATGAAGAATGACAGAATGCTATGAGTGATGGTACAGGGACCTGGCTATCACGGTTTCACCTCCAGAAACTGCCCCAGTTTCCTCTGGGGAAGAGGTGGGGAAACCAGTGTCGGGTGGAAGGAAAAGCTTCCAGACGCTCTGCATGAGTCACGCTTCCTCAGCAAGGGTGAGACCCACCAGACCCTTCCTAGCTGTTGTTCTGACTTCCCCAGGGAGACTGCATCACTCAGGGTTCTCTAGGGGAACAGAACTGATGGGGTAAGTTCATATTAAAGGGGATCCATGAGTCTGGGCATGGTGGCACACACATTCAATCCCAGCACTTATAAGGCAGAACTAATGACTATGAGTTTGAAGTTGGTTTGGTCTGCAAAGTCCAGACCTATCATGGTTTTCTAACAGTATCTAACAGTATCGGCAAGAGGTCAATAGTCAGTGATTCAGAGCTAACTCTCAGACTCATAATATTCTCTCACAGGGTTTTATGTATATGATATGAAAAAGTCCAAACATATTTGGTCAACCCTAGGTGAAATTAAGTGTATATGCATATGTATCTGCACATGTATATATGTGTATGCAAGTGTGTCTACACCTATATGTATTTGTGTGCATATGTGTCTATACCTATATGTATTTGTGTGACTATGTGTGCATGTGTGTATGCATATGTGTGTGCACATATATGTGTGTGTTATGTACATGTCTGATGGTTTGAATGAGAATGTCCATGTAGCCTCAGAGGTTTGAATATTCAGTCCCCCAGGTGGTGACACTGTTGAGGGAGGTTTAAGAGGTATGGCCTCATGGAGGAAGTATGGGGGCAGCCTTCATTCTGTTTTATTTTATACTGGATATTTCAAGAATCATAACTTGGAAAACTATTGACTATCTCAATACATGTGTTCTGTGAAGTGTGCTGTATGGGATCATAGGAAACCTTTGCCTTCTCTCAACACTGAAAACTGAATACTGTGACTGAGAACAGATTTGCCTTTGTTTAGAAGCAAATTACATACATGTATTTTTAGTATCATTTAGTCTGGAACATTGATTGCAACACAGGAGGAAAAATCCTTCCCTCTGGGGTGCTCACTTACGCTGAGGCATTGTTGAAAACAGAGAGGAAGGGAGAGAAGAAGGAAAATTGCTAGAATATTCCAAATAAAACTGTACGCTCATGAATATATTTAATTAAATGCATGTGTACCAAGCTCTAACATCTTTTAAGTAAAAAGCAAGAACTTCCTACATGAAGACAGAAAAGAAATAATTTCACATTTTACTCTCTCCATGTCTTAAATAGAAACGTAGAAGTTGGTGCGGTCAGAGCTGGTTCCCCATCTACCACCTTGCTAACTAACAAACACAGAGCCCCATAGTACATGAACTTAAGGTTCAGGACAAGACCGTGGCCTTCTCAAAGGAGAAGAATGGTACAAATTTTCTCATCCCATCACAACTATGAAAATGACAGCGCTCAAACAGCCGTGATGCCCAGTACGTCATGTGAGAGGGAACATAAAGCCAAAGGCATGAAGTGTGAGAGCGTAACACTTGATTGACAGAATAGAACTTTGTGGCAAATAGTAGTGGGAGGTAGAAACCATGGCAGTGCCCATGAGAGAGACAGGAAACATGCAAACTCCTACAGCGATGCCTCTGAAAACCATGCAGAACTTTCTAAGCAGAATTAGGTATCATTGTCAAAAGAACATCCCTGGAGCAGGAACCACTGGTCACTGAAGGTTGAGTACAGACTAACCGTTCCAGCGGCCCTGGACAGGCACTCTCCTGCAGTCAGGCTGTGTGTGACCAGTTCAGGTCCTCAACATAAAACTACAAGTGTGTGGCCACTACCTACTTATTAGATTTCTTAAAATTGACTATTATTTGAACTTTGAAAATCTAGTTTCAAAATTATCACTCATAATTGAAACAATAATATCAATATCCTATTTTAAGTGACATTCATTCAAATGTAATCCAGGAACGTGGAAATGAATGTGTGCCTTCCCAGATCCGTGGTTAGCGACGTCAATGCAACAGTTCGATTAAACCAGTCTTGCTGGAAATATTTACACTATAGAAATTGGCAATAACTAAAATGCAAGGTTTTACCTTCAGAGATCTGATTGTCCAGGATACTTATGATCACAACCCCAGTGATGCTGTTGGTACTCTGCAGCTCTCCTAACAGCAGTCACTGCTCCGTTAAACATGGAGGCTACGTTAGAGCTTCTGCATGGATTCACATTTAGGGTGCAACATTAAGGAAGGATGCTGTGTGAAAAGATCTTAGGCCCCCTCCAGAGTCCTGCTAGAGAGGCACAGGAAGCACCACCCCAGCAGAGCCCACGTGCAGGCAAACCAGGCTGTTGCTGGGCACAAGAACAGGGGAGCTGCTGCGGGGATGCTTAACAGCTAGCTGTTCTAGCAGGAACTCTCGTGGTGCCACTGGTAAGTTCTAACAACACACTAATTGTAGTTTATAGACGCCTGATGGTAACCCACAATTATTTGCTTAGTAAGGTTATTAGTGAGCAGAGTCACTGGGAGGGGGGGGTGGAGATTCAGGATGACAGCTTCACAAAGGCATGTGGGAGTGGGGAGGTGGGGAGCAGGAGCTTAAATGGACCTGCCCTCTGCTTGCCAGCTGCAGGCACCTGACCTTCAAACTTTACAGAAGTCATTGTGTGCTGACACAAGGGGAAGAGCTCTTGATTACAGGCAGCACTTAAGGAGTGTGGGATTAGGAGTCATTTCAACGTAGTCATGGGAGCATAGGATTATGCCATCCAGGGATGCTTGTCATCATCTTAGTTTGCATAAGCACATCCTATTGTTTATACCATGACGACATTACCCAATGACTTGGAGTATAGCCCTCCTGCTCAGCAACACGTGGCTGTGTAAGAACACAAAGGGGAGCAAAGCATTTGCACTCCTTAAAAAAAGGAGGTTCTTCCTAAGATTCACAGAGAAAACTAAAACACAGTCTAAAGAATTCTATCCAGGACGGCGCCCTAATTTTAAGCCTTGACATACTTCTGCCACTCCAAATACTTAACGATGACGGGTTATTGTCTTTCTTTTCGTTTTGGTTGGTTGGTTGCTATTGTTGTTGCTTTGTTGAAATTACAGCCATATATTACAACACAAGGTAGGTATCACCAGGCAGGAATGGAGGAGGACTCCAGCTAGTGTGCAGAAGGCATGCTCTGGGAAAGGAGTGAGCAAGCAGTACAGGCAGAAGGGAATGGGAGGTGACGACAAAAAAGGTGAGCTGAGGGAGTCCACAGACACGGATGCATGAGGAGAGGCACAGTGTAAACAGCACAGGCAAACCCACACAGAATGAAAGAGATGACCGTCAGTGAGCTCCTGCAGGGCCTCACATCAAGCAAGGCGGTGGGACTGTCACCTGTTGGAACACCGCACGTCATGCATGTATACTAAATGCTAAGGGCCAGCCACAGAGGAAGAGAAATGTAACGTTCTGGCTAGCACTCTTGCATGGGAGTAAACCACAAGCATAGAGCACATATCTGGTCAGCTATCAGAAGGCATGGGCAGAGAAAATGGGGACAAAGTAAGAGAATGTAATACAGCCCGGGGGAAGTGTGACCTCAGCAATGCACAGACGCCCTGGTGATCAACTGTCCAAGTTTGCCTTCTGTTGCTGTGATAAGATATTGACCAAAGAAACTTGGGGAGGAGAGTTTGTTTTTTTTTTTTTTATTCATGTTACAGGTTACAGCCCAGCATCAAGGGAAGTGAGGAAGAGACCTAAGGCAGAAGCTTGAAGCAGAAACCGTAGAACGGGCCTACTAGCTAGCTGGCTAGCTCTTGCTTGCTCTTACTGGGCCACACTCAGCTACCTTTCTTATACAGCCAGGCCCAGCTGCCTTGGAATGGAATTGCACACAATATGCTGGGCCCTCCTGCTTCAACTAGTAATGAAGAAATGCCCAGTTCCTCAACTGAGAGTCCACTTTCCAAATGTGTTAGGTTGACAACCAACACTGGCCGGCTTTCCAGTCAAGAGAGCACTGTTCAGTTCTATAAAAATCCCCTCCAAAGCTTAGGGACTATCTTAGAAGTAGAAGGAAGAAGGTTAGAGCTGGAGGAAGTGGAGGTGGAGGTGTGAAACTCTGACTCCTCGGCACAATATGGCCGTCGCACTCCTGAAGTCACAGCAGCACCTGGAAATGATCTGTCAGCATCCTGCCGTAGAGGGAGGAGGAGCTCCCGGGGACCACCCCTCCACGAGAATGTTTGTGTTCTTAATGGCTGGTGGGAGAAGAGACTGGTTATCAGAGGTATAGAAACCTCTAACAGGTGAGGGGTCATGTTCCTGCAGGCTCTCCTGCAACCAATGCACTGAGCCACAAGAAAAAAGCAGACGTGAAAGTCGAGTGACTGCTTCGGAAAGTGGAATGGCTATGTGGGGCATATGTGTTTACACTTATTCTGTCCTCTTGTTAATATGTAGCAACCTGCTTTAATCTCCTGTGATTTTGATTTGAAGTCTATTTTATCAGCCATATCAGAATAGCCACAACAGCTCGCTTTAATTTCCATCTACTTGATTGTTTCTTTTCAGTTTTTGACTTAAAGTATGAGGGTGGCTTTACTGATGATGTGTGTTTCTAGGAGACAACAGGTAATACATTTTTCTTTTTTAAACCCAGTCAGCTAGTCTGTCTGTCTTTACTGGTGAGTTGAGGCCATTTAAATTTAAGGTTAGCATAAAGAAATATACAGTAGTCCTACCATCATGCTGGGCTTGGGTTTTTGTTTGGTTGGTTGTTTGGTTGGTTGTTTGGTTGGTTGGTTGTTTGGTTGGTTGGTTTGGTTTGGTTTGGTTTGGTTTGGTTTGGTTTGGTTTGGTTTTTGGGGTTGGTTGTTTGTTTCTTTTGCTTTTGGTTTTTTTGTTTTGTTTTGTTTTTGGTTGGTTGGGCTACTGTTTATTCTTTACATTTTCCCCATTACTATGTGAGGTCTGCTTACTGCTGTGATAGAGATAGTTGGTTCCTTCCCAACACACCTTTGTTCGTCTGTCCCTTTCATGGCTTTATCCTTCCCTCTGCTCCTGTAAACTGAGACCTTTCTCCCTCTGTGAATAGACTCAATGTTTTTCTGGATTTTAGCATTGTTGATGTGAACTCTGATGTGACATTTTTGCCTTTGTAGGTAACTTGGTATTTTTTTATTACAACATTTTAAATTTCAATTTTTTGACAGTCTCATATATGTATCTAATGTATTTTGACCATATTTGCTCTCCAGTCCTCAGAACTACACCCTTCCTGCTACTTTATATGTTTTTTAATAACATTTATATATGTGCTGTTACTCGGATGGAACGTGCATAAAGCACATGCCTTCAATCCCAGCAGGCCAATCTCTGAGTTTGAGGCCATTCTGATCTATATAGTGAGTTCTAGGACTACACAGAACTACACAGAGAAACCCTGTCTTAAAAAAACAAAACAGAAAAAAAAACAGATATACATACATACAGCATACATATGCATGTGCATGAGTGTGTCTGTGTGTGTGTGCTGCTTGTACACTTGTGAGTGTGGGGCCATGCACTTGAAGGAAACTGGCTTCCCCTTCCCAAAAAGCCATCAACTGTCAATCGCTCCTCAACTAGTACAGGCTCATGAGTCTCACTTCATACAAGCTCCATTGTTGATTGGCTTGACCTTGTGTGGGTCTTGTGCAGGCAACCACAGGGGCTGTGAGCTCAAGAGTGCACTGATCCTGTCATGTCCAGAAGGTACTGTTTTCCTCAAATCCCCCCCTAATTTCTTGTTTTGACAATCTCTCTGCTGACTCTTCCATGATTTTTCCCTGAGCCTTGCAGGGATAGGGTACAATATGGACACCTCATTTGTGGCTAAGGATTGCACTGACACATACTACCTGCATTTTGATCAGTTGTGAGTCTCTGCATTTACCACCATCCACTACACAAAGAAACTTCCCTGATGATGCCTGAGAACTAATCTGTAGGTTTAAAACAACATAAAATTTAGAGAGAAGTTTGATACTATTTCCACTTAGCAAAATAATAGTACTAAGTTATTCTCTAGGTAACATGGGCTCCAAGGTTGTGGGTTCTTGAGCCAGATTTACAGTACCAGATATGTATTTCCTCCCATTAGGAAGCAGTTACAACTTCCATAGCATCTGTGCCACTATTGCACTCATGGGCACAACTTCCCATACAGTTGTTACTGTAGCTCACAGGGTTCACAGCTGGGTAAGACTGTGGGTGATTATTTTCTCCCAGAAGCCTGCAGAGCACCTTCCAGTGCTGTGATAGCTAGCCAGTGGGAAGGAGGATTCCCAGACAGTACCAACTTGATTGTTCCATGTCCTATGACCATGGTATATGGTGTCTTCAGCAGGAGGGTCTACCATCAGAATCTGTACTAGCATGTGTTTCATCTGGCAAAAACCAAGCCCCCCCACACACACACACAGAAAGTGGTTCGACTTCTAAGTGGATAGACATCACCTGTCCTCTCACAAGTCTGTTCCCCATCCTACACTTGGGATCAAAACATGTTTACACTCATTACATATTCTGCAGTTGGGATCAAAACAAAAACATGCTTATATCCACTACAGGTTTCCTTGGTCATTGTGTCTCTTCACAGCAATAGAACAGTTATTAAGACACATTCTACTGGGGAATCATCCATCTACTTTTCTGTGCTTCTCAGGTATCTCTGCACTTCATTTTTTGTCTTTGTGTTCTGTTGCTGTGAAGAGACACCATGACCAAGGTGACTCTTTAAAGAAAAAATATTTAATTGGGCTTGCTTACCGTTTCAGAGCCCTTGCCCATTATTACCATGGTAGGAAGTATTATGGCATGTAGGCAGATACCAGAGCTGTACCTGAGAACTGCATCCTGAGCTCTATGTATGTGAGCTCTGAGAGAGAGAGAGAGAGAGAGAGAGAGAGAGAGAGAGAGAGAGAGAGAGATTGGATCTGGAACAGCCTTTTGAAACTCAAAGCCCACTCCTAGTGACACACTTCTGTCCACAAGGCCATACCTCCTAATTCTTCTAATCCTTTCAAATAGCAACAATCCCTTGTGACTAAAGCATTCAAATATATGTGCTTATGGGGATCATTCTTATTCAAACCATCACCTTTCTTCATTGATTATAAGAGTTCTTCCTCTCTTTCTGTTTTGGAATAGAATCCATTTTTTCCTTCTTCCATCTTTCTTCCTCACTGGTTCACATGGAGGCAGATTCTAGCCCATAACTTATCCAGAATACCTAAGATATATGCTTTTAAATTCCAACTTCAACACATGCCTGCTGAGCAGCCCTAGGCAAGTCACTTAACCTCTCTGAGATTTGTTTTCTTGATATACTATCTTTATTATTCATCTATTTCTGTGATAAAACGCCATGACCAAGACAATTTACAAACTAAAGTGTTTAATTTGGCTTACAGTTTCAGAAGGTTAGAGTCTATTATGATGGATCAAAAGAACAGCTAAAAACTCAGATCTTCATCCATAACTATGAAAAATAGAGAGACATTAGGAATAGCACTAGTCCTTTGAAACCTCAAAGCCCACTCCCAGTGACACATTTCTTCCAATTGGCCATATTTCCTAATTCTTCCCACACAGTTCCACCAACTGGAGCCCAAATAGTTGAACATATGAGCCCATGGGTGGGGTCATTCTCATTCAACGCACTACATGTCATAGGACTTCATATAAAAAAAATGCCATGCAGAGAACACAGGAAAACCAACTTGATGCACATGATACAGTGCTCATTGGAAACTCAAATACTACTTTCAGTCCTTCAATATACCATTTGTTCAACAAATATTCCTAGAACCAATAAATGAATACCAAGTAGAGGTGAGTAGACATTGCTTTGCAAATGGGATGTAGAAAAGAATCATATTGCCCAACAAGGCTTTCTTTTAAACACCAGCCAGAAAAAAATATAGCCCATTCAATGTTTTTAATTATCTTCTGATTCAGAAATAAAAGATTTTGTTCTGGGTTATGGAAAACATGATGCCACATCCTGTTTTTCCCTCTCACATTAATTGTTATAAAAGGTTTCAATCATGATGCCACTTTGTCCAAATAAGGCTTTCTTGCATGGAAGAGGCTTGGAAAGCAATGCCTGGTATCCTACAACAGAGATAGGAGCAAATGGCAGGGCCTGCTTTTAGAGGAGACTGCACAGAATTTGGTGAAGCATAAGCTATCTAGCTATCAAAGAGAACTTCCTGGCAGCAAGGGCTGCCACACCATCACATTAGGCAGGAGTCTGTGTGAGTTCTCTCCAAATGTGGTATTCCAGACATCCTGACATAAGAGAAGCTTTGCACCCAGACATTGGTTCAGCTTGCTAACCCAATAGGCAATGAGGCGTTGGAAGTGATGCAGTACGGACAACCTCTTCACTCTCTCCTTCACCAGTGGCTACTTTTGGACTATGTGCCAGCTGATTAGCTTTGTTTCTATATGCTTGAGAAAGAGGGTCTTTTCTCTCTGCATTTTTCCTCTAGATCCAAATAGTTTTTAATTTAATTGCCATATGACATGATCTTCTTGAGGCTTAAACCAAGACTCTGATCAAGTAAGAACACTTTCCAAGACCTTACAGATATCTGGCACTGATGACAAGCCCAATAAGAACAAAACAGACAGCTTAGAAATTTCACTTTCTTACTGGGAAAACAGCATAAGCACATATGCTAGGAAAAGTAGTTAAATACATCCTCACCTGCAGTATCAGACATCTAGGTCCCTCTAATCCCAATGAAAGTAGAACACACACACACACATTACATTTAATATACTCTACATATTATTGTATTTGATAATGCATTTCCATATATATGGAATGAGATCAAATGCAAAATAGAAAAGAAAATACTGAAGTAGGTAGATATACAAAACTAAACATCTATGTGATTAGAAAAATCATACATAAAAGTAAATAACAAATCAAATAGTTGTAATATCTATGAGGTAGTTCATTTTTAAAGCATAAAAGGCACTTCTGGGGCTGGTAAATGACTCTGTGGGGAAAGTGCTTGCTGTGTAAACAACAGGATCTGAGTTTGGATCCCAACACTCAGGCATGGTGGTCCGAGCCTGTGGTGCTAGCACTGGGAAGTTTGATTCGGGAATGGCTTTTACTTTGCCCAGACTTCTTCAATGACCACTGTTCATTCAGGCATGTATAGTTCAGTCTGTGCTTATGTGTTTAGTTTCTGAGGTTACATTTGTGCTTGATCTACAGTTTCAGTCAGCTCATGTCAGTTTTTTGTATTTGCTAAATAATTTGCTGTGGCTTTTAACATGGTCAACTGTCTAGAAGGCCTTGTACTACTATAAAGCTTACTTGCTCTCTGTTGTGGGTTTCTGTCTTCAAAATCCTGCTGATCTGTGGTTTAATTTATCTCTAAAGTTTCTTTGCTGGATTTTGTTTTGCCAGGCCAATCCAGCTATGAGAGTGGCGTTCTAAAGTCACTCACCATTATTGTGTGAGGACCAGTGTGACCTTCAAAGACAGTTAGTGCTTGCTTTATGGAATTTGGAGACCCAAGATTAGTAGGTAAAAATTTACAATATTTACATCTTCTTGATAATTTCTTCTGACTGTTTTTTATTTGAAGTATACATTATCAGATATGAGAATCTGTATGCCAACTAACTATGCCAACTTATGACTCTCAGTTTTGAAATATTTTTTCGTTATGGGAGCTTCTCAGAGACAACAGAAAGTTGTATCTTGCTTCGTAATTCAATATGTTTGTCTGCATGTGCCCTGCTTTGCTGTCTGTTGCTGCGATAAACACTAACCAAAATCAACTTCGAAGAGAAAGAGTTTCTTTGGGTAACAGGTCACAGTCCATCACCAGGAGAATCCAGGCAGGAACCTGAAGGCAGGAACTGAAGCAGAGACCACGGAGGGATGCTGCTTACTGGCTTGCTCCTCATGGCTTGCTCAGCTGCCTATCCTATACAGTCCAGGCCCACTTGCCTAAGAGTGGTACCCCCAAAGTGGGCTGGGCCCTTCTACATCAATCAGTAATCAAGAAAATGCTCCATATGTGCCTACACACCATTCTGGTAGAGGAAGTCCTTCAGTTGAGATTCACAGAATACCTAGGCCTGCACCAAGCTGCCAGAAACTAGCAACTATAGCATCTTTAAACTGATGGGGTAAATTCATTTGCATCAAATTTATTATTCACAAGGGCTTACTATCAACTAGTTATTTTGTTGAAAGTTTTTTATGGTTTACTGGCTTAAAGGGAGTTCTTGTCTTCCTTTCCAGATTTTTTCCATCTCCTGGATTCTTATGCTTAGTCTCTTTGGTACACCAAGATTTCCTGGAAGACATTGGTGAAATTCATTTTCTTTCAGGTCCGTCTGTATATACTACTGCCTTGCCTTTGTCCTCCATTTCTGAAATGTGTCCTTTTGCTTGGTGTCATCTATTGGTAATAATTTCTCCTTGTTCTTCTTCTTCTTCCTTCTTCTTCTTCTTCTTCTTTTTCTTCCTCTTCTTCTTCATTTTTTTACTTGACTGCTTGGTTGATTGATTAATCAATTAAAGAACCAATGATTCTTTCATTTCCAAAATTCCTGCTTGGTTATTTTTCGGTGCCTCAATTTTTTTGGCCAAATTATTCCCTCCATGTTTTTACATTTTTTTCCTTCCAAGGTACTAGTTATTTCACTCACTTCAGTAACTTTCACATCTCGACTCTAACTGGTTTGCTTGTCTGGATCTACAGTCTGGGTTACTTGGGGTCTGTTGTGTTCAACCAAGATGCTGCACGATGCTCCATGTTCCACTGCACTCTTCCTGGGGTCCTGATCCCTTGGTGAACCAGATCATGGCGGTTGGGGAGTAAGCTTGTAGATCTGACCATTTCAGATTTCCAGACCTCTCTTCTAGAGCCGTGTTTGCAGTTTGTTCTCCTGCCCCCATCAGGCAGGCAGAGTTCAGCCTTGGTCACTTTCAGCCTCTGCCCAGTCCCACGCTCTGTGCAGTGGTGGATATGAGGGCTTGGAGAGGGGGTGTTACAGATCTCTCAGCTCCATGGTTGCGTAACACTCTCTTGTGCTGTGCCCATGGCTTGCTCTTCTCACTGGGCAGGCAGAGCTCAGTATCCATCACACTCCTTCCTTTCCCTTGTACCTTCGATCCTTTCTAGATTGCTTGTGATGCATTGCTTAGACAGCGCATGTACTATGGAAGTAGTTATACTACATTTTTTTTTTTCAGGAAGAATGACAAGGGGAAAAGTGTATGTGAAGCTCATGTGCCCAGTAAAGATGCTCTTATTTGTTTGTTTTTGTTTTTTCAGCCTCTGTTGAATCTGAAGTGCAGAACCCAAGAACATGGAGGCTGATGGAGTGTTCTGCAGTACTTTGCTGCCAAGGATGGATACATAGTACACTCACTTAGGCATTTAGAGTAGTTCCTGGCTTAAGAGTTGCAATTGGCTGGCTGTTATCACAAGGCCTGGTGGCTCAGAGTTCTTGCTTCCTCTAGCAAAGATTACAGTAAGGCTACCTAAGGTAATGCCATTTCTCAATTTATAGTTACTGCAGGAAATCCAAGGCCTAAACACTATGCAGGTCCCAAGGCAGAAGAGACCCTGCATCCATCTGCCTCCCTAAACACACCCCCTACTTGCTAATAGGTAAGAAGGCAAAGGTATATTATAGCAGCAGACTTGTCAGGTCAACAGAAATGAAAATATGCGTGACCAATGGCTTCTAGTAAAAACTTAGTCCCATGCTCATGTCTGCTTTTTCTTTGCCCCAGCCTTTGATCTTGTAGGAGTTACTTGTGAATGAATAGGCAGAAATTTGTCTTTCCAAAAGTATAATAACAAAGTATGTCTGAGAAAGAAGCCTTTTCTTAAACAAAGGCAGCCTGCACGTGCTGTCAGAAGTTCCATGAGAGCCCACCTCTTCCCTCACCCTTCCAAGTTGATTCGTCCTCACCAGGGGGTACCTTCTCATATGCCCATAAGGTCATTTTTTTAAAATATTAACTCCCAATCCTTTTCATGTTGTGGTTTAGATTTAAAAAGCTGATGTTGATTCCTGTTTCATGTTTTTAATGAATTACTACCATTGACTGGTTGGTGTGGTGGAAACTCTAGCTTACCTCACTTGAACTGGTACCCAGCATCTTTCATGATGCCTCTTCCATTCTACAGGGCTCACAGTTTCGGAAACAAAAATCGACATGTGGTTTGACAATCAGGGGTCTATTTATAGGGACAGAATAGTGAGCAAACCAGAAAATCCAGGCCATATGCATGCCATTAACTATATATAATGAATGATGTGTATGAATAATGTATGGCCATGTGGGCTGGCCAAGGTACATGACAGCCTTTCAGGGTTTGGCTAATCAAGTCACTATGCTGCCTGTGGTCTCCTTACAATGGCTTATTTAACTGGTGTCATCTCTTTATTAAATCACTTAATATGTAAAAGGGATAGATAGTTTTATATTTTGTCTTCTCTAAGAGAATGTAAGATTGTTTTAAATATTTTAATTCAGCTAAGAAACAAGGTTTCACATGCACACGTGCACCATTTATTTAATAAATATGATTAGAATAATATTTCAGCAACTTACTGATTTCTAGTGGATAAACTTATCGTGTTCTTCTGATATATTTTGAAATTTTTAAAGTATTTGAATAAAAAAATATGCCTGTATACATTCTGACCCATTTTTCTGAACAGAAGCTCACAGTAGCAACAAAAGGATGTAAACCTTGCCTAGATGTGAACTAGGGGGCACGGCCAAGGGACTCGGTGAGTTAATATTTGTAGTGAACTTTAAACATGCACATGTTGTGCAAACTCAATTAGCAGTGTTGGGTTTTAGGTGGAAGGTTAGCTTCTTTTCAAAAGTCGTCCAAGAACTCGTCAAAAGTTTTAGCTTAAGTTTTGATATGAAAAAAAAGGTCTCTATTTCTCTATGAAAAGTTAATCACAGTAGTTTAAACTCAAAATCTATTTTAATTACTTATTTGGGTGTTTGGTTGGCTGGGGTTTTCCCTACAACTCCACAGGGGGTGGCTGAGATGCAAATCTTTGCCTCAGCACACCCTGCTGCTCCCTCCTATTGCAGCTACTATAACCTGTCAAGACACAGCAACTATCCATACATGTGCATAAATGCGGGCTTGGAGCAAATGCACCACAGACAGGGAACCTTGACTGCATCCACATCCCAAATAAACCTGGTGACTGCAGCATGAACGGGCTCTCAGTGTATGGAATTAGTCTTCCATTCTCCCAGATGGTCAGAATAAAGTGAGAGCAACATCCTGAGAAAACAAAGTCAGTTCTAGAGCACTGAAGACGAAGGGCAGCAGGACCCACCACAGAGGTAAGGGTCTCAGCCTGTGCCTGGCCAGAGGAAGGGGGAAGGGGGAAGGGGGAAGGCGGAAGGGGGCAGGGATTGAGCCTATCTGATAAAATAGTCAGGTGTGGCTTCTAGAAAAATTTATTCCATGAGATCTTAAAAAGTTTTCATAGGAGAGATGGAGAAATGGCTCAGAGGTTAAAAGCACTTGCTACTCTTACAAAAGACCCCGATTCAGTCCCCAGCACCCACATCTGGTGGCTCATAACCATGTGTAAATCCAGGTCCAGGGAAACACACACCCTTTTCCTGCCTCCTAGGACACCTGCATGCATGCACATGGTGCCACATACACCCTCATGCATACACATACACATAAAATAAATTTTACATCTTTTAGAAGGGTTTTCATGAGGAATGGTTTTAAAGGAAGGGCGAGTAGGACCAGAGAAGTGCACAAAAGGTGCATTGTGTTACAAGATGTGCCATTAACTTCTTTTGTGAATTTTATTTGTGTGACTGAGTGTATGGTGGAGTGAGGGGTACATACTGCAATAGTGCCCCCATGTCTATGGATTCACTCTATGCAGTGGTGCCCTGTGTCCATGGATTCACTCTATGCAATACTGCCCCTGTGTCCACGGATTCACTCTATGCAGTGGTGTCCCCACGTCCACGAATCACTCTGTGCAGTGGTATCCCTGTGTCCACGGATTCACTCTCTCTAGTGGTGCCCCTGTGTCCACAGATTCACTCTATCCAGTGGTGCCCCTGTGTCCACGGATTCACTCTATCCAGTGGTGCCCCTGTGTCCACGGATTCACTCTATCCAGTGGTGCCCCTGTGTCCACGGATTCACTCTATCCAGTGGTGCCCCGTGTTCACTCTATGCAGTGGTACCCCTGTGTCCATGGCTTCACTCTATGAATTGATGCCCCCATGTCCACAGATTTACTCTATGCAGTGGTGCCCCTGTGTCCATGGTTTCACTTTCTGTGGTTTCACTTACATGTAGTCAACTGTTTTCAGACTAAATTATTAAATGGAAAAATCCATACTTTGAGAGAGAGTAATCATGTAACTCTAGCTTCCATATAGTATTTCTCAGAATCATTCTGCATTGTTGCTAGCATTTTATTAACCCTTTAATGTACCTAATTTAGAAACTAAACTTTATAATATGACCATATGTGGAAACAAACACATCTAGTTAGACTGAGTCCTGTCCATGATTGGAAACATGAGTGCCATTTGACCACTGCCAGAGGCTGAGGCACAAGGAAAGCAACACTGATATTCTAGATCGCATTTAGAATAGGAATTGGGATTCTTTTCTCATCACTACTAAGAATGCCAGGCACTTGGGCAACCTAAGATGTGTGTTCCGGGATGGGAGGTGACTTCTGGAGGCAGCCTGCAACAATGTGCAGTGGAAGCTCGGTGGCAGCGGAACAGAAAGAAAGGGTAACTCAAGTGAGCCAGGAACCTTGTCCCAGGAGGAAAGGAGAGAACTGTCAGAAGTTCTGTCTACAAACGAAGATCTGCTTCACCCAGCAGAGCAACGGCCAGAGGCAAGTGGTCACTGTAAGCCCCAGTGTCAGAGAACTAAGACAGCACAACCTGAAAAAGTCAACAGGCATGTGAAGATGCTATGCACACAGTATGGACCACTTCGTTCAGTGCAGTTGTCCTTAAGGTAAAACACACATTCACATGCATGACACTGTTGGAAAATTATTCCAACTTAAAAAGAAGGCAAAGGGGCAAAATGATGAGCAAATTGGGCTCTTCAAGGGGAAATTATGTAAGTTTAAAGCCAGTTTGGGCTGTCTTCCCCCCCAAACCTCCTGAGGCCTTCTAAAAATAACTCTTTCAAGGGCTGGAGAGATGGCTCAGCAGTTGAGGACACTTGTAGCTCCTGCCCAGGTTCAGCTCCCAGCAACCAAATAGTGGCTCACCACCTCCTGCACTTCTAGTTTCTCATCTAAACCTGATGCCATCTTCTGGCTCTGCAGGCACCAGGCATACACACGGTGTACATATAAACATTCAGGCAAAACACTTGTACACATAAATGAAATTTTGAAAAAAAAAAAACTATTTTCTTTAAAGACAAAGAAAATGTAAAAGAAAATGTCAGCCCAAGCACCTACAACTTTGAAGGAAACACACGTGAATTGGCTCCCTTCACAACAGCTATAGAGGGCTAGAAGCAAAAGACAGCTGTAGTGTGAGCAGCCACAATGGGCCAGGCACTGGGGTGCTGGAAAAACAGAGCAAAGTACAAGGAATTTATGACATGTTAAGATACAGAAAGGTATGAGCCACTTTGAACAATGGAGGCAGAGCCAAGAATAAAAGGAACTAGTAAAGAGACAGGTTGTTTGTGCTTCCCCATTCCTTCCCATTAACCCTCACACCACCAGCAAAAAAAAAAAAAAAAAAAAAAAAACCTCAGTAAGAATAAGAGAATACCTGTTGATTTCTATCAGATGCAAAACCTCTAACAAATATGTTGAAAGGAAAGAATATAAGCAATTTCTGTGGCAGATTCACAACTGCTCTCATTTTATATGACTCCACAGCTTTCTTGCATGATCATGCTTGCCAATAAATAAACAAAAACAAGTGAAAAAATATTTTTTCCCTCAAGAGTGACTGAGGCATCTTCATGTCACCTTTCCAGATGAAACTTCCTGTGCAGACATTTTCTATCTGGAGCTCTTCCCTGAGTCATCTTACAGTTATTCACTTCCATAGGGCTTGGGACTCTGTGGAAGGGAGTGCTTGGTAATCAGCCCCTTTAGAGTCCAAGGAGCAACTGCAGTATCAAATTCAGTCCCCTCCATCAGATGTTGCCTCCACAATGAGAAAGACAGGACGCCATTGCTCCCAGACAATGAACTAAGCCAATGGAATCGGTCACTTGGAGCCAGGGGTCAGCCCTGCCTCCTACTGAAAGTTCTTGTAGCCAGAACTCACTGGCCCCTACAACTCCAAATCATATGCCTTCTCCTACCTCCCTGTGTCCGTGTCCATGTGTGTGTGTGTGTGTGTGTGTGTGTGTGTGTGTGTGTGTGTCCTTTTTTTCTCCTACTTCTGTGTGTCTGCTTTCTCACACTTGTGTGTGTCCTCTTTCTCCTAAGCATTTGAATTCTCCTGCTCTGTGCACTTTGGTTGATAAAAGTTGTGCAAATCAGCCAGGATGTGAAAACAGAGGCTTAAAGGAAGATGAAAGGCTGGAGAGGTGAATTAGTGGTAAGAGCTCGGTCTGTTCTTGCAGAGGTCCCCAGTTCAAATCCCTGCACCTACGTAATGGCCATCCCATCAGTAGATAACTCCAATTCCGGAGGATATGATGTCCTCTTATGGCTTCTAAAATCACTGCACACACGTGGTGCACAGATATATATACAGGCAAACACACAAAATAATAAAACAAGCATTTTAAAAAGAAAACATTACATGATAGGGTCTGAAAGCCAAGAAATACTAGCAAGACTTCTTGTATTTGGCCAAAACAAGGTTTTGGGTTTTTCAAATGCAAAAGCTAAATCATAAAATCCTGATGCACATGTGCATTTTAAAATCAGATATGCTCAGAACTGAATCAAAACAGAAAAATGGCCCCGATGTTCAATGGCCTATGAGATTAGTACCGTTAATAATAACACCTGAGTCTTCTTACCAGAAATGTAACATGCATAAAATCACACCGTGCACTTAAAATGTGCCTAGCTGTACTTAATGAAGAGCCAGGATTGTAGTTTGCCAAAGCTTTCTCTCTTCCTTTTTGATGAAACAAGATGAGATCTCCTTTCTCCCATTGGTATCAGGAATTGATGCTCTCAGAAAGTCGGTGTGCTAAACACGTTAGCCTTCAACACACCTTTTGTGACTCTGAGATTCCCCAGCATTTAAATAATAATGCTATGAAGTGTTGTTATTAAATTATTAGTACAGTCTAATAATTGCTTATTAACCGCCTATATTTATTATTACGGCAGTATTTTCTAACTCGCTAGCAATCAAACAAGACACAGATACCTGTTATACTTAAAAATAGCCTTAGTTAACCTGGGGCAGGGCAGATATCAATCCTCTAAACTACTTCCCATAGTGGGGCAGGTATGGGATCCCTGCCTCAATCCTATGCCTTCTGCGTCTAATAATTTCTATCAAGATACCCCTCAAGCATAATCCATATATTGTTAATGTTCTTCATCTGGGACAAATCCTCCAACCACATTAACCATGTGCTTCTCCTCCATCTAACCCATGATGGCATGACCTTCTTCTCCTCCCTCTCCTACAGTCTCTCTTTTTCCTCCCAAGATTCTCTCTGCTTCTCCAAGCCTAGGAACCTTAACCATGCCTATCTCATTTGTCCTGCCCAAGTGTGATGGCTTTTTCTTAATTGGCATCAAAACACATCAGACTAACCCCTAGGAGTAAGGAGTGTGATGAGGAAAGAAGAGCCAGTGGAAGAGCATACCATGATGGTTATAAATGGAAGCAGTGAGGAGCTGATTCTGCCAAACCTCCTGACTCCCCTCCCCAGCATCACCCCTTGCTTTCCACTTCTGAGGTCTTTCCCTAGAACCGCTGGTGTCTCCTCACTGCCAGGCTGTTTTCTTTAGGGTTGAGTGGGATGTCTTGAAATCATAGAAGGCCCAAGCATGGACTTTGCCAACCTTACCCAAAATGGTTCACTGTAAGTGAAACCAGAGGAGCAACAAGAGACTAGGATGCAGGGTGCACGATGCCTCTGATACAGGGAGAAAGACTAGCACCACCTGCCTGATGCCCTCCTGTCATCAAGGCACAGAACCTTGGCAACCACTTTAAATTGGAGGTTTGACTGTAGGGAATAGCTCTACCTTATTTCTAATCTATTTCTCCAAGCTGTGTAATGAGCTCAACATTTAAACCTATAGATCTGTAGCCTAGCAAGGCTGTCTTGGAAGGAACGGCTTTAGGCTAGTGGGAAAGTCATTCCTAAAAAAAGATGGTTATTACCCAAGCTCATCATCCAACAACAAGCAGGTTAGAAAACAAGGTTTGGGAGGGGGCCCAGGAAGGAGTCACAAAGACAGCAATAGTGGCTCTGGGCCCCTGATAGAGCCATTGTCATGGAAAAGAATTTCCATGTCATTCTAGGTAAGAAAGCATGATGGTGGGGAATTCTATTCCATATGATCTTGATTTATTTAAACCCCGTCAGGCAATTCCACCTATAAAAAGCCATGCTCCAAACACAGGTTCCCTGACCCTAACCTCACCCTCTCTGCTCTAGGATGAGTCCTTTCTTCATTGATGAGAGTCAAGAAGTGAATGCATAAGTTTTCCAGGGTGGGTGGGCAGTGCTAGGCTTCTGCTGGGCCCTGTTGATGGGAGTAATAAGGAAGTTCTCAGGATGTCCATCATGACCAGGGGAAGAACACATGCGGCTGAGCAGAAACAAGGCTGGTTAGTTTATCAGCAATATGGAAAGTTTAAGGAAACTTTGCAAAGGAATAATTTTCTTTGGTCTACCAAGAGCCATTGTCTGCCATTTGTTCATCCATTGGCCTTTGTTCAGTCCTACAGAGAGGTGAGAGGGTTTCCATGGTGATTTTGTTCCTTAAGTGAAATTGGAAATAATTATTTTGGATGCCTATGGACCAGTTTTGCCTCAAGAACATCACAAGACTGATGCCTTTCTGTTGCTATGATAAAAATATTTTTACCAAGAGCAACTTGGAAAGGAAATGGTTTATCTGGATAACATGTCCCAATCTGATCACAGTCCCTCCCTTCTCTCCATCCGGTCCCCCCCCCCCCCCCCCCCCCCCCCCTTCCCCCCCTTCTTCTCCTCAGAAAAAGGAAGCTACCCACACTGTACAAGCCCACCCCAGCACATCAAGTTGTATCAGGACTAAGAGCAACCTCTTCCACTGAGGTCAGGCAAGGCAGCCCCCACTAGCGTCTAGTGATCCAAAAGCTGGCAACTGAGTCCATGCCAGATACAAACCTTGCTCCACTTGCTAGGGGACCCACATGAAGACCAAACTGTCTACAAATTATGTGTCGGGGGCCTAGGTCTAGTCCATACATGCTCTTTGGTTAGTGCTCAGTCTCTGTAAGCCCCTATGGACCTAGGTGAGTTGACTATGTTGGCTTTTCTGAGGACCTTCTATCCTCCGCCTGAACTCTTCCACAAGACTCCCCAAACTCTGCCTAATGTTTGGGTGTGGGTCGAAGCATCTGCTTCAATTTCATGCTAGGTGGAGCCTCTCAGAAGACAACTCTGCCAGGCTGCTGTCGGCAAGCATAGCAGAGTATCATTAATACTGCCAGGGATTGGCTCTCTCCTATGGGGTGGGTCTCAGGTTGGGCCAGTCATTGCTTAGTCTTTCCCTCAAACTTTACTCCATCTTTTCCCCTGCATGTCTTATAAGCAGGGCAAGTTTTGGGTCGAAGGCTTTGTGGGTGGGTTGGTGTCCCTTTCCCTCCATTGGAAGTCCTGCCTGGCTGGGAGGTGGCCTCTTCAGTCCCCACATCCCCCACAGCTAAGAGTCTCAGCTAGAGTCATTTCCCATATCCGCCTACACAGTCAAAGATCTCCGGCTTGTCTCAGAGATGCCCTCCTCCCTCAGTTTCCCTTTTCTCTCCTAGCCCTCTAGACTCCCCCCAACCCCATCCCCGCTCCACCCACATCTGATCCCCACACTCTTCCCCCTCCCCACACCCTCCATCACTCAGTTTCCTCTCTACATCCACTACAGATCTCTAGTCTATTTCCCCTATACAACTCTGAGCCACTTGCCCAGGGGCAGCAGTGTACTGGGCCCGCCCACATCAATCATTAACCAAGAAAATGTCCCACAGACTTGCCAACAGGCCAACCTGATGGGGCATTTTCTCAATTAAGGTATGTCTTCCCAAATGACCCTAGCTTGTGTCATGTTGACAGAGAAACAGAGAGAGAGAACAACTGACTCTTCCTTCATCTCCCAGTTTAAACATTACATCTACAAGAGTTCTTCCTTGACTACCAATTTAATAGCACCCAGCTACCATGTTTGAATGTGGTATTCATTCGTCAAGATCTGAAATTGGCTCTCTTTATTACTCGCTAGATTGTCAGCCTACAACTCCCATTAAACACGTCGACTCTTTCCACTGCTTCAGGGAGTCACAATTTTTTCCATGCATGGGACTACAAGCTCCTACACCAATTAAGTTACTATAGAACTTGTTTTGATCCCATGAAAGGTGACCAAAAACCTCACCTCTCCAGGAGGAAGACTTGGGAAATAGTGTGTAATGTCCCACACAAAGAGGAAGACTTGGGAACTGGTATGCGATGCTCCACAAAGAGCAGGTAATTTCAGAAGTGCTTTTCATCATGGTGTCTCCAATCATTGTGGGTTATTGGCTGCACACAGTGAGCAGAGCTCACAGCTGCCCCTCACTGGCCTTGTAACATGAATGAGAAACGAACCTTTGTTGTGTTAAGCCAATCTGATTAGAGGGAGTTTGTTGCTGCAGCATACTCTAGCTGCCCTGCCTATATTAGGTATTGGTTGTTACTATAATAAATACTAGAAACTGAATGGCTTAAAATATCACTGGAGGCTAGAAATTTGAAACGAGTCATTTGGTGTCTAGGTTGAGGTATTTGTATGTAGGGTTGGGTTTCTTCTTACTCGAGAGAATGGCTTCGTTGCTTTAGCAGGCTGTAAACTTTTGCTGCACTCTTTGGCTCTTGGCCTTTCCCTGACACCCAAGCACATCATCCCAGCCTCTACTTTCACAGAGCCCACATACAGAGGTCAGGACAGGTTCTGCAATATAGAGCCTGTAATCACACCCACTCTTTTTTTCTAAGGAAAATAGCATACACAAGCTGTGGGAATTAAGACAGATACATTCTATAATGCTATCTGTAACATACTATACCATATCATAAAATTCCTCTTCAATAGCTTTACACCAAGTAGACCCTCCTCAAATTCCAGCTTCCTTCCTCCCTCTTTACCCTATGGCTTCCCAGACCTTCACATTGGAAGAACATGCTAGATTAATCCGTACTATGCACTCATTTCTCTTGCCATCGAGGTCTTCAGCACATAGTCTAGGTCAAGGAACTATGAATGATTCCATGTACAGTAAAGTCCTTTGCTTGATACCAGACTTATAGCTGTCACTACATAGGGGTAGCTTTCTTGTTTGTAATATCAGATAGGTAAATTATGTACTAGGGGCCACTCTTGCTGCTAAGGGAGGAAATAATAGCAAATTAAATTATTTTATATCTTTATTGCCTTAATTTGAAAATCTAGAATCACACATAGGCAGCAGACTGGGAAAAATGATTGAAAATGCTCAATTTGCTGCACAGCCCAGGGAACAGTCATGGGAATGAAACAGGAAGTGATATACAGGAAGTGGAAGCAAGGTTCAAGCAGCTAGATTGGTGTCTGGTTTTCTTACCTGAACTTTATTTGGACAGTTGGCTGTCTGTGGGAAACAGAGGACTACTACTGTAATTAGCCAAGGCTCCTCAGCTACTTGTTAAGTCACAGCTCATGACAAGAACTCTTCCAGGCAGACTCGATACAATTTAACACAGCTCTAAATGCTTAAAGCTGTTCCAGGGGCTTTGTTTCCTTCAACAAGTATGTAACAGCCCCTCCCCTGTGAGCCCTGTGAGAGAGATCTGGGGTACCAATGGCTCTGAAGAGTCTTTCTGCTTTCTAGGGTGGTGAAGAGAGGTAGAAAAGATGCGGTGTGTGGTTCCTGCAGATATGCTATTGAATGCAGAAGGTCTTAGCCCTGTGTATGATGAGTATACAGGTGAAGAGACGGATGCAGAGTGTTTGTGGAGGATTGGGGAGGAGGGCGGATATACGCAATTCCCCTTGAATCTTTCAGAAAGATTCAAAACCTTTCTGAACATTACCATTTTAAAATACAATTTTAGTGGAAGATGAGGAATTACACAGTTAATTACATTTAGATTAGTTGTAATTGCTGCATAAGCTGGCTAACTTGAAATCAGTACCAACAGGGGGCAAGGTGAGTCCTGCTGGTCTAGAAATTCTAAGTGTGTTAAATAGTAAAAGGCAATGTTCCTCAGCCTCACCTGTACTTTAGAACCCGTTGGGAATTCTTTGAGCACAAAGGGGACTGGGCTGCACCCCTAAGATTTTGACTCAATGGGTCTTGGATGAGACTGTCCAAGTGGCCTAAGCGTAGTCAAGATTAACAACCATTGAACTAGGAAAAAATGGTTTGATCAAAGTTGCTGGTGAGCTGTAAGCCGAGTTCCTTGATTTCAAAGCTCTGGTTATCTTCAGGGTCAGCATTTAAACCAATCTACAGCAGATGGGAATCCAGCAGAGTCCATGCAAAAGGCTGTTTATCCACCGAAACTATTCCCTGTGGGGTTTCAAGTAGCCAGCTCAAAGCTGTGCATTGAAATCACAAGTTCACTTAGAATAATCATGTATACTACATGTGACTTCTCAGAATATGACTCGGGAGATGTTGGTGCTTTAAAAATAGCTGCCAGATGCCTTCCTTTAATGTGCAGCACATAAAAAGAAAAGTGGCTTACTTCTGCCAATCACCCCCGCATCTGAATTGAAGACAATTTCACTACCCCAGTACTGGATTAAATAGAATCTGTCTGTCCAGCTGGCAAGCCTAAAAGGCCAGTTCAGTAAGTAACTCAACATCCCTAACAAAAAAAAACACTAAGCCAGTCAGAGAGAACATGGTTAACACTTATTAACGACCAAATTCAACACCTTTATCATGCAGACCATCACAGTGCAGGCCCGCTCCTAGCCTCTTCCAATTAGATAGTGTTGGGAAATTTTATACACATTAGAAATGCAAAACAGTTTAGACGCCCACCCCCAATCTACTAAGCTATATGCCATGTACGGACATTGTCAGGTGGTTGGAAGGGATGAATAACTACAAAATAGTAAAGGAGACAATGCTTGACAAGATTGGGCTTTGGGGTTGGGTGTTAGAGGGGACAGTGAAGCTAAAGGTTACCCCTGGGGTGTCTGAGTAGCAGTCACCAAGACCTCTCTGGAGGAGAAGCGGCCTCCCCCACTCCTTTTCTGCAGCTACTATTGTGTCCATCCCTTATGTATATTGTTCACTGGAGCTCTATGTCTGGGCTGCGGTCCTTCCTTTTTTAACACCTGACTCGGTGTCTTCATCCCTGGGAATATTCACAGGATGCTCAAGGATCCAAAGGTGTATTGAACCCCATTTATCATCCTTCTCTCAGAACCCTCCCCCGCCATAATTTGCTTAATCTCCCAGTTGGTAGAATAGATGTGTTGTCTAGCTGTTGGCTAGAAAGAGAGAGAGAGATGGAAGCCAGGAGTTAGCCTTGCATTTAACCCCATATGCCATCTTGCCAACTTCTAATTTTTTTTCACTTCATTGTCTCTCCAACATCACCCACCTCTGCTTTTCTGGGATTCTGTTACTTCCCACACTCATGGCGATTTCCTCCCTGTTTTCCCTGGCTCTGTCCTCATTTATTCACCTCGCTCTCCTGCTGATGCTCTCTTCTAAGCTACAGTTGTGAGCTGCGTATTGATGGGGCATGTTCTGAGACAGTGTCATTCATCAGATGGCTATGCATTCCCAAGTTGAGCTGGGTCAGTCTCTCCATGCAGACTCCTGATGCAGTCATACACACAAGATGCTTCCAACTGCAGCTGGGTGGCACAGCATCCTGTTTTTATTAGGAGGGAGGCACTCTCACACGTGATGAAGTGTGGCACAGCTGTGTACTGCATACTGCACAGAATTGTACGAGCTACACTTCCACACAATGGCAAGCGCACTAGGTTTGCTTCCACAACCATCACCACGGGCAAAGGTTAGTGGTATACCAAGAAGCTGAGATGTCACCAGCTGAGAAGTTCTCAGTTCCATTAAAAATCTTTCTTTAAGTTACATTTATTTGTTGGGGATTTTGGTGGCGGTGCCTGCCAGAGTTCTCGTGGAGGTCAGAGGACAGCTTGCAGGAGTCTCCTCTCTCCTTCCACCATGCAGATCTCAGGGATTGAACTCAGCTGGCCAGACTTGGATGCAAATGCCTTTACCTGTGAGCCATCTTACTGGCCCATCATTAAAAGTTCAGAGGCCCAATGGAGTTCATGTGCTCATCGCAGAAGCTTCAGTATGAGTGCACGACTGTGGACCCAAAGAGAGATCTCTGGTTGTGACAGTCACCCACCGAACACTATGATTGATTCTTCCCTTGTCACTGCAGACCACGGTTGCACCCTGCTCGGCTTTCCAGTCTCGTCTCCTGCTGCTTACTCAACATATCTTGCATTCTTGTCCTCTGCTAACTTTGTGTCTCTTGGGACAGATGTGAGCCAGGGCCCTGCATTGCGTTCAGTTCAATAAGAGGGGAATTTGTCTATAAACTTGGCTTCATTTCCGGGTCTCTCATACTAAAAGGATAAAACGGTTCATCAGTGGAGGTTTGAGTGCTTTTCGCGTGCTCTCAATGCCCAGGCAACGTAGAGAATGTGAGAGATAAAGCGGCTTTAGATCTGAGAGCCCAGAAGACAGCTTCAATGTAATATTCCCTAAACTACCGCCACTCTCTCTTGCGACCCAGAGTAGAAAGGACCGTCAGTGCTGTACTGGGAGAGCCATTCATCCATATGGCGCTAAGCGGTTCCTGCTAAAGAGTTCAGAAATAGCTGTTGTTACCCGAGCACCTGCTGGCTCATTCATTGCTCATTTGTGCTGCAGCGGGTGACTTCCCCTGGGCCTGACATGGCCACGGCCATCACGGAACAGAGGCTGCAGTTGCGACCTGCAGAGTAACCTTGGCTCCGTAGTCATGGCAATGAAATAAGCAGAACAGTTCAGGAGAGACCAGGGTTGTGGTCACAGTAACAAGGACTATCGATACATCCCAGTACAAAGAGAGGGGAGAGTCATGGGACACTAACCAGAGGTCCTAGCCTTCTACCTGCTCCTCAGCTACACACATTCTTGGAGGAGGGGAGGGAAGTGTGTGAGTTAGAAGGCTCACTGAGGGCAGACTTTAATGTATGCATATGCTTTAACCACAACCACATACTTTAACTGTGCACTTTCATGAGGCTGCCATGTTACCCAAGGTGAAATGGTGCTTCTCAGTGGGTTCACCTTGTCCTGAGACCCCCATCACAATCCTGTAAGTAAGCCCAGAAGACCTATTGGCTCAGCGATCTCAACTAAGGTGGGATCATTTCTTTGGTCTGTCATCCATGCATTTTCTGTGGCTAGTGTTGTCCATGTCACCCCCCCAAAAAATAATGGAATGTTCCAGTCCCAGGTAAGGGATAAAGGCCATATCCATTTGACTTATAACCACTGCAAGCTATTGTAGAGCCCATGGGGTCAATAAACATTATGAATCTACCTCACAATTCCTGAAACATGGAGGACCCAAGCAAATGTGTATTTGAGAAAGTAAATGAATGAAGCAAATAGCTAGGAAGCGGAGTGCTGGTGTCAAAGCCCAGGGTGGTGCTCTCAGCTTCTGATACGGTCTCGTAGAGGGGTGCATTGGGCTCATGAGAAGCCAGCCAACCTCCTCTCTGTCCAACTTCTGTGCCCTTTCTAGGTGTAGTTTGGACAGAAAGGGCAAGGAAATTTTTGGCCAGTCTCACAATAGTGGAAAAAGCATATTTTATGAAGCATTATAAACCTATAGCAACTACAGGATAATTAGTGGTTCCTACCACACATTGGGTCCAGTTTTTGTCTCCCTATGGGGGCTGAGCGCACTGTTTTAAGGTGGAGAGAACAGATGGGTGAGGTACCTTGACTTCACTTTGCATTGTGTCCGCCATCCTGTCTGGACAAGTGGGAATGCAAATGATTCTTATGCCGCTTCGAGAGGGGTTATCAGCTCACACAGATCCACACATGTCAGGGAGATTTACTCTGAATACCCCTTTGTGAAGGAAATTACATTAACTAAATGAGGTGCTACAGGTCCAGGTTCAGAGATAGCCTATTAAACAGAATCTATTACACTGTCAAAGACACTAAATCATCTCATCCAACATGTTAACTGTGAGAAGTTAACACTGGTGGGGGACTCGGGCCTCTTCTACACTCATCACCCTAAAGACAAGGCTGCAAAATTGTTTAAGCCATTAGCTACTTAGCTCTAATCGCTTCGAATGCTTTATGCTGGTGGTCATAAATTAGCTAAATTATAAAACCACAATTAAAAATAACTAACCATGCAGTAACAAAGCAGGTGCAGAGGTCTTAAGAAAGGGACAGCCCAGCTCGGTAATCCGTCCGCCAATGGAGTGAGTCTGTGTGAAGAGTGGCGACCCTGAGCTTCATGTCCTGTCACATCACACTGTTGCATAAACATCGGAGGCAGGCCTCTGACCAGAGCAAAGGGAAAGTGCCAGGTCATGTCCAAACCTGCGTCCATCTAAACTTGGATCACTAAATGCCTTAGAAATTGTTTATTATTAAAGTTAACGCTTTACTTATTTAATCACTTATTAATTAATGTTAATATCTTATTAAAGTTAAAGGCAACGGTGAGTCCTTCACTTGTTTTCTAAGTCACCCATTTATAAAACTTTTCTGTAAACCTCGGATCTTAAAAAGACCTTGTGTCTGTAAGTGTCAATAAGCAGTATGTTTGTCACATATAAATATTATATATTTATCTAAATATAGTTAGAATTTGGGATAATACATTCTATTTTAAGGGTTTCCTCTTAACATTTGGAATTCCATGAAATCTCATTGAACAGTGAAGTTCTTAATTCCCAGTCAAACTTTTATTTAAAATACACATATTCCCTAAATATCATCTAAAATAGCTTCCTTACAAATGCGTCCTGTACACCACTGTTCCCAGTTTCAGTTCCTTTTCACCCGCATTTTGTGTTATGTTGCCAATGTTAGACCATTGAATCAAAAACATAGCATGTAT
Source organism: Acomys percivali (assembly GCA_907169655.1). NCBI lineage: Eukaryota > Metazoa > Chordata > Mammalia > Rodentia > Muridae > Acomys > Acomys percivali. The sequence goes on along the minus strand of OU015746.1, from coordinate 88,127,071 downwards.
TTCTCACAATGATCTTAAATGATCTCAGTAGGCAAGTACCTAATTTAGTTAGAATAAACGTTATTTTTTTATTTTTATTTTTTATAGAGGATTTTTATTGAAAAATAAAATCATTCATATTACATCTCAATTGCTCTCCCATCCTGTGCATCCTCCCATTCCTCCCTCCTTCCTGCTTTCACCCCATTCCCCTTCCCTATGACTGTGACTGAGGGGGATCTCCTCCCCTTGAATATGATGCTAGAGTATCAAGTTTCTTCTTGGTAGTCTGCTATCCTTCCTCCAAGTGCCATCAGGCCTCCCCATCAAGGGGACAATTGTGCGTGTGTGCGTGCGTGTTCAGAAGAAGTGAGAGGTCTCTGGGAACTAGAGATACAGATGATGTGAAGCAACACGTGGGTTCGAGGAATCGAACTGTGGTCCTCTGAAAGAGCAACACATGCTCTTAACCAGTGAGCCATCTCTTCAGCCCCATGTATTTTTTTAAGGATTTATTTATTTATTTATTTATTTATTGTGTATACAATGTTGTATCTACATGTACATCTGCATGCCAGAAGAGGGCATCAGATCTCATTATAGATGGTTATGAGCCACCTTGTGGTTGTTGGGAACTGAACTCAGGACCTTTGGAAGAGCAGCCAGTGCTCATAACCTCTGAGCCATCTCTCTGGCCCCCATGCATTTTTAAAAAAATAATATATTTACTAATTGTTTGAGAATTTCATACAATGTATTTAATCAGATCATCCTCTCTCTACCTCCCTACCCACCCAACCTCATGCTCTTTCTGTCTCCTTCCCTCTCGCTTTTTAAAGCCAACTGAGTCCAGTTTGTGCTGTCCCTCCACTCCTGAGCTTGTTATCCACCCTGCCTGCACACTGGGACTGACTGAGAACTGAGGCCCAGACTGGGACTGTCCACCCTGTCTCCATGGTAGGGTTAACTGACACATTTCATAAAACTGCAAGTAGCTAAATCCAGTCCTAAAGAGTCTCTTCACTGGTCTCAAGTAAGCCCAAGTATTAAAACTCCTCCAGTAAGTCCAGTTTGAAAGCAGAACTGAGGAGACTGCCTTAGACCAGGGTCTGTCAGTATTTTGTTCCAATTTATCGTCAAAGCAACCTCTTTCAGGCACTGTACTAGCCTCACCGTCTGTAACCTCAAGGGATAGCATTTGCTCTGCTCCATCCCAACAAGAGCTCTGTGGCATTTGCCAGCATCTCCTTCCATGTTTTTAGAAGCGAGAATCTCCTTTGTACAGATGTATGGTCCTGGAAACTAATGGGTCCCAACACAACTTAAACACTCCCTGGGATGTTTTCCTGCAAGCCTTGATTGCTGGTGCTTGCTCCAGTTACATTGTACCTGTGTGACTTGCACAGGGCGTGTGGACCACAGCTGCTGTTTGGATGAGAGAGGAACTGAGATTCTACAATTCAGATGGAAAGACCTGCTACAGGGATGGCAGATGAAACTGTGATGACAAGATGGGGGAAGAAATTAATGGTGCTGGGCGCCTTTGTGCCAGGTGGTATATAAGCATTTTGTTTCACCTGCCACACCCTAGGAAGGGATAATATTCTCCTCACTCAGACATGAACGAAACCCGAAATTGCCTGTGCAATGAGCAGGGGAATCTGTATTTAAATCCTTGTCTGTCCATATGTCCACCTCAGATCCCATTCTGCATTAAAATCCTTGTCTGTCTGCCCCAGTTTCCATGTTCTTTCAGTTTTTCCCTGCTCTCCTCACTGCCATTCGGATCCAAGCCTAGTGAAATGGCTTTGGTCAAAGTTAGAGGCCGAAGTGTAGATTGAAAACCTCTGGGCATGGTGGTGCATGCCTTTAATCCCAGCACTTTAATCCCAGAGGCAGAGGTAGTCGGATCGCTGTGAGTTTGAGGCCAGCCTGGTCTACAAAGTGAGTCTAGGACATCCCAGGATACATAGAGAAACCCTGTCTCGAAAAACCAAAAAAAAAAAAAAAAGAAAGAAAGAAAGAAAGAAAGAAAGAAAGAGAAAAAGGAAATTACCAAGACCCCTATGAAATCTAGAAATGTCACAAAGTGAACCTGGTGTGGTAGCACATGATTGTCCTGCTAGAATTTGGGAGGCAGAGACTGGGGAATCAGGAATTCTAGGCCAATCTAGAGCACACAGTGAAGTAGCCTCAAAACAGACCAAAATAAATACATTTATCATCTATAAAAAGCAATGAGAAGCAGCAAAAGGAGAAGACAAAGAGGGGGAGGGGAGAAGGAGGGAACAAGGAGAGGAGGGAGAGGGGAGAAGGAGGGAACAGGGAGAGGAGAGGCCTGGTCCCCATCAAGGGGGAAGCTGGGGGACATAAGTCACCTCAAGAACCGAGCATCAGAGCCTGTGTGGGAGAGGCGAGGGACAGTGATGGTGGTGAGAATTCGAGGATGAATGAAGAGGGGGAAATTAATAACACCAGAAGAAGAGCCAACGCAAGCCCCCAGTCCTCCACTCCATCCCTGTGTGACCTTCAGGAAATGAGAGAGGAAAGAGAAGAGATCAAGTCAGCCCAAGAATCCTGAAAATGGAATCTCCTCAGAGGAAAAGGAGGTCAATGTTCCCCCTTCCACCCACAGACCAATGTCTCACCTCCCGGAAAAGCCTGTCTCCTCTCTTGGGACAAAGCTCACTGTGTCATAAATCCTGCAGAATGAGGGAAGGAGTCCTGAGAAGCCGCAGCTTCTCACAGGCATGCATGCAAGGACCACACAGCCGCAGGTGTGAGGGATACACAGAGAACCATAAGCCATGTCCCCTGTGTAGGGGAGACTCCATCTTCCTCATTAAACTGCACAAACTGAATCCCTTCAAGACCACAGATCAACCCTGTGAATTACAGACTGGCTGACAGGCCAGAGCAGGGAGCATTTCCCTGGAGAATCCCAGCACACTACACTAGTTTTCAAAGCAGTATATTGGTGGGAAAAGGGGGGACTGCTCCTGGGTAATCCGCTGGACATCAAGAGCCCTGTGCTTGCATCTCTGCACTGTGTCAAAGTTTGCTAGGTGCTAGGTCACAGGTGGCATCAATTGACCTTGCCCCTGTGTGTGCGTGTGTGTGTCTGAGCCTGTGTGTCTGTGTGTGGGTCCGTGTGTGTGTGTGTGTGTGTGTGTGTGTGTGTGTGTGTGTGGGTCCGTGTGTGTGTTTGTGTGTGTGTGTGTGTATGTGCATGTGTATGTCTATATGTCTGTGTGTGTGTCTGTGTGTGTCCGTGTGTGCCCATGTGTGTGTCTGTGTGTGCGTGTATATGTCTGTGTGTGTGTGTGTCTGTGTGTGTCTGTGTGTGTGTCTGTGTGTGTGTCTGTGTGTGCGTGTGTATGTCTATTTGTCTGTGTGTGTGTCTCTGTGTGTGTGTGCATGCACACGCACGCACGAGCATGTAAAGACATGAAGACTAGGGATTGATGTCTCTTGTCTTCCTCTATTGGTCTCCACATGACTTCCGAAAACACATTCTTTAAGAATTTCATACACGAATACAATGTATTTTGATCACATCTACCCTCCTTGTCATTTCTCCACCTTAACTTCCCCTAAGTCATCCCTTTCCCAATTGTATCTCTTCATATATACATACATATATATCCCGCTGAGTCTAATTACAGCTGCTCCTGTGCTTCTGGGCATCCTAATCAGTGGCCATTAACTCCCCCAAAATGATTCTCCCTCCTCCAAATTCTATCAACTATCAATAGCTCCTCAGACTTTCTCCCCAGTCCGTGCTGGAATTTTGGCAGGTTTGCGTTTGTGTGGGTCTTGTGCGGATATCCACAGCTGCAGCTGAGTTCCTGAGTGCAATGACCACGTCATGTTTGTAGGACAGCGTTTCACAGCACCCCTCCCCACCTTGCAGTTTTTATGTTCTCTCCATGCTAAAGTGTTCCCTGAGCCTCAGTAGGATGGAGAAACTTGATATAGATATCCCATTTAGAGATGATTGATCAAAGAGCCATCTTTCTGTCAGCACTTGGCCAGTTAGGAGTCTGCATTGGCCACAGCCCACTGCAAAAGGAAGCTTTGCTGACCAGGGTTGAGAGCAACCCAAGTCTGTGAGTATAAACATGATGTTTGGAAGGCAGATTGACAACATAGTCATTAAGTAAAAAAAATAACTATAGGTTTACCCCCCAGGACCTTTGGCCTCCCTGCCCATGGGCTTCTGAGTAGGTTTACAGAACCAGAAGTAAATTCTATCCTGTGGAGCAGGCCTCAAATGCAATCACAAAAATCACTGGTTACCTCCATAACGATCGTGCCATTATTGTACCACAAGTATCAGGTAAGAATTTTGATGCCTTTTCTCCCCCAGCAGCCTGCATAGCACCTTCCAGCACTATGAAAACTAGCCAACATGGGGGGAAGTTTCTGTCAGTTTGAGACTTATTTTTCTATATCCTGAAACAAAGTCTATGGTGTTTTCAGCAATAGTCTTAGAGTAGGTGAGCAAGAGCCATGGCTATATAGCCTGTGCTGTTTTAGAGACCTCCGTAGACTCTCTGACATAACTGGTTGGGAGGCGTTCCATCCTCGGCAGGGAGATTTTTGCTTCATAACCCATGTCTTCTGGGAGCAGCATTGTCCACACTGTGCAAGGTGACTCCATTCAAACTTCTTCTTTAAAATTATATTTTGTAGTTAGCTTACAAAGTAGTGAGTCTACCTAGGCCTTTTCTGTACATACCTAGTTTCAGTCAATTCACTCCTTACCCACTCCTCAACTCTATCTCTCTATCCTCAGCTTCACTGAAACTTCTAGCTCCCAGTAATCTCAGTATTCTCTCTTCTTCTTTCATATCACACAGGTATGTTTTTAACTGGGTGGAAAAATGGTCAGCTTTTTCACACACCCTTCACTTTGGTTAACTCACCCACTATTGTCACGTTTATCCCATCCTCCACACTCCCTGTTTAAACCTTTTCACTCCTTGTATTTTCCCTTCCGACTTTGATTTTTACCTATGTTATATCCTCCCCTCCTTAAATGAACCCTTTACGGTGCTTTCTTAATTCCTAATCTCACATGTACTCCAAAATTAAACAGACAAAACAAAAGATTCAAAGCTGGGAGCCACATATGAGAGAGAACATGCACCATTTGTCTTTTGGGGTCTGGGTAACGTCACCCAGTATAATTTTTTTCCAGTTTTACTCATTTATCTACAAATTTCAGGATTTCATTTTTCCTTACAGGTGAATAAAATGTCGTTGTGCATATGTACCACATTGCCGTTATCCATTAATCAGTTGTGGCCATCACAACACCAGTGGTGGTTTGGATAAGAATGTCCCCCATAGATTCAGCTATTTGAATACTTGGTCCACAGTTGTTGGGACTGTTTGGGAAGGGTTGGGAGGTGTGGCCTTATTGGAAGAGGTGTGTCTGTCACAGGGGAGGTGGGGGAAGGGGGCTCTGTGGTCTCAAAAGACTCAAATGATTCCCAATGTTGGAAGTGGAGATTTCAAGATAGCCTAATATTGACTCTGCTGTGTGGTTATTAGTAACTGCTCTTATGTAGGCCTACAGTGAGGGTGAGCAGGTGGGACAAAAAGAAATACAAAACTTACAGGTTAAGGAGAAAAACATGAGAAGGAAATTTAATGTTGGAAGCCAGGTCCTGTGCTAAAAGAGATGAGAGATGGAGGAAGGGCCGGATCTGAAAAGTAATAACAGAGTGGTGCCCTCAGGGCACAACCCCACCCAGCTAAGCTTCCAACTTGTGAAAGAAAAGTCCTGGGGAACTTTGTACCCCTAAAAAGCAACAACAAAGGAATGATAGTGCAAGACTCAGGATGCCAGGCTGTCTTCCAAACAGGCAGGAGAACTTGACAGAGTCATCCACATGGTTCAGGCCTTACATTCATGAAGAACATATAAGTAAAGAGATTGTGGAATCTTCCTCTGTGGTTAAGGAAAGATGCTGAGGCCAGGCCATGTATGGCAGGAAAGGCCCTGCACAGAGTCTCTGAGAAGAGACCCAGATGCCCCAAAAAGCCATTGCATAAAGCTGTGAAAGTGAAACCTGGACTGTGCTGAAGACTCAGGACTGCTGGGATGAAGGAGCCATGTTGATGCATACCAAGGAGACAGTATATGCAATATGCAGACAGGGAGTGGAAGGAGCCAAGAGAGGGAAGTGTGCTGCACCCAGCAAGCCTGCAAGAGCAGAGCCTTCTAAGCCCTTTCACATTGGACATAGAGCCAGAGGATTTGGAGTTTTCCCTGCTTGGTTTCAGTTTTGCCCTGGTCCAGTGCTCCTCACTATCTCCTTTTAGAATGGTACTATGCATTCTGTGCCACTGTAGACTGTGAGTATGTGGTGTGGGGAATAACTAAGAGATTACCTTCTCTAAAAAGACTCTGAATTTTGGGCTTTTAAACTGTATTGAGACTGTGAAATACTAGGGGCGCCATTGAAGCCTGATTAAATTCATTTTGCATTATGATATGGTCATGGGCTTATGGGGACAGGGGGTGTGATGTGACAGTTTGAATGAGAACGGGCCCCGTAGGCTCTTGTATTTGGATACTAGGTTTCCCAGTTAGTGAAGCTATTTTGGAAGAGTTAGGAGGTGTGGCCTTGTTGGAGAAGGTATGTCACTGGGAACAGGCTTTGCGGCTTTTAAAAGACCTTGTAATTCCCAGACTCTGACCCTGTGGAACCATAAGCCAAATGTGGTTTTCTTGTGTGAGCTGCCTTGGTCATGATGTTTTGTCAGACAGTAGAAAGTAACTAAGACGGATATCTAAGCTGATTCTGTTTCTTAGCTGTTACAGGACAGGGTGTCTCACTGAACCTGAAACTCACCAATTCAATTCAACAAGACCACCCTGACCAGCAGCTCCAGAGATGCCTCTGCTGTGCTGAGCTGAGCTTCCAGGGGCCTGCTACCACTCCTGGAGTTTTAAGTGGGTGCTGGGGGTTCAAACTCGGGCCCTTATGTTTATACTGCAAGACTTTATCAAGTGAGTCATAACCCTAGTCCTCCGTGTTAGTCCCTAACTTTTAAATCACACAGTACTGTTTATATGAATGTGTGTGTGTGTGTGTGTGTGTGTGTGTGTGTGTGTGTGTGTGTGT